>CM044444.1:24809538-24826645 GCA_024363595.1 Xenopus borealis
CTTCAAACACGCGGCGATTTGTCGCAGGCTACAAATCTCCCTGCAATCTCTTCGTGTGGAGTGGAGTTCAGGAGAGATGGATGCAACCGCCCGATTTTCATTGCTGCTGTGGAAGGAGGCCCACAACAGAAAATGCTGATTGATTCTGGAGCCTCCATATCTATTTTACATACCAAACAACCACACTCTCACCCTTTGTCTACAGGCAAAACTCTCAGTCTAAAAGCATTTCAGGGGTCTTATGCCATAGCCATAGAAGCTCAGAAAACTAGGTTGTGTTTTGATTTAAATGCTTATTTAATGACCTTGCCTGATTCTGTCTCCATTCTAGGATCTGACTTCTTGGGGCAGCATGGCGTGGTAATTGACTATGCAAATGGAAAGATCTGGTTCCATGGTGAAGGAAAACACTGTATTATCTCAGACTTCCCTGCTGTGTATGCTATAAAGAAGCCTGAAAGTTTCTCACTTCCAGTACATTGTGATCCCAGGGTGTCACAGATAATACAAGAGTTTGAACCTGTGTTTGCTAAACATAAGCACGACTGTGGTAAAATGCAGGGAGAGGAAGTGATTCCAGGTAGGGCCCATGCACCACAAAAGCAGTATCCTCTCCCAAAAGACAGTGACCCTTATATTCAGCAAACCTTTGAGGCATTACTAGAGCAGGGTGTATTGAGGGAATGTGAATCAGTGACTAACTCTCCTATATATCCCGTTCAGAAACCAGTAGGGTTGCCACCTTTTTAAAATTTTTATACCGGCCGGCGGGGGGTGGGGCCAAAAAGGTGCGTGACGTGACGTCAAAGGGGGCGGGGCCACTTGAAGGATCGGCTGAAGACACGAGAAAGGTAAGTTTTTATTAGATTTAGGCAAGGCAAGGGCCATTTTTAAGGGGTATTTCAAATTTACCGGCAGCTACATTGCCGGTAAAATACCGGCTGGGTGGCAACCCTAGAAACCAGATGGCTGATGGAGACTTTGCCTTGATTACCGTAAGTTGAATTCTGTCAGAGAAAAATCATCTTGGTGAGGCATATTTCTTACACATCCCTCTGCCAATTATGAGGCACTGAACACAGGCCAGGCTGGATAGAGCTGTGTTTTTTTACTCCCACACTTAGGGGCAGATTTACAAAATTTGTGTGAATTATTCGAAATTCGATTGAATTTTCAAAAAGATTCTAATTCGAATTTTTGTGGCCACCAATTTGATTAAAAAAAAAAAAAATCGATCAAATCGAATGTTTTGAATAGATCGAATAAAAATCTATTCGATTATTCGATGATCGAAGTACTCGCCCTTTAAAAAAAAAATTTGAATCCCTAGTTTGCCAGATTAAACCTACCGAATTGCTGTTTAACCGTATGGGAAGCTCCCATAGGGTTATTTCAGCATTTTCAGATCAAATTAAAAAAAATTCTATCGAATGTTTAAAATCGTTCATTCAAATTTTTTGTATTTTATATTTTTCTATCAATTTCGCTAAAACCCTTCAAATTCAATATTCGGATTTGAAGGGTTTGAATTCGACTAAAATTGGATGGTCGAATTCCCCTTAGTAAATCTTTGCCTTAATGTTACAGTCAGAGCTGCATTATTTACTATCAGGTAATAGCATAATGAAATGGTGGCTCAAGGGCAAAAGATGTAAACAGACATTTGCCAGTTTATGAGCATTAAAACGATCTGTTGGCCGAATTCTCATTCAGAACATACAGTTCTCCTTTATAAGAAACTGTAGTATTGCGCTTCAATAGTTAATTAATAAAAGTTAACCTGTGAAGCAAATAACATGACGGAAAAGCATTTATTTTAAAAACTGAGTCTGGCCCCAGCAGCTGGGTACAAAAGGAGAGTTATGGTGAGGATACGAGCTACAGTTATAGAATGTGCAAGTCATGCTGAGGCCGGATTCTGAGACTTGAAGGTAGAACGAGGAACTGAACTTCACTATATCATATATTTAGTTTAAAATGGCTATTACCAATAAATGTGTTGGTGTGGTGCTATTTCTATAGCTGTTCTACTTTGTATAAAATGAATTGCAAAGCCCAGCTTGATAAAAATGAGCACAAGGAGTTTTATAAGTATGTATCCATATAAAAACTTTAGCAAATACATGTGTGTGTTGATTATAGAATGTTGCTCCTTCATAATATAATTTTGTATTTATGCTCTAAGACGTTGTCCTATTTTGTTTTCTTTTTTAATTTGCCTCCTTGACCTCTCTTTATCCCTTTGTTACCTGTGGATGCCAAACTGCAGGGGCAGGTTGACAGCTAAAAGGAGTCTTTAAAGGAAAACTATACCCCCCCTCCCCCGGACAATGTAGGTCTCTATAAAAAGATATTGCATAAAACAACTCATATGCAAAACCCTGCTTCATGTAAATAAACCATTTTCATAATAATATTTTTTTTTAGTAGCATGTGCCATTGAGTCATCCTAAATAGAAAATAGCCATTTTAAAAAATAAGGACAGCCTCCTGGGATTATAAGATTCATCGGTGCACACAAACATACCAAACAAACTATAAAGTTAGGTCACATGAGCCAATTAACAGACAGAGTTGAGTCTTTTGCTTCCACACTTCTTCCTGTTACAGTTAGAGTTGAAATATTTCTGGTCAGGTGATCTCTGAGGCAGCACACAGACCATCACTAAATGGTAATTCAAGACAAGAAATGTAAAAGGGTAATATTTACTTAAATATATATTCCAGTTTGGTAAGATTGTTTAATGTGCCACTTACTATGATATAAACTACCTGTTGCTCAAGTATTCATTTTGGGGGTATAGTTCTCCTTTAAAATGCCTTTTATAATATGAAATCTTGAAGTGATAGTCAGGGGTATATGGTCATAACTGCAGAAAACATGAGCATGTAAAAGTTTTTTTCATGTCGTGTTGCTTGAAAAATAAATTTGTAATAATAAGGAGAAGCTTTCCATAGTGGTGGCTCGGACAATTTTAATGGAAAACTTAAACTAAACATGACAACTGCTTGACTACTGAACAGCACTGACACACACCTATGTCTTCCATAGATATATATGCCTGATGCACCTTTACTTCTTTTGTTGATAAATGGTGTTGCTCTGTTTCATTATAAATACATGAGGAGTTAAACTGGCAAGCTCAGATGATCTTCTAAAAAAGGAATTTACAAAGATATGCAGAGCATGACCATACCTGTTGATCTAAAGTAAACACATTTCATGTATTCTAAGCAGGCCTAGTAAAATCACAGAAACTCGAGGTAGAGCACTTAACTTTCTTTACATAGGCCTAGGTTTTTGTGAGACCTGCAGGTAAAATATCCAACTAACTGTGCCTTAAAGGGAATTTAAACCTAAAGTTATTTATAAAGATAATTGCTTCTGAAAACAATATCCATCAGTCCCTTTCTATTATCTTTTATGGTGGATCTGACATTTAAAACAAAATAGCAGAAGCCAACTCATTAACCGACCAGTTAGGAAGCATGCAAGGCCGATACTGTTTTAAAATTCAATATATATTCCTGATTTATATCAGGTTCGCTCAGTTGTTCTTATTCAATTTTTATATGATTCGATGAAACAAAGGCAAAAACGCAGGGTGATTTGGAACCCGATTTTACTCTTTTGGTTACACAGTAATATGACACTGGTGCCAACTACAAAGAATGTTGGAAAAATGCAGTAAAACTGGTAGTAGTAAACTCCGGAGGAGTCCGACTCCTGGAAACAATAGTAATCCCTGGAAATGTGGTCTGTAATTTCTACAAAGGGAAATTAAATACAATTGCAGGAGGAACCAGGTATAAAAGGAGTAGAAATAGAGGAGCGGTAGAGTTCAATGCAGCTCTTCAGCTCTTGCAGAACTGCAACTCTCATCATACTGCTCTTCAGCTCTTGCAGAACTGCAACTGTCATCATACTAAGCCAGCATACTGAACGCTGGTGTTGGAGCAACACATATTGAGTCACAGACAGACTCTAGATCACTGACAGTAACCTGTGCTGGGACTGTTGATCAACCAAAGTAGAATATATGAATGTGTACTGTTGGTATTCTGTGTTCTGGATTCTAGAATAAGCAATCTGTTTGGATTCAACCACCCAACCTACTCCCAGAGACAACTACTTTAGCACTGAAGGATGAGAGTGAGTTGTACCATTCATGGAATGCAGACACCCTCATTGCCCAGCCAACTTGCCTACATACTTCGTAAGCAATAGTCATAGATTGGCAGATTGCACTAATCTGATCCATGGACATCATGGCATTATTGAAGTACGGCTTAATTTTAGCTCCGACTGATTAATGATTGAATGTACTTGGCAATTGAAGTCATTGGTCTACAAGGTTTTCTATTTATAGCTCTGGTAAGACGGTGTAATGGTTTAATGGGGCAGAACACTCCATTTTTTAACACTGGCTCAATAAATAGAGCTTGTCCTGTACAAACGTTTCAATCAAAATAAAGTTTTTAAAATGTATGTTTTTTTCTCTCTCTTGCTTTCTAAAGTTGGCCACAGACGCATGTCGCCACAGACGCGATGTCGCCAAACGAGCAGATCTCTCCCCGATATGCCCACATTGAAGTGGGCGATATCGGGCTGATCCGTTCGTGGGCCCTAGGGCCCAACGATCGGACCATAATGCATCCGAAACGGGCTGTCGGATCGCAGCACCGCATACACTCACAGATGCGGCTGCGATCCGATGGGATTTTTTTTTAACCCGTCTGATCGAGATCTGGCTGACTTTCGTCAGAAGCCCGTCGGAAGGCCCCACACACGGGCCAATAAGCTGCCGACTCAGTCTGGCGGCAGCTTTTATCGGCTCATGTATGGGGGCCTTAACACAAAAGCTAAAATTGAAATTAAAACCACATTCTGCTTCCTATTCACACAACCACATGTAGACAAAATGTATGTTCAGTACAAGCTCTATTTATTGTACCAGAGTTGATATAGGGGGTGCACCCAAATATGGTCAAATTCAATCTCAAATGGCCTAGTTGTCTGATCTATTTATGCTGATAATAGCATCTTTAAAAAAATGTGTTAAAAAAGAACAGCTGCCTGACAGCTAAAAACTACACCAGCCTGGGGTATTAAAGTAGGAGCACCAAGAAGCCAGTACCTATACAGGTATGGGACCTATTATCCAGAATGCTTGGGACCTGGAGTTTTCCAGATAATGGATCTTTATGTAATTTATACCTTAAGACTACTAGAAAATCATATAAACATTAAATAAACCCAATATTATTATTATTATTATTATTAACATGTATTTATATAGCGCCAACTTATTTTGTAGCGCTGTAAAGTGAATGTGATTATACAACTAAATCACATGAATTACTACATACATAGAACATAAGGAGTTACATACATCACAATAAATATGGAGTTACTGTACATACATCACAATAAATATTGGGTGAGGAAGGCCCTGTACAGAAAAAGCTAAAGGGAAGGGAATGATACACAAGGTGTGGGAGTGGGCAAGATCAGAGTAAAGTGGGTGAGAGATGTAGTAATGTAAGTAGTATTGCATTGGGTAGTTAACTGTGAGGGTAGGCTTCTCTAAAAAAGTGGGTTTTAAGAGATTTCTTGAAAGCTTAGAAGCCAGTGCAGGGATTGGCAGAATGGTATGGCAGAGGAAGAGCGGTTGCTGAGGTGTATAAGCCTAGCAGCAGTGTTCATTATGGACTGGAGAGGTGAGAGTTTCTGGAGGGGAAGGCCAATTAAAAGAGAGTTACAATAGTCTAGACGTGATATGACAAAAGAGTGAATAAGAATTTTGGCAGCATCTTGGGTGATAAATGATCGTATTTTGGATATGTTCCTTAGGTGGAAGTGACATGACTTAACAAGAGACTGGATATGAGGAGTGAATGTCAGGGAGGAATCTAGGATAGTTTTAAATAAATATAATTAAATATTTATTAGGCAAACCTGCTGTCTCACTCAGTAGATACTGCACCCAGATCCACACACTTAATTTTAAATTATATACAAGATGTGTGCAGTTTCATACTTGTTTTTTCAGTATGAAACTGCACACATCTTGTATAGGAATCTAGGATAACCCCAAGGCACCGGGGGGTGATAGTGGAATTGTTAACGACGATGGATACTTCCAGGATGTTACTGGTGTTAGTTGGAGGAAAAAGAACCATTTCCATTTTGGAAAGGTTTAATTTAAGGTAACGTTGTGACATCCAAGTAGAGATAGCAGACTGGCAGGAGGAGACACGAGTTAGGAGTTCTGGGTTGGGATCAGGAGAGGAGAGATAGATCTGAGTATCGTCAGCGTAGAGGTGGTAGTGGAACCCATACAAGCTGATTAATTTGCCAAGGGAGGAAGTATATAGAGAAAATAATAAGGGTCCCAGGACAGAGCCTTGAGGAACACCGACAGAGAGAGGTAGGGGGGAAGATGCAACTCTGTTGTAGGAGACAATGAAGGAACGATTGGTGAGGTAAGAAGAAAACAAGGACAGGGCTGTGTCACGAAGGCCAAGCGAGTGAAGGGACTGGAGGAGGAGAGGATGATCTACAGTGTCAAATGCAGCTGAGAGATCAAGCAGTATTAATAGTGAAAAATTTTTGTTGGCTTTAGCTGTTAAAAGGTCATTAGTTAGACGGGTCAGAGCAGTTTCAATGGAGTGTTGTGATTTAAAACCAGATTGTAAGAGGTCCAGCAGGTTATTGTCAGAGAGGAATGAGTAGGCTGGGTATGCTTTCAATAAGGATTAATTATATCTTAGTTTGGAACAAGTCCAATTTACTGTTTTAATACTACAGAGAAAAAGGAAATAATTAAAAAAATATATATTATTTGATTATAATGGAGTCTATGGGAGACAACCTTTCCTTAATTCGGGAATTCCTGGATAATGGGTTTCCGGATAAGGGATCCCATATCTGTATTTGTTTCTTTGTTTTTCAACGGCCCTTGACTAGTGCATTCACAACAGAGTGAAAAGGTTGGATTTTTTGCTTACAGTTTGGCTTTTCACACTACTGCACATGCGCCAGTCCCAAAAAAAAAAAGTGTTCCTACAGTAGTACCGTGGCCAGTGCAGTTTTCAGCAACCAGGTGCACTGGCCCCGAGTATAAGGCAAGTGATTACAATCAGTGAAGGTAACTAACATTTAGCTCCTACATTCCATTTTAAAAATCCCTTCTTTGTTTCTGAAGAAGGTTAATTGAACTTAAAAGGAACTCCGGCTTCCAAACCAAAATTTGATAAAGAGGCCCATATAACACAGAAACCCCTAATATACCCATCACAATTGCCTGTTTCTTCAAAAATGAATAAATGCAATTTTCTATGCTGAAATCAGCTGTTTAACAGCTCTTCTCTTTCTGCATCATTTGAAATCCTGGCAGGGAAGAAGGGACTGATGTTACAAAGCGTAACAACTTCTCCACAGATTACAGACAACATGCAGGAAATAAATAACCCACAATGCATTGCACTGTGATGTTCCTTTCCTTATTGAAATCACGTGTACAGGGAATTATGGGGTTTGGAGGATGCAGACAGAGGTCAGCTGACTGCTGATACAAAGTAACAGTAGTCAGCCAGCTCAGCAAAGTGGTCAGATAGATCAGCAGGAGAGAAGGGGCTAGGCTTAGGGAACTGTCAGAAACCATTAAAAACCATGAAAACCATGTTTTTTTTAATTGATGTATATTGCAAATTTGCTTGAAATCATGTTTACTTTTCCAAAAGCTTAAGTTATGTTTTTTTGGAGTTCCCTTTTAATAGTAACCCATGTCTGATTATAAAGGTATCTAGCGAAGAACCTGATGTATTACATGATACTGCCATAATTAGTGGATTGTAATTGGATGACGCCAATGTACAAAGGCATCATTTTTAAGTATAGTCTTGTTCATAATTTATTTTCTAAGCCATGTTGATGAGTCCCCTCCATGATTGGATACTACCACCATCCTATGCATATGGGGTGTTTACCCACCCAAAGTGATGACAGCGAATAATGGGAAAATGCTTGAAAATGTGCCATTAGGGTGTGTGTTGTGCAAGTGCCCAGTGGCATGTTCTCTCAGCTATCTCTACCTCCTACTATAACACAGATGGAACCTGGAGAATAAAACTGCGAATTCACAGATGTTTTCTAATAAAGTATATTAAAGGGTATCTAAATCAACTACAGCAGCAGTCCCCAACCTTTTTTGCCCCAGGGACCAGTGTAAAGCCCTAATTTTTTTCAAGGAGGGTGCATCAACTGTGCACAGCCCTTAATTTTAGAGCAATGGCAAATTTTGTGTGTGCCACTTCAAATTTAACAGCCCAGTTCAAGTATGTCCACGGTCCAGTGGTTGGGGACCCCTGAACTATAGTATATCCGTATTTTTGCATAATGAGAGGAAATGTAATTCTAACAAACTTTGCAAACCTAAATTCAACATTTTTGTGGTTTTACAGATATATTACAATGCAATTGCTGCTTACAGCAGTATTTTAGTATCTCTTTCTGTTCTCCTCCATGTCTGTTATCAGCTGCCTAGCAACATTGTTTTAGGAGTCAGGATCAATTACATTTACAAATAGCTTTAGAACCTTTGAAGATGTATAATTAGTGCATAATCGCAAGTTGCTAAGAAATAAGTATTTTATAAATAGAGATTCTTATGTATCAAACATAGTTGTCACAAAAACACTTCACTCCACCACACTTTACTCTTGGGTTTGGCTACAAGGGGTTACAATCAGTCTCTCAATCACACACAGGTTAGACTAACATCAGACACCCCAAAAACACACCAACACCCACAAAGTTCATTCGCTGCCACCATCTATCATTAACAGGCGATAGAAACCTAATGTGACTATTCCCCTGCCCTCTACAACAGGTAATAACTCACACTTAACAATACATCAAACACTCTCTCTTATGGTAGTTAGTCAGGGTAAGATCCTACTAGTCTAACAAGCACTCCAGCAGCCAAAGGGTTAATTCACACTCAAACACACTTTCCTGCTAGCCGTACTAGTTATCAAACATACAAATAGGCAACTTTCCCCTTCCACACATACAAAGAGTTCATACACTTAGGCACAAGCATTCATATGGGCTATGAGTTCGTTTAGAGCACAAGGACTAACGTATTAAATGATATTTTAATATTAAAAGAAACAGTGCATACATATATAAAAAATTATATTACAAAGATGACATATAGTTGCAAAACAGTAAATAAAATAAAAGGGAGTAAAAATACAAAGAAAACCATTACTTTACCAAGTTTGGAAGTTATCAATGTATCCTCTGAGGCACGAGTGGAAAACTGGACATACAATTCACTTGGAAAATGAAGCCTCCTTGTATGACAATTAGATATTGGGAATGTCACCTTTTTATTCCCTGCTGGGACACTCCCCTCATTACCTTATGCAGGAGGTAGGAGTGCCCAGGAACATGTCATTTACGACCCCCTGCAGGGGGTTTGCTACTTTCAGGCAATATTCCCAAATATCCCTTAATATAATATGGGTACTCGCCCGTACCCAATACTATAATAAAAACATGGTCAGGCTGTGATCCATATGTGGGCAAACAGAACAATACCAAACACTAATAGGTTCCCATTTTCCAGTCCCCCAGGAACCAGCCCTCCTAACAGGTGGGTATAGGCTGGTCCTGTTTGGTATTGTTAGGAAGCTTGTGACCTCCTCATAACCAATATGTAAGTTATGAGGTTGTGAACCCTATGACACAGGAGATATGGATACTTTCCTATAATCCATAATTTTCTACTAGCTATCCACCCCTCTGCTGCTCCAGGTCCACAGCTCTGTTCTTTGATCAGCCGATCAAAGAACATACTGGCCAGCTTCCTGGTGTGGCTCCAGTTGGTCTCAAAAGAGAGATATGGTTCTCACCTTTCCACAGCCCCCCTGGTGAGATATACAATCAAGGGTCTCTGTGTGAGACTTTGACCAACTGTTTTGCTATGTGAACTATTGATGCCAGGGCAACGCTGCCTTGGCATGACACATAGATTAATGTGAAAGCTAATAAGATCTACCACATTGTTTCACCTGCTGAGATAACAGGAATACCATCCATAGATTCCAATGAGAATGAATCCCAAGAGTTTAATGATGACAAACAATAGCAAAACAGATTTCAAATGAAATGTCTCATACACAGGAATATCCTTTCTGTACTGAGTAAGACAAGCAGCCATGGCTTCTTTATGCTATGTCAGAAATCATATTACTGTACTCCCACTCTCCTGCTAAAAATGCTAAAATAAATTTTAGATTGTCAACAACAACAAATGACATTTTCCACCCGCAGATACAGTAAAGTCTGCGTTTTGCTACTGTCTCCATAATGTATGAGTGTACAGTATCACAAGACTAAAACAAATACACAGGCTACAGCTCATTGCTTTCCTCATATTTTGTTTCGATAAAGGACTCAGTAACACTGTGCAGTTCTAAACGGATGCATTGAGAATGTCTGAGGGCGTTGCATGATTGTGTTTTATGCAATTTCACCTCTTTGTTATTCTAGTGACCATGTGCTTAGGGAATGTGAAATTAATAGGGGATCTAATATGTGCAAATAACATAGATTTTCTTACTAATAACTGTAACGTGGGAGTATTTTGGTTTATTAAGGGGCATATTTATTGAAAATGTGAAATTCAGCTCAGCAAAACTCTTGTGTGGGATTTTAAGGGGAATATTAATCAATGAATATCAACTGATATCGGGTATCACTAAGGGGCAGATTTACTAAGGGTCGAATTCGAGAGTTAAAAAAACCTCGAATTCGACCATGAAAATAGTTGGGAATTGTTGGGGAAGTAAAATCCTTTGAATTCGAATTAGAAGGATTTTACCGCAATTAGATTGGTCGAACGATTGAATAGAAAATATCGAACCATTCGATCGAATTTTTTATTCGATCAAAAATAATGAAAGCCAATTCGGTAGCTTTGATCTGGCAAACTAGGCATCTGAATAAAAATTCGACTGTCGAATAGTCGAATAGATTTTTATTCGAATTATTCAAATCATTCGATTTGATCAAATTTTCAAATTTCACTGGTCGAAGTTGTCTTCAAAAACATTCGAAAATTCAAATTCAAATATTTTTGAAAATTCGATCAAACTTCGAATCCTTCATGTGAATTTAGTAAATCTGTCTCAGGCCAACCATTATATATACTTGAACTGGGCTGTTAAATTTCACGTGGCACACACAAAATTTGCCATTGCTCTAAAATTAAGGGCTGTGCACAGTTGATGCACCCTCCCCGTCCTTGAAAAAAATTAGGGCTTTACACCGGTCCCTGGGGCAAAAAAGGAGAATGGCACACGAAGGGGCTCTTTTATGCATTTAACCGTATGTTAGCCCTTTCATTCACTACAGTGTATCAACAGACGTCTTTTATTTAAAGCTAAAATAACAAAGTTTCAGAATTCGGACATGGGAGGGGTCGGCGTCCAATTCTGGAGCCAGCATCCAATTTGACGTGCCTTGTT
Source organism: Xenopus borealis (assembly GCA_024363595.1). Classification (NCBI taxonomy): domain Eukaryota; kingdom Metazoa; phylum Chordata; class Amphibia; order Anura; family Pipidae; genus Xenopus; species Xenopus borealis. Next base: position 24,821,080 of record CM044444.1, read on the forward strand.
AATTCGGCGCAAGGCTTGTGGCCCTGTTCAGGACTGGCCACGGCCCGGCGGTTGGGGAACCCTGTTCTACATGTTCTTTTTGGCTGTACAGTGATCCTGCACATGCAGGAAGATAGTGAAGATAAGATAATGCTGACCAGACACTTAAAATTTTCGGTTATGAAGCTCAAGGCATGATGGGTGCCATCAAAATCTCTTGGGGAGAAACATAAGCTTCTTTGACTCACAGTTTTATTCTAGGAAATAGAGGACCAGTGCTACATTACGCTTGATATGATACATTTGGGTTCTTACTACTCTGTCATATATTAATATATACATATGGGCTGGGATCTATTATCTGGAAATCTTCAAAATACAGGATGGCCATATTCAATAGTCTACATTTAAAAAAATTATAAATAATACTTTTAATAAATTCTGTCAATTTGCTTTGCATACCAACTGAGGTTGCTCTTAAAAATAAACCCTATAATGTAGTCTCCTATGATACACTACAAATCTTATGATTCAAGCAAACCACTCTTACTTCTATGTACTTCCAAAACAACTGTATTAAAGTAAGCAGACTACTACTGGTTGAGAAACATGTTTAGCAACTTTGTATTCCAGTCAGCCTCCTCCAACCAGGTCTCAGCAGACGACCATTCATGTCAAACAACTTATGCATGGACAGCCTGGAAATTCCCTCTGATTTTAAGAAAATCTCTTGGTTGATCTGCACATAAGAGCAGTGATACTAGTAGAAGCATGAACTAAATCAGCCTTGGATCAAAAACCTACATCAGAAACCTGTTTGATTTCCATAGGTAAATCAAGGCAACTAGCTGAATGGCTTTTGCACCATGATACTAAATACACCCAAAATGTTTTTAAAATAAGAAACAAAGACTGAAATAAACTTTGTTACTTTTTAGCCATGTGATAAATCATTATTATAACACTAAAATATTTAACAGAAATTTACAGAGATTATCCATGATTCCCATCATTTCCTACCTCATTGCAGCTTGCAGTTTGAGGCCCCCCATCATACACACTATGGTCAATTTTATAAGGGGCCTACTAACCTACATGTATGTTTTTGGAACATGTTAGGAAACTTTAGCGTCTGGAGAATACCCAACAGCATGGGCAGAACATACAGTATAAACTCATTGCAGGCAGTGCCCTGACTGGAATCAAACCTAGAACCTTGGCGGTCACATATATACATGTGAGAGTTAAAGAGTTAAAAGCACTGGTATAGAGACAATTTGCAAACTTGGTAACCTGGTTAGTGGGCAGTTCTAAAAAAACAGTCAAGGATAAGAATAGCAAAAGAAATGGATTGACCCTGAATGTTAGGGAGACAATTAGAAACATGGTAATGCCTTTCTGTTGCCATTATGTTTCTTGATCCTCTTTGTAAAACTGCTTGGAAGACCAGAACTATTTCAATGCTCTTGTTACGCCAGTGTAACTTAGCGTATTTTTTTATACTGTTTACTGTTTCTGTGCATGCCAGGATTGGTGGCTATTTACAGGTTTGTTCAGGTCTGGACTGGGATTCAAAATAGGCCCTGCCAAGATAAGTAGACAGATTCCCAAACAGTCCCCACCATCCTCAATAGTGACTGTCTATGGCATCTAACAGCAGCCCCTCTGGTATTTGCAAATATGGCCAGTCGGGCCCTGGGCTAGTTGTACCAATCACAGCAGAAAGAGTCCAAAGAAAACAACTCCTACCAGCTAAAAATCAGCACATGAAGTAAAATACCTGATAACTTATATAAACTATGTACATTATCAGAGACAGAGATAATAATGCATCTTCTTTTACTACTGCCACAGGCAAATCTCAGTCTCTCTTGAACTAAACTAATATTATGTGCACAACAATTTAACATATTCCCTTGCAATGGAATCCTTAAAGGTGGTGGCACACGCTGCTTTTTGGGGAGATGAGTAGCCCAGCGATAATTCTATTCTTCTTCGGGCAACTAATCTCCCCCAACTGCATTCCCACTGACTAGAATGTCAATCACCGGCGGGATGGCACTCGGATCACTTTGTTTTTCTAGTGAGGCAACTTCGGGTGACTTCACATACTGAAGCATTTGGAGTGCCATCCTGATGGCGACTTACATTCTAGCCTGCGGGAAGGCAGTTTGTGGAGATTAGTTGCCCGAAGAAGAAACGATTGTCGCTGGGTGACTAATCTCCACAAATAGCAGCCCTGATAGGTTTTACAAATTATTTCTGATTATAAGTAGCACAGTACACAAGCTGTTTTTCTGATGTAATGATTCCCTGTCCCACAGACCTTACAATCTAACTTCACAAAGAGATTATACCATAATTGCAAAGGCATAGTATAGTAAAAGTATGTTTTCGGTTCATTTAATGATTTAACTTTCCCAGATGGAAAATCAATCATAACAGTTGCCATACATTAAATCAGACTGGGTACTTTCATATATTCCAGTATGAAAGGCTCCTCTAGCTATGACAAAAATGGCAGAGGGCTGTTTCAGGCACTTTAGGGTTACTACAAAACACAGAGTAGTCCCTTGTGCCAGTGCCCTGATCTATAGCTCTCCACAATTTAATTCATATAACTCATTATAACTAATAAAACAAAAAAAATAGCTAAAGAATAAAATTATCTCTATTAAGACTTTTATTGGACACTCAATTGGGTTCTGAAGATGAGTTTTTTTTCCCTATTATAACAGGTATGGGACTTGTTATGCAGAAAGCTTGGGACCTGTACCTTTACAGATAATCGATCTTTCCATAATTTTGATCTTCATACCTTATGTCTACTAGAAAATGAGGCAAACTTGTGTAGCACAGCTGTGTACACTTGTCTCTCCTCTGTATTGATTCTGCGCAAGCAGGGGGAGGAGCCCACCCTCTGTGAGCTGACAGGAAGGAAGAAGGAGAAAGGAAGTGCTGCTGGGAGATAGAACAAGTAAAGTGTATATACTCCCAGTGTGGGAAACTTAGTAGGGAACCCTGGTGGCAGAAAAGTGTGCTCTCTTTAGGGAAAGGGGGTCCTTGTCAGGGCTCTGAAGAGCAAAGAGCGCTCTTCTCAGGGCATGGAAAACCAAAGGGAGGCCTTCTCAGGTTTTTGAAGCAACTGCCACATAAGTGGGGATTCCCTTCAGAGATCATTAGCTGTGTAATTTGAGTGAAGTTGCTCCTGGCTGGCAGGCTACCAGTACCACTGCAATTTAAAGGTATAGTGTCCTGCCAAATTAACACATCAACCGTTCCACTGTGTATGTGTATTGCGGATGAGAGAAGTTCCCAAGGAGGGGTATTACAGTTCAGCCTGTCCTGACCTAGGGTGGAGGCACACCATATTAAAGTGAACCTGCTCTCCCATATAGCAGAGGCACAGGACTCCTGTAGCGCAACATGCAACTAAATGCGTGCTAGATCTCATGCAGTAGCAGAAGAGGGCTATACTTGAAGTAAACCCAACAGGCTGGTTCTGCTTTTAATAAGGATTTGTTATATCTTAGTTTGGATCAAGTACATGGAAATGTTTTATTATTACAGATAATTTGTAAAAACTTTGATTATTTTTATAAAAAATTGCGTCTATGGGAGATGGTCTTTCTGTAATTTGGATAAGGGGGTTTCTGGATAATGGATCCGATAACTGTATTATTAATAATTAATACTACTAATAATAGTTAAAACTATATGTGCCACTGAACATAGGTTATGTCTGTCAGAAAGGTCAGCCCCTCCCCTGAGGAAGTGACACAATACAGACGCACACGTAGCAAGTGGAGGTCACATACCTTAAATGCTTCATATTCTAGGGATGCAGTTAACCCAGCATCTGGGTAGCAGTACCCAAGGGCTGACTAGGGATGGGGATGCTGAACTGGCAGGCATTTACAGCAAGGTGTACCCTTGCATTTAAATCCTTACTATTCTACTGAACAGAGGAAGATGAGGATTAATAGAACTACCAGTGAAAGGCAGGCAGGGTGCAAGTGAATATGGTAATCAGGGCCTGACCTCAAACGTTAACCTTTCTTTCTTTATGAACAGAAGGAATGTCAGACAGCACCACTCACACATTATTTTAGCTTTGAAAAGGCTCTTATGCATTTCCATTGTGACTGGATAGATAGGATATATATATATAAACCAGTTTGTTTGCCGAAATAAAAGCACTTTATTTTTCATAAGACCTGCGAGTGCGACCTACTCTCTGCATGAAATATTTATTATCTCCAAGGACTGCACCCAGGCATCGCTACGTAATTTTTTCGTGAGTGCCGGTATTTACACACTTTATTATATATATATATATATATATATATATATATATATATATAGAGGGATAGATGATAGTATACCAGACAGAGAAAGTATCCCTCCCAGTGTGAGTCTGTATAGGCCCAATAGAATCCGGCATACTCAAGATTGCAGGCGGTAACCCAGAATAACCCAGAATAATAATAAATGGGGTGATTTGCTCCAAATACTTGAAAAGGGAAAGACCAACAAAGGCTGGTTGCTATGGGTTACTGCGCTGGTTCAGTTCGTTTGTTTCACCAAGCTGGCATGTATTTTGTGAGAAATACAGGTTCAAGCAGAACACATGCTAGAAGGTTTATATTCTACTTGAGATGAATGACAATAATGAAGGCGTAAAACATCAGCACAATGTGAGCATGAGTGGAGTTTATTTGATGAGCACTGACATTGACGAGTATGCGCAGTATTTAGTTATAGGCCGGTATTTTTCATGTTTGATCTCAATGTAATTAATAGGACAAAAATATAACTATATAGGAAGGCCGGTATTGTTTTCAGGAAAAGGTGGCAACCCTAGGTGAGGGGCATATCCAGGCAACATTATGGTGCAGGTGGGAGGCTGTGGGTGAGTGGCAGTGCCCAGACTGAGCCAGAGCTGTAGCAGGCAATCAGGCATTATAGTTGCCTGCATTATAGCAGCATTCTTGTATGTGGCTGGCTGAGATCCGGTGCAAGGCCTAGAGCCTGACAGTCACAGAGGAGAAATGTCAGCGCATCCTGATCTCAAGGACACTGCAGACGGTCCTACCCTTCCCCAAGCTTCCTGCTCAATTCCCCTCACACATCATTACTTCCTGTGCCACAGCAGCCTCCTCACACTAATTCCAAGGCACAGGGATGCGCCGACTACTGGCTTTTCCCTGCAAAACGGCCCTGGCTTGATATATGATACGCGCATAGGATTCCACTGCTCCCCAGCAGCGAGCTACAGCCAGACGCATCATCACTGGCCACTCACCTTCTTGAGCTGATCATCTTTCAGTTCAGTGAAGTAATAGGCCAGCAACTGGGCAGCAATCATCCTGTCGGCAAAGCTCAGAGGCGCCTATACACTGGAACTAGATGTGCTTGTGCCCTGTGATACAGCAGCAACCCCTTGATCTGTGCAATAAGCACTCTCCTTGTCTCTGCCCTACACTCGCAGATGCACATCTACCAGGAACAGTGACATGTTAAAGCCGGCCCCCTTTCTGCCCTGTGATTGGATGCAGCTCTTGAGCCCTGCAGTACTGGGGGGGGG
>CM044444.1:24840123-24928699 GCA_024363595.1 Xenopus borealis
TCCCTGATGGTCCAACAGAACATTCACTGGTTTTAGGTCTCTGTAAAATAAAGATAAAAGGAGTTACAAAATAGAAAACCGCTGATTTGTAGAGCAACCTGCGTGTGGCCTCTGCTATAGAATGTTACAGAAATAAATAAATCTATACTGACCGATGGATAATCCCGACGCCATGCAGATACTGAAGGCCACAAATCATCTCTGCCGAATGGAACCTTTTAAAACAGGGAAATAATGGTTAACGTCCTGTAGTAGAGTCTTGCGCAGGTCCATTTTTTGGGACCCGTACCCGCAACCCGGACCCGCGACCCACATTCTTACCCGCTTGGACCCCGACCCGTACCCGCAACCCAAACCCGCGACCCGCTGACCATCAATAATCAGGAAGTGCTGTCATTGTAAACCGGAAGTGACATCATCGAAAGTAGCCGTGACCAGAAAAAAAGGAGTAAAACAGGAAGTGCTGTCAATTTAAACCGGATGTGACATCATCCGAAGTAGAAATGCTGAGAAAAAGGAGTAAAAATTGCTATAGCGAGGATCCGCGATCCGACCCTCAACCCGCCAACCTGCAGAACCACCGGCCCGTTTCTATACCCGCACCCAGAAATTCTACGAGCAACCCACAGGGTACCGCGGGATTTTGCGGGTAATCCGCGGGTAACCGACCCACTGCAGGACTCTATCCTGTAGTATGTCACCTTTCATTTAAGAAAATGAGACAATAATTGATACATTTGAATATGATGCTCCCTAGTTCCACAATGTGTATATTGTACTATCACACCTTCTTATAGGTGCAATAAATATAAAGCTACTTAGTGAAGCTGTACAGGTGTAAAACTTACCGTACTCTGTCCATATCTAAGGTCCCGTGTTGCAGAAGCTCATTCTCTAGGCTTCCCCCACTCAGGTACTCCATCACATAAAAGGCATGCCGCTGGTTACACAGACAAATGGAAAGAGTGAAAGGGATGAAAACATGGCACAACTTATCTTGTTATTAATCTCTGCAGTACTGGATACAGTATATAAATCCTGCATGAACATGTAAGGGGAGTATAAGGTGAGCAGGCCTTATTTAATGTGTATGGAATTTTACTGTATAATTAGTTTGGTTGTTGGTGGGGTCATGTAATTTGTAATGACTATATATGTATATACATTTATTTCATATGTGGGATCAGTAGTATGACTAAAGCTATCATCAGAACAACAAACTAAATGGCAATATGGAGCCAATGTTGTACCTGGGTTTGAAAAGCAGCATAGCCTTGGCAAAGAAAGGGGCTGTATCTGGCGATGTTCAGCACCTGAGACTCAGTGAGAAGACTGTTGTAATCCGTCTCCTCTGTTTTTTTGATGGTCTTGACTGCCATATATGACTTCTTGTCTCCTAACATAGCCAACCTAACATGAGAATTGCAAGAAAAGAGTTAATATCATTGTGTATTTAAAGCACTAAGATGGAAATAATTCTCAGATTTGGATTTTGTTTCTTCAACACATGAAGCACAGCACTGGGGTTTAAACTCTACTAAAACAAAATGCTGCGCCTAATGGGAACCAGCCACTCACTTTGCCAAATGATCCTGCTCCCAACTCAGAGCAGAAGGTGTAACTGGTCACACTGAGTGGGTTCAGCCTTGATGATTCAGCCTCAGAGCTCACGGGTCCAGCTCCTCCTAGAGGGGAAAAGAGATTTTTATTTACATTTCATTATTTGTAATTACATATTAATAAAAGTTAATTATAGTGCCGCAACAGCTAATAGTTAAGTTTGATGCTCTTGTATAGTGCACTCATATAGTTCCCCATAAGAATGTGATTTTATCTTCCCTAACTGCACAGGAAAACCTTATCAAATGGCTAAAAGACTCATTGTAGCCCAGGGGCACAACTACCAGTAGGCAAGGCAAAAAGACTCTCTTAGTAAAGTCAGTTCCTAGTAAAGTTCTGAAAGATAAGCGCTTACTGGGGCAGACACTGCAGTTTGGGTAGAGACAGATCATATGAGGTTCAGTGTGAATAAATGGAAAGCTGTGCAATTCATAATGGAAAAAAATATATACTTTCAGGAGATACTTTCCCACAGGTGTGAGAACAGATAATGCTAGTGGCCATCTTCAATGTCTTTGTGGGTTAAATGTAAAATTATATGCCAGGCCAACTGCACAGATACAGATTGGGAGTGTCTGCACCATTAGATGCTGTGCTATTGTTTACCATGGTCCATGTTAGATAGCACTACTGGGCCTACCAACTGTCATACACAAGCTTATGCATCCAGCATTTATTATTATTATTATTATTATTAATTACACATATTTATAAGATGCCAACATATTTGTCAGCGCTGTACAATAAATGGGTGTCTACATTAAACATCCCAGAATACATAAAAAAACTACATAATAAAAAACCAGTAACTAATACAAAAGGTCCTTACCCAAAAGAGCTTCCAATTTAAAAATTATATTTAGTTTAGCACTTATTTCTAAATATCTGTAAATTAGGAGGAGTTAGCAATCATATGGGTCACACATTTTGGCAGTTTAGGCATTTTGAGTGATTTCTTTTTACCTTCATCAGTCTCTTCCCTTCTCTGCTTCTTCTCCCTGCAGCACTCATCTGGCAGCTGCTCATCTGAACTTCTCTCCCTCTTCTTCTGCAACTCTTGATCTTTATCTTCTTGATCTTCTCCTTTTCTTTTCTTCTCTTTTGAGTGTTGGGGGTCCAAATCCCTGGAAATAGACTGTATCCTGTCCCCCCTGCAGCCCTTATCTTGCAGCTGTTCATCCAAACTCCTCTCTTCCTTCTTCTGCAAATTTTGGTCTTCATCCCTGGTTTTCTTCTTCTTCACTTCCTCTGCATCATATTCTCCTCTTCTTTTCTTCTCCTTAGAGGGCTGGGAGTTGCAATGTCCAGAACTTATCCGTCTCCTCTTCATTTTCTTGCGTGGTACGTTCTCCTGCGTCTTCTCTCTCTGAAGTTGTCACACCAACCGTCACTTTCCAAGGGCTCTGGTCTCATGCCCTGTGGCATGACATCATCACCTGGGCACAGGCTGGAAGATACCATTGCAGTGCAGAGCCAGGTACATATTCCAACCAGGGCACAGGCTGGAAGATACCATTGCAGCACAGAGCCAGGTACATATCCCAACAAGGCCACAGGCTTACATTTTACAATAGGGGCTACTTCATTCCTCAAATAAATGTATTAAAATCCAGTATTATGTTTCATGCCTTCTTTTACTGTCTATAGACGTGTGCCTTTGTCTTAATATCAGGGCATTATCTCATTTGATCTCCATCATCTCATCTTTAATTAAAGGGGAAGTAAACCCTCCCGGGGAAAAACTCCTCCCCCCGGGCTATTGCCCCTAACCTTTTAATTACCCCAAAGTTCAGGTCCCTTGCAGGCAAGTTCATGGGCACCATCTTGTCCCGCACCATCTTCATGCGCAGTAGGACACATTTGCCGGTTGGTACTTCTGCACATGTGCCCGAATTTCACAAAGTTTCTGAAAAAGGAGATTGGAAAACTTTGTGAAGTTTGGGCGCATGATTAGTAGTACCAACCGGCAAATGCGTCCTAATGTGCATGAGCAGCCGGATCAAGGAAGAATACGTTGTGGGACAAGATGGCGCACATGATCCTGCCTGGAGGGGACCTGGACTTTGCGGAAATTAACAAGTTAGGGACAAAAGCCCGGGGGGGGGGGGGGGGGGGGGGCTATGGGGGAGGGGTTTTAGCCCCGGAGGGGTTGACTTCCCCTTTAAAGGTATAAACTTTTTCTCCATACTAATTTGCCCAGGTGCAGTAGCTCACTTTATAATTGTTGACCAGTAAATGTTACCTGCCAGATATTTGCAGGATGGTTACCACTGGTTCAATTCATGTTTTCAGTAAGGCTTCAGAATCTGTAACAAGGGATAGAGTCCTGCCCTGGGTCGGGTACCTGCACAATACCCTCAGTGGTTGGGTTTTGTGTAAAAGGTCTCCATTTCCCTGTGCATGCGGGCAGTCTGTAGGTAACTTGGCAACACAAAGGTGTTGGCTTGATCCCTCCCGCCCTTCCCAGTTGGTATTTTTGTTCAGATTTATCACTGGAGTGATGTCACTTCTGGGCCAAAGTGACGGCACTTCTGTTTTTGAGGGTCGGATCCCCAGCAGTGGATTAGTGGGGCAGAATTGAGGCTTGTGGGGTATGGGTTGAGTATGGGTATAAGAATATATACTTGTGCTGGACTCTTAACAATATACCCATAATGCATCTGCCCTATCACTGAAATGAGCCCCAGTTAAAGGGGTAGTAAACCCTGCTGCGCTGCACTGATCAACTAAACTTTACTCGGTTGTTGCTGGAATGCAAATCTCAGAATAATGTAATATATATTGAAGATTGAGGCATGCTGGGAGCTGTAGTCCACAGACAGCAGAGCTGTAGTCTTAAAGCAATATTGTACAATAAAACTTTTCCCCAAATCTACAAAGGCAGGGTCTGAATTAAAATAAAAAATATTGTCCAATGAGAATCCCAACTGATATGTATAAATCCCTATTCTTTGTTCCTGTAATTGGAGTTAGAAGCTTTAATCACTGTTTCCCAGCACTAAATAAGTCTGTCCTTTCTCCTCATGTCTGATTCCAGTGTAATATAATGAAGAAATAAAATGACATAATTATATCTATATGTAAGATAACAGCAAGATGCCTGACATGGTGCTGGGAATCAGAATTATTATTCGTAATTTGTTTTACATTTATAATGAAGTTTTTGATCAGTAGAATTCTCATTGGTGAATTTTCATGCATCTATAATTATGGTTTTCAGTCTATAGAAAACTAGGGGGTACTGTGTGGCAGCAATACAGTTGGTTTAAAAAACCCTTACATGATCCCTATATGGCCATCTTAATACTCTTGGACTTGGACCAAGTTCCCAAACTGCGAGGCTGGCTCCTTGTTTTTTAGTGGTGATGCATAAATTCTAGTATGGAACAAAATCATGTTTTCTACCATAAATGCCCCTGACACCATTAGCCGGGTAACTGTTATAATAATGTTTTCAGTTAGTCCCCTCTTGGGGCCCATCTGAGCCATGAAAAGGTTATGGCAGGCGGTTATCTAGGGGGATATTTTACATCACACATGTTATCAACACTCCAGCATGCGATTTATAGAGGTAAGGGCCTGACAGGGGGGCCCAGGTGCCCATCATGTACCAGGGCCCACCAGGGAGTAGTTACACCACTGATATAACACTGTGGTTACAGCTTTTTTTAATGTTTCCTGGACAATTCCTGAGAAACTAATTTAAAAACAGGGACATGTGGTATGACATGTACCACAAGCTACAAGGTATGTTGCATTTGATTTACTAAATATCAGCTTGCCAGATTTGCAGACTAAACTCCTGAATTCAATGTTTCCATATCTATCAAGGCAAAAAAAAAGGTGTTATAAAGGTGATATCTTTATTCGCTAATGAAGACAATCATAGCTAACTTTCAGAACATTTTAGTTCCTTTTTCAAGCTGAATAAGAACTATGATTATTTTAGTTAGCCAGTAAAGGTATCACATTTATTTTATCCTTTTCTTATTTTTTAGCCCTGTGACTGGCTAACAAGCTTCAACAACTTTACCCAAATCTTTTAACTTACACCTCTGACAAGGCTGACTAATAAAAGGCAGAGCTAGAGAATAAGGCTATGCAGAAAGATTTGGGATCTCAGCTCTACAGCCTGGAAATGAAATTGTTATATGAGTGCATTAGGGTTCCACTAACACTAGCAACTAGGCAATGGCTATAATAATAGACTGGAAGATAAAGAGAATGGCTAATGGTTGAAGACTAGTATTAATAATAACAAATGAGTCTAGTCACTAAGTTATCCAGTTTTCTGGTTGACAGTGATCTTTCCACCAGACATTTAAAATTTAATTTGACAGAGAGTAGAATATAGACAAATGAATACTTATATCTTATGATAAGTTTAGTCTAACATGAAGTTCCCCTTTAATTAGTAACTTGTCTTAAAATCCTTTTAGGAGCAAAAGGGGAGTGAGTAAGCTCTAGTATTTGGCTTTAAAGGAGAATCAACCCCTGAATTAAAAAAAAGCCCCTACTAAGTATGATAGTCCCCCCCCCCCTGCATCCCTTCGGATAGTTCAATAGGTCTGAAAATGTCTTTAAAATGTTTCTCATCAAACAGTTTACGCAAAGTGGAGCTTGTGGGCAACATCTTCCAGATCTCAATTCTTCACCTGTAATGGAGCAGTCTTCTAGTGTGTATTGACTGTGCATGCACCAAAAGTGACAGAGGACCCGAAAAAATCCAAAGATGGTGTCCACAAGCTCCGAAGCACTTACTCTGCACTTGGGAAACAATTTAGGGACTTTTTCAGACCTATTGAACTATGTAAGGAACTCAGGTGGATCAATAACTTGTTGAGTGTTCTGTGTTCCACTGTACATGAAAAGCAAATCAATGGAATTAGCGTTTGAAATACTTATGTATATTTTATGGCAATTTGAAAATACAAGTATTTTAGGTAAACAAATGACATACTTGTGGACCATAAATGTAACTTTCACTGTGCGGCTCATTTTTATATTTTAGTGGCTCTTCTGTTATATATAACATGTTAGCTCAAACAATCAGATCAATATGTTTGACTGGACATCAGTATCAGTTTGGCTATGCCCAGGCTGGTAATCTGTGTGTTTGGGCAAATGCCCGATGGGCCGCTTGCTTTAAAATGTAAATGGGATGCTCACCTAAAAATGTAAATTAGGTCTGTCTTTAATATGTAAATGAGTTAATCACTTTAGAAATGTAAATGAGCTGTCTATAATAGCCAGCCACAGCTAAGCTGATGCCTGGATTTGTTAGTGCACATGTCAGTACTGGCATATTGGAGGAACCAGGAATTCTGACTAACTTCAGTTAGTATTATTAGAGTTGCTTGCTATATACCCAATCCCTTATGCATTTGATCAGTACGTTGGCAAAAGGAGGTTCCATGCTCAGAACAATCACTTCAGCCTGTATATAGAACACTGTGATATGTATCTAACAAGCAATCTAATATTACTAACTGAAATTGTGTGCTGCTCCAATTCCAAATGAACTTTAAGGCAAAAAGCAAAATAAAGCAGTTTTAATAGATTTCTTGACCTTTGGCAGAATTCTAACAAAGTACTAATGAGGGGACAGGTGTGTAGGCACAGGGTTGTTTATTAATTTTTTTACATTTCCTTTCTAAATCATAAAACACGTGTAGGGGTGCTGTTTTGCACATTGTGCAGAGATCACAGTCCCAGCTCTAACAGCAGATCGGTGATGCATAAGAGGGAAGTCCTTTCTACATTCCACCTCACCTTCCCATTCAGTTGCAGTATTTTAATGACCCGTACATCTAAATAGTGAATAGTCGTTTTACCATATTCCACTCTAAGGGAATTGATATACTCTATGAATTTCAATAATTGCCCTTCATCCGCTTTCCAAGTGACAAAAGTAGTTTTTACAATCTGTATGAGCAGTGGACACTATTTTTGCATATTCCATAAAGATATTGGTGTAGCTAGGTGCCAAATTGCTACCCATCGGCATCCACACAGATGGACATATTGAAACAGACCTGTTTTCCAAGCCTACACCTTCACCTTCCAAAATTTTTTCCGTTTACTCGTTTACAGATTATTCCCCAGAAATAAAGACTTGTTTCAATTACTTTCCATTATTTATTTTTTACAGTTTTTTTCCAAAATCTAAGATTAAATTTGAGTGTTCCTGTCTCTGGTGTTTGAGTCTGGCAGCTCAGTAATTCAGGTGCAGATTCTGAGCAGTAGTATCAACCGGCAAATGCGTCCTACTGCGCATGCAGGAAGAAGACGTTGCTGGAGAAGATGGCGTCAGTGAACCTGGCTGGAGGTGACCTGCACAGATGGGTAAGTAGCCAATTAGGGGCATTTGCCTGGAGGGAGAGGTAGGCATGGGGAGGAGGTAGGGCGGCCTATGGGGGGGTTGTGGGGGAGGAGCTTAGCGCCAGAGGGGTTGAATTCCCCTTTAAAGGGTTTTTTTTTTACCTGTGACTGTGGTGGTGTGTTCAGTAAAATGCCCCTGCCAGACGATGTATGTAGGACAAACCTCCAGCAGGGTACAGGAACATAAATATTCAGTTGCCACATATGATCCTGATAATAAAAAAAAACACACTCATCGGTGGGTAAACACTTTTATTTACATAAGCATAGTCCGGCTACTTTACGATGGTTAGTATTGGAGGAAGTGCAGGTTCCAGAAAGATTAGGGGACTGAAAGCGGCTTCTCCAATGGAGGAATAAACAAGGATTTTAGTCTGAAGTGTTTTCTTTAATGTTTCCTTTCTGGGGTCTTATATATTTTACGGTGCTATTAGGGAGTGGGCCACTAGATGGCAATACTCCATTGTTTTCACTGTATGTACCTGGCCACATTGGAGCTGGTAAACCTGTTGGTGGGGTGTAGGGAGTAAATGTTGATTGGTCGTATCGCACATGTACTTGAGGAAGGCTGTTGAGCGGAAACATGTTGTGTATGACACTCCTGCAGTAAACACAATGATGCTTTCATTTGCACTGTGCTCTCTGGGTTCAATTTTGTCCTATTTGGAAATCTACTACAGCATACACAGGGCTGTTACCTCTTGAGAAGCACTACACACTAAAGAAAAGGACCAATTGTATTGTTCATTGATAGTTACATATGGTACGGCTGGCACATCTATGGATTTTCTGTACAGGCAGTTGTGGACTGGTGTCTAGGGTTGCAAATTCAGAAGGACGAAATACGGGTGCCTGTGGCTTGCCTAGGGCATTGGTACTAACACAACACAAAAAGGATTTAGGCTCATGGTTCTGAGGTTAACACAATATGCTGTATTTCTTGATATGTGAGATATGTGCAGAGACATGTTTAAAGATCTGTCATCAGTTGTTCCGGCTTATTGTTTTACTATATTTATATTTGTCAGAGCAGAGAGAGTCTGTGCCCTTGGTTTTTCAAGTTTTAAGATTGTTTTTGCTCAATCATAATATATTGGTCACAGTGACAGATTACATGTATTCATAAAAAAAAATTTTTAAACCGTTCAAACTACATTCAAATTTGTGGGAAGGAGATATAGAGATTGCCTATGATAACTATATAGCCGATGGTTCGGTCTGGATTGAATTCCCCCCCTTCCAAAAAAACTAAGCATTAATGAAAAAGGACAGAAAGAGATTGATACCATCTCCACCTCTCAGATAGCGGGTCACGCTGCCAGGTTTACAGGCATGTTTAAGGATGGAGAAGTTACCACAATGTTCTGTGATGACTTGCCCCAGTTTAAAGGGATCCTGTCATGGGAAAAAAACATTTTTCAAAATGCATCCATTAATAGTGCTGATCCAGAAGAATTTCGCATTGAAATCCATTTCTCAAAAGAACAGATTTTTTTATAATTCATTTTAAAATCTGACATGGGGCTAGACATATTGTCAATTTCCCAGCTGCCCCTGGTCATGCGACTTGTGCTCTGATAAACTTTAATCACTCTTTACTGCTGTACTGCAAGTTGAAGTGATATCACCCCCTCCCTTTCCCCCACCCAGCAGCCTAATAAAAGAACAATGGAAAGGTAACCAGATAACAGCTCCCTAACATAAGATAACAGCTGACTGGTAGATCTAAGAACAACACTGAATAGTAAAACCCATGTCCCACTCAGGTACACTGAGAAGGAAAAACAACAGCCTGCCAGAAAGCAGTTCCCTCCTGAAGTGCTGGCACAAGATTTCAAAACTGAATATAAAAAAATCTGTTTGCTCTTTTGAGAAATGGATTTCAATGCAGAAGTCTACTGGAGCAGCACTATTAACTGACGTGTTTAAAAAAAAAAACATGTTTTCCCATGACAGTTTTCCTTTAACGAGATCATGAGGAAACCAGTTGCTGCAATAGAGGAAAGAAGCTCATCCAAACTTCCTGCTTTTGCTCATACTTGAGCAGGTATTGGCTGCTAATGAACCTTGTAACCAAAGGCCCAATGCATGAGACCACAACACCTTCCTTTTATATTGTATAAGGGCTAAGGGACAGCCTCATGCCACAGATATAGTCCATGGTCAGCAGCAGTGCAAAGCCCAACCTCATGATTCATGGAAAATATGTAAAGTACAGGTATGGGACCCGTTATCCAGAGTGCACGGGACCCGGGGTTTGGACCTTCATATCGTAAGTCTACTAGAAAATCATGTAAACATTAAATAAACCTAATAGGCTGGTTTTGCTTCCAATATGGATTAATTATATCTTAGTTTGGATCAAGTATAGGATACTGTTTTAAAAGTAAATTATTCTATAATGATAGCCGGCTAACGGATTGCATGAGGTTTATTTAGTAACGCCATCAAAAATGTAAACGAGAAAGACAAACTCACCACTGTATTGGTTTTCACACATTTATTTTTCTTGGTAGTTGTAGCTTTGCATCATGGGCACGAGTGTTACATTTGTGTTATATTTAACAGAAAATAGACAACAGATGTATTAATGCAGTTAGCATTGTCTGTTTTTATCATGAGAAAATAACAACAGTATATAGTATATGCACACATTATTGCTCATATGTTATGTGTACATTTTTTTTTTACTTTAGACTGCTGGATTGCATCCCATTGCTGACCAGATAGAGATGTTTGTGTACCACCTGCCTGATGCAACATTATCAAATCTTATTGTAAGTATAAAGCTGCTGTGCTGAGAGAACACCCAGAGCTAGTGCTACAGTTCTAGTGTATAGTAATGTACCAGAATTGGACCTACTGTATCTGATCAGGCAGCAGTTTGGAGTCAGAGTGGAAGATGGATAGGAGAGTGTCTTAAATAAAAAAGAACGATAAGCAATAATAATAAGGATAGCAATTAAAGTAAATTCTTGCAGTCTATGTGTTTTTGACAGCTGGGGTCTCTGACCCTAGCAATTAGCATTTTCTGTTGTAGGTTTGAAATAGGCAGAACAGGAAACATTCATTTACAAAAAAATGCAAAAAACATATTGGTAAGTTGCTTAAAATAGATTCTCTATAACACGCTTCTGGGGATATTTATTAAAATCCGAATATTTCTCATTATTCTATTAAAACCACTTCGACCAGTTTTACCTTATTTATCAATAAATTAACTCAAAACATCTGGTGCTGCAAAAGACTGTGAGAAAAACTGAATTGTACAATTTTTTTCAGATTATTGCCCAAAAAACCCACAAATTTTTCAGATTATCATACGGAATCCAGAGCAGATCATGATATCTTCCAGCTGTAAAACGTACATCTGCCATTGACTTCTACATCACCTTGGCAGTTTTGAGATAGAGTACATTTTATTCAGACTTTTAGCAGCCCTGTGTTATAATAAATCTTGAAAAATGTGAGTTTTATTTAAATTTTCAGGTGTTTTCCCCTTTAAAACTCAGACCAGAATAAATTGGACTTAAAATTTAGTATAATTTTGAAATTATTCATATAATATTTTTTTTTTAAATCATAGCACAAGCTTTTAAGATACTGGGATTGCTTTATCAGATGAAGGTGTTTGTGTGACAAATGGATTCCTGTGTTCTGAGAGTGCACATCATTTTTGTCTCTAGTTAGCCACTATAGCACACTTACCACTGCCCTTAATGAGCTTGCTCCTTTAAAAACTAAACGTTCTAGACCCAAACCACTTCAACCCTGGCACACCGCTGATACTAAAGCACTCCAAAGACGCTCACGTGCACTTGAGCTTCGCTGGCGCAAATCCCGCTTAGATTCAGACTTTTGGAGCTACAAATCTGCCCTGCGCTCCTATAACACCAGCCTTTCCCAAGCCAAACAAACATACTTTACTTCACTCATTAACTCCCTTTCCAAAAAACCGGCACAACTTTTCTCCACCTTTAACACTCTCCTTTCCCCTTCTCCACCCACTCCATGCACATCTGTCTCTGCTCAAGACATTGCTGAGCACTTCAAAAACAAAATTGACACTATCAGAAGGGACATTACACTACTAAACCCACCTAGGCTTCCACCACCCTCCCTCCACACTCCCCAGTCTCTCCTGGGCTCCTTCACCCCTGTTACTGATGAGGAAGTCTCAAAACTTTTGGCCTCCTCTCACCTTACCACCTGCCCACTTGATCCAATTCCTTCAAAACTTCTCCGCAATACCGATCCTTGTCTTATTAAAGCCTTAACTCATCTATTTAATTTCTCGCTCTCAACTGGACTATTCCCATCTCAACTAAAACATGCTCTTGTCACCCCCATTCTGAAAAAACCCTCTCATGATCCCTCTAATCTTGACAACCTCTGACCTATCTCTCTGCTACCTTTCATCTCTAAACTACTTGAGCGCCTAGTCTACAAGCGATTAACCTCATTCCTCTCTGACAATAACCTGCTGGACCCCTTACAATCTGGTTTTAAAACGCAACACTCCACTGAAACTGCTCTGACCCGTCTAACTAATGACCTTCTAACAGCTAAAGCCAACAAAAAATTCTCACTACTAATTCTGCTTGATCTTTCAGCTGCTTTTGACACTGTAGATCACCCTCTCCTCCTCCAGTCCCTCCATTTGCTGGGCCTTCGTGACACAGCCCTGTCCTGGTTTTCCTCCTACCTCACCAATCGTTCCTTCAGTGTCTCCTACAACGGAGCAGCATCTTCCCCCCTACCTCTCTCTGTCGGGGTTCCCCAAGGCTCTGTCCTGGGACCCTTATTATTTTCTCTATATACTTCCTCCCTGGCAAATTAATCAGCTCGTATGGGTTCCACTACCACCTCTACGCTGACGATACTCAGATCTATCTCTCCTCTCCTGATCCCAACCCAGAACTCCTAACTCGTGTCTCCTCCTGCCTGTCTGCTATCTCTACTTGGATGTCACAACGTTACCTTAAACTAAACCTCTCCAAAACGGAAATGGTTCTTTTTCCTCCAACTAAAACCAGTAACATTCCGGAAGTATCTATCGCAGTTAACAACTCCACTATCACCCCATCTCCCCAGGCCCGGTGCCTCGGGGTTATCCTAGATTCTGCCCTGACATTCACTCCTCATATCCAGTCACTTGTTAAGTCATGTCACTTCCACCTAAGGAACATATCCAAAATACGATCATTTATCACCCAAGACGCTGCCAAAATTCTTATTCACTCTCATCATATCGCGTCTAGACTACTGTAACTCTCTCTTAATTGGCCTTCCCCTCCAGAAACTCTCACCTCTCCAGTCCATAATGAACACTGCTGCTAGGCTTATACACCTCAGCCACCGCTCTTCCTCTGCCATACCATTCTGCCAATCCCTGCACTGGCTTCCACTCCCCTTCAGAATTAAATTCAAATTACTGACCCTGACATTCAAAGCACTTCATAACTCTGCCCCTCCCTACATCTCTGAACTAATCTCCATTTACTCACCCAACCGCCTACTGCGCTCCTCTACCGACCTGCTACTCAACTCTTCTCTCATTACCTCCTCACATGCTCGCATTCAAGACTTCACAAGAGCTGCACCCCTCCTCTGGAATTCTCTCCCACGGTCTGTCTGACTTTCTCCCAATCTTTCAGCTTTCAAGAAATCTCTAAAAACCCACTTTTTTTAGAGAAGCCTACCCTCACTGTTAACTACTCAATGCAATACCGCTTACATTACTACATCTCTCACCCACTTTACTCTGATCTTGCCCACTCCCACACCTTGTGTATCATTCCCTTCCCGTTAGCTTTTTCTGTACAGGGCCTTCCTCACCTCCTTTATTGTGATGTATGTACAGTAACTCCATTTTTATTGTGATGTATGTAACTCCTTATGTAATTCATGTGATTTGGTTGTATAATCACATTCACTTTACAGCGCTACGCAACAAGTTGGCGCTATAGAAATACATGTTAATAATAATAATAATAAGGTAAGTTTGTAGCTGATATGATTCAACACATTCCAATAAACTTGAGGGTTTATACGTTTATATACCCTGGCAGAATTTATGATTTGATGAATGATAAAACAAAAACTTTTCTTTCACTTATGGTTAGTGATTGGCTGAAGCCATTTATTGTCAAACAACTGTTTATTTTTTTAAAATCATAATCACTACATAAACTACCCAAATGACCCTGATCAAAAATTTACATATTCCAGCTCTTAAGGCTCATCCAGACGAGCAGATACGTGGAGATTAGTCGCCTAGCGACAAAACGCCACATCTTTGAGGCAACTAATCTCCCCGAATAGCTTGTTAGCGCTGTGCACCCGCTAGGCGTAAAGTCGCCTGCGCTTATTCACACGCAGTGGTGCGATTTTCAAAGTCACTGAAAATTGCCTCATTCGCAAAATGAGTCGCGTTACTTTTTTTTTTACGCCAGAGAATTTTCAGCAGCCGAATTTTCGCTGGCGTTTCACGAATTAATTAGCCGGTGGCGAATTGCAGGAATTTGCAGAGAATTTGCGCCTAGCGAATAAATTCGCCCATCACTAGTATGCATGTCTTTCTACAAAAAAGCACCAAGCCGCAAACCTTTCCTAAATTTGGTGACATTTCCAAAAATCACCTCAAAATTTCTACCCTGCAGCATTGTATTTCCACACATACTTTCAGGTATCAAGATAAATCACCCCAAATATGAAAGCCTGGGGTCCTTTGAACAGTTTGATGCCTAATATGTATAGGTGTAAACGGACCCCCCCATATGGTCTGTCATTTCAGGTACTGCAAAGTTAGAAAAAACCATACATTTTCAGAAAAGTACACATTCCCCCAAATCCAAATTGGGTATGCATGTCATTCTACTCCAAAGCACCAAGTTGCAAACCTTTCCTAAATTTGGCGATAAATGCAGCTGTATTTACATTACTGAAAATCGCCTAAAATATTGCAATTGGCCACATTTATCTCACTCTATTTCTTACACACAGTTGTAAAACACCCTAAATATTGATGCCAAGGGTCTATGGAACAGTTTGATGTCCAGTATGCACAGATATACGAAAGCAGCTGGCATGTATACTGCATGTATACTAAATAAAAATACTGCATATGACTTTTCTCTGCTGCCGATTTGACTTCTGTGAACAAAGACCCTGATCACCTTACTATGGCTAGAAAGGGTGGCACTTATTAAAAGTATTTTAAGTTTTTTTATGGTTAACCCATAACTATACCATTAGGTTTAATATAAATAAATTCACACAATGTGCTGTGATGAATGATTTATTTATATGATAATGGTGATGTAATGGAGATGGCAATAGATATAGCTAGGAACAACAATCCAAAGATAAGTTGCTTGATATATATGCTTAAAGATCCAGCGTATCCATTTGATTTGATAAAGACATACTTTTGTAGTGTAGTCTTGCTTTTGCTAGTGTTACCAAATTGATTAGTGAAGGCAATTTAACCAATTATGTCTCTTAAGAACTATATACTGATCTTTGTTTTCTAGGAGAAAGATAAGAAGCAGATGGTTACAGTTAATAAAGATCTGTTGATTGCATTTGTCCATTTTGACCAAACTCATTGTGGTTTCCTGTTGGTAAAGTATTTAGAGGTGATTTTGGCTTATACCTCTTGTGTGCTCAGGTACGTAATGCCTAATATGAAAGATTATACTTTTGCCTCTTCATTTGCTACATACACCTGAGGACACAGAAATCATAAGTGGTTAAAGAAAGAGTCCTTTCTCTTAAAAGTCACCTTGTATTATTCTAAATTGGAAATGTAATATTCTACTGATTTTTTCCTCATAAGTAAAAAAAACACTACCAAAATACTGCTAAAAGAATCATTGCTTTACCATAAATTAACCTATAGCAACTGAGGATAGAACCTCTTATGGCAGAACCTGTGGTTTCATGGCATAAGGGTATGGTCACGCTGGGAGATTCGGGAGATTTAGTCGCCAGTCGACTAGGAAACTTCGGGCGCGGCAGGCGATTTTTCATTCTAGCAGGCGGAAGCAGTTCAAGGAGATTAGTCGCCCCAAAAAAGAGCCATAATCTCCCCGAATCTCCCAGTGTGACGTTACCCTAAAGTAACATATTGATTAGATAGCCTTCATATCATTGATCCTTAAAGGGATTTTTATTGATTTTATGGTATAGTTTGTATTAGTAAATTGCACTGTGTACATAGCAAGTAATGTCTCCTACTCACTAACTGTGACTTTATTATAGAGTGCTATTCTCATATCTACCACTAAGTGGGGCATGGGAACATTTTAAGAAAGCTGTTATCATTTTGCTTTCCCTTTGTGCTGCTGTGGGTAAAATGGATGGGGTGCTTTCACTCTAACATGCAGTGCAGTAGTAAAGAGTGACTGAAGTTTATCAGAGCACAAGTTCCAAATTTCAATGCAGGATTTTGCTGGTTCTTGACCCATTATTGAGCCCCCCATGTTCCCCTTTAAAGTAGAAAGAACAGCAAACTTTAAAGAGAAACCTCTTACACTTACTTATTTTACAGTGGAACAAGGTGAGGGAGTGTTTGCATCTTCTTGGCCTTTGTGTCTTTTTCTGGAGCTTTGGTAATTTCTGTCTATTTCACTGCATGCGCAGTTGTCGCATTCTGGTTAATTGCTATAAACTGCGAATGCGCCGCTTCAGCAGTCTTGGCTTACTGAAGACCCGGAAGATGGCTGTTGTGAACTCCGATCCCTGAATCTGCACCGAGGGGTAAGTAAAAAGTTAGTGGCATTCCCCCAGGGAGCAGCTAGGCTGGGGGGAGGAGGGTCTACGTAGGGTATGGTTTTCTTTTAATTACAGGTTGAATTCTCATTTAAAGGAAAACTAAACCCCCCCAATGAGAAAAGCCCCATCCACTACCCACTATAGTCCTCCCTCCCTAGTGCAAAAAGTGCCCCCAAATGCCAATCTCATGTCTTCATGGAGAGTAGCGGAGCTCCAAGACTCCATCTTACACATCTTTGATTCTTCAGGATCCTCTTCCCTTCAGCAATTTACAGCTTTCTGGCACATACAGTTGATTACCGGACTGACGCATGCGGCAAATACCTCAGTATTGGCGTTCCCTTTCTGAAGAATGTGGAAGATGGTGCCCTGGATCTCATCTGCGCGAGAACTGAGAATGACATTTGGGGACACATTTTGCACTAATACGCTGTGCAGGGAGGGGGGACTATTGGGGATAGATTGGGGGGTTTAGTTCTCCTTTTAAGAGCACAGATAGATTATCCTGGTTTCCATTTCAGTCGCTAGGCGTAAAGTCGCCTGCGCTTGTTCACACGCAGCGGCGTGATTTTAAAAGTCGCTCAAAATTGCCTCGCCAGGCAATTTTGAGCGACTTTTAAAATCGTGCCGCTGCGTGTGAACAAGCCTAGCGAGTGCGCAGCGCTGACTAGCTATTCGGGGAGATTCATTGCGGCGAGAAGTCGCCAGGCGACAGATCTCCCCCGAATCTCCCCGTATGGCCTTGCCCTTAAGCAGCATGCCCTTGTTGTTTTTAGGAAGAAGGTGTGGGCTTTCTTTTATATTACTGAAAACATTTCTTCTACAATGGATAAAAGTAATAAAAATGAGAATTCTGTGCTGAATCTTTTTTCCCGAGGGGGAAGTCATACGAGGATGGAAATCGCCATTCAAAAAAACAATGCTGCTTCATATCGCCGGGGTAGTAAAACGGTTTGCATATCATTTAAGAAATAACCACACCAATTCACTGCGTGTTATTTTGTAGTACATTTGTTGTTTTTATTAATCACATTTTGTCACAGAAAAAAACATTTAATGTACTTTACACATCCAATATTTAATATAAAAGTACAAAGGGAAAAAACGGTTTCTAATTTACAATGTATATACACTTATTTACAGTGAAAATATTAGAAAAACTGTATTGTGTTTTAACCTGTAACTTGTGAATGATTTATTGTAAAGATGTTGCACTGTTTCTCATGGAGTTTACTACACAAAAATAATAGTTGTAATATGGAGATTTAGATGACCAGATTTGACAAATCACATGACTTTTTTTTTTTTTTTTTTAAAGGATTGAACTAAAGCCTTAGCATTGGATGGAAATCCATACGAAATAAAAGCAACGGACTACTGCAGGCAACCGTTTTAGAATCACAGATAATGCAGATAATTTGCTCGAATTTGGTCTGAATTTGGCTCAGTATTTGGATAAATATAAAGTATGTTGAATTCCAAATTTAAATACACATTACTTTTTATCTATTACAAAATAGTCCTATTAAGCTTCAATAGGTTGTAAACTAATTTTGGAGAAGAGAAAGGCAGCGAGTGTTACTCCAGCTCAACTATTGATTATCGTTTATTAGATAGATTATTATTAACATGTATTTCTATAGCGCCAACTTGTTGCGTAGCGCTGGTATATCGTGATTATCGTTTATTAGATAGCTTCAGCCTGTCAAGTGTTCCCCCAGCTTTTTCTGTAGAACAGTGATCTCCAACCAGTGGCTTGTGAGCAACAAGTTGCTCTCCAACCCTTTGGATGTTGCTCCCAGTGGTCTCAAAGCAAGTGCTTATTTTTGAATTCCTGGCTTGAGGGCAAGTTTTAGTTGTATAAAAACCAAGTGTACTGTCAAAAAGAGCTTCCCATAGGCAGCCAGTCCACATAGGGGCTACCAGTAGTCAAAACAGTTTGTAACTGGCACCCCCAGGAACTTTTGTTGCTTTTTTAACATTTGAATGTGGCTCCTGGGTAAAAAAGGTTGGGGGTCCCTGCTGTAAAATATCCCCCATGTGGGAGTTGTCACTCAGAATCTACCCCTTCTCTGAAGAGCACTGTCATAGAGTGCCAAAGCACACTGTACACTTCTGCTTGTTAGGGGTGATTCCATTCAGGCCCGGACTGGCAATTTGTGGGTTCTGGCAAATGCCATATGGGCTGCTGTAAGTTGCCATAGAAAGTGAGTATTAAGTGGGCTGGTGGGGGCTGTTGAGCCTCATTGTAGCAGGAATGGCAGGGCCTATTTTGAATCTCAGTCCAGTCCTGATTTTATTGGTTTAGCCTTCCACACTTTTACGGAGTCCGCTTAAGTTTTGTGGTGAAAATCACCGAAGGACAAATGCTGTTGTTTTGTTGCATTCTTATGAGGACCAATGAAGGTTACTTTCCCATGGGTTCAGCAAATGACTTGCCACAAGCAAGGGAAAACATTTTATCAGTACGGTATTGATATGTAAGGAAGGGAGTGTTAGAATTGATATAACCCTGGGGCTGCAAATGTACATTGTTCCTAATAGGGCCCACTGATGGGATATGTAGGGAGAAAGTGGAAAATTCTTCACGTGGATCCATAATTACTCCTATTTTGGTTCCATAAACCAGACATGGGCAATGTACGGTCCCCCAGGATGTCAGGAGTCCTATAGTTCTAATAGCAGCTGAAGGACCACCACCACCTATCAAGAAACTGCCAAGTAACTTATTGTATATTAAAAGTCCCACAAGTTTTTGAAATAAAAAACAACATGTGAAGGATACAAAATGCCATTTCTAGTGAAAGCAGCACATATGAAACATCACTATTCCTTTAAATACTGTGGAACAATTCAAACGCAAGTGGATGCACACTAATTCCATTTAAATATAAATCACCCACATTTAACAGCACACACCTGAAATAAGACATTATGTTAGTAACAGTAGTAAAAGTCAGCTACAGATATACCTTTGCCAAGAGACACATGATGGGTGTAGAACTCTTCACATTCCAAGTATGAAAATCTGCAATAGGTTGCTTGCAAATAGCATCACTAACACCCTATCAGTTGACTTTTTAGCTCAGGGCTATCCAACTGGATGTAGCGATCAATTGGATTTTTATGGACCCAGTCTGCTCAAGGGTTTTTTTTTTAAATATTTTTTGTATGAAATATTTCCTTGTATCAAATCTTCAGTGTAATTTAATCCAGCCCTCAAACATGCAGCATGAGAAATAACCCAAGATTCTTGTTGACCTGCAACCAACCAGCATCTCATATGAGAACCATATTTCCTGTAGGCTGTATGCTCAAGAGCTCCTAGATATGCTTGCTGTTGCAGAGATAAAGTTTCCTAGGCATGGGCATGTCTTTATGGTGACACTTTTCTGATCAGGTCAAATATAGAATGCAATGTTAAGAATCACATCACTGAATCAGAAAGCAAAAACTGGCCTGTACTTAAGAGTAAAGGTGGCCGTACACATAATTTTTCCTACGACCATTGTTCGTTTTCACAGCAAACTTAGAGCTGAATCATTAGATTCAGCTATAAACCATAGAATTCTCTACCTTTATCTGATGATTCAGCAGTAACCCTTGGCTGAGATTCGGGCACCCAATAAACAAGAAGACCGATAGCCAAGGCTTTTGCTGATATCAGTCACCTTGTCTCCCACCATATACATCCAAATATATGGAACGGTCGCACAATAATATCTGTGTGTGTATGGCCACCTTAAATGTTGTACAAATGTACTATTTGGAAACCTGAGAGGCAGCTCAGCAATGTCCCTATTTAACATTCTCGCACCTCAAGCCCCTAATACCTAACTATAGCCTAGGTATAATATCTAACTAGCTTGAATACTCAGAAATTTTATGTATATTGGTTTTTACCCTGTAGGAAAAGAAAGGCACTAGTTTGAATCCCTTAAAGGGATCCTGTCATGGGAAAAAAAATTTCAAAATGCATCGGATAATAGTGCTGTTCCAGAAGAATTATGCACTGAAATCCATTTCTCAAAAGAGCAAACAGATTTTTTTATATTTCATTTTGAAATTTGACATGGGGCTAGACATTTTGTCAATTTCCCAGCTGCCCCAAGTCATATGACTTGAGCTCTGATAAAATTCAATTACTCTTTACTGCTGTACTGCAAGTTAGAGTGATCTCACCCCCTCCCTTTCCCCCACCCAGCAGCCTAATAACAGAACAAAGGGAAGGTAACCAGATAACAGCTCCCTAACACAAGATAACAGCTGCCTGGTAGATATAAGAACAGCACTCAATAGTAAAACCCATGTCCCACTGTGTACTATTCAGTTACATTGAGAAGGAAAAACAACAGCCTGCCAGAAAGCAGTTCCCTCCTAAAGTGCTGGCACAAGTCACATGCCCAGGGGCAGCTGGGAAATTGACAAAATGGCTAGCCCCATGTCAGATTTCAAAACTGAATATAAAAAAATCTGTTTGCTCTTTTGAGAAATGGATTTCAGTGCAGAAGTTT
The DNA here is from genome assembly GCA_024363595.1 of Xenopus borealis. Lineage (NCBI taxonomy): Eukaryota > Metazoa > Chordata > Amphibia > Anura > Pipidae > Xenopus > Xenopus borealis. The sequence continues at coordinate 24,861,417 of CM044444.1, forward strand.
ACTGGAGCAGCACTCTTAACTGATTCATTTAAAAAAAAACATGTTTTCCCATGACAGTTTCCCTTTAAAGAATTCAGAACAAGAGCAGAGGCTCGGTATTATAGCATGTATTACAGCTATAACAACTAAACCAAATTTCATTTTTTGGCTGCATGGGGCTGGTAAAAAGCCAGAAAGATAAATGACGTTAAATGAAAGCAGGTCATGTCCCTCAAGCATGGAAATGCCAATGTGTACTGATCCACTGCATAGTGCTGATGTCTTTATGTACATTTATGTGGTATTGTGTTCATGTGATCGGGTCATCTGCACCTCTATGGGTCACTCTGCAAAGTCAAGGCATTCTGTCAAGGTTGGGGAACATGTCAGGCAGCAGGTCAAAAACAAAAAGGTGGGATGGGCATATTCGGAAAATGCTTGAAGGACACCCACGTTCTGGATAAGGCACTCCCAGGATTTTTAAAGGCCTCAGCAGAGCTCCACAGAATTGTGTGTACTCATGATGATATCCTTTTACCATTATCTAGCTTATTATTTCAAATGGGTTGAAAAAGAACAGCATTCGGCTCAATGATGGCAGACAGCAGTTTTCTCTGCCAGCAGAGACCTAAGTAAACAAATATTTTATGATTTTGGATAAAAATGCTCCTACGCAATTGAAGCTTTCAAATGAAAGTACTGAACCCTACACGTTCATAGCTGGCGTAATCTGCATTAGCGAGCTGGCAGGAAGAAGTCCTTCGTGTTTGGGATTGCCATTCATTTCCAGGTTCTGCAAGAATGTCCTTCTTTTCAGCGTCTCCAGAACTACAGAGTTATTGGAAGCAATGCTTATCCGTGTTCTACAATGGAAGCAAACAGGTTATAAGAGAAGTGCAACTACTAGAAATGGAATAAAATTAGCTACTGAAAAAAAAATCCATACTGGGCTTGCACACTCCTAATGGAGAAGAACTTGGTGGCCCTGGCGGAGATAAAGAAACCATGGGCACACAGGCTACCACCTATGGATATTTAAAAACTGACTATCTTTAACAGATACAATATGGAGACTGTATTACACCAGTACAATACAAACAACAAAATCAGACTCCTTTTATGAAAACTAGGAAAAAGTACTGATATTTAATATGCCAACAAAGATCACTGACTGAGAAGAGAAGGCAGTGTGTTTAATAGTAAAAGTCACAATTGGTATGGAAATTTCAACCCCTCTGAGAACAAAGAGACACAGAAAACAAAGCCAGGAATCTAAGATGAATATGTTACAGTTCTGCCTGAACACAGACATTGGCATAAACCTAAAGTTTCTGACTTTTCATGGGAAAATAAAATTTTTTCTAGCTTGGCTTTCCTTCTACGCCCTCTCATTGTTCCTAGTGACCTTTGGGGGTTTACTATAGTGGACATCCTCCCTTTCAATATTGAGACATGTTATGGTTATACCCAAATTTGTCCCTGCTCACCACACATGAACTATGGAACAAATTCAGGCGTTCCTGCTTACAACTGAAACATTAGATTTGAGGGATTGTTCATAGGATTATCTTACTCATACCCACCTTTTAAATGAAGTTAGTACTCAGTGCTGCACTTAAACACAATAATTTTAATAATCCATTTGTCGCTGAATTATGTGGAGCTCAGATTACACTGGCAGGACTTGTTAGACCTGTGTTTCCATGTACTTAAAAAACTCTGTACAGTTTTCGGTTGCAGTTATGTTACTGGTGGAATTCACAATCATGAAAGATCGATTGCCAGTACATTTAAGCATAATCTTCTGACGAACTGTATTATACCAGTTAGTCAACTACAGGCCACATACCCAAAGGGCATTTTAATACCACCACGTTACCCTGTGTGGCCGCTGTTTGTTCTAAAAGGTTAGTTGGTGTATCTATGTAAAGCAAGGAAAATAAAGGTCATAATTGATTCACCCAGTATATGAGGAGGTCCAGTTGCTCCGCCCCAAACCCCCAGCTAAGGGAGCAGACAAGGACCATAGAGCAATTGGACAGGCACTCAGTGGGACAATCAACAGCTACATAATAATATGATTAAGGGGCAGATCTATCAAGGGTTGAATTTCGAAACTTCGAAATGAATGCAGAATTTTTTTTTGTTGTAATAGGTCTGTTTTCGTTCGAATTCGAGTAGTTCGAACTGAAGTAATAGCGCATTCGATTTGAAGTTTTTTCCCAAAAAAAAATAAAATTTTCCACCTCAAGTAGGTCCTAGGAGGTCCCACATAGGCTAAAACAGAGATTCGAATTTGGACTATTTCAAGTTAGTGTTGTATCAGTGTTGATACAAAACACGTAAGGCTGTGCCATGGATACCGAATAATCTATATTTTTGTTTACACATCTGCGTGGAGGATTGTTCAATTGAGTGTCTGTCCAATTGCATTATGGTTGGTGTATCTATACCAGTGGTTCTCAACCTTCCTAATGCTGCGACCCTTTAATACAGTTCCCCATGTTGTGGTGACCCCCAACCATAAAATATTAAAATATTTTCGTTAACAGCCCAGAGCGGATTGTTAGGAAAGTACAGGAGACAACGTGGCTGCATAAAGGTTTGTTTTCCATGCGCAGCAAAAACATTTTGCCACACCCATTTTGTGGCATCACCCCAATTACCATGTTAATTTTACAAATTTTAAATGGGCAGGGAGAGCTGTATGGCAGTCCCTACTAAGGGGATATAGAAAGTTGTAGTGACTTCCCTACACAGGTTACTGAACTACAACTCCCAGCACCAACACCCGGAGAGCTACAACCTTGCCCCAGGGCTAGTGGGGAGAGAGATGAACCTACTCCTGGAACCCCTTAAGGGACCCCTGTGAAAGGGTCTTTTGACCCCCAAAGGGGTCCCGACCCCCAGGTTGAGAACCACTGATCTATACCATTATGTGTTTTCCTTAAAGAGAAGGAAAGCTACCAAAGCAGTTTATTGACACAAGATAAACAATAGTGCAAGCTATAACACTATATTTATTCTACAGAATGCTTTAACATACCTGAGTAAACAGCTCTAGAAGCTCTATTTGTTTAGGATAGCAGCTGCCATATTAGCTTGGTGTGACATCACTTCCTGTCTGAGTCTCTACCTGCTCATTCATAGCTCTGGGCTAAGATTACAGCAGAGGAGGGAAAAGCGAGAGGAGAAAACTTAGCAGACCTAGCCCTAGAGGTTTATGTTGAAAACAGGATGTCTTATACAGAAGCCCATGTGTACTCAATAGAAGGAAAGAAATGCAGTGTTTCTTTTGACAGAGGACTGAGAGAAGCATTACTTTGAGGGTTTACTGGTGTATTTATATATATAGACCTTTCTGATAAAGCTTACTTCATTTTAGCCTTTCCTTTCACAAATTGTCTTTTCAAGTCAATGAGATTAAAAATTAAAGGATAGGTTTTTTCCAGTTGAAAATATTTTTAAAATTTAATTGACGAGTTTATAATAGCTATATAAAGGCAATACAGCCCATCAGAACTGTATCTGTGGATAATAGACCCTTTTGCAGTCCATGACACTACCCACACCTTCCTCTAAGGTGTATTTACACCGCGGTACAATATTTAATGTAAAACTGTACATTTGGGGTCAGTCAATCTGGTCCTTATGCCTCAAAGAAAATGTATTAAAGTTTGGATTAGTGCAAATACTTTTTAAAAACTCTTACCGTGGTGATTCAATGCCACTATCCCCAGTTGTGCTGTGATTTTCATTCTTTTCATGGTGGCTTGTTTCTGATGGGTTAATGTTTGAATTAAATAGTGTCAGTTTCTGTTCAAAGCACATCCTCATTTCCCCAGGCTCCTGCCCTGAATTTGTAATGCGTTTTTTATCATTTTCAGTAATGGACATGTGTAGCGTCTCGGCCACAGAGTTTGCCTCACTTGAATTGCAGTAATCAAATATGCTGCCATCAACATGTTCTGAGGGGTTTATGCAGTCAGTGGTTTCAGGTTCTACTTCCAGGTGACCATGGATATACTCTGGTAACAGCTGATCTGTGTGCAAAGACTGTTTGTGGCATTCATGGGAACCATCTAAGGAAAAAAGAGAAGGACTGTACGTTTCTTGGTCATTGTCCAAAGAAGAGCCAAACTGAGGTGCAAAGGTAATTTTTGGGTGCCACTTGGATTGAGAATTACCAGAGGTATTTTTATTTTCGTCTGCAAGGTCATTCCAGTTGACAGCATCCAAGTTTGCTTTTTGGACATGCGAGTCAAGTATTGGACACATCTCTCTTTTGTCTTCAGCCTCATCTTCAAGATATAAATACCTGTGAGCATCGTCATTGTCCACAATCCTTTGGTACAAAGCTTTACTGAGTCCAGTCTCTGAGATAGCCAATGTATTACATTTTGGCATATCTGTGTCTTGTAGACCACTGTTTGAATAATTACAGGCTTTCAGTGCCCCGTTGTCTTCAGATATCCCATAATGAGTTCTCCCAATGAGATTTAAGTTAATTTCACTTTTACAGAGGTTTGGTTTTAAACTGTTCTTTGAAATCACCTTGTAGATGGAATGTGACTTTACTACCTCATGCTCCACGCTAGCCTCTAAATGGACAAACAGCTTTTTTTGGAAATCATCACAAATATAAGCCCTGTCTTCACTATACAGGACACTGGCAGAGTTTTCTTCTTTGGCAGGTTTATATTTGTCATCAATGCGCAGTGTGCTACTCTGTGGGTAACTGGGTGGATATTCCCTTAAGTCATCTTTGTCTGAAAGAACAGAATGAAACTGTTCATGATACGGTTCATTACTATAAGCACCAATGTGTCTTTCTGAATGTATATGCTCAACATGAATGTCTTCTGCCTTTCTTTCTGTACAGTCCAAGGATCTTGACCTTGGTACACACCTTCTTTGCTTCCCAGAACGGGATCTCTTAATTTCCTTTAATGACTTGTGCCCGTTCATGTTGGGATGCTCCCTGTATGTTATTCCATCAAATGGATTATTAATTTGCTTTTTGTAGACCTTATCATGTTGTACAATTTCTGCGCTAACATAACAATGTCTGTCCATTGCCATTACATCATTGTCATCATCGGACTGATCAAGAGACGGTCTGTTGACATCCTTCTCTTCATGTGGCATTGCCCTTGGAGCACCAGTGTCCTTCTTACATTTCTCTTTACTTGACTGAAGTTTTTTGTGGTATTTGGACAACTTGCCATTTTTTTTCTTACTACTTCCTTTAGAATTATAGCCGTGCTTGTTTTTTATGATATCCGTTGATGTTCCTTTGCTAAAATACTTTTTTTGTTCTTCAGCCTTTTGCATGAGCAAAGTGTGCTTCATTAGGTTATCCACAGTAAGAACTGGGTTGATGCGCTTAATTATTTCATGTTCAACATCCCGTGGGATATTATCGAAATTGTCCTCATCTCTTACTGGCCATTCCTCCGGGGGGAATTGCGCAGAAAAGCTCACTAACTCTTTCCTTGACTTCTCTTTTTTGGATACATTACGCCAGAAAAGACTGATGCCAAACTTCTTACCACACTTTTCTTTTTCTTTTAACACAACCTGCTGCTTGTTGTTTTCACATGTGTAATGGTCCCGGGAAGTGGAAGTTGCTTGATTTCGAAGCAAAGGTTTTTGTTCCTTGCTGTTTCTGTGCGTTTTTACCTGGCTCTCGTTAATTGACTGTTGTCCAAGAATGTTGTGAAGAGATTGCTCAGAAAAGCAACTGCATGACCTACAGTGTGACACTGATGGCATGTTACCTTTGGTTAGATCTGCACAGCTCTCCATGCTGACAAGGTAAGTGATGGGCGGTGGAGAGGTGGAAAGCTTTTCAGATGCTGCATATTTACAGTCCAGAACTGGTTTCTTTGTTATAAAATAAGTCTGGGGTGTGACAATAAAATATCCCTCTCCAGTATGATAGATTTTTCTTTCTCTGATAAGCGTCCCAAGTGCATTATATAAAATGTCCTGAGATGGGGTTGCTATTCCTAAAGAAAAAAAGTAATAGTTCAAAGATATACTGTTGTATGCTACATATAATATATGCAAAAGTGCTATACTATAGGTGTGGAAAATATGTTTGTAACTTAATACATTGTTTTTTTTCACTCAGTGAAACCTCTTTAAAACCCAGGACAAGTTATTTATCATGTACAGTATGTATAATAGTTCAAATTATAACTACTAGTTCCAATAATATCACAAGGTTAAAATGTAGGGTATTTCCCTAGCCTAGCCTGTCAGTCAACAGCAAGGGTTGAATAACCAATTTACTGGCAATATATTTACCACTAAATGTGTAATAACCCATAAATATCTACCCTTTCTGAAATACCATCTTTTATAACTACCAACCCCACCATCCCAGCTCTCTCCATGTATAGCTCCCTGACACCCCTGTCTCACCATTCCCAGTCTCTGATCCATCCATTCCCTGCCTCTTTACCTCAATAACCCACCCTCTTTGTCACCACTCGCCCCATTCCGCAGGCCAGTGAGGTGCTACCATAAAAGTGGCAACCCTACGTGACTGTACTAGGTCTTGCCTTATAGATCTATCATCTTCACAACACTCAAAATGAATACATTAGAACTTACCTGGGTAATGTTTATTGAGATGTTCCATGAGGCTTTCTTGTGTCACTAAAATCTGACTTGTGTTCATATCAGAAATGGCGCAGCACAGCACTTCTGCCAGTGGAATAAAATGAGATTGAGATATGGGGTTCATTTGCACAGGAGACACATCACCTGAAAAGCAATTTGTTCAAAGTTATCAATAGAGCTGTAGAGCTGGTAACTTTAGAAAGAAATTGTTTGAGTACCGGAAGGAACATCTACATTCACTTACAAATTAAATCATTACCAAGAGGCCAGCATAAAAGTAACTTGGGCCCAGCAAGACCTGCACACTAATAGACAAACATTCCTGCATATACTGTATGAACACTAATCAGCCACAAAAATAATGAGTGCAACATGAAAACGACAATTTATTAAAATGGAAAAATGTAAATTTCTTTCCCTTTGGCACATGTTGTGCATAAGACACTTGAGAAATCCTTCAGGATTCTCAGATAAAGTGGAGTGCTAAAAAGATTTTCATTCCACACATACTGATGCCCAAATTGGTCTAAATGGATCTTGACAGGTATGAGCTGCTCATCAGTTCTGTGGCCAAGAAAGAGAAAAGCTAAAAATCTGAAGAAAAAATCTCAACCTGCAGGGGAAAAAAGCATTTTTATTTTTCATCAAATTATATTTTCATCTCAGTCTTTGATAAATCAGCCCCCAAGCATGACATCAATGGAAAAAAAACAGAATTCCTGTACAGATTCGTTTGAACAGGATAAGCCCATAAGTGTCGATTAACATGGATCTGTAGGGTTTTATGTGCTGCACATTATTTGCTTGTGCCTTAAAATCAAGTTATTCTAAAAGAATTTAAAGCCCTTAAAAGCAAATAGATGTTCAACAATGGCCAACTGGAAGAATTAAAAACATGTCTTGTGGAAGAGGCCCATACTGAATAAAGTATGGAAGATATCCATACTTCCATGATGTGGGACAACAATATAGGCAAGCTGGTAATTGTGGTAGTAGGGATCCAGATGGTTAAAAGAGATGAATGCATGTATTAGAAGTCATACATGTATTAGAAAGTAAAGATATTCCTGCAGAATATGCAGATATATTCGCTATAAATATATATATATATATATATATATATATACACATACACACACAGATATTTAGAACTCTGGTCACCTGTCCAGAGTAGACATCAAGTCGTTACGGACAACTGGCTACTTATGAGAGAAAGTGCCCCCAGGGAACAACGGTTAAAAAAACAACCCTTGACTCCAAATATACCATGGGCCATAATTCCAAGAGTCTAAGAATGCGTTTCCTACAGACAAGCTGTGCACAAATGGTTTTGCTGCATTGAGAGGAACAGACCAAGTATCTTTTCTCCATTTTCTTAGGCTTAAAATTCAGATAAGCTTGGTGCTATACTGTATGCTTCCTACATTGATGATACTTGTGGGGGTACGCCTCAGGCCATCTCAGAAAGTGGTGGCTTTTCTGTTGGCACCAAATATTATTTAAAAATAGTTGTATGTAAAATAATATGAAATAGAGTATAATTAAAAAATCAAGGACTTTTCAGGAACAATTTTCCTCACGACTTGTGGAGTGCAGTATTTTCCCTGAATTTCTAAAGCCCACTTTGGCAGTCATGTTTTGGTAAAAAAAAAAAAAAAAGAAAAATTTTCTAAAGGGGATTTACAGGAGAAAACTAGTGTTGTTTTTGGTTTTCTAAACCTGACTATACTGATGTACTGCAACAGAACAGGGACAGGCCAAAGGCTAATTAAATCGCAAAAGACAAAGCGTTATTTGAAAGGGGTTTTGCAGAATATTACAAATGAAATTTAGGATAGTTTTCCTTGCAATTATTGGAGAGAACAAGGAAAAAGATAAAGGGGAGATAAAAGCAGAGGCTGGTGAAATGGAGACAACAAATGTGGGAACAAAGTGGGTGAGAAGCTGGGAATGTAATTTTTCAAAATGGCCAGTTTTTAATGCATCAGTCACGCAAATGTCTAGGTTCAACTCCTTAGGGTTGGGGCAAAAGGTGGAGATTTAGTCGCTTGGCATTTAATCGCCTCTTCTGCGATGCGACAATCTTCACAAACTGCCTGCTCACTTCCCGCTGCCTGTTTGAATGAGAAAACGCCAGCACCAATGCACTTGCGACGTTTCGATTTCCGGAATCACCCGAAAGTTTCCTCGCTAGGCAACTTCACGTGATTCCGGAAACAGAAGCGCAGCGAGTGCATTGGTGCTGGCGTTTTTTTCATTCAAACAGGTGGCAGGAAGGGAGCAGGCAATCTCTCCGAATCTGCCTGTCTGTCACAACCCTTAGGAATCCCTGGTAGTAAGTTGCTGCTCACATTCCCCTATAAAAGCACACAGCAACTCAAGTTTGACATCTCTTATTTGGCCAGGTATGTAACAACTGAATCCATGAAGCTGTCCATAGAGTGCAGATTTTATTCTTTGTGTGATGAACACTCATTCGTTTCAGTCTAACGATCTACCATTAACCATTCAGATTAAAATAAGTTCTGTTCTGGCCGTTATTTGACAAATAGCAATAGTACAAAAGTCATGCCTGACAAATAATAGCGATAGTCACCCATTGATATTGTCAGATAGGCAATACATGCAGAGATCTTATTGGTAGCCCATATAAATAAAATAAATCCGACTGACTAAACGACGGATTACCATGGTACGATTGGAAAGTAGTATGAATTTTCATTTCAAATGACTGCATCTTTGTGTCTATGGCCAGTTTTAGTGGGGTACCAAATCTAAAAAAACAGGTTGTTCACTCCACAGGTCAACTAGTGCGTCATATGGGGGCCCATGTAGTCCAGTCTTTAGCAGACCACATCCATGGACAAAGTATCTGCCAATAGGCATCTCGCTGCTTGCAAAAACTTCTGTATTCCACTTTTTTTGTGTAAAGTTTCTACACAAGCTTTACGCATCTAGCACTAAAGTACTTTAATTTTTTTTTAAAGGTTTCTGTAAAAAAATTGTCATATCTTTCATGATTGTGACAAGCAACTGTGACTGCAGGGCTCATCAGCATGTCAAGCCCTTTGTGTAATGGCTGCCATTGTGCAGAACAAAGGCCATTTGTACAGAAATTTCCACAAAGCTTTTATCTAAAGCAGTTACTAGGAAACCTTCAGGTGTATTTAGGACACAGGCTCTTTGTACTAAATAAATAGCACAGCCCCTGACTTTACTCCAGGGTTGCCATCTGGCTGCTATTATATATAGGCGGGAGAAATAACAGAGTTAGGATGGCCCATATTTTGTTCCAGAAAATACAGCCAAACCACAGCATTAAATAGGCTAGATTTACCTGTCTAAAGCAGGGATGCCACTTTTTTTGTCTGGATTTGACCTGGACAGTCTTATTTTCAGATGGGCTGCTGACGGGTCAAGACAGTTTGCTTGGTTTTCCAAATAAGTAAATGGATCTCCCCTGATTAACATGGAGATCAGTCAATCGTTGATTGCCATATAATATCCCCGCCCATGTGATGTAGCACACCCCACCCACCACGACACTGACCCGCCCCTGTGACATACTGGATCATGAGCTGCACAACCCTAGTCTAATGATGGCCATAGATCTTTTAAAGATTTTTTTGTTATCATAAGACCAAGCTTATCATGAAACAATTTAAGTGTACAATTTGTCCAACAACTAAAAAGACTGTTTCAAGGGATATCATCTAGTTTAATCCAGGTATCTTTAAAGTTATGAGTGTTATCATCCTTAAGTTACATGTGCCAAAAAATTCCATGGCTCACTTAAAAAGTTAAAATATTTATTGCCCAATAGCGTATACAAAATATTTATTATTTAGTTATATACCATTTTCACCCTTGTGCAGCCTGGTGTCCCTCAGCCAGCTCCTACCGATGCAGGAAAACTCACGTGCACACTCAGGCCCTTCCTTGGCAAGAACGCTTGGTGCTTAACGCTTTAGGGAGATGGCCCTCCCAGGAATTCGTAGATACAGAAAATTAATCTAGCACACAAGGCAGGTGCAAACCGGGATCAAGCCCCTGGTACGTTTATTGCGTCACAACGTTTCGGGTGCGGTCCCCCTTCCTCAGCCAGCTCCAACCACCACAACTGCCGGTAGAGCTTTTAATTTCTATACATACTAAAGCCGAGTTTTCCATTGATGGTATTTTTCTGTAGATCAGTAAAGGCAACATAATCTCCACTTTCACCCTGGATGCCTCTAATAGCGGCTAATTAAAACTCTGCAACACAAAACCACTGCTGTGGCTTGTTTTTCTGGAGCGAAAACAAAAACAGAAAGGAAAACAAAAACACTAACTGAATGTGACAGCGCTAGTAGTTATGCACACCCAGTTATGTAGCTTTTGGCGCTTGTTCGTGCACACATTGCTGAATGCCAATGTCATGCTATTTAGTTAGTGGTTTTTTTTTTCTTTTTAATCTGTGGTAACAAAATCATTAATAAGGCTTTATCCTCTAACAAAGTTTCTCAGAAAACCTCTGACACTGGCCGTGTTACATGCAGGAGAAACGGAGCATATGTTTCTGCTCTTATACACATTAAAGAATGGATCATTCAGATGCAGTTAGAGGGCTCCTTCCTTTATACATGTGGCGACAAAACAAATATTTCTCTAAGAAGACTGAGCTTGATCCCATCATATGATGGTGAATTCCGTTCCCCCTCCATGATTGTACATTTCCTTGCAATAAATTACAGCTGACCTTAAAAATGTAAGGTCATTCTGTTATGAAGTGATGCAGGCAACAGTGATGGAGTCAAGAGAAACTCTTGACTTTATACCTGAAACAAAGATTTTTAAAAAAAATAATGTCTATGTAACGCTACACACCAAACACAAACTATTTGTATTACCGGTTCTCAGATTACCAACCTAGACTAAATATCATGGAGCCCCAAGTCATTCACAGGTCTTCCTTTTACTCCAAAAGAACATTACTCCAATAGCTCCATTCATTCATTCATTCTTGCTGATGGTTCATACAAGCAGCCCTAACAAGACTATGTACATGTTCTGCAGGCCAAACCACCACATGCTTTACATTTTTGTAAACGAGAAAACAGCTGTAGCCCAAATTAGGCATTTTCCTTCCTGGCTGGCTACAGCATTTGCTACTTGTGTTTCTCTAGGAAACTAAAAACAGCAAACCCCAAGCAAAGGAAAACAGGCACATGTATGAACTGAACACGTATAATCCGGAAATGATCTGTAGAACATGCTCACTCCGTGTCAGGTTAGAGTAGTTACCCCAACTGACCGACCAAAGGGAAGCCAAATCCAGTTTAGCGTATTTTAGTAATTTATTAAAAGCAATATAACATCTTTTTTTTTTTTTAAGAGATAATGAGATTTTACGGTTGCATTTAAAAAGCTGAACATTTGTGATGCATCCTCGCCAGATTTCTACAGAAATAAATTTGCTACCTTCTTCCCTCATAACCTAATAAAGATAAAATGGCAGCTCACGTCTCACAGACATTTTGGATTACAAAAATTTCCATTTTCATGTGCTGGTCCTGTCAACAGCTTGTGAACTTTTAACTACCCTCCCCAGAACAAGTTTTCAGATAGAAAAACCACTTTAAAGGAAAACTGTACCCCTCAAACTATGTAGGTCTCTATAAAATATATTGCATAAGACAGCTCATATGTAAAACCCTGCTTCATGTAAACAAACCATTTCATAATAATATACTTTTTTTAGTATGTGCCACTGGGTAATCATAAATAGAAAACTGGCATTTTAAAAAATAAGGGCCACCCCCGGGATCATACAATTCACGGTGCACACAAACATACCAAACTATACTTGTTAGGTCACATGAGCCAATTAACAGACAGAGTTCTGATGTTTGCTTCCACACTTCTTCCTGTTAAGCAAGGCTATAGACATGCATGGATTTTCACAGTGGTCCGCAGTGTGGTTTTTAAAAAGCTGTCCATATCGTAAATAGGCTAGCGTAATTTGCCATTGCCTATGATTTAAACAGTGGTTGGCTTTTTTAAAACCTGGACAGTGCTGAAAAATGTGTCCATAGCCTTAGAATCTAAGGTTTCTATCACGATAACACTATGGGCCATTTAATCAGGATGTCAAGGGTCGCCATCAGTTTCATGTCTCTGACCTCATTAATAATTTTTATCCTAATTCTTATTATTATTATTATTAAAGCAGCAATATTTCTAGAACATCAATAAGCATGCTGCAAACAGATTTGCTTCATGTCTGAGGCTTTTTGTTATGTGTAGGGGCCACAAGCATTATTAAATTTACCCAGTTAGGCACTGACATTAGGGGTTAATTCAATGCTTCCCAACTCCAAGGAGAAGTTTGTAGTAGAAGTTTTCAGTAGATCCAATAATCCTAACATATAGCTGGGCAGCATTGAACATTAAAGTGGACCTGTCACCCCAAAAAATATTCAAAATCCCATTTTATCACATTAGTCAAGCAAAATGAACATTAATTACACTATATAAATTATTTTAATCTTGTTTTCTTCAGTCTGGGAATTCATAATTATAGCAAGCAGACAGGAGCCATTTTGTGGCCATTAAGGCAAGTCTTGCATCATCTCAGAATCTTGTTTGTGCACCAGAATGGGGGACCCAATGTCTATCCCCATGTCCTGGCTACACAATTAAATGGTTAAGAGAACTGGGGGAATGTGTTGGGAGCAGTGACATCTAGGAAGTGCTGAATGGAAAGTGAAACCAATTATCTGCCCCTAACTGATTAACCAGACAAATTGGACCCTGATTTTTACTGAAGAAGAAATATCAGAGACCAGACAACAATAGAATCAATACAGAACCCAATGGGCCCTTGTCAAGCAAGCTGCCTAGTGTAATCACACTGCAAGTATTAAGTTATCAGCAGACCAAGAAATATGGAAAATTGATCCTTTCTACTCCAGACAGGGTCCGACTAGCTCAGACCTGCTCCCTTGTCCTGGACAAGGACAAGGGCAAAAAACACTGTGCACGCACAACGCAACAGGGTGAGAGGAACTAAACTTGCACCAGGGGGCCCTTAGACAGCAGTTCAGGTGGGCCCATGGCCCCCCATTTGGACCCTGTACTTGTGCCTAATTGTGAACTAGCAATTTAAAGGAAAACTATACCCCCAAAACGAATACTTGAGCAACAGATTATATGATATTAAGTAAATATTTAAGTAAATATTGTCCTTCTACATCTCTTGCCTTGAACCACCATTTGGTGATGGTCTGTGTGCTGCCTAAGAGATCACCTGACCAGAAATATTTCAACTATAACTGTAACAGGAAGAAGTGTGGAAGCAAAAGACACAACTCTGGCTGTTAATTGGCTCACGTGACCTAACTTTATAGTTTGTTTGGTAAGTTTGTGTGCACCGTTGAATCCTACAATCCCAGGAGGCTGTCCTTATTTTTTAAAATGACAATTTTCTATTTAGGATTACCCAATGGCACATGCTACTAAAAAAGTGTATTATTATGAAAATGGTTTATTTACATGAAGCAGGGTTTTACATGAGTTGTTTTATGCAATATCTTTTTTATAGAGACCTACATTGTCCGGGGGTATCGTTTTCCTTTAATAAAGTTCATGGACATCTTGTCTTGTAGAGTAACAAGAAGTCCCCAACAGACACCAGTTCAGGTCTGCTCGCATCAAAAGCTTTCTCCTCAGCAGGTAGAGCAATAAAAGGAGGCTACAGCTAGCACTTTAATGAAAGAGTCATATCACAGGCACGCAGAGTTTAAACCATCTGTGAATTCTCCCCTTAATCCATCTTAGCATCCCGACCAAAACCATTGAGTATGTTTAGAAGGAACCTTTTACCAGTACCATGTGGAAAGGCTCCAAAGTGTAGTTCATTTGAAACATGTGCTTGAGGCTAATTTGTGCTGTGAAATTTCAGCTTCATCTCCCACTCACAAGCTTAGATGAAAGATACCAAATGAGAAGTGGAACAGTAGGGGCCTGGCCTCCTGTGGCTTTACCACCCCAGAGACATTTATATGTCCCTGTCTAGTTACACAAAAAACCCGCCAAATGGCTTGAAGGAACAGGCATGGGGGGATGGGGAGATTTCCAACAACAAGTCGGGCACCTGACAGTGGTTTAAGTAGAGTAACACATGCTATGTGCTTGTGTCAGCTGCGTGTCAGCTCCTGGGTATGTGATCCGATTGCACTATGCATCTATGGTGGGGCTTTTTAGGAAATCTGTCAACATTCAGTAGGAGCAACATTTCTGCAGAAAAGTGAAAAACGTTCACAAAAAAATGCTACTTGTACCATTAACCTTGACAGAGGATACCTAGCCTAGTATCACTTTGGTGTCTCAGTGGAAAGAATATATATACACACACATACACCTAAAAATGCTTCAGCAGCCCCCCACAGGTTACCAGAGACAACAAAGATAACTTTGAGGCTAATGCTGAAATACACATGCCGGGTATCAGCCCCTACATTGTCATTAGCCTCCTGACCTGCCTGCATCTGAAACAACTCCACTCCTGTATTCCTTCTTTTCAGGTCAGGTGCTAGACGGCATAAAACCCACCTGCTTTGGGTTGTAAATCACTATCAATCCAAATCGCTGCTGCACATGGACAAATTGATTCAATTCATTGATTGTGCAAATTTATTGGCTCAAACCAAACAAAGTAGACAAGGCAACCTTTTGGACCTCTCAGGGTTGATAATGTGCCCTGAGGCTTGATAAAGGGCCACGAGAGGTCCGAAATGTTGCCTTGTCTACTTTGTTTGGATTGAGCCAATAAATATGCACAATCAATTAATTGAATCAATTTTACAAAGCTACATAGTTAAAATAAGGTTGAAAAAAGACAAAGTCCATCAAGTTCAACCCCTCCAAATTAAAACCCAGCATACACACACACATACACAAACCCCTCCACTCTTTCACACAAACCATATATGCCCATAGCTATACTAACTGTAGAGTTTAGTATCAAAATAGCCTTTGATATTATGTCTGTTCAAAGAATCTTTCAAGCCCCTCTTAAAATCAACAGAATCAGCCATCACAACATCACCCGGCAGTGCATTCCACAACCTCACTGTCCTCACTGTGAAGAACCACCTACACTGCTTCAAATGAAAGTCCTTTTCTTCTAGTCTGAAGGGGTGGCCTCTGGTGATCCTCTTTATGGGTAAAAAAGTCCGATGATGTTTATCTATAATGTCCTCTAATGTATTAGTAACATGTAATCATGTCCCCTTGCAAGCGCCTTTTTTCCAGAGAAAAATGTTTTCATCCCTTGCGTTTATGCCCTTTTTTATGCAAGACAGAATTTTATTTGCTTTAGTAGCTACAGAATGACACTGTCTAGAATTATACAACTTGTAATCTATAAAAACCCCAAGATCCTTCTCATTTAAGGAAACTCCCAACACACTGCCATTTAGTGTATAAATTGCATTTATATTATTTTTGCCAAAGGGCATAACATTGCATTTCTCAACATTAAACTTATTTTCCAGTTTCTGCCCAGTTTCCCAACTTAAACAAATCACTCTGCAAAGTGGCAGCATCCTGCAGGAACCTATAGTTCTGCACAATTTACTATCATCTGCAAAAATAGAAACCATCATTAATAAACAAGTTGAAAAGCAAGGGGCCCAGTACCAAGCCCTGCGGTACACTACTAACAACACTGGTCCAATTAGAAAATGTTTTAGCCAGTTCTCTGTCCAGGTACAAATACTATGTTCCTTAATTTAACCCGTAACCTTCTGTGTGGCACTGTATCAAATGTTTAGCGAAGTCTAAGTAAATCACACCCACAGCCATCCCAGAAACAAGGTCCCTGCTTACCTTCTCATAAAAAGAAATTAAGTTAGTCTGGGAAGATCTATTATGCATAAAACCATGCTGGCACAAATTCATAGTATTGTTATTTGCTATGAAGTCCAGTATCCTATCCTTTATTAATCCTTCGAAAAGCTTTCCTACCACTGACATAAGACTAACTGGCCTATAGTTTTGAGGCAGGGAACGGGATCCTTTTTTGAATAGCAGCACCACATTAGCAATTTGCCTGTCTCTCGACACCATGCCAAACCTCGGTGAATCCTGAAAAATTAAGTAAGAGAGGTTTGGCAATCACAGAGCTAAGCTTGCTAAATACCCTGGGATGAATCCCATCTGGCCCTGGACCTTTGTGTATCTTAACATGTTCTAGTCTCTTTTGAATTTCATCATGTGTGAACCATGCATCATTAGATGTATTATTAGAATTGGGACTATTAATAAGAAAACATTCATTAGCTGGTTCCTCATTTGTGTAGACAGATGAAAAGTATGCAAAAAAAAGTTGTCAGTGTGCAGCAGTGATTTGCATCCGAAACAACTGTTAGCCTTGTTTGCAACACCCAGGCCAATTTTCAGCCCCATGTCGTATTAGCCTAAGAGCCAAAATGCCTTTTTTTCCCAAAATGATGGCAACTATGCTCTCTGCAATGGCAATGCATCCAGGGGCATAACTATATGTTACTGGGTCCAACAGCAAACTAATTTTAGGGTCCCAACATATCCAGAGGTTGTCCTGTTTTACCAATATATATTGAAACTACTTATTAATTAGGGCCTCATGGGCCCACTTTACCTCTTGGGCCCCTGTAGCCGCAGGGTCAGCTTCCTCTGTAGTTATGCCCTGAATGCATCCAACCCCTGTTCCAATGCTGAAAAGGTAAGCAAGTGAGGTGGCATTGGGCAGTAAACCTGGACACACCTCATTATGTGCATGAGTAGAGATCCAGCTGGGAGCTCCATCCCAGTACATGCAGCATAATACTCACTAGGACTGCTTTGTTACCAAAATAATATTTGTAACCTCCAACCAGAGTGGGGGCTCTTATAGAACGCTCCTCCATGATAAATGCACTTTAAAGTCACATGATCATATTATTCAAGTCACATAAAATTGGTAGAGGATTAGCCTTAAAAAAAAAACCTGCCCATATCATATATTTTAAGACAAAGCTGAAAAGGGTAGTGAGACACGGGCAGATTCGGGGAGATTTAGTCGCCCGGCGACTGCATTCCCAAGCCATACTGCCAGCTTGAATATAAAATTGCTAGCGGTATGGCACTCACGACCCTTTGTTTTCTGAAGTTGCCTTACGAGGAAACGTCGGGCGACTTTGGAAAACATAGCGTCTCAAGTGCCATACCGCTGGTGACTTTTCATTCAAGCTGGTGGTATGGCACGGGAAGGCAGTTCGGAGAGATTGACGCACAGAAGATGCGATTAGTCGCCAGGCAACTAAATCTCCCCGAATCTGCCCGTGTGTCACTACCCTAAAGGTGGCCATACACAGGGAGATTTGCTCATTTGGCGGATCTCTCCCTGATATGGACAAGAGGGCCCAACGATCGGATAACAATGGAGGACATATGGGTGGTCAGATTGCAGGACCGCATCAACGAACAGATGCGGCAGTGATCTGGCGGGACTTTTAATCCCGTCCGTTCAACATCTGGCCGACTTTCGGTCAGATAACGATCAGGGTAGCCCATTGGAGCTGACTTGGTCTGTCGGCAGCTTTTATCAGCCCGTGTATGGCCACCTTAAGGATGCAAGAGGATGTAAATAATGAAAGGACTGCTAGTATGATAGTAATAGTGTCTCAATAATAGCTATTGCCCCTGTACAGATGGGCCTTGTTATCAAGAATGCTTGGCACCTGAGGTTTTATAGAGAAGGACTCTTTCTGTGATTTGGATGTTTATACCTTAAGGGGGTTATGTAATAAAAGGCACTAAGTTTGCCCAAGGGCAGTAACCTATAGCAACCAATCAGCAGGTAGCATTCACTAGTCACCTGTTTAAATGCTAGCATCTTATTGGTTGCCATGTGTTACTGCCCCTGGGCAAACTTAGTGCCTTATAGTAAGTCTACTAAAAAAATATTCAAGCATTAATTTAACCTGATAATGTTTTGTCTCCAGTAAGGATCAATTATATCTCAGCTGGGATCAAGTACAAGGTACTGTTAAATGATTACAAAGGAAATACTTTTTTAAAAATGTACATTACAATTAAGTCTATGGTTGATGGATAATCGGTTCTTGATAGCAGACACTGTACCTGAATTTGCATATTTTAGACTTTTCTAACTTTCTCCTTTATAAATGTAAAGCTCTCAAAAACTGGTAAATCCCATACCGAGCAATACTGGTTTAGTATTACTGATTCACAGTAAAAAAAAAAAAAAAATTTGCTTTATTTTTATATAAAACATCTGACTGCAACTGTACCTGGCAGTTAACTGCCATGTTAATCAGAGTGTTTCCATAAGAGTTCCTATAAAACAGCCTTTGGGCAAACAAAATAAAGGTTGCGGATAGTGGCCTATGAAATGCCTATGGTAAATTAGCATATTCACGGCAAAGGTCTAGAACAATTACCAGTTTTCCATGGCAGCCATTCAAAAAACACCCAACCTGTGCTCCACAATAAACACATTCGATTCATTCCTCACAGAGCCCACGGGAAATGCGCTCCACAGGTACATGTCAAATAAATAAAACCTCCAGAAACCAGCTCCCTGAAACTGAATATACCACTAATCCTCCTGGGATATGAAGACACATACCATATATACACACACCCAATTAGACCTTTACAAAGCAGAATTATAGTTGGCCACCTAACCAAAGAAAAATATGTTCAGTTGATATTTATAGGCTGCACTGGAAACACAGATATTTTACACTCTGTGCCTACTGGTCTTGCATGGCTTGACAGGACTATGAATTAACCACTTGTCCCCTATAGATCATAGAATATGGGTACTACCTTGCAGTATCTGAGCTCCAGCAACACAGAGTCTGTGTTCCAGTCAATTCAGTTGGGAAACTACAATTCCCCACACAGTTCAGTCAAAGCAATAAAAGAAAATAGAGTTTGTCAGTTCAACTGGGAAACTGCAAGTCCCCACCTAGTAAAGTCAAAAGAAAAAAAGAAACTCCTCCAGCTTGATCCCTGCAGAAACTGTCCACAAAGCACTAGAAATTTAAGTAGGGGTATAACTAAAGAGAAAATAGACCCAGCAGGTACATGATGCCCAAAGGGCACTGGCTGATAAGTAGTAAACAATTAAGAATCAGCTAGTAGATTTCTATCTTCTTAAAGGGGTAGTTCACCTTCAAGTTAACTTTTAGTATATTGTAGAAGGGCCAATTCTAAGAAACTTTTCAATTGGTCTTCATTATTTATTTTTCATAGTTTTTTAATGATCTGCAATTTTCTTCTGTTTCTTTGCAGCTTTCAAATGGGGGTCACTGACACCATCTAAAAACAAATACTCTGTAAGGCTACAAATGTATTGTTATTGCCACTGTTTATTACTTATCATTCTATTCAGTCCCTCTCCTATTCATGTTCCAGTCTCTTATTCAAATCAATGCAGGGTTGCTAGGGTAATTTGTACCCTAGAAACCAATTTGCTGACACTGCAAACTAGAGAGCTGCTGAATAAAAAGCTAAATAACTCAAAAACCATAAACAATAGAAAATGAAAACCAATTGCAAATTGTCTCAGAAAATCACTCCAACATTATACTAAAAGTTAACTCAAAGGTGAACAACCCCTTTAAGGGCCCTTACACATGGGCGTTCGACCGCACAAAGGTTGGGACGCAGCATGTTGCGTCCCAAACTGCGTTCGGTCCCAACCTGCGTTCGGTGCTTACACACGTCTGGTGGGTACAACCTCGTTCAAAAGAATTGCGTGTGTCTAGGCCTGCGTTCCCCTGCGGCTGAGCGCAGCCAAACGGAACGCAGGTATGAACGCCCATGTGTAAGGGCCCTTAGTTTTGTGAAGGCATGAAAATTAATAAATAATGTTTAATCAGGGCTGTCCAGCTAGTTGTCCAGAAGGCTGTATATGCCCTTTAAAGATTTTTTTTTTTTTTTGGCCAAGGGGTCAAATATCATTTTAATATAATCCACCATAATCCACTAGATAATTTCTCCTCATTTGGGTCACATTATGCTATTGGAATTTAATTTAATTTCTGTTTTTTTTGGAGGTCCACAAGATGTTAGCCCTATGAAATACAAGACATGCCCATTGTTCTTACAATGTAAGCAGGCAGGCCACAAAGGCCTGAGTCTAGGGTGGCAAAGCTCAATCAATGGGCAACAAGAAAAGTAGGCTTTCAAATCTCTCCAATTACATAAAATGCTGGAACACTGAATTTTCTTTCAACAACAAACTTTCTTTTGGACAACTAGGAATTCCAGAAGGTGAGAAAGGTTTATGACAGGGATGAGAGTGGTATTTATGGTTGCCACTAGACCTAAAAATGATGCCTGATGTCAATGTCAATGTCATTAAAGGAACGGTAACAGTATTTTTTTTTTAATTTGTTTCTTTATAATGAAAAAAAACCAGCAACACAGTTTAAACTTTAAATTCACTTTATTAAGAAATTACTTTCCGATTCTCTGCATGCACTCCTCTTCTGAAATGGCCATGATCCATTGTGTTGAGCTTGATTTCTCATCCGAGCGCCGCGCAATGGATCGTCGCCATTTGAAAAGAGGAGCGCATGCAGATAATTGTTAAGTAATTTCTTAATAAAAACAAGAGAAAAAGCGAGATTAGAGTGCTCTACCTGTTAATGATTCCCTCTCTGGTGTCAGGTGCTGTACAGTCAATTAGACCCCCTCAGGGTCACAGTGTCACATATGCGAATCCAAGAAAACAGCAGCACACCGATCCAATTTCCAGTTTGTGAAAGTGATTTATTGGCCTTTAAATCACTTTCACAAACTGGAAATTGGATCGGTGTGCTGCTGTTTTCTTGGATTCGCAATAAAAACTTAGCAAATTTAATTTTTTTTTGTTACAATTAAACAAATTTTTTTTAAAAATACTGTTTCTTTAATAGGAAGGGAAGATAACACCCTAGGAAGGTTAGTACTTATTTTTCTCACAAAAGATGGCAACCCCAGTGGTGTGAAAGACAGTGGTTCAGAGGAACAGGAAGATAAGTGTAATGGAAAGAACCTTCTGTGTTGTTGTACTTTTATTTTTGGTCCTGCAGTGGCTGACACAAGCTGCCTTTGCCACACAATAACACTGGTTTCCTAGCTATCTGGCAAGGGCTCTTTACACAACATAATGGAGTGACTGATTTTGTATGACTCGTATCCAGACTATAAGTGCTTCTCAAACCACTAACCTCCCAGGGAATACACTCCCTTTTTAAACTTCCCCTCCTTAAATAAATATTCAGAGCAATTTGAAATGATCAATCTCCAGCATTCACCACAAGTTTAAACACAGCGTTTCTTCTCAAATTCATTTAACATGCACCAACTGCAAAGATTTGACCTATTAAACATAATCCTGACACTAGCTACATGATCTAAGCAGTCTCATTTGTAATCAGAGCGATAAAATACACAAGTCTGATTCTCAATTTCAGATCCTTTTTTTTCCACCACAATAAACCATTATGTTACAACCATCTGAAAGAGCCAACACGCATTAAAAGGAACAATTTCACATTTAAATGAGCAAGAGGCATCTGACATTCTGAAATAATCTTGGGACATGTAGGTCTGCTGTGGAATGCTTTTGGAAATAAAATGTTAACATCTCTATAATTATATTTACACTGAGCTTTTCCCTTGGAGAGGAGTGTTGGTACAAGGTCAATTTCACGTAGAAAAATAACAAAAAAAGGTCACCACTATGGTTAGCATATTTTTACAATTACTCATGGGTAGACTAAGGTTCTCCTTTATCCACTATAATTTAAAGACTAAAGTTATGATTAGTTTCCATATTGCTTTTTTGGGCAAATAACATAAAAGGGAAAGCAGAGAAAGTTAAGATGGTTTTGGAAGCACTTCATGCAATCCCTATGCAGTGGAAAACCACAAACCAATAGGACCCAAGCAAAGACTGGTGTAAGGGATTTCTACATAGTTATTTTAGGACTTGGAGAACTGTTGCTTGCTAAATAAATCAAAACTTAATCTGGAGCCTGATTGTTTTCCATAAAACAAATCAATGCCCCTTCTCCTTTTGTAAGGTCTTATGGAGCAGGGTCTTTTATATCTCTTGTATCGGTTATATTTTTATATGTTCGATGTTTATTCCCTTCTATTTCACAGATAAGGGACCTGTTATCCAGAATGGTTGGGAACTAGGGATTTCCAGATAACTGATCTTCATACCTTATGACTAGTAGAAAATCATGTAAATAATATATATAAATATATAATTAATTATATAGTTTGGATCAGTACAAGGTAGTGTTCTATTATTAAACATAAAATGGAAATCTAATTTAAACATCTGGATTATGTGATTATCTGTCTATGGGTGACAGCCTTTCCTCAATTCTGAACTTTCCGGATAATGGGTTTCTAACTGGTGTGTGTGTGTATATAGTCCAATAATTTTTATACAAGCCATGTTTGAGAACCATTATCTACATCCCCTTTTAAACATACGGATATCACAAATAAGTCATTACTTCAGGATACTATTCAACAAATATATCTTGGACAACTACTTACAGGTGACAAATAAGGTAATGTCTAGCTGGTCTTTCAAGCAGATGTTATGTACACTTAGCTCTACAACTGTTGCCCATGCTAAGGTCATGTTTTTACATGTTGGAGATGCTGCCCTAACTAAAATGCAAATATCCTGTCTTTCCGGGTGGTCTCTGGAGCCTACAGTGCCACAGTTCACCTCCAGATGGCCTGAATTAATATGTTAGAAGATTTTACAATTCAATTATATTCTGAAATGCACATTCACAGTTTCTGTAATAAAACAACTATAATGAGCTTGGAGAAGGTTTACATTTTTCCTAAATCATATGGAACACATCAAACAACAGGGAACACAGTTCATCATAATAGTGGTAAGAAATATAATGTATCAGAAGGACCCACTAAAACGTTGAGGTTATCAACTGGCTCTCATTAAAGGGCGAGCAATATCGCCTGTGTAGCTCTCTCAGTGACTGTAAATGATCTTCACACACCCATAACTGTATTATGGGCATACAAACATATGCCTATGGTTATCCTGAAGTCACTGATCCATGGCAGTAATACTGCTGTCAACCTCAGTATATGCTAAATAATGACCCAGAACTCAAAGTTATGAGAGCCATAGTTGCAAAGCTCGGACATATGAGGAAGTGAAATAAGTCGGTTAGCTTCCCATTCAACAGCCCCACACAATCAACTTTTCTATGACACCCTTTTATAGTCCTTTTATAGTCCTCTGCAAACACTGATAGACTAACATACCTTCTCCAATTCTTATTCTGACTTTTTGTACACAGATCCAACGTTTGCCTCCATAATTGCACATATAATCCTTGCTCAAAGTATAGAAAGGACAACATCTATAAAATATTTATATGCTAAAGGTGGTCATAAACTGGCCGATCCACCACAGCTTAGTCCATAGTCATCCAAGTGGTCAGATCAGCCCACAACCTCAACAGACAGATAGCACACAATTGGCAACATACTTGCCCACCTTTCATTTTGCCATTTGTTGGAAAAATTCTGTCTGTGCAATCCCACCCACCTGCAAGTCTATTTTCATCAAAAAAAATTTGATATGCAACAACGCGACAATTTTTTTTCTCACATTGGAGTCTATGGGAATCATGTTTGGGCAAAACTTTTCGAAAAATTGCACATCACTGATCACATTATATTTGCCATCTTGAAAGATGCAATTTCCCCTCCTAATGCCACTTCTATCCTCTCATCATAAACATTAAAAACTTATTTATATCAGCTGTTTTCTAAGAGCAGCAGAACCTGCCTGCCTGCCTGGTTCCAGTGATAGCAAAAATAAACTGTTGTACAATAACCTTTTTGTTTATCCTACCTATACGCCACTATTTAAAAGTAATGCAGTGCTACCCAGATCCCTATGTAACAGAGTTCAGTATTCAGTAAATAACATTGTAAGCTCTCATTGGCAGGACCCTTTGATTCAATTTTATTCTGTAATCCTTGTTTAAATATTGTGAGACTCCTCTTTACTATATATATTAATGTAGAGTGCTGCCACTGCATGAATAAATGACGAGGATGGCATTGTGCTTACATTCGGGTAAATATTAACTCTATATAAATGCAACTTGCAAGTGCATTGCGCAACTGTGTGTGGTTAAACATGGGAATGTCGTCAGTAAGTTCATACACTAATACCACTGGCTTATTTTTATCAAAATGACTTGTGTTTTAAAAGGCTTTCAATCCAGTCTGGGGTCAGTCGTCCAAGGACATATGTTCAATAGACACCCCAGTAAAAAGTGGCTTAGATTGCATCTCCCCTGGAATACAGTGCATATGTAATGTATCCCTGTGAGAACTGGGTGCAGATCTAAAACTACTGTATGGTTTGCAGGAGTGCAGCATTGGAGCAATACGAAAGCCAATTTCATTATTTATATGGCCACATCTTACAATAGAACAGTGGGGCTTTTACAGCAACTCTTCAGCTGAGTACACAAGAACAAACACCGGGAACGGCACTCAGTGGTTCAAGTTACCAGTTAGATTGTCACTTAACCCATTTAGAAGGAGGCTATTAAATAGCTCTGTACCTACATCAAACACAAATTACTTTTCCACATTCAATCTAATGTAGTTCAATGCATTTTACAGGTTAAATAAGCAAACGAAATATAAAGACACAGAGCTGTCCTTTAAACCGTATGCAGCATATCACATGTTAAAATAAATGGAAAATTCAGTTTAGTTTCTTTTCAGTTGATCTCTTCTTCACAACTGTATATTCTTTTAAGAAACTTAATCTGATGTTACACCTGCCTGTTTATTTAATTAAATACTACTTGCCCTGCTATGCATGGTGTTGTAGGATGGCACGGCTATCCCAATAAATTTTAAACAGCCCTACAAAACAATGAATCTCCATGGACAAGACCGTAGGAATTCTATTGTCTACATCACTAGGGTTAAAAAAATGTTTCCGCACACTGAGAAACTGATGCAGGGGACAATCTCGTGGAATCTGGATGCTTTAATGTGACTGCCCAACAAGCCCAGAAGGGTAATCATGTTTGCTGCATTATTTCTGTGGCAGCAATTATAAGAATGTTGCTGCATGTTAGGTTCATGGATGAGTACCTCCAGAGGTCATCACATCAATGCCACAAGCACCTCCACTTGCAGCACATTTTCCCTGCAGTCATATGAGGAATGGACCTTCATGCTGCTCCACCTGCTGCAAAAGTGGCAACAGCATCTCTAAACCAGATTTGGTGAGCAGATGCAATGGAATTCCTTTGCTCTCCAATTGAATGCAACTGATGCTTTGCATTGACCAACCAAGGTAGGGTCTATGGCTGGTGCTCCTGGTTTGGACCCACATGAAGAGAAGAGATGTGACAACTCAAATTCAGTACAATTAACCTAAAGCTAAACTATTTGATCAATAGGACCTGGATCCAAATTTTTTTGTTTGCAATCCAAACTCTTGAGGGCTAATTTAGACATTTTTTGTTAATTGTATTCCCCCCTCCTCCAATTTATAAATCCTGCATCTTGTCAGGGTTTCAGGAGGTGATATTTTAACTTCTTACAATTTAAAATGTGAAAACAACATAGAATAGGCAACCTGGCAGGCCAGCGCTGGCTGAGCACACTTGTGTGCATATGCACTATTAGCGCTCTTGCGCAAAATGGAGCACGGTTGTGCGCCCACGCATAGAGACGCAAAAGCACAAGATAGTATGCAGGCAGTCAGTGAGAGAGGGGATCGGACAGAGTAGGTACGTGCCAGGCGCCCCCACAGCTTTGCGCCCTAGGCATGTGCCTAGTTTGCCTACCCCTACCCCTTGGCCCAGCTCTGCTGGACAGTAAAAATGATAGTTGATCCCAATGTTATCAATAGGGAAAAAACAAATACATAGGAAATATGGGAAGGCTGGTATTTTTTCCCAGAAAAGATGGCAACCCTAGTACCACAGGCTACCAAGCTACCACAGCCCTTTAGTAGTAGAGATATGTGCCTCCAAAGATGCCCCAGTAGCTCCTCATCTTCTTTTCTGCTGATTCACCGATTCACATGCTCTGTGCTGCAAAGGTCTCTAATTCAATCTAAGGCTCAAATTATAGCAAACACAATCTCCAGCATAGATTCAGTTTTCTGACCCTGATTTTTAGTGGGGATACACTGGACACATAACTCTCATCATTGATGCAGCCTGTATTGTAGGTATACAGTCCTTTTCATGTGGGAGTTAAAATAAGAAATAATATTGTATTCAATAATTTTGTTTCTACATAAATCAAAACAGTCTAATGATCCTAGACAGTCCGTGTTTGTGATTCATATATATAGTCTGCAACAGGTAGCTGGACACTGCTCCTATATGAACTATAACAAACAAGGGAAAGTTGTGCTCACCAATAATTTTTAAAACCATTAGGCAGGGGTGCCATGAGGCTGTGACCACAAAATACATATAGACAAATACAAGAGGTCCTCTGCACTCAACCCATTATCAATATATTTAAGATGTTGAGACATTTTGCGCATACAGCTACTAAAAAAAAATGCCTTACTTTTTAAACAAAAGAGATTGTTTGTCCATATATTCAATATATTTAAGATGGCCAACTACGTCAAAGCGCCTCATTGCACCCCCGCCTAATGTTTTAAAAAATGAGTGGTGAGCACAACTTACCTTTGTTTGTTATAGTTCATATAGGAGCAGTGACCAGCTCCTTGTTGTAGCTCCAGCTATAGTCAGGTGATCCCACTGGTGGCTAATAAAAGGGCAACCAAGTTTGGGAGTTTTACTTTGAAAGCACCAAGTAAGTTGCAGGTAAAACTTAGTCCGTTTGTAAAATGTATAATGAAGCAATATAATTCTTAATGAATCAGATGCAATTTTAGAGTAGGACTGGCCAGATATGGAATGACTTTGACGTAGTTGGCCAGCTTAAATATATTGCAATATATGGACAAACAATCCCTATTTTGTTTAAAGGATAAGGCATTTTTAGTAGCTGTATGCACAGAATGTCTTAAATATATTGATAATGGGTTGAGTGCAGAGGACCTCTTGTATTTGTCTATATGTATTTTGTGGTCACAGCCTCATTGCACCCCTGCCTAATGGTTTTAAAAATTAGTGGTGAGCACAACTCACACAATAGTTACATGCACACACACACACACACACACACACACACAATCGTTTTCCAGTCACATTCCAGCTGGTTATTTTCTGCATTCATATAATCCTGAAATAAAAATCAAATGAACCAAGCTGACTGCTCTCAAACAATAACATCCCACTTGGCTAAACTCTCAGACTGCACCTTGTGTGATAAGATGGGGAGATAGAACTATGCTGGGAACCTTCTAATTCAGTCATCAGACCTCTCTTTGGGATTGTTGGGCATACCTGGTACCCCATGTTGTCGAGGCTCTGAATAATAAGACTCTAATCAGTTGTTGGTTTTAGGGTTTATTAGTTAACTCTGAATAAGATAGAGCTGTGCTTTTGTGATGATTCAGTTAGAGTGGGGTAGAGTCTTGCAGCGGGTATCCTGTGGGTCTCATCTATATTTCTTATCTTAAGTTAGATTGTCTATATTTCACTCCTTTTAAAATTTTACAAAATTCTTTTTTTTGTTCTCCGTCCACTATTGATGATGTAACTTCCTGTTTAATGGTGGTCGGGAGGCTGCAGATAAGGCAGTTGTGGGCCGGGGTCAGGTAGCGGATCCAAGTGGATAAATATGCAGGTTTTGGTTGTGGCTAGGTCCAGGTCTCAAAAATTGGTTCAGCGCAGGACTCTACAGTGGCAGTTGTTTAAGTGGGTGCTGTCTTATTTTCTTCAAATCTCCAGGTAGCTGCTTCCCTGATTAGGAAGCCATGACATAGAAAGGTGAATATTTATCAGAGGGTGAACTGTCAATTCATGACTGAATTTACCAATCACCTCAATTTACTTGTATTGGACGTATTTATTGTCTTATCTACTGGCAACATTTCCAATGGATTGTCTGCTCAACCTTTTATGGTTGCTAGTTGCTACCTCTTGGTTCCTGACAACTGCAATGCGAGCCATCCACTAATCCTTGTAAGGCAACTGCTTACCAATAATGCAGAGCGGCACAAAATTCGGTGACAACTGCCTGGCGAGGGCCACTTACCCATTGTTGAATATGATAACAACAAAAGGCAAGAATAGTACTAGCATGTTCCCTTGTACTATATCCATTCCAGAGCACTCCTTGGCAAGGATGATCACTGTCCTACATGCAAAACAAACCTACCTATACTTCTACATAATAATAACATTTTACGGACAGAGATAGATTCGGGGAGATTTAGTCGCCCGGCGACAAATTGAATCATCCTCGGGTGACTAATCTCCCCGATCTAGAATCTAAATCACCGGTGGGATGGCACTCGGAGCACTTCATTTTCCGAAGTTGCCTCACGAGGAATCTACAGGCGACTTTGGAAAACAAAGTGCTCTGAGAGCCATCCCGACAGCAATTTAGATTCTGGCCGGTGGGAAGGGAGTTCGGGTAGATTAGTCTCCCGAAGAAGAGGCGATTTGTCTCCGGGTGACTAATCTCCCCGAATATCCATCTGTGTCTCTGCCCTAATTCAATCAAAGCAATTAATTTCAGACAAAAACATTTTTTTGGCCTCTTTACCAGCACAGGTAGACAAGATGTGACATACTTATCAAGGAAACGACACCTTGGTGCCAAGAAGCGTAAAACTGAAACCTTCCTTTAGCAAATATAAGGCAGTTCAGAGATCAAGCAAGTGGGGGGGGGGGGGGTTGCCAATCTGTATACAACAAACAAGAAGAGTAAGCAAAGACTAGTTGCCCTGAAATCAATGGCCCTACACTGAAACAGAGTGATCCAATCTCACTGGTTCTAGAGGAAAGGGGGACTATTGCGAAAATGAAAATTTAATATAAGCTTCGGCATACTGAAATAAGAAACTGTCTCAACACAATCAGAAAGAATGAAGGGAAGCATGCTAAGAGAGGATAGTGAACATAAACTTGATTATTTCAGAACCCATACAGAATATTTAATTGATTCTAGTTAGAAAGTTTCTTACTTCAATATGATGAAGCTTGTATTAAATGTTCATTGTCGCAATAGTTCCCCTTTAATCATTAATTGTGCAGAGGTGCCACTGCCCATCCAACAAACGCCAGAATGTTATGAATGGGATGCTCAGTCTGCTGATTAATCCACTTCTTTTCAATGCATCTAATCTGCTTTTTATCTCTAAAAACAAATAATGGGCACGCGTAGCACTCCAGTCAGACAATTGGGTTATTATAATATTTCTAGTGTCAAATAAGGGACTGCCTCGTGAATCCAGATGCAGAAACCTCCTAGCGACAGCGTCCTGCCACTAGAAAGCAAGACAGCATAATATGCAGTGACGGGAGAACAGCATCCATCACAGACAATAAGAGCAATAGTTTGCATTCAAGTCAGTTCACACGCAGCCTATGGCATTGAAGATGTGAGGCTGCCGTTCATGTGCTAGTGCCTGCAGCCCCTTACACTACAGCTTCTCATTGGTCACCTCAATAGTGACAAGATAGTGACAAGCCCGGCAACAGGCACCAATCTGGCTTAGCAATAAGCAATGGAGAACCTAACGTTATCTTTAAAGATCTAGTATTCTCTAGGGCCACGCACATTAGAGGCATCATCTGGCCAGGGATTTGCAATATTAAATATTAATTATATTGCAGAAGAGCAATATTACATAAAAATATAATTACTATACCGAAGATGAACATTTAATACTAAGAATCACCCCTCCGGCAACAAAAACAGTCTAATCTGCAACTGTTCCCAAAATTATCTGCTGCTTTTGTATTTTGGTAGCACAGCAGTAATGGGCCCAAAGCAAATTCATTTTAGGACCCAACATATCCAGATTGTGTAATTTTTTACTAATATTTGTTGAAATTACTCATTAGTTGGGGCCTCCTGGGGCCCCTATACCTCCTCGCCCCACCTGCAGCTACAGGGTCTGCTTCCTCTGTAGTTATGCCCCTGAGGTTGTCCTGTTTTACCAATATAAATTGAAATTGCTCATTAATTGGGGCATCATGGGACCCCCTAAACCTCCTGGGCCCCCCTGCAGCCACAGGGCCTGCTTTCTCTGTGGTTATGCCCCTGGGAGCAGATGTAGTTCTGTATTTTGGAAATGATTAAGGTAAGCCAAGTGTGACTGGAGAAATTGCTCACCCAAACAGAAATACAAAAGCAGCCAATGAAGGGAACTAAACTTGCCTTGGCACATCAGCCAATGTACAACAAGCAAGCCTTGGATAGTAGATTTGTCAGCAACAAGCAAATATATAGGTAGGTAGGTGGGAGCTGCAAAGGGTGATTTGTTTCCAATAAGCACTAAGGCATTAAATGGGGCTCATAAAATATGCTAGGCGGTGGAAATTTGAAGTCCAACAATAGCAGGAGGGCTGCAGATTGGTCCATCTAGAAAATATTTGGCAACAGTTGCACAATGGCACATGCCTTACACCAAATGGCTCCAATGCACAAATGCCTCGTCTGTCCTAGATCAGCTGAGAGCTAAAAAGAGAACCTCTGGTGTATGGGGGGTACACATACTGGGGTTCACATTCTGCACTGCAGTACTCAGGGGTGTAACTACAGAGGAAGCAGACCCTGCGGTTGCAGGGGGCCCAAGGGGCCACCATCTAATTAATAAGCAATTGAAATATATTTTCGTAAAACATAATGGCTATGTTGGGGGCCCTAAAATGAATTTGCTGTGGGGCCCAGTAACATATAGTTACTCCACTGACAGTAACAGTGGGAAACGATGGACGTAAAGGAGTTACAACCAGATGGAGAAATGCAAGACCACCTGGAAAGGCTGGGGGGCTCCTGTCCTGGGGCAAGGGGGGGGCATAACAAAAAGGGTTCAGAAAGGTAAAGTAGATGGGACACATGCGGGAAAGTCTGAGGGCACAAAGTGAGGGTTTAGTGAAGCAGATGAATGACTGCAGTCAGTACCTGTGCAAAAGGAATTCTGGTGGCACAAATAGAGAGAATTAAAAAGGCAGGATGAGGGTCCATCTCTGCGGAACCTGTGGGAAAGGGCAGGGGCTGCTGGGGCAGAAACATAAGGTTTATTCGCCTGCCATGGACTCACCCAGTGATCTGATGATGAAGCCCCGGGGCGGCCGCAGCGCTCTCCGGACCCAGGCATCTCTCAGCACCTCCAGCTCTGCGCTCTGTCCTTCCAACAACAGCACCCAGCTCTCCAGCCACCCCTGGAACGACACTTCGGACACGGCCCGCACCAGTCTCCTGTTCCAGAAACATTTCACGTTCGCAGCCTGAAAGTCTTTAAAGATCCGTCTGCCCCGTTCTTCCTCCCCACAGCCGCCCTCCTCCTCCTCCCTGCTG
Source organism: Xenopus borealis (assembly GCA_024363595.1). Taxonomy (NCBI): domain Eukaryota; kingdom Metazoa; phylum Chordata; class Amphibia; order Anura; family Pipidae; genus Xenopus; species Xenopus borealis. The sequence continues at coordinate 24,893,550 of CM044444.1, forward strand.
CCTTCTACCCTGCACAGTACAAGGGCCACAGTACTAGGGGCCAGCTGGACCGCCCTGTCCCGGGACATCATTACAGCTTCCCGTTAACGCGCATACAATGCAACGAGTCAATGGGCTTCACCCGCAGCTCTCCCTGCGATCACATCCAACCCTCCGCTGCCCGGGTTACTGCAAGCAATAAGGGGCGGGGTTACCATATGCCCATCGGCTGCCGTTCAGCCTATAGGAATGAGAAAGGCGCTGGGGGCGGATCTGCGTTGAGCACCTTGGCGTTTTGGTCCTAGTGGAAGGGAATGGCGGGGGAGAGTAAACCTGTGGTGTTTGTGCTTGTGTGAAGTCTAACTGACAGAACAACATTATGGCTGCCTTTGTACTAATGTGGAGTCAGGTGATATCCGTTTTCAGTACGGCAGGGATCATTCAACAAGTAAAAGGCTTCCAAGACGCTTGTTGTTTCTGGTTAACAGCAGCTTTGCCTCAGCTCTCTGTTGCATATAAACTATAAATAAGTTTTACAGCATTTTATTACAGCTCATTATTAGAGCATACCTACCAACGTTTTGCAAATAGAAAGAGAGACGAAAATACTTTGGGCCACACGGTCCACACCCAGTTTGTAACCACGCCCCCTAATTACCATCCTATTAACAAAATTTGGCAGTTTCTGAAAGTTTGTACACATTTTTGTGGTTTTTCTTTGTTATTACAGTTTTGCTATTGAAGGTGAATTGCCCTTTAGGGCAGAGACATTCGAGGAGATTAGTCGCCCGGCAGGACAGCTAGGAGGTATGTTAGAGCATCAAAATGTAATAAGCAACTTACCAGAATAACTAAAATACCGCTGGGTATAATCAGTGCTTGCTGATATCAGTTATAATCCATGTTTATGTCACATGACACCTTGAAACTGGAGATTAGGAAAAGGATGTATTTATTTAATGTGGCTGCCATCATGTGGAAACATTTCGGCTGAAGAAAATGTAGAAATTCAAAGTCAGATTTCCAGAACAGCGTTTTTGGGGTAATGAACAGTGCCATTTCTCCTCCAAACATGGTGTGTGCAATGACATCCAAAGAATTCAATTTTGGTCTCATCTGACAAGACTCTCTGTTTTATCTCTCTTTTACAACTCCAATTTGGTCAGTCTTTCCTTATGAAGTTTTTAGACTTTAGTAAGACCAGTTACGTAACCAGAAAGCAACAAGCCCCTAGTTCTGGCTCTGTTTGTCCCATACAGACAGGGATCACTTCACAATAAGGGGCAAATTCATTATTGCGCGAAGCGTCTAACGCTAGCGCTAATTTGCCAGCATGACGAATTTACGCTAGCAAAGTACATAGACTTTCGACTGACGATCGTAAATTTGCAAATTCACTAAGATGAACATTTTCCTGAACGTTAGCACTTACGTTAGACGTTACTTCGCCTGGTCAGACGAGGCGAAGTTCAATACAATAGATAGGAGGTTGAAAAAAATTTTTTTTCTAAGTCCCAAAAAAACGCTGGCGTATTTTAGCATAGGAGGGTGATAGTCTGAAAAAGATCGATATTTTTTGGGGGGGTTACCCTCCTTCCCCCCTACATTTCCAAACATATGGCAGCACAACTATACAGGGGGCACATGTAGGGCAATAGGACAACTTTATATAATTTATTAAAGGTTTCCTGGGCTTGTGTAGTGGAATATAGTGGCTGTAACATATACTTTTATTCTAAGTTAAAGTTCCCGCCGTATGCAAATTAGGCTTTGCTAGCGTAACAGCGCTCTGCCTAGTGAAGTAACACTAGCGCAACTACGCTACCGTTCGCTGACCTGAGCGTAAATTCGCACTTTAGTGAATTTGCGTAGCACTGGCGAAAATTCGCCTGGTGAAGTGCGGTGAACGCTAGCAAATTTTCGGATCTTAGTGAATTTGAACAAAGGGGAAGAGGAGAAAAGTTGTTAGAAAGAGATTGATTATAAATTATCAACTCCAAATTCAGCAGCCACTTCTTATGTCACTCTCATGTGTCTATATTTTCAAATATGACTTCCGTTGGATTAAATGTGCCAAATATACTCCACTTGCCTGGGGGAGAGGGGGCACTGGTAAGGACTCTCACCCCTCCCCACACTCTCCATGCACCTGTACGGACCATTCATGCTGGGCGGGTGGCCCTAAATTTATTATCCAAGTGGTCCCAGGAAAGCCAATTTGCACCTCCTGACATGTGACCCAGAGAGTACTGACCCTTGAATATGCGGTTACTTGCACTATCATGACCCTAGGTCAATACACAGAAAAATACCACCATGTTGTTAGATTCTCAGAGCATGGGTGTCTACAGAAGGCGGCAAGAATGGGCAGTTGCTTCACGCTGACTTCTCCAGCTAGAAATTGTTTGTAAATGTAATTCCAAAACAACACAAAAACAAGGCAATTGGGTTATCGTCTGCATTGTCATCAATAGGTTCTTCTTCATTGGGATGCTACCCTATGTGATATTAAGATACTTGCCCCCCCCCAGAAAATTTCCTGCGGATACCCGGCCATGTCCCAGAGATCTATGGTACTAAAACTGCTAATAAAACAGTTACCATAACTGTCATTAAAGGATAGTGTTACCCAAAATCTCACCCAAAAGATGGCCACACATAAGCACATATAACTAGGAGGGTATAAGCAACTTGATGCAGTTATTGTCCAGTGGGTCTCTGTAGGCCCCAATGAATAGTAGTAGAATAGTAGCCAAACTGACCTCGTCAAACAAGTATATCTGGCCACAATAAAACTCATGCCACTAGCATGATTTATAGAAATTTGCATTACATTTTTTCCCCCATTCTAATCATAGAACCACAATTTGCCAACCCACATTCATGTCAGTGGGAACTGTATGTATGGAAACAGCAACAGAAATGACTTCCAAATACTCTTCAACTAAAAATGTGATTCAATAGCTGTCAGGGGGAAGCCTGTGGCTCCTACGGGGGAGGTAGTCAGGACCAAGGAGGAAGCCCTTCAGAGAGTCCAATACATGGTACAAAGGGATGATCCAAAGAGTAATCAAAAGTCCAGGCAATATTTCAGATAGGCAGGCAGCAAAGGTTCAATAACGGGAAACAGGCAGGGGTCAATATCAAGTTCAAACAGAGAATTAACAGCACCCAGGAACACCAAACAAGATGACCTATACTTGGGCATTGAACCGGCATTTTGGGCGTACTTTTATTTTGAATTTGGAGCCAAAATGGGCGCAGGCACCATGACGCGCAGTGCGTCTGTCGCATAGCAGTGACATCACCACGCCGGCACCACTACCCATGGGCGCCACCATTTTGGGAGCAACGCCGGAGTAACAGGACACGCCGCCCGGAGCTCCTATAAACATTCCAGCGGCATTCGTGACAATAGCTTACACATACATTTAAATATATTCACATAAATACATACTTGTAGTGCAAGTATGGTTGCTCAAATGTGTATGCATTGCCTGCAATTGAGTCAGGTGTATTTCTCCATCTCTAAAAAAATTTATAAACCTGTTATCCAGAATGCTTAGGACAGGGGTCCCCAACCTTTTTTTGCTCGTGAGCCACATTTAAATTTAAAAAAGAGTTGGGAGAGCAACACAAGTATGAAAAAGTCCATGTGGATATCAAATAAGAGCTCTGATTGGCTTTTTGGTAGCCCCTATATGGACTGGCAGCCTACAGGAGATAATGTTTGGCAGGACATCTGTTTTTTATGCAACCAAAACTTGCCTCTAAGCCAGTAATTCAAAAATAAGCACCTGCTTTGAGGCCACTGGGAGCAACATCCAAGGGGTTGGAGAGCAACATGTTGCTCGCGAGCTACTGGTTGGGGATCACTGGCTAAGGACCTGTGGTTTTACGGATAACAGATCTTTTCATAATTTGGAACTTCATAGTTTATTAAATAAACACAATAGGTTGGCTTTGCTTCTAATAAGGATTAATTATATTTTAGTTTGGATTAAGTTCAAGGTAGTGTTCTATTATTACAGGAAAAATTTGTTTTTTTTTTTTTGTATTATTTGGATAAATGGAGTCTATTGGAGATTGCCTGTCTTTTATTCAGAGCTTTCTGGATAACAGGTTTCTGAATTATGGATCCCATACTGGCAAAGACTTGCTCCATAATTTGCACTTAGTCATAAATGACCATTATAATCTGTATGCAGGCCCATGAGGTCAACTGATCTAGCATATTTGCCTATGGATGGTTTTTGACACAGTGGATGGAGGACTCAGCCCAGGCATTCTTATTATTGTTTTATAAAATCCTGCAAGGGGTGATTAGGGGGTAAACATTTATGAATTCATTTACCATCCAAGATATTCTTGAAACTAAAACAGCATGACTGTTATAACAATGTAATAATGTTAAGAACCAGAACTGGATGAGGATGGACACTGATGGATAACTGGTTTACATTTTGAGTGAATTTTTATTTGATGTCCTGTAAAGTTCTGAAGCCAAAGAATGCCATGCAAAGCAACCTGTGGAACCACTGGGCATGCTGGGGGCAATACAAAACCTTTTATAGGGTTGCATCTTAGTCATGAACTTCATTTAGACCATCCTTAGATGTTTATGTCCTATTTAATGACCTTGAGTCCCCAGATGTTGCTGGACTACAAATCTCTGGAATTCCAAGGTGAAGAAATATGGTTCTAATAAGATAGGGTCCTGTTACAGCCAGACTGTCACTGTAAAATAATCATTGTTTGCTTCGGTATACTGAGCAATTACCATTGAAAAAAGCATCTGCCAGACATGGAGTACCACTGGTTTAACTTGCTAAACAGCAGACCCCGCAGTCGGGGTGGGTCCAGGCAAGAAAGGGGCCTGGATTGTGGGGACTTCTGTATCATAGTCCACCTCCCAACCTATCTTTTACCTGCAAAATAGAGTCGGGATCAGTGAGGTGCACGCAACAGGTCGGGAGGGGGGGCAAGGAAGGCGGACTGTTTGAGTCGGGCCCCCTCAGTAGATTTTTTGGCAGGGGGCCCCAACACTACCAAGTTACACCACTGTGGAGTACCCTTGATTTTTTTGTAAAGCTGACCATAGAGGTACAGATTTCACCCTTGTGTCGGACAAAGATCGGACGTCCCAATCTTCTGACCTGCCACTAACCATTCAGATTAAATAAAGTAGTAAAACAGCAAATCAGATAAAGTTCTGGCTGTGACAGCAATCATAGGAAAGTTATGTCCGACCAATTTTAGTAGCAGTCACCTATTGCTATCAATAGGAAGAAATTATCTTTAGCCGACAGCTAGATACAATTTATTAATTAACACACAATTCAGAATTTATCTAAACAATAATATATTTGCAGCTATTCATTCACTACTACAGTAAAAGTTATTTTTTCAAACACCTCCCTTTGTTTAGCCTTCCTCTGACACCTACAATAAAACAAAGCTTGGTGCTATAGGATACACAGAAGGGGCTAATATTATTTCGCATTATTTATTTTGGGCCAGTATCTACTACAAGGATTTGAGTCAAAACACTTTATGGATTCGATACCTCTATTTAATACCATATGCACAAAGAAAGCTGACTGATAAACCAACACAATGTCTGCCATCTTTTTTCATTCTGTATTCCCTACCCAGTTTTTAACTGTGGGAATAAAGACTGCTCGCAGATCATCTGTCGGCTTTTGTCAAGTGTATTTATTTAGTGCAATTTACACTATGTGCTCAGGGGGCCTAATGTATTCTGATGTTTATTTAAAGTGAGTCTGTAAAAAAAAATGCATGACTGTGTTGAAAGCATCTATAATAATAATTACAATTATTTCCTTAACATTGCTGGTAAGCCCCCTAGGCATGTTCTTCATAGTGGGCACTAATGAATAAGCTGCACAGGTAAACAGATTCAGTTTTGCAATTCCGGGGAAGAAAATCTACTACTCTGTGAACTGTATAACTATGAGCCAGTAAACAGATTACTAACCTGTTCATTTGTTTTGGGGTTCGGTCAGTTCAGAGTTTAATGTCTCCAACTCGTATGAAGCTTCTGTATTTTGTTAGTTATAGACTGGCAAGGGTTTATTTTGTGGTTTTATTTTCCTGTGTTGAGGCCAAGCAGAATAAAACTGGCTGCAAGTCAGTTAACCCTATGGTGACAGTGAAGACTGCTATTTTCCTAACCTGCACTCTAAATGAAAAGGGTAATCCCTAAAAGAACCCCACATGATATGAGTAATAGAGCAAGTTGAAAAATCATTTTTTTCTCAATTACATTACTTGTAATTTAGAAGATGGCAAAAAGAAGGAAGAACATTTAAAATGCTTCCAGATTTGCTTGATTTGGGGGTGGGGTTTCAACCTCAGATGTTGCAATCTGATATTGTGCTGGGACAAAAGTCACAGATTTTGAAGCCCTTGTATTCCAAAAAAATTTTTTTACATTGCAGACAAAACTATATGAGTTAAAATGGTCACTTGTATATCCCCATAACAACCCAAAAACCAGCTTGAACTATAATCCAACAAAATGACCCAATATTTGGCTAGGCCACCCTAAGTTTATGACAAGGCTTCAAAGATATAAAAAACTGTGGTGAAACATTCCCCCTTTTGTAGTTAGAGGGTCATCCATGACTCGCTTAATTATGACCTGGTCACCCACAGTCTCCCACTCCCTGTAATTCAGGGAGACAAGGCCTAGACAACACCTGTATGTACTATATTATACAGCAGAGGACCCCAAGCAGTGGCTTGTGAGCATTCAACCCCTTGGATGTTGCTTCCAGTATCTTCAAAGCAGGTTGCACAAAAATCAGATGTACTGCCACCTTGAGACTGCCAGTTCACATATGAGCTGTCAAATAGACAATCACAGCCTTATGTGGCACCCCCAGGAACTTTTTTTCAAGTGGCTCATGGGTGAAAAAAGGTTGGGGACCCCTGCTATATATAGTAACAGGTAATGTTGACAGAGCTGGGATTCCAGTTGGGGGAATGGCAATGTTTGTAATAGAGGTATGGCCAAGACATTGCATTATATAAAATGACTGGGTTGCTGTTTCTGTCCATAACAGTTCAGCTAATAACAAGGTTTATAAAAACATCACTGTAACAGTCATTCTGCTATAATTCCAGAGGCAGCTAAGAATTCACCCAAAGCTCAACCGAAATTAATTGCAGACTAGGCCTAAAGATATAGAAACATTGGTGTGGCAGTCATCCTAATATAGTTATATGGATATCTAAGGCAGAAAAACTAAAACTAACCCTAACTGTTCACTCTGAGTTTTCAGGAACAACAAATGGTGCTAAACTAAACATTCATCTCAGATCCTACTCTACCAACCTATCTCTATCAACCTGCACCCAATACAATGCTTAGGGACCCCTAGGGGATCCTATCCCAAAGTATAGAAATATCTAGGTTTCATGTGGGGGGTTGGGTTTTCACTAATACTGCACCTGGGTCTAGGAAGGATCAAGGTTTGCTTTCATGAGGAAAATGGAAGAAAAACAAATGGAGACTTAAGAAGGTTAGGTATTTGGGGACCATCTCCTTCACTACCACCATTTCTCAGAGAGCCGTAATTTTTTTTTTGATGTTGCACCTCCAGTGCTAGAGCAGCAAGCAAGAAAGCTATATTACACACTGATGTCTCTTTGATTTACTTGGTAATAAGCTGAACCTGAACCTGAATGTATGCCTACTAATCAATATGGCCTTATCTCCCTATTCAGTGCTTGCACATTCATCGAGTTAAGCTGCAGTGTATTTAAACTCTGCAAATGGGTGGGGGTTATACAATGTGGATCAGATTGTAGCTGGAGCATAAAAAGAGCTTATTATTGGTTGCTATGTATGTTAATCTGTATGTTCAGTATGTACACCCATTTATTGTACAGTGCTATGGAATATGTTGGTGCTTTTTAAATAAAATAATAATACTGTTAGATTCACCTTATTTTCTATTTGTGTTTTGGCCACAGTCTGTTCAGTATTGTAAATATCATCCATGTGTCGTTCTGCACTTGGAACTTATAACAATACATACCAGAATTTAACAAGATTAATGCTTTTGTTTATCATTTTCAAATTTTCTGTAGGACTGAATACTGCAGAGTCTTGTGCAGCAAGTTTGCTCTGAAATCAGTATTTGTACATTGTACTAAGTATCAATTTTCACTTTCTGATTATTTTTCTGGAAATCAGTCTGGCTAGTTTATACATTCATTTTTCTAATAAAGTCATACATTCTGATAATCTACACTGTGGTTTGTTTCTATGGCAATAAAATGTTCTGTTTCACAAATTCTTGCCATGTTAAATATTTGTACTTTAGAAATTTTATTTTTCTTGTATAAATACAAATGCTTTGAATTTTTGGCAGAGATTCACAATATAGAAAAATCTATTTTCTTTTACTACTCAATCACATACATTTCCCAGCCCCTGTTTGGCATTAAAACATTCTCTCCAAACTTAAAAAAAATCAGCTAAAAATGTGTTTGACTGGCAATTTATACGTCCCAAGTCCTAGTGATCTGTGAGCAAAAACAGCTGGAAGACACCCAGTGTGCCCTATTTGGGAAAAAAAGAATGAACTGCACGTCAAGGTATGGGGAGAAATTTATTGTACTACATTATGTTAGAGGCCTGCAGCGTGTTGGATACTAGGTTTGCCACCTTTTCTGGAAAAAAATACCGGCCTTCCTATATTCTTGCCTTTTTTTCCTATTAATAATATTGGCATTAAGCCAGGCCAGTAAAATAACGGCCAGATGGCTACCTTATTGGGTACCCATGGGTTACCTTAAAAAAAAAGTGCGTACCCTGCCAAATCAGGGTAGGCTTTTCAGGTGTGGGTATAAATGCAGGGTTGCGGGTCTCTTCCTGCTGCAGTTCTCTCCAGCACTTTTGTCTCTCTCGGCTACTTTTGATGATGTCGTGTCCGGTTTGCAGCAACACCACTTCCGGTTTGATGGTGGTCAGCGGGTTGCAGATAAGGCAGTTTCAGGTCCGGGTCAGATAGCAGATCAAAGTGGGTATATATGCCAGTCGCGGTTCAGGTTCGGATCGGATGTAGGTCTTAGAAATTGGTTCTGCGCATTATGAACCAATCTTGAATAAAAATGTATACAGTACAATTGTGGCGTTAATACAAATGGCCTGTAGAAGTCATTGTGCACATGAGCTATACTGTGCATACACAGTACTTTCTATACTGCTTAAGGTGCTAGCGTTTATATTACTAAAGTTTAATGGCTGCATGAACCCGCTAATAAAGCACTTTTATACTCTGCTCATCCTTGGATACCAAAACACAATGGGGCAGATTCACTAAAGCGCGAAGTGTCTAACACTAACGCTAATTCGCCAGTGTGACGTCAAATAGGAACTTCGCGAATTTTCGCCAGCGAAGTAGATAGACTTGCGGAACTTCGCAATATTCACTAAGATGAACATTTTGCTCAACGTTAGCACATACGCTAGACTTTACTTCGCCTGGTCAGACCAGGCGAAGTTCAATACAATAGATAGGAGGTTGAAAAAAAAAATGTAAGTCCCAAAAAAACTCCGGCGTATTTTAGCATAGGAGGGTGATAGTCTGAAAAAGATCGACAATTTGGGGGGTTATCCTCCTTCCCCCCTACATTTCCTTACATATGGCAACTCAACTATACAGGGGGCACATGTAGGGCAATAGGACAACGTTATATAATTTATTATATAATTTATAATTTATTAAAGGTTTCCTGGGCTTGTGTAGTGGTATGTAGTGGCTGTAACATATACTTCTATTATAAGTTAAAGTTCCCGCCATATGCAAATTAGGCTTCGCTAGCATAACATCACTCTGCCTAGCGAAGTAAAACTAGAGCAACTACGCTACCATTCGCCGACCTGAGTGTAAATTCACACTTTAGTGGATTTTCGTAGCACTGGCGAAGATTCGCGAAGTGCAGCGAACGCTAGCGAAGCCAATTTTCGGGTCTAAGTGAATCTGCCCCAAAGAATTGGCAACGAGTTGTCTCTTCTACCTCTGCAGCAGCCTGCAGCTTTTCTCCCAAACCCTAGTGAGCGTACCATACATTTTACTGCTTGGATCCATATGTCTGAAAATTACATTATTGCTGCTGAGCAAGGGGAGATTTCTGCTGCTATAAAGTGTGCTTCAGTTATTCACTGTCTGAGAGCAGAGGGGCAGTGTATATTCTATACATTACCATTACGTGATGACACTTATGAAACTGCTCATACTGCTATAAAGTACTTTTTTGTGTAAATGTGGTTGCTGAAAGATATATTCTGCCAACGTGGACAACATAATGGCGAATCCACAGAAAAATTTGTAGCCGTTTTGAGAGAATTGGTTGTGACTTTGGGAATGTAACAGATGAAATGCTAAGAGACCAAATAGTGGGGGGGGGGGGGGGGGGGAATCACCATGCATTAGAGAGAGACTGCTCCTAGAGCAGGATTTAACTCTTGCAAAGGCTATTACAGTTGCTAGCCAAATTGAAACAGCAGTGGCAGAGGCTAAAACTCTCAGCCAGGGGACTGCTCAGAATGTACAGATTGTGAATCCAGTACTGTGGCCTAATAATGCACAGTCACAGGCAAAATACAGTGTTAAGGTAAGGGATTCACTGCAAAACTATGCAGCAAATACAAATAAAAATACTGCTTTTTGCTGTGGTTCACCACAACACACTGCAAATTATGCTATGTCCTGCAAAAGCTGTACAGTGCCACAAATGCAAAAAGGTAGGTAATTTTTCAAAGATCTGCCGTAGTTCTGCTACAGATGTTCATGAAGTCACTACTACAATTGTTACTGTATTAAGTGTGGATAAAGCTGATTTATTCCAGACATGTTTATATGCACTGTCAATGTCAATACTGCTGACAAGGGACACTACATAAACATGATGCTTGATACAGGTTCAGCTGTTTCTATACTACCAAAGTTGCACCTGCCCTGAGACTGTTCAGTTAATTAAATCAGTGATTTTCAACCTTGTGCCTCCAGCTGTTAAGAAACTACAAGTCCCACAATGCATTTGCCTGACTGTGGCTGTCAGACTCCTTCATTGCATTGTGGGACTTGTAGTTCCTTAACAGCTGGAGGCACAAGGTTGAAAATCACTGAATTAAATGATACAATCCCTGTTGTAGTTGCTTGCCAGTGACTGTACAATTTGAATCAAATACTGCAAAATGTGACTATTACATTGTGAATAGGGGTACTGCTATACTTGGAAGGAATCTCTTTGCTGCATTAGGCCTACAATTAGTTGATGGTCTCATTGCTACAGCACCAGTGCCTGCCACACAGCCTGTGTTTAAAATTTCACCACAAAGCAACACTTCACTGGGCTGTGCAACGAACTTTGTGCACAAAGTTAAGTTGAGACTAGATATAAAACCAGTACACCAGAAATTGAGGCAATTGCCCTACTCTACAAGGGAGACTGTCTCAGAGGAACTAAAGACACTGGTAGAGCAAGATGTGATTGAAAAATAACAATTCTTCGAATGGGTTTCACCAATTGTTGTAGCAATGAAGAAAAATAGAGGTATTCGATTGTGTGTTGATCTCCATGAACCTAATAAAGCAGTTGTTATGGACAATCATCCATTGCCATGCAGAGGAACTCAGAGGAGCAAAATTCTTTTTGCTTATAATCAAGTATTACTGCATAGAAAACATAGACATTACTGCATTTATCACCCATGATGGTTTGTTTTGGTTCAAGCATGTACCTGGACTGGCTTCAGCACCGAGTTGTTTTCAAAGACTGATGTCTTCTATACTCCATGACATGTTAATGTATAGATAGAATCCATGCTTCGTGTTGTTTAAATTGGTCTAGCAGCACCCGTTCAAGTTATGGGACCCACTAGTCCCTGGGGGTAAATGTATAATATAGAGTAGCAGGTGCGCTCTTGCGATTCTTTATATCTGCAAAAAATAAATGTGCTATAGTGTAATACCGTTGGTGTAATTTAGACACTTAATCTAATTGGATCTACTCACAATCAATTTAAAATAGTAGCGCCTGTATACATATATATGATGCAGAGTTATACAACATGTTTCAGGCAAAGCCCTTTATCGAATAACATAATAAAATGCTATAATAAAATAGCAACGTGCCATACAACAACCCAAGCATCTCCAGCTGAATTATTACATGGCAGACAGATGCGCACTAAGTTACATGTTGCAGACATCAAACTTCCACCAAATACTGTTCCTATAATATCATCTACTGCTGATATTGTCAAATGTCAGCAAGCCAAATGCAAGGCTTATACTGACAGAAAACGTGGTGCAAGAGAAGTGCACTTTCAGCCTGGATCTTTAGTCACAATTAAGAAAACAGGTCTACTGAAACAAGGACAATCTAAATGTACTACACCACTTGAAGTGAGACGCCAGCGAGGACCATACACACCTATATGGCGTACTGAGAGAATCAGAAAGCTACCTGCATGGACCAAGGACTATGTCATGTGAAGAATGTATATTATTGCTTTAAGATGCAAATTAACAATACATCGTTTGAAAACCTCACCCCAAAAATGGCAGTGTGCCCCTTTAAACAAGCTCAATAAGAAGTTAAATAGTATATGTTTAGTTGTTCTGTAGAAATTACAGGTGATAACTTTTTTTAATAATCAAATGGTAATTTATGGCAGTATAGCTTTTTGTGGGTAAAGGATCTAATTCTTGCCTTAGCAAAGGGCTCTCACCTCTTTAGGGTGGTGGCAGACAGGGAGATTTGTCCCCAGCAACAAATCTTCTGTACTGCAGGTGACTTATCTCCCCGAAATTCCTTCCTACCAGCTAGAATACGAATTGCCGACTGGATGGAATACGAATTGCTTCAGATTTCCACAGTTGCCCAAAGTTTCAACAACTAATCTCCCCATCTGCCACTGCCTCTAAGGTGAGTGTGAGCCATAGGAAAGACATTCATGGGTGCTTTTGAGGTGGCCATGTAACAATAGGGTAAATGTTTTGAGCATGGGTGACAATACATCCGTAATTACCTTTGCAATAAGGTTAATCTACATCACCAACTGTAATTAACCATAAATAATACTTTACTTGCTTAATTAAGTGAACATATCTCTTTAGGCAACATTTTAATAGCACTCCTGTTTTTTTGTCCCTTGTTTTTGTGTGTCAACTATTATATCTTGGTTTATGTCACATCAGGTTCAAAAGTATTGTTTGTAGTTGGGCATTACTAAAGGGGGCCTTTATTGGGAGTAAGGACACCAGTTCCAAATAAAGTTATGTACACTGTTTGCTACTGTGGACAACTATTTGCCTCTATTGCAGAGGTGTCACACATGCTATTGGGAATGCTCAAAGCTCTAGTTCAGTAACAGCTGGAGGGTTAAAAGTTTATGTGTTTTCTTTTCCCGATGGGAGTGCCTTTCTGCTCTTCTTTTCTAACACTGGCTAAGTATGTAAAATATACAGACACCCAAACAAGGGGTGCTAATTCTCTAGCCTAGAACAATATACAAGACTGTTTTTGATATGCAAAGAGAGCAGACACTCACAAGTGCAGCCTCTAATTAACATTTCCATGACACAGTCTGTTGCAGAAGTGTACAATGGGAAAAAGGGAATAATAATAAAACGTAATCATGGTAAGTGAACGCGTGTGTGGAACAATTCCATGGGAACAACTTGACATGGAAATCTCTTTCTTTCAGACAATACACATCATTAGGAGATGTCTAAACATGTCTACCAATAACTTTTTCTCCATGTGCCTAAATATGGCCATACACGAGAAGATCCACTCGTTTGGCGAGGTCGCCAAATGAGTGGATCTTTCACCAATATGCCCACGAACAGCAGGGCGATATTGGGTTATTCTGAATGTTTGAGACTAGGGCTGAGTAATCAGATTACAACAAAGAGAATGAGCACAGACGGGATGAGGACCACATCAACTAGCCGATTTGGTACTTGATTGCCAAAAAAATCACACCTCCCCAATCAATATCTTGGCCACCATTAAGGTCCATGTCCCAAGTGTTTTTCTCCACTGGAGGATAAATGCAAGCAGAGAAAGTTGCACTACCACTTGCGGACTGCTCATATATGTATTTGCCATTTTGTTGCAATATTGGAACCTTACCTGGCTCATAAGATAGAAAATATATAGAAAAGCTGCCTCAAATAGAGAATGGTATTAGGAAGTATCATGTTTGACATTTGCACTATTGCCTTTGGCTGGATATTGTTGGCAATGCACTTCGCACAAAAGATCAGTCAAGTAAAATATTTATGGCTAAAACACTCAAATGTAAATTTTGGTGACAAAAGCACCCATCACAATCAAATTCATGTCAATGGGAGTAAAGGGGGCAGTAAGGTATTCAGTGTTTCTCAGCAATAATGGCACAGGTTACTCAAGGGAAAGTTTATTTCAAACTGGTGCATTGTTTTTATTATGTCATTGGTGCCTAAAGCTTTCATATCAGATAGCTATCTTGATTATCATGTGGCATTTAGAATGCTAATTGGATTTAATGGCCACCAGACAAGTGAAAAAGTTGTCTCTGTCATTATTTAACCCAATTATCTCCTATGCAGTCCAAACATACTGTGCCCATGTTGGCTGTTTTGATTGCTGCACATAGCTGTGAAACTCTTTAACTTAACACAAATCCCATGTGCTAAAAGAACTTTATAAATATTGATTTTTCCTTTACCTTTAAGAGGTAAAATAGAGCCACTGTGCTGCAGTGTGTGTGTTTCCAGTATTGGCTAAACTTCTAAAGTCATAAAAGCAGGCCGTATGAACGGTGTCTCACAGGAACGTCCATATGGAAGTTTGTCTCACGCTTCTTTGCATTCACACGTTGCTCAGTTAGTACAGAGTTCTCATATTTTCGTACTTGATTACAAGTGCAATGTTAGCAGATGGTAATCATAGTTTCAATTCTAAGTCCTATAACAGATACCCTGTCTAGTAACTGGAAGATCACAAATACAACATTTATGTCTTCCTGAAACTGAATATAAATCCCTCTTTTATGTTATTGACAGAAATTGGCAAAAAAAACCCCAGAAATTAATAGAAGAGTCAACAAAAAAGCATTCAACGTCTAAGACTCGTGGGACATGCCATGTTTTGAACTGTGAAATGCAAAACACCCTTGCCAGTCAGTAGTCACTTCCCTTTTATTTAGAAGACTTGCAGTATGGTTTACTCAGGAATGTCAAAGTGTTTCCTCCTACTTGACTAAGCCAGTTTTTACCATTACATTGAATTTTCCTTTCAAATAAATTAGAGGATTGTTTAAAGGAACAGTTCAGGGTAAAAATAAAAACTGGGTAAATAGATAGGCTGTGCAAAATAAAAACTTTTTCTAATATAGTTAGAAAAACTTTATTTATAAAGGCTGGAGTGACTGGGTGTCTAACATAACAGAATACAACACAACATCCTACTTTTCATCTCTCTAAATCTGAGTTAGTCAGCGACTTGAAGGGGGGCCACATGGGACATAACTGTTCAGTGAGTTTACAACTGATCTTCAGCATTCAGTTCAGATATGGCCCTCCCTCAATTCACTGATTGGTTGCTGCCTGGTAACCAGTCAGTGTAAACAAAAGAGAGCTGAAAAGCAAGAAGTAGTGTTCTGTTCTGCTATGTTAGACTTACATTCACTCCACCCTTTATACATTAGATTTTTGCCTAACTAACTATATTGAAAACATTTTTTATTTTGCACAGATTATCTGTTTACCCAGTTTTTACTTTTATACTGATCAATTCCTTTAAAGGGCTACGTAAGAAACACTTTGGGGCAGATTTACCAAATTCATGTGAAGGATTCGAATATTCGCATGAATAGTCGCGACTATTTGAATATGCAAATTAAGTATTTATGACCATCGAATATAGAATATTCAGGATCATTGAATAGATCGAATAGATCAAATAAATATATATTCGAGCGCTCGACTATTTGACAGTCGAAGAACTTGCCCTTTAAATTTTTATTTGACTGCCTACTTCGCCAGATTGAACCTACCGAATTGCAATAGAAGCCTATGGGGCTTTTGCTGAATTTCAATCGTATGATCGAACGTTCGATTTGTATGATTTTGGCGCATATTCAAGCATTTTTTTTTTTTGCGAC
The DNA here is from genome assembly GCA_024363595.1 of Xenopus borealis. Taxonomy (NCBI): domain Eukaryota; kingdom Metazoa; phylum Chordata; class Amphibia; order Anura; family Pipidae; genus Xenopus; species Xenopus borealis. Next base: position 24,909,724 of record CM044444.1, read on the forward strand.
TATTCGCTGGATCGTTTGATTGTATGTTTCTGGCGAATAGTTGAATATGCGATCAAAACTGGCAAATATTCCATTCGATTTTGGCGACTATTTATTCGCCAAATATTCGCCAGTCTAATTCGAAGGCTAAAAGCCCTCAACAATTTGACCCTTAGTAAATCTGCCCCTTTGTATGGAGAAAGGCCGAGGTTTAATGAGCAAATGTTACAAGCTCTGGTAGACAAAGGTGGTTATGCCAATTATTATATAATTTATGCTAATAAGTATATGTTTGATGGTGGCTAAACCCAGAACCAATTAAACAAATCATAATGTTGGAATTTAGGCTCCAATTCCAGTTAGGGAAGAAGCACACCATTCAATCCGGCAATGCCTTTAGCACATTTAGTTGCAGAAGTATAAGAGCATTGAAGCACAAGCTTTCGGGGACCAACCCCTTCCTCAGGTGCAACACACATTAGTGAACATAACACATTATAAAGGTTACAAAACCCATGTGATCATACCATGTGATTCATTAACCCCTTCGCCACCTTGTAGTTAAATGTGATCTCCCACGAATCTAACATAAGTCCATAATAAATAACAAAACACGAATTCAAAGTAGTCCTCATAAGTCCTTATCTGAAAAAATGCAACAATATATACTTTGTTTAAAATCTTGTTACTATGTATTATGCAGACATACATTCCGTCTATAAAAAGCATTTTAAGATGAAACTTTCGTTCAGACCATGGGGGAAGGGAGAATCTATTTTCTTAATCCATATTGCCTCTCTATTTAGTAGTTGCTGGCAGATATTACCTCCTCTAGAAATTTTAACCTGTTCTAATATAGTCCATCTTAATTGTGATACCGTATGTTTAGCATAATAAAAATGTTTTGCAACCGACAATTCCGCTGAATATTTTGTGTCCTCTTTTTTCTCCCTTTCTTTTTCCTTCTCAGGATTATAATTGCTTTTGCTTGTGCTTCAATGCTCTTATACTTCTGCAAATAAATGTGCTAAAGGCATTGCCGGATTGAATGGTGTGCTTCTTCCCTAACTGGAATTGGACTTTATATTGGTCTTGGAAGCGGCTCGGGAAACGAATGCACCCTAGGACATGAAGTAAGTGGAGTGCGGCAAACCAAGGTGTTGTTGAACTGGAATTTAGGCTCCACAACCATATGTTGTTCTAATTTTTCTGTGCAATAAAATCACTGTAGCCAACCTAGATTGCTACTTGCAGAGAGGATCTACAGGTCCCTTAGGTGTTTCTACACCACTCTACTGCAAGAAAAAAAAAGATCCAGTAAAGCATTTTTGTCAAAGTGAGCCCAGGACACGGGGACCTGGAAAGACAAACTAACATTACAGTTAAGGATAATTTAATATACACTAAATACAGTTTACCTTACTCCACACAGGCTAATACAGTTTATTTTGGGAAAAAATCACAGGGCAGATGGTTGGCTAACATGCAAACAGGAGACGATCCTTATAAGCTTCAGGAAATGACTCCCTGTACAGTATAAAAACAATTAATGAACTGTATTGACCTCAAGGGCACAAAGTGATTGTCTGTCCATAAGCATTTGTCTTCTTCAGCATCTACACCACAGAGTCTGAGCTATAAGGATGGTGTCCAATCTTTTGGCTTCCCTGGGCCACATTAGAAAAAGAATAACTGTCTGGGGCCACACATGAAATACACAAACACTTTTGATCTGTAAAAGTAAAAAAAATACACAGAAAAGAACTACAATACCAGTTGGATAACCAGATGGAACTATACAATGGAATATGGATACTATCCAATCAGTGAGAAGGGCAATAAGGGGTAAACAGAGGGTACTGGTTGTAATAAAACTCCTTCATTAAGATCTAGGACACAGCAAGGGTTAAGCTGGAGAGTGAAAAGAGGCAAGTGACAGGGTACAGTAGGGGTTAAGCTGGAGGGCACAGACAGGTAAGTGAAAGATTAAAGAAGGGGTTAATCTAGAGGGCAAGCATAGTGAGGCAGTGCAGCACATGTAGTGTCAGGCTGCAGCATTCACTCCTGCTGGGTCTCCTACGCAGATTTCCATAGTACGGTTGCTAGGCGATGGATCCGACTGCGAGGAACAATTTTGCACCTTCGCAATAGCGCATTGATGTCACAAGAAGGCGCCACAGTTCCCGGCACAGACAGGCAGAACGCTGAGTAACAGCTGCGTAGGAGAGCATCAACGCACATTATACCCTTCTTACAAACCAAATCCAGGCTACAAGTAGAGGAGGGAACTACGCAGACTGCCTACAGGGACTCCCAGGTCAGACGTATGTGTATAGATCAATCATGGAAAAGTCAGATTCCCTAGCTGACTTAAGAGCCGACATGCAGTCTCTAAAAAAGACTAAGAAACCAGACAAGTTGAACGGAACTACTGCTCTGACTGTAAAGTCAGTTCGAAGAGAGCAGAGACTCAGGGGCCACCTGTATTATCACCACCACCACAAACACAAGTAGAGTCATTAGAAGGAAGGATACTTCTCCAGGAGGAAGCCATTGTGAGGCGAAGCGCGTCAGAAGTAACAAAACCTGCGGAAAGGAATTATATATACAAAAGGACTCAAAGAGAGCCGTGTCGGTACCGCGATCTCGGAGAGGAGCCGCATATAAAGACAAGTTGCGGAAGAAAAGTTCACGCGCTAAAGAACCCAGAGAACACCGGACCGGCACTGCAATCTCGGAGGACCAAGTCGCACGCAGAGCAACATAAAGATTCTAACTTGGGGAAAGGACGATCCCATTTTTAAAGTGATTTTAAGAGAAAGTCTTATTGGAAATCTGATGGAATCATTCGGGTTATAGACAAATGCCATACCATACATAACGTCTGTGAGTATAATCTGAATCGGACCGATACCATGTGGGTACCGTTCAAATCTCATTAAAAAAAAAACTTTTTCTATACACATACACTGTTTGATGGTGGTAGAAGGTTACTTTTAATTTATTTATTCACGAGAAAGAATTCACTTTGGGAGATTTGGTTGACACACTGATAGTGTAATTAGTCCACACTGCTGGGTGAATACCTGATTTTTTTAATACTACACTATATTTTTGTTTTTATTTTTCCTGTTTTTGTCCCCTTTTGCTTTGAGGCCCAATCAGCAACGTTCCTTTTGGAAATCTGGTTAACTACAGTAGAAGGACCTAACTCAACCCCCATTAATGAGCAGAGGGAAAACTCCCCGGGGCCAATTCTACAGTTCCCAAACACACCAACTACCCCTCAATCAGCGACTGCACAGGAAGACACAACTACTTATTTACTAGGAGATCAGCCAGGTTCAAGTTCCGTAGCTCAGGTTCCACCTCAATTTGGGGAGTTCTTGCAGTGCATCACACAAACCACAAACCACAACTTCAGGAGACCCGCCGTCAGGTAGAAAAACAAGAAAACGTAAAATTCCAGCAATGCTAGACACCTCTTCAGAATCAGAGGAGGGATTGGCCTCAGACTCAGAGGACATAGAGAACCCTTTTCTAGACAGAGACACCTCAGACCAAATACAGAATAAGAGGAAGAACCGTCAGGATCCAACCCAGAGGTTTCAAAGAAGCTACTGCTGGAAATGATGCAAACCTTAGAACTCAAGGACAAATCAGTCCCACTATCCAAGGCCGACAGATTATTGGGTGTGCAGAAAAAGTCCAAATTAACGTTCCCAATATTCAATTCCATCACACAGGCCATTGAGACAGAATGGAACCAACCGGAGAGACGTGTAGCACTAACTCAAAAGTTCTTCAGGACCTACCCAGTTTCAGAGGATCACCAGAAAAAGTGGGACAAAGCCCCCAAAGTGGATTCGCTTGTGGCCCGTCTGTCTAGGCATACAGCTCTACAGGCAGAGGAGGCGGCATTCAAAGATCCACTTGACTGCCGCATGGAGTCTACCTTAAAAAGATCCTATATCCAGGCAGCAGCAATACTGTGTCCAGCGGTGGCATCAGCAGGCTTAGCTCGCACAGCTAGACATTGGGCTCAAGAACTAACACCAACACCCACAAGCTAATGACTGCATTTACATTCCTAGCGGAAGCTGCCATGGAAATTACCAAGCTGGCGGCCAAAGCAACAGCCAACGCAGTGGTTGCTAGACGAGCATTATGGCTCAGACACTGGTCAGGAGACACAGCGTCAAAACTAAAGCTGCTATCCTTACTCTTCACAGGAGACTCACTCTTTGGACCAGATCTTAAGCAGATTATAGCTGAGGTAACCGGCCAAAAAAGCACTTTCCTCCCCTCATCAAGAAAACAGCGATTTGACACACAGAACAGGTTTTCCAGCAGAAAGGACTGGCCAACACAGAGCAGACCCTTTCGCTCAAGTTTCAGGACATCTACAACTGACCACACGCAGAAACGTAGAACACCCTGGCACCAGCCTACACATACCAATGCCAAGAAAACGACTACAAATAGAACATTGGCCTGACTCCACCAAGGAGGCTCAGAGCCTGGTAGGAGGCAGGCTGCACAAATACCTCAGGATTTGGGAGTCTCATGTAACAGACACTTGGGGTCCTATGAATAATCAAACAGGGTTACAGAATACCTTTTGCCCACCACTTACCACCCACAAGGTTTCGCACATCAAATTCGACCAACAAACAACTAATTTTACTTCAAATCACCGAAGCACTACTAAGGGAAGTAGTAATAGAGGAGGTGCCACAGAATCAGAGATTCAGGGGTTTCTACTCCAACCTCTTTCTAGTAAAGAAAAAAGAGGGTACTCAACTTAAGCCCTTAAACTCATTGGTCACCAAGCAGAAATTCAAGATGGAGTAAGTCCGATCAGTCATAGCAACTATGGAAAACAACACCTTCATGACATCCATCGACTTGCGGGATGCATACCTCCATATACCAATCTGCCCAATCCCACAAATTCCTACGATTCGCGATCAGTGATCGTCACTACCAATTTATGGCCTTACCCTTTGGATTCTGTTCTACGCCACGTGTCTTTACAAAGATCCTCAACCCAGTCATAGCCTACCTCAGATGGCCAGGGATAAAAATTCTTCCATATTCAGACGACCTACTGATATCAGCACCTACAGAGGACCAAGCCCCCAAGGACACCAAGATGTGCCTCCAAGTATTGACACAACATGGATGGCTGATAAACTATCGCAAGAGCACACTACAACCAAGCCAGAACATCAGATTCTTAGGTCTAGACTTTGACTCGCAAAGACAAAAAGTATTCTCAACACAGGACAAGATAGACAGACTGATACAGGCAACTCAGGAATGTCAGGCCAGCCAGCTAGTATCAGCAGAGGATTGTCTAAGACTACTGGGATTGATGGTAACGGCCCTAGAAGCAATACCCTTCTCCAGATTTCACATCAGACCACTTAAGAACAACTTTCTCGACCAGTGAAACAAGAACCACAAAGATTTGCAGCAGACCATAGCCATCACAACCACGACCAGACAGAGCTTAACGTGGTGGACGATTCCACCGAACCTCAACAAAGGCAGAAGCTGGGGGGCAGTCTATCGCAACCACACCCTACAGGGCATATGGGCACCAGGAGAAGACAGACTACCCATCAACATCCTGGTACTCGCTCTAGAGGGTTGGTCAGCATCTCTCCAATCTCACTCTGCCTAAATATGAGAAGTAATTTGTTATCTTCAGTTCCTAGCTTGCTTGAAACCCTAGAGAAACATTTGCCATGTACTTGGTGTACAAAGAGATTTCCTCAGTTCAACAACTGAGGCTTCCAAAAAGGGCGGATGTGATGCGAGGATGTGAAATGAGAAGAAATCAGAAAAGGAAATGTATACTATGCCTATAAAATTTTTATGTTTATTGGCTGTTACTTGTATCCTAGTTTTGAAATAGGTTTCAATGTATTTATCTCATTCAGACCTACAGTATTATTAACCATACAGTTGCTACTCATTTCCTTGTGTGACATAATCCTAAAGAAAATACAATTTTGTGATAACTGGAAACTGCTCCTCTTTTCTGTGAAAAATTATATTTACCAAAATCCCCAATATTAGAGAAAATGGCTCCTTAAAGGAGAAGGAAAGCTACCAAAGCAGTTTATTTCCAATAGATTAGCCACAGTAGTGAAAGCTATATCACTATATTTATTCTGCAGAATGCTTTACCATACCTGAGTAAACAGCTCTCTGTTTGTTAGTATAGCTGCTGCCATATTAGCTTGGTGTGACATCACTTCCTGCCTGCCTTTCTCCCTGCTCAAGCATAGCTCTGGGCTCAGATTACAGTAAGGAGGGGAGGAGGGAGTGGAAAAGGGGAGGGGGGGGAGAGAGGAGCAAACTGAGCATGCCCTAGCTCTGGAGGTTTATGCTGAAAACAGGAAGTCTGATACAGAAGCCCATGTGTACACAATAGAATAAAATAAATGCAGTTTTTCTTTTGACAGAGGACTCAGAGCAGCATTACTTTGAGGGTGTACTGGTGTATTTATCTAGACATTTCTGATAAAGCTTACTTCATTTTAAACTTTCCTTCACCTTCAAGGTGTAGTTTGCTATTTCACAACATAACTGAACGCCTAGTGTGCCAGTGTTAGTCTTGCAATAGTTCCAGGCCTGCTTGCAACTACCATAAGTAATGAAGCAGATGTTATTCTGCTATTCTGTTTCTATAACCAGCAGTTTGGCAGTTCCCCTGCAGTTAACATGTTGCACTTCTTTCTCAAGGAACATTCCAGGTCAGGAATGCCCATATTTTAATTGTGCGAGATCTACTTTTAGTGATGTTGTCCCATTATGATCTACATCCATAAAACATTATTGATTTATGAGAAAATGTACATATTTACAACTATTTCTTATGTAACGTTAACAGCTGAATGAAAGGCATGAAATAGTGTGGTAATTTAGACAAGCTATGTCTTGACAGTATCTTGAGATCTACTGACTACCAGCTAAAAGTCTACTAGTAGATCCTGATCTACCTTTTGGGCACCCCTGCTCCAGTGTCATCTATAAAATCTGCTACTCGGTGTAAATTAGAGACTAATAGGATATGGTACAGAATGTGGGTATTGACCGTATCTCAGAAACCATGCATGTTAAATGTATGCTTTATTTAATTATATGGTGAAATATCAGATAATTTTTTCACATGTTCCCTGGTGTGGCAAACCATTTAGGAACTCAAATTTTCACTGGTTAGTGTCATTGATGCACCATTCCATAGGAAAACAGAGCAAGTGTTAAAGGAGAAGGAAAGGAAAAAAATAAATACTTATCTCCCTGTAATATATAACCCAAGACCTCCTAAATCGCTAGGGTAGCAAGTAACATAGTCCATTCTAACTATGTATATCCCATGTCCTCCTTCAGAACGCTTGTTTAGTCAGGCAGGCGCCATCTTAGAAAAGTAACAAACGCTTCCTTCACCTCGAATATATGTATATATTGACCCCTGGAGCGTGTCACTATTAACGTAGCACTCATTAGGAATTTGTGCCTCAACGTAGCTTGCTAAGTAAAAATTTGTGTCCCCTCACAGCGCACTGTAAGTGCTTGATGCTGTCTGTTGGCAGTGCAAACTGTATTGAAACTTTACAGATCGAGCGTCTCCTAAGTTACTTGATGCTTAAGCTGGCCATAGACGTAACAATTACGATCTTTCTCGGAAAAGATCTTTCCAAGAAAGATCGTTCATTTCAACACACACGTGTAGAGCTGAATCGTCAAATATACATGTAGAAACAATAGAATTCTACTTGTATCTGACGATTCAGCAATAACAATGGCCGATGTTCAGGGTGCTTTCAAAGGCATCCGATCAAAATTTTCTGTCCAGTCCGATCAACCAGCCGACCGATATCTTAATCTTCTGACGATGTCGGTCGGCTCATTTCCCACCATACATGCACCGAATATCATACGAAAATTTGTTTCATACGATATTATCTGTGCGTCTATGGCCACCTTTAGAATGTGATTGGGCAGGGGGCGTGTGCTTCAGGGTATATGATGACACTCGCATATGCAGATTAGCATGCGCGTCATCATGAATAGGAGAAAGGCAGCGCCCACAGTACTTGCGCAGTGGATCTAAGTTGTACACCTCTGGCAGCAGGAAAGAAGAAGACTGTGTTAAGCGTGACGTCACCCGAGTCCAACACTGCAGTCTTCCTATGAGCGCTACTGCTTCCAGATTAGACTAGGGAGACACCATGTAAACGGTTGCGTAAGTTCTATGTCCACAATACTTTGATTAGAGCCCTATTTATGGTTTGCCTTTCCTTCTCCTTTAAAAGGTATCATTCTCTATGTACAACATACTACTCTAGTTTTGTTTTAAAATGAACTCTGTCCTCTTAATGATCAGTATCCAGAAGAAGGCCAACACAATGTGTAAATTTGTACCTTGAGACAGTAACAAAGAAAGACTATAGGGTTTTCAACAACTATCACTGTCAAAGCAAGTGTAAGAATATTAAAGGGCAGAAAGCCAAATCAGAACAGAGGGCACTTGAGTCTGGGCAAGGGGTTGCTCTGGACTTTTCACAGGTGGTGAGTACAGGGCTGCTGTTTGCCTTGCACAAACAGGTGCTCCGTAGTTTGTGGCACCTACCTCCAGCCCATAATAATAACAACAAGAATAATAATAAATAAGCCCTTATGGATCAAGAGAGACATCATAAAGGCAAGTATACAGCATCATTAAAATAGTATATTACATGCAGGACCTACCTAATAGCTCACTCCACTCTTGCAACAACCCACTCCAGCCTGGCTTGAATTCGAACAAAACATGATGCAGCACTTCACCCCAAGAGTCCTGCAATGATAGGTTCAGGTCAAAACCAGGTCTAGACACACATAACTGAATAGGACCTGCATGTTTATCCATTTATAGAAGGGAGTTACCACATAATCCTGTTCATTGGTTTAAAACAGAATTGTAAGACTTCCCTCAGCTGTTTGGTTCTGCATATACACAGTATTCAGATATGCAAGAGAGAAACAACTGCACTACAAATGAGAAACATTTAATATTTTTCTACTTTATGGAAAAATAAAACAAAATGTCCTAAGTGTAAAAGGACATTAAAGGTTTCCTGGGCTTGTGTAGTGGAATGTAGTGGCTGTAACATATACTTCTATTTTACGCTTAAGTTCCCTAGCTTCTCAATCCTCTAAACCCCCTATGTGAGTAAACCACTAGAGTCACTAGGAAGTAGATTAGAAAGATCAGGACTCAGGAGTGGAACCAAGCCGAGTTTTTAACAGCAAGCCTTTATTTGGGAATAAAACACATTATGTTTCCAGAGAAATGCTCTTTTCAAGTGTGACACTTGAAAAAGAGCATTCGCCTCGACACATGTTGTGTATTATACCCAAATTAAGGTACTGCAGTTAAAAACTCTGCTTTGTACCAGTCGTGCTCTTAAAACTTCCTTGAGATGCTATTTAAAAAGTGTTTAATAATGTTTACCACATCAACGCACTTCAGTGGTTTCTGACAATGGAGCATTTTGATCAAAGTGTGAAAACAGAGCTGGCCACAGTTTGGCAGAGGGAGATTTCACTGCTCTCTAGTTGCTTGTTTAGGATTTTTTCAGGTTAATGTTTATCAAATGGTAAAAGTAACACTGTCTGATAATGCCATACAAATTGATAAAGAGCATACAATTTCCAGCTGGCGTAGATATGCCCAAAATTGGAACTGACTAATTATTCCAGCTACAATCTGTCAAATTCATGTAAAATTCAATGGTAGCTGTCCCTTTAACCATTTGAAGATGTTTTTAAAAGGGGTATAGAGTCACGGGAGGAGGGGACGGTTCTTCCACTTTATAGAGCATTTGTAAGGCCACATCTAGAATATGCCGTACAGTTTTGGTCTCCCTCACTCAAACAGGACATTATTGTATTAGAGAGGGTACAGAGAAGGGCAACTAAGCTGGTAAAAGGTATGGAACATCTTAGCTATGAGGAAAGACTGGCCAAATTGGGGATGTTCACGCTGGAGAAGAGGTTCCACCTAAATATTCGGAAGGGGTTTGTTACAGTGAGAGCTGTGAAGATGTGGAATTCTCTCCCTGAATCAGTTGTACAGGCTGATACATTAGATAGCTTTAAGAAGGGGTTGGATGGTGTTTAGCAAGTGAGGGAATACAGGGTTATGGGAGATAGCTCATAGTACAAGTTGATCCAGGGACTAGTCCCATTGCCATTTTGGAGTCAGGAATTTCCCCCCCTCTGAGGCAAATTGGAGAGGCTTCACATGGGTTTTTTTTGCCTTCCTCTTGATCAACTAGCAGTTAGGCAGGTAAAAAAAATGTTTAAAGGTTGAACTTGATGGACGTGTGTCTTTTTTCAACCTAACTTACTATGTTATTATGTTCTGGGATTTATGAAATTACCATTAGATTTATCTTGTCATGTAGGGCTTTGAGAGGAAACATTGGGAACAAATGGTGAGCTTCAGGAGAGCATCATGAGCCAATTGAACCTGTCTCATAAGTAATCCAATATCTACAAAGTTACAAAGTTATGATCATAAAATAGGTCAGCCACCAAATATCACATCAAGGTAAAGTCCATATGGTAGTCCCTATTTACCTCTGGTCATTGTAGTCAAAGACTGGCACCTTCCTGCATGGTATCATTTCTTGGGATAAGTGTCTCTTGACCTGGACATTGGTTTCTTTCAAAGGGCTTAGTCCAACTCCGCCATTAGCTTTTAAAAGAGAAAGATTGCTTATACCACAGCATTGGTTCTAAAGGCTTATTCCTCCCCCATGTGGCTTTTAAGAGAGAGAGACTGCCCAAACCAACACCTATTTTTAAAGGCATGGTCAAATTAACTACAAACATAGAGAAAAAGGATTGATCAATGCACATTTCCTTGTCCCCTGTCTCATAAGTAATCCACTATTTATGCATGTATTTACAAAAACATGGGTTTTTAGTTACAAAGTTATGATTATAAAATGGGTAAGTCACCATACCACGTCAAGGTAAACTCCATATGGTGGCCCCAAACTATTTACCTCCAGTCATAGTATTCAAAGTCTGGCACCTCCCTGCTTGGTAGTATTTCTTGGGATAAGTGTCTCAACACAACATTACGACTGCATATATACTCCAATGGGGTATTAAATGTGTAAACAGACCTGGGATACTATAAGAGAATCTATGTAGTGAATTTGCCTCCCCACAAAAATCACCTGCTGCCTATGGTCATTAGGGTTGCCATCTAGCTGGTATTTTACCAGCCTGACCGGTATTTTTGATGGCTGATCCCACTGTTATTAATAGGAAAAACAGATAAATATATAAGAAGGCCGGTATTTTTTTCAAGAAAAGGTGGCAACCCTAATTGTCATCAGAGAAGTGACTATGAAATAATGACTCACCATAAACAAAGGAGCAAGGCAGCTTCCATCTTTGCCTATTAATTTAGGTAGAAAATATGTTGTGCCTATAATTTTTGATTCCATACTTCATATTTCACTTAAGAATACATTTAAAAAAAACTACTTCTGAACTGAAAATAGTTTTTCTTTAAAAGGGCTGTCTGAAAGGCTGATTGAATACTATTGAATACTGGATCTGCAGTTTTACTTATCAGAGAAATTACATGTACCTCCATTAGAAAGGCATTTGTTTTTTGTCAGATGGTGTTATGTAACACTTTTTAAATGCTGATGTTATAAATTAATGATCTAAGGCGTGGAAACCAGTAATGAGCATATATAATACTGCAATAAAGCTCTTGAAAGCTGTCCTTAGGCCAAAAAGACATAAAAAAACATAGAAGACATAAAAACATAAAAAGCACATGTATAGTTGACTGATTGTACTCCCATAAAAACCAGGAAATAACCTTCAGTTCCCAAGGGATACACTGTAGGGACAACATGTAAGAAATTACAAATAGAGTGCATCAAAGGATATATACGCTATTTATCAGAAGTTATTAAGTCCAATTTAGATTTTTAGGCTTGAGAACATAGCTCAACTGTCGGCACAGAACTGTCCTCGGTAAGTTATTAATGCTTTGAAGTTGCTGCAAAAAAGCCCTATGCACAACAGTCTTATGTAGTCAGATTACCACTCCAAAGGCCTTTACTCAGTGTCTCTATCATCACCCCTCTTCGTATTACCCATAAGTCCAGCATGCATATTCACTCTAAGACTGGCCTCCCAAAGGCCCACCAGAGAAAATGAAATCCAAGGCTGACTTGACCCTCACAAACATCATAAACAGATAGGGTTGCCACCTTTTCTGGAAAAAGTAAAATACCGGCCAGGTGGCAACCCTGGGGGCAGATAGTGCTATCTATGGCAGAACAGCCAGTCTATGTATACAATAAAGAATCATGGCCATATTCGAACTACAGAAAAAATATTAGAGAAAATAAAAAATATAAAACCCTGAATGCAAAAAAAGCAGGTACTGTACATACAACATAAGCCTCCTTATCTGTAAAATAGAGACATGAGCAGTAATTGGGGAAATAAGGGGCTTATTATTGGGTAAATATCGTGTAATTCACATTTAACAGTTGGTACAGTTCACCTCCTCTTATGCTGACATTCAGTCTGTCTCCCAAAAATCAAAACATAAGGAAAAATCCTATAGTGTTATATAAATTAAAGACACAAGGGTGGTTATGGATAATTCACTAAACTCCTTGTAGATTGTAAGTTCTTGCGAGGGCACAATAATCGATGATCGAATAAAAGGGTAGCCTAAAACTATTCAATTAGCATTCGAAAATCGAATGCTAATCGAATATCGAGTAAAAACGAATTTATGTTGGGGAATAATAGTAAATTTGCCCCTAAATATTCCATTATAACTCAGTGTAACTAATAGAGGCAGGATTATGCCAAGGGAATCACTCGCAAGGAGATCATTAATGCCCATGAGATCTTACACCCTGCAAGCCATATTTCCTATTAGGCAACAAACTGTGGATGGTATTGAAGATTATTATTATTATTATACAGTGCTTCTTGATGTGCAGTAGTGCTACATGTTCTGCTCAGCATGGCAAAAAGCTTCACCCAGCAGTTCACTGAAGCTTGGGGGGCTGGGGAACAAAGCTGTGGAGTAGGAGGTGGAAGAAAAGGTAGACCCTCACTCCTAATTAGGGATCAGTAATGGAACTAGGTAGGGACAGGCCCTGGTGCTGGCCATGCAGTCGCCCCCCCCCACCCCCCTCTCATCCGTGCGTAATTTTTCTGCCGCTGCAGCCGATTCCAGCTGGGCACAATCTGCCGGGGGCCCTGGCCCAATTGCACACCTTGCTCCCCCAGTAGTTACGCCCCTGTTAGGGATGCACAGAATGCACTATTTTGGATTTGGCTGAATCCACAAATTCTGCGCAAATACAAATTTGCATATGCAAATTAGGGGTGGGAAGGGGAAAAAATGTACTTCCTTGTTTTGTGACAAGAAGTCACACAATTTCCCTCCACATATGCAAATTAGGATTCGGATTCAGTTCAGCCGGCCGAATCCTGCTGAAAAAGGACAAATCCTGGCTGAATCCCGAATTGATTGCTGGATTCGGTGCATCCCTACTCCTAATAACTTTAAATTGTAATGAAAAAAAAATACAAAATGTTGCAATGTTTTATTTCTTTCTTAATAGTTATAATAAAGTACTTGTAAGGATGAAGCCCAATGCACTAGTGTAATGTCCAGCTGAGCTATTGTAACCATATTATTTTCATTTTTTTGTGTTTTTGGTTTAAGGAATGTTTGTAGTTTATAGAAAAAATAAAATAAAAGCCACAACCACATAGGCTACTTATGGATTTAGACCCACACTTGAACAGCATCCTCATTCATGTTTTCAGTGAAAGGCTTGGATGGCCAGTAGGGTAGTTTGGCTTCCTAACCAGTAGTTCTGGCTGGTACCCAAAACAGACACTGTCTTTAGATGAAATTGCTGAGCTTTGGCAGTGGTAAAATACCTTGTACATTGTGTTCTTTCAATCAAAATGGAAAAATATATTAGTACAGGTATGGGACCTGTTATCCAGAATGCTCGGGACCTAGGGTTTTCCGGATAACAGATTTTTCAGTAATTTGGATCTTCATACCTTAAGTATACTAGAAAATAAAGGCAAAGTAAAGGCTAAAATTAAGTAAGCTTTATCAGAAAGGTCTATATAAATACACAAGTAAATGTTCAAAGTAATGCTGCTCTGAGTCTTCTGTCAAAAGAAACACAGCATTTCTTTCCTTCTATTGTGTACACATGGGCTTCTGTATCAGACTTCCTGCATTCAGCATAAACCTCCAGGGCTAGGGCTTGAGCATGCTTAGTTTGCTCCTCTCTCCCTCCCTCTTCCCCTCCGTGCTGTAATCTAAGCCCATAAATATGAGTGAGCAGGGAGAGACTCAGGCAGGAAGTTACATCACACCTAGCTAATATGACAGCTGCTATCCTAAAGAAAGAGAGCTTCTAGAGCTGTTTACTCAGGTATGGTAAAGCATTCTGCAGAATAAATATAACATACCTCCCAACTGTCCCATTTTGATCGAGACAGTCCCGCTTTTGACAGCTCGATCCGCAGTCCTGTGTTAGTATCCAGATTTCTCTGCACTGAACAGCCAAGATAGATACAATGTTTCTAACTTAATTGGCTCTTGGGAGAAGTTAGACTCACAACTTAATTGGCTCTTGGGAGAAGTTAGACTCACAGCTTACTTAAAGGGCAATTCACCTTCATTAGTAAAACTATAATAAAACATAAAAAACACAGAAATGTGTTCAAACTTTCATAACCTGGCCAATTTTGTAAAATGGGCATGGTAATTAGGGGTGTGGCCTCAAAAATGGGGGTGGTCATAACATTTTCTTTTTTCTTTTTGTCCCTCTTTCCATTTCCAATATGTTGGGAGGTATATGAATATAGTTTTACATCTTGCATTATTGTGGCTCATCTAATGGCAATTGACTGCTTCTTTAGCTTTCCTTCTCCTTTAAAAACAAAGTCAGAGATATACTGAGTCTGAATTGAGGGGAATTATGTACCAACTCCAAGGTCCTTAAAAACATTCTCTCTAAGAGAATTTTTTTTAATTCACTTTGCAGAGTATCGTCACCTCTGATTCATGCAGTCCATGGGTCAGAATTAGGGTTGCCACCTTTCCCTGTGGCTGTAGCCGGACAGGGGGGCGGGACCGTGACGTGAGTGGGCGGGCCCGTGACGTTGGTGGGCGGAGCTGTGACGTCGCGATCACAGATTGGCTGATCGCGGCGTCAATCAAGCTAATCCCATCCGGTTTTCCTTATTTGGAAAACCGGGCAGGAAGCATTGACCCGGGCATCCCTTCAAAATACCGGGCTGTCTGGGTCAAAACCGGACAGGTGGCAACCCTAGTCAGAATGGGGGTAGGCCCTGCAGGTAAGGTCAGCCAGTGGCTATGGGGAATGGTTCGTCTGGGTCAAGCACAGGTCTATCATAAAGCATATACATACAAACAAAAACACCCAAATGATCATATCCCTTTAAGGAGCCAGTAACACAGGAGAACAAACTTTTTTTTAGGGATGCACCGAATCCAGGATTTGGTTCAGAATTCGGCCTTTTTCAGCCTTATTTGCATATGCAAATTGGGGCCAGGGAGGGAAATCATGTGACTTTTTGGCACAAAACAAGGAAGTAAAAAATGTTTTCCTCTTCCTACCCATAATATGCATATGCAAATTACGGTTCGGTATTCGTCCAAATCTTTCGGGAAGGATTCGGGGTTCGCCCTAAACCAAAATAGTGGATTCGGTGCATCCCTATTTTTTTTAATGCATTTATGCCTAATTCAATGCAATGTCATGTTACCATTCTTAGCTACAAGTTCTATTCAGAGGCTCTGATACAGTTTATATAAATCAGCAGATGTGTAGCCATCAACAGACAGCCAGTGAAATTTAAATGGGCCATCAGACACTTATTTAGATACAGTAAACAAAAGATAAGCACTTGCTCATACATTTTTTTTAAAATTTTAAATAGGGATGCACCGAATCCAGGATTCGGTTCGGGATTCGGCCTTTATCAGCAGGATTCGGATTCGGCCGAATCCTTCTGCCTGGCCGAACCGAATCCTAATTTGCATATGCAAATTAGGGCCAGGGAGCTAAATCACGTGACTTTTTGGCACAAAACAAGGAAGTAAAAAATGTTTTCCCCTTCCCACCCATAATTTGCATATGCAAATTAGGGTTCGGATTCGGCCAAATCTTTCGGGAAGGATTCGGGGGTTCGGCCGAATCCAAAATAGTGGATTCGGTGCATCCCTAATTTTAAACAGAATTGTCAACTATTTCCTGTATTTTTTGAGTAAAGGATTGTGGGGCAGAAAATAAATTACCCCAATAAGGAGTGAAGTTGAAGTTACAGAGCTAATCAGGGAGATAAAAAGAGAAGTTGAATATCAACTGCCTAGAGTAACATGTAACTCCTGTAAAACCACCAATCCCCGAACTGTATTATCTAAACAAATGAAGGACTGCTTTTGCAGGAACTTTCATTTGGCTGCCATTCCTGCCAAGCAGCGCCCCTTACTGTTTACAAATGAACAAAAACATGATGTAGCGCTCAGTAAGGCATTTATACACACGTGGCTGCTGTTTGTCGCACATCTTTTACGTTCAGTCTAATTCTGGGAAGAGGAAATGACGCACGAGCGTTCCTTCCTTTTTCACGCTGCTTTAGTGCGGTGTGGTCACCTGCGGCCCCCCTTCTCTTGGGTACGGGAGTTTTAGGACAAATCATCGATGCCCGTGAAGGTTTATGCCGATGAAATGGAGGGTGAAAGTATCAAGAAGAAGGTGAGAAAAGCAGGGGCGTCAGGGAGGGTGTGGGGAGTCAGGTTAAGGCACCGCGTGTACACATGTAAACAACGTGCTGACTGCCATCTTTTCCTTATATATGTCTAACGATATTCACTCATCTTTTTTTCGTGAATTTGAACCTCGTGAGAGTTTATTTTGCGTATTGGTGTGAACTGTTTGGATTTGACGCCCAAATACGCGACTTTTTCGGATGTGATGCCCCAAATCTTTGACAATTTGCGACTTTATCGGATGTGACACCCCCCCCCAAACCTGCAACTTTTTCCGATGTAAACCTGCGACTTTTTATGGATGTGACCCCCACACCCAAACCTGTGACTTTTTTGGATGTGATCTCAGACAAACCTGCTCCTTTTTTGGATCTAGTTTTTTTTTTTTCCCCTACAAAAACAATTGCGCTTTTTCCCTTTAAAAGTCCAACCAGGAAAAATCAGCCCCTTAAATAACACTTTCTTGTTCCTAAATATAACTGCTGCTTTTATCTCCATAATTCTAGAAACTGTCTGAAACTCCTCTACCCAAGTTAAAAAAGAGAAAAATGCAGAATGGGGACACAGAAGATCTTGATTTGGAACACATGGCTGAATCCGTAAATGGAGAGATCAACAACAATAATCCCGTAAGAATAGATCTGCTTAAAGGAGACAGTCCCCACCATGTGCACCACTTGTTACTGTCAAAAATGTTCACATCTTGTACCTGTTATAAAAAAGCTAAATTGTGGAAATGGGCTGGCACAGGCAGGCACTTATCTTGCGAGGCTTCGGATACTCTTCTGTCAGAGCTCCCTGGCTGGAGCATGCGCAGTTTATACCAGATTTTGATCAGCTTCAACTGTACATACCCCTGCATCAGTGGTGCAAGATGGTGACTGCCAGACCTACTGTACAACTTTTTTTTTTTTTGTAGGTTGGTGAGGTTTAGTTATTCTTTAAAGTAAGAGAAGCTATTGGCATAATGCTTGGAAATAAGTTACTCTCATAAGTAATAGCTGAATAAGTAAAATATTATTTTGTATTTGTTCCTTGCAGTAATCACAAATAGGCCAAGATGCAGGATATATGGCAAATTGTTGTGATTGCCAGTTGGTTAGATGTTTTGTTTTGCCAAGCACAATCTTAAGCTATGGTTCAGTACCCAAAATTGGGGCCCTATACTGTTTAGGGTGGGTCTCATGCCCAAGTCAGATGTCCTGCTATAGTAGGCAATATTAATTTAAATAAGGTGCATCATTAATTTTAAACCAGTGTAATGGGTGCAAAGCAGGCTCCCAGACTTTAAAGGGATACTGTCATGGGAATTTTTTTTTTTCAAAATGCATCAATAGTGCTGCTTCAGTATACTTCTGCACTGAAATCCATTTCTCAAAAGAGCAAACAAATTTTTTAATATTTAATTTTGAAATCTGACATGGGGCTAGACTCATTGTCAATTTCCCGACTGCCCCAAGTCATGTGACTTGTGCTCTGATAAACTTCAATCACTCTTTACTGCTGTACTTCAAGTTGGAGTGATATCACCCCCTCCCTTTCCCCCCCAGCAGCCTAACAACAGAACAATGGGAAGGTAACCAGATAACAGCTCCCTAATACAAGATAACAGCTGCCTGGTAGATCTAAGAACAGCACTCAATAGTAAAAACCCATGTCCCACTGTGTACTATTCAGTTACATTGAGAAGGAAAAACAGCCTGCCAGAAAGCAGTTCCCTCCTAAAGTGCTGGCACAAGTCACATGACTGGGGCAGCTGGGAAATTGACAAAATGGCTAGCCCCATGTCAGATTTCCAAAATGAATATAAACAAATCTGTTTGCTCTTTTGAGAAATGGTGCACAAGTTTACTGGAGCAGCACTATTAACTGATGCATTTTGAAAAAAACATGTTTTCCCATGACAGTATACCTTTAATTCTGGCCTCCTGAGAAAAAGTTAACGATCCTGGCCTGGATGTCCTCAGTCACCCTTGTTATCAAACTTTACTTTGTGTGCCAAGCTTAATTGTGAAAATTCTTTTTTTCTCATATCTAATTTTGTAAATCTCTCTATTTTACACTTTTGTGTTGAGGAAGTTCAGGTTATATGCACTTGTTCTTGTTTTT
>CM044444.1:24953986-24965568 GCA_024363595.1 Xenopus borealis
TATATATATATATATATATATATAAAGAACAAAAGACCAGCAACACTGGGAGATTTTGCAAAAAATCAAATTACTGTATTCATGTGCATAACCGACGTGACGTTTCAGTCCCCACTGGGACCTTTCTCGAGCCTTGCAAACAGTGCAAATGTTCAGTTAGTAGTAATATTTCTTTAACCTCCTCAAGCTATAATAATATTTACAGAAGATTGCTACAGTATTTCTTTAAATGTATTCAGAATTTTTTTTTCTTTTCTTCTTTAGGGTGTGTGTTTTGATGTCCGTTCAGAAAATCAGCAGTTAATGCAGGTAAGCTTCAGCTAACATTAAAGGATTAGTATTCACATAAATATCAATTTAGTTTTTTATTTATTTTTTTACTTTTAAAGGATATGCAGTGACCAAAACTCATGCATAAAAATATTCGTTTCCTTGTCTTAACGGCACACCTACCCTACCGTTGAATGTAGAATTTGCAGTGATGACGGCAATAACAAAAAAAAGTCTAGCAATATACTCCCTCATGCAACCAAAAAATCTTAATTTGGTCTAAACTTTCATTCAGCCAATTTCTTTTTTTTGGAATTTAGCTTAAATTTAACATTGGATTCCATGAGAACTCGCCCTAACTAGCTTTCACACTACCCACTCACCTCTTGCACCCACATTTTTGGGAACAACTAAGCTGAAATCAACTCTCGCCAGAGTTGAGGCTTAATAGAGCCTGCACTCTGGAGGAAATATTGTGTAGTGCACATGCACATCTGACATAGGCGACTCACAATCTGATGTCACACATACGTCTATTGATTGATTTGCTGCACTCTCTCATTTTACGCAATTTTGTGTCCCAGCATGGCTCCCTGCACCAGGAGACTCCTCCCCGTGTGGGCAACCTAATGTTGGTGGGAGCAATTTAACCCAACTGGAGTGTGGACTGTATTAGTCCATGCCACTGGTGGGGGAGGCTATTTCAGCTGACGGGGCCTTTAATAAACTGTTTTTCGTGCACTTGATTTGAAGTGGCACTGAATAGAATGTTCCCCATCTCTCTGAGAATTCTGTAACAGAATTGCATTATTATTTATAACAGGAGAGCTGGACAGACACAAAACAGTGGCAATTTACAGTTGCAACTGAACTACCCGCAATTCAAGAATCTGAGAGGAACTTTGATGGTCCAAGGAATAGAAGTTTTGGCGGAAGAGGGAGGAGACCTTTCGACAGAAGAAATAATTCCAGAAATTCATCAAACGGAGGAGGCGGAGGAAGAGGCAGGAATAGAAATGGGGGCTTTAGAAGGGGCCGTTAGTGACTCCAAACATCCCAATTCAGATTAACTTTTGTAATACGCCGCCATGTTCATAAATATTCTTTCCTAAAGTAACGCAAGACATTTTTATGCAATATAAATCTGTGTACTTGGCCCTATTAAAATCTAGTCAAAAAATGTCTGTTTTTACTCCTTTCTTTCTGTAACTTCAAGGTGAAAATTGGAGATGAGCGAATTTTTTCACCAGGTTTTGCAGTGAAAAAGACACTCATAGACTCCAATGGGTCAAAAAAAACAAAAACCTTTTTGCACGTCAAGTTTGTCACTCATAGACCTGATTTGATGCATTTGGCACATTATTTTGCTATTTCGTGCGTTTTCTGCAAAGCAGATATGCCCATCACTAGTGAGGCTTAAGCTGGCCATAGACGTAACGATCCAATCGTACGAATCGAGGACTCATGATTTTCGGACCGTGTGTGGAGAGTCCCAACATTTGTTGTCTGTCGGAGATCTGTTAGGTCAGGTTAGAAAATGTTGTCTGCCGATTAATCTCTGTGTATTGCTGTCGCTAGCTTTGTGTATGGTACGATTGCTGTCAGGGGTAGGACATCGGCTAATGTGTTCCTTATAACTTCTTTATTTGGTCGGAGTGGTAAGACTTTGATCTAAATGGTTAGTGGCAGGTCGGGAGATGGGAAAGTCCGATCATACATTGATTTTTAAGATCGTATCTTTGCCTCTGTGTCCAGCTTTAGTTATGCAGCAGCAGAATCGCATTGTTTCTTGATGCTCTAAATGCCATTGTTCATAGTAAGACTCATTTCAAATTCAGTCACAACACAAAAGCTTCTCTCTCTGCCATAATTAAGTTGAATGAAAAAAGATCAAAGTCCATACATAGAAACTCGCACGATTCTCCATACAATCTCATAAACTTGCATACACCCATATCTATACTAACTATATAGTTTAGTATCGCAATAGCCTTTGATATGTCTGTCCAAGAAATCATCCAAGCCACTCCAAGCCATCAACCGAATGAGCCATCACAACATCACCTGGCAGTGCATTCCACAGCCTCACTGTCCTCGCTATAAAGACACCCATGTTGCTGCCTTTAAGGGGATACGGTCATGGGAAAAATTTTTTTCCAAAAAGCATCAGTTAATAGTGCTGCTCCAACAGAATTCTGCACAGATATTCTCAAAAGAGCAAACAGATTTTTTTTTATATTTCATTTTGAAATTTTCCCTTGACACTATCCCTTTAAAGGCAGTAAGGGATGCTTCTACTGCCTTTGAATAGTGCTTTAACAAGCATACGGGATCTTGCATGATTACTTCTGCATTAATCTTGGCATTGTGAGAGGTGGTTGTGGAGACAAGGCTTTTGTAAGTGATGATATTGGTATACACACTATATTGACCTTAAAAATGCTTTGAGGAGAGCCATACTACCAATTCCTTATAGATTTTGGAAACAAACTTTTTGTGCAGACTGAAAACTGGCAACTTGTGTATCTGAATTTTTTTCCACCCCAAAAGTTATTGGTTTGTTAAAGCCTGCCTTTTCACAATGAATTATCAAAAGTTTTGTTTGTATGCATTTAAAAAATGCAAATAAGTGTATTTTGCGCTCAACATGCACCTGTAAGCGCATATATCAAGCTTGTTAATTGAGTAGCACAGGCCAATTCCTACACCCATTGGATGCTCATTCTTGCAGGACTAGAGAGGGATTAAGGACTAGGGGCCATAGGTAAATCTCTAGCGCAGCGATCCCCAACAGTGGCTCAGGCACAACATGTTGCTTACCAACCTATTGGATGTAGCTCCAGGTTGCTTTAAAGCAGGTGCTTCTTTTTTTAGTTCCTAGCTTGAAGTCAAGCTGTAGTTACAACATAGAGCAGGGATCCCCAACCTTTTGAACCCGTGAGCAACATTCAGAAGAAAAAGGCTTTGGGAAGCAACACAAGAATGAAAAATATTCTTGGGTTGCCATATAAGTGCAGTGATTGGCCATTAGGTAGCCCCTATGTATATTGTACATTGAGGCTCTGTTTGGTAGTGCACCTGGTTTTTATATAATTAAAACTTGCCTCCAAGCCTTGGAATTCAAAAATAAGCACCTGTTTTGAAGCCACTGTAAGCAACATCCAAGGGGTTGGAGAGCAACATGTTGCTCATGAGCTACTGGTTGGGGACCACTGACATAGAGCATCCTGTAAGCTTCCAGTCCACATAGTGGGATACCAGTAGCCAATCACAGTCCATATTTGGCACCCCCTGGAACTTTTTGCATGCTGATGCTCTCCAGCTCTTTTAAAGGACAAGGAAAGGCAAAGAAATAAAATCCCATTTTTACTTTCTTTAATGAAAAAGAAATCTATCTCCAATATACTTTAATTTTAAAATGTGTACCGTTTTTATAAGAAACCTGACTGTATGCAGTGAAATTCTCCCTTCATTTACTGCTGTGGATAGGAATTGTCAGACGGTCCCTAACTTCTCACAGGGCAACAATCATACTTATGAACAGCAGAGGGAGCCCCTGCCTTACTTACCAGCCATGCAGAACTCAAGCAGCTTTGTCTTTTGATCATTTATGACGATCCCTAA
The DNA here is from genome assembly GCA_024363595.1 of Xenopus borealis. NCBI lineage: Eukaryota > Metazoa > Chordata > Amphibia > Anura > Pipidae > Xenopus > Xenopus borealis. The sequence goes on from CM044444.1 coordinate 24,957,881, forward strand.
GCAGCACAGACCACACTGAGCATGTGCAGTGCCAGTGTCAGACAAAGATGTATAACAAAGTTACAAGATGACAGCCCCCTGTGTCCAACTTTGAAAGCATAAATCATTTGTTTGATTAGGCTTGTGGTGCAGTAAGTTCATGTTTATGTTTAGTATACAAAATACAGCATTTCTAGCCTTATTCTATTTTACACTTTCCTTGTCCTTTAATATTTGAATATGGCTCACAGTGCTTCGGTCCACATCTTGGACAGAGCCATATATTAATTGGTTTTACAGTTTTGCGTAACAGAATTTGAGTAACTAAACAAAGCACAAGCTTCCATTTGTAAGCATTGTGTTTAACAAGCGACGGGGCTAGATGCAGCAAGAATGATATTGTGATGAACAATTTGGCACATTTGTTTTCCATAGAGTGGTGCTTTCTACACAACGGGGCAGAACAATACAGACCTACACTCTATGGCTGCTGTGGGTACCTAGAAGATATAGGGGTCAGAGTCTGATAAGCTTATGTCATTATACTTTTATTAAACTTGCCATATCCTAATGTTTAGGTGTTTTAAAATGATTTCACTTCAGGGCCCAGTAACTATTAGTTAAGCTTGGGTAGCCACTACATACAGTACAAATAACTGCTGGCTAATAAGGCTATTTTCTTTACATCTGTGCTGCTGGGACACCAGGGACTCTCTACCTCTGTGGCCTCTACATCTCTGCTTTGCTATGACACTGTGGGTGCAGCATTTCCACCTCTGAGCTCTGTAAATGTACTACAGGTATTGAATCCCTTATCCAGAAACCAGTTATCCAGAAAGCTCCCAATTACAGAATGGATGTCTCCCATAGACTCCATTATAATGAAATAATCCAAATTTTTAAAAATGATTTCCTTTTTCTCTGTAATAACAAAACAGTAACTTGTACTTGATCCAAACAGATATAATGAATCCTTATTGGAAGCAAAACCCGTCTATTGAGTTTATTTAATGTTTACATGATTTTCTAGTAGATTTAAGGTATGAAGAATATAGATCCGTTATCCGGCAAACCCCATGTCTAGAGCATTCTGGATAATAGGTCCCATACCTGTATTTATATAGTGTGTTCTGTAGTGAAAAAACATTTTGTATACCTGTATCTGAATAGAAATGAGAATGTAGGCTAAAGATATGGCCCTAACCAAGTAAGAAAACAGGGTCACCATTTTCCAACACATTTACAGTAGAACTACACGGCTAATTCTGCTGGATCCGATGCTGGGCGACAAAACGCCTGTGTTAAGTCGGATGCAACAGGAAACAAGGTACATAACACAAAAGTCAAAAGCTGTCGCAGCGTTCGTAAGACACAACTGTCAGATGCAAATGTTGCAAGCTGTGTCTGCATCCGACAGTTGTGTCGCGTTGGAACAAGGCTGCAACACCATCCGACTTTATATGACTTCTCTTATTTCCATTGCATCCGACATTACAAGCTTTTTGTCGCCCAGCGTAGCATCCATGCAGAATCGCGGCATAATCCGCTGTGTAGTTGTACCCTAATATTCCTGTAATTTAAGGCATTGTTCACCTTTCAATTGACTTTTAATATGACGTATAGATTGATAGTCTGAGACAATTTGCATTTAGGGTTGCCACCCGACTGGTATTTTATTGGCCTAGCTGGTAAAACACCTGCCAAGGCCTGGGCAGACAGAGAGATTTTTTACTTACCGTTAAATCTTTTTCTCTTCACCTACATTGGGGGACACAGGCACAATGGGAATGAAGTTCCTGCAGGTTGGTGACTGGACACTAAGATGTTAAAAAGTGACTCCTCCTCCTGCCTCGGCTTCATCCGCTGCCTCTTCCTTAGAGACCCAGTTTCAACCGAAGAAGGATACCCATCAATATGGCAAAACAGAGGAGTCTCCCCAACCCCCCAATCATATTCACCTATCAAACTTGTAAACTGATGCTGTGGCATACAAGATATAATTTGAACCTATCAAACTAGAAAGAAACTTTGTACAGGGAGGGACGGCCTGTGTCCCCCAATGTAGGTGAAGAGAAAAAGATTTAACGGTAAGTAAAAAAATCTCTCTTTCTCTTCCCTAGATTGGGGGACACAGGCACCATGGGGACGTCCTAAAGCAACCCATGAGAGCGGGTCACCTTAACCCCATGAGGTGTTCAGTTTAACACAGTCTGTAACTCCTTTCTCCCGAAGCTTGCACGTGGAGCTTGTGGAACCTTGTGAAGGTATGTACTGACGACCAGGTAGCCGCTCTGCACACTTGTTCGATAGAAGCTTGGTGGAGCAAGGCCCAAGAAGTGCTAATTGCCTGTGTGGAATGTGCCAAGACTCTGAAAGGAGGTGGTTTCCCCCTGACTGCGTAGGCCTTAATGATTGTAGAGCGAATCCATCTCGCTACTGTCGTCTTAGACACCTTTGTCCCCCTCTTTGGACCGTCTAGGAGAATGAACAGTGCATCAGTCTTCCTAATCTCCTCCGTGGCCTCTAGGTAAGTAGTGATTGCTCTAACGACATCTAATGTGTGTAACTTTTGTTCTTTTTTGATTTGATTCTTAGGAGCTGGGCAAAGCGATGGGACCACTAGATCTTGATTTAGGTGGAATTCAGACACCACTTTTGGTAGGAAATCTGGTGTAGTTCGGAGAACGACTTTGTCAGAGTGAACGATAGTAAAAGGAGGCTTACATGATAGTGCTGCTAACTCCGATAGAACTTACCTGCCCAGCCAAAAGTATTGCCCAGAAAGGGGGAGATTCCCTGGCAAGAGCCTGTAGACTGGCGCGGCCTCAGTAGAGCGGGAGCAACAGCCTCAGGGAATGTGGAGCCAGCCTGCAGCCTCTGTAGAGCGGGAAGGTAAAGGGGCCTTTGATCTACTGTCTAGATGCAAACAAGTCTAGACAGCTGGGTAGGCACTGTACTAAAAAGTCCCTGGCCTAAGTGTGGCATGACCCAAACCGTAGTTTCTTAGTCACTTGCCCCTGCCACTGAATCCATGTCTTCCTTCTGAGGACACTAAAAAGAAACTGGGTCTCTAAGGAAGAGGCAGGGGATGAAGCCGAGGCAGGAGGAGGAGTCACTTTTTAACATCTTAGTGTCCGGTCTCCAACCTGCAGGAACTTCATCCCCATGGTGCCTGTGTCCCCCAATCTAGGGAAGAGAAATTACAAATTTACAACTATATTGCCGCTAATTTGTAATTCCCTTAAAGGAGAAGTCAACACTCCCAATGCAAATCCCATCCCCCCGGGCAAATGCCCCTAAGTTACTACTTACCCCTCAGTGCAGGTCCTGTCCATGGAGTTTGCAGGCACCATCTTCTTCCTGGATTCTTCTGCACTTCGCTGCACATGTGCAGTAGGATCATTTACCGGTTCAGCTCTACTGCGCATGTGCCAAAAGTCACAAGGTCTTCGTTACTTTCGTCGCACGCGCAGTAGAGCTGAGCCTGTAAATGCTCCTACTGTGCATGTGCCTCCAAACGCCGAAGAATCCAGGAGAAAGACTGATGGGGAGAAGATTGCGCCTGCAAACTCCATGGACAGGACCTGTGCCTAGGGGTAAGTAGCAACTTAGTGGCATTTGCCTGGGGGGGGGGGGATTTCTCCTTTAACAAAAGCCTTTGTCCATCTTCCGGCCATTGCGTGACGTGGCCCCCACCACTTTTTGCAGCACAACCCCATGGCTTCACCCCTTTAGTTCTCACCCCCACCACTGGTTGGTAAAAATTTTTTTGAAAAGGTGGCAACCCTATTTGCAATTAGGGTTACCACCTTTTCTGGAAAAAAGTACCGGCCTTCCTATATTCTTGACGTTTTTTTTTCCAATTAACATTGGCATCAAGCATTATTTTTACTGGCCAGGCCAGTAAAATACTGGCCAGGTGGCAACCCTATTTGCAATAGATTTTCATTACTGTGTTTTTTAGCTTTTTATACAGCAGCTCGGTAATTTCAGCCAGGGCTGGCCCACACCGCACAGGCACCCTAGGCAAGCCCGGCAGTTGTGGTGCTGGTTTAGCGCTCCTGTGCATAAGCAAATTGGTGCTCAGGAGTGAAACAAGAAATAGAAAGTGCTGAGTCAGCTAGAGAGGGGACTGGGGGTAGGCAAAAGAGGAGGTACATGGCTGACGCCCCCCAGCTTTGCACCCTATTCATGTGCATACTCTGCCTACACCTTGGCCTGGCCCTGATTTCAGAAATCTGGTTGCTAGAGCCCAATTACCATAGCAACCATGCACTGATTTAAATAAGAGTATGTATAGGACAGGGACCGAATAGAACAATGAGTACTAGAAAATAGCAATAAGAAATAAGCATAAATGTGTAGTCTTACAAAGTGTGTTTTTGGTGGGGTGGGGGGGGGGTCAGTCAGTGGAAAGAGTGAGAAGACGAATGCACGAATTTAAAAACTATTAGTGTAAATTAGAATTATCCATTCCGCAACATACAAGTTCACATAGAGGTGAATCATGGCAACAATGTGTGCACAATTATCCAAGGAATTGTATTTGATAGAGAGCTGTACCATGGTCTGAGTGTAGAATAAAGGCTGCAGTAGATGCGCAACACCACTGGCAGAACAGAAAGCTCGTTCCTGCTGTAAAGCAAGAGACGGAATTATTGCCAAAAAGCCACTCCTCTACTGGTTGGGAGTAGCAAGATGGCAGACAACTGGCCTTATCAGACCTTATCAGATGTAGAGTCCAAGAACGACCCAGAAAACGAGCCGTACAGATCCAAGTACCCAGCGCGGGAATTGCTGCGGGAGGTGCGGGTGTTGCTGTGTCCGCAGGAAGACGAGAGGGAGGCCGAGGGGAAAGAAGAGCGCAGCGATGGGCCGGAGAACTGGGGAAGGAGTGGGGAGAGCCTACTGGCAACAGTCCGCCTGGCGGTCATAGAGTTCCGCCTCGGCCTGAGTCCGCCCCTCAGAAACGTGTATTTGTGACCAAATACACTACAGCTAGTCGTTTCATTAAGCATGTTGTGCAAAAACACTGGCATCATCTACAATCTGATGCCATTCTGGGATCGCATTGTCAGAATTTGCCAATGTTTGCGTACAAACGTGGGAAGAATTTGAAGGATGAGCTAATCAAAGCAAATAATAAAGCACATTATGCTCCAAAACACTTTCTTTCTAACCCTCAACCAGGAAATTATAAATGTTTCAATTGTTCGGTGTGCAACAGTATGATACAGGGTACTTCTTTCGCACATCCTCGTACATCACAGAGATTCAATATTAAACATAGAATCACATGTCAATCAACACATGTGGTCTATATGTTAATATGCCCTTGTGGCCTATATTATATAGGTAAAACGATACAAAAACTCAAAGACAGATTCTCAAAACATAAAAGTGTAATAAAGATCGGAAAAGATACAACCCCATTAGTGTTACATTGTAAGGAACACAATCACAATGTATCTTCCCTAAGACTCATGGGGATTGACAAAGTTGTGTCCTCTAGTGGGGGACTGGATAAGGATACTTTATTATTGCGTAAAGAAGCAGAGTGGATATTTCGTCTTGAGACTGTTACCCCATTGGGTTTAAACGATTCACTCAATTTGTCATGTTTCTTACAGACAAGATAATATGGACATGTTGACCTGTACTCAGCCTGTGATGATGTACGGTTTCTGTGTGGTTCAGTTCCTCCGGTTGTGTGTGGCTCCCCCCTCTACTCACACTATATAGTAACATGGTGCGTTGCTGCCCTTCCTACTTGTACCATGCAATAATAATAGTATATTTTACATAATGATATTTTCCTTTTCATTTTGCAGGATGTTTTATTTGATATGATTAATATGCTTGGAACTTCACAGAGGATGTCAAGATTATAGATGGACGAAGGCTATAGACACGCATCAATTTACATATCCCAATAGGGGAAGATTCACTGTAATGTAAATACTTATGTGGCATAATCAGAATTTTTTGTATGGTGTTATATATGACCTGGCTGATGTATATGTGAATTTACTATGTTACAAGTTTCCATCAATGTTATCTGATTATGCAATAATTATTCATATATATCCAGGTGGTTTAGTCACTTCCGTTCTCCAACATAGAGATATGCGCTATTTAATAATTTCTTCTCCCAAGATGTGCCCGTTTTTCACTATATTGATTCTTAATGTTTCTGATTTAATGAAGATGACTACATTTGAGTAGATACATGTTGTTGGGCTTTGCACAATCATCGAGTTATCAGTATATTCATAGCTTTGAGCTATAATATTTATAATTATGATGGGTTAAACACATCCCGATGTGTGATGGAACGCATTTGCGTTCCAAACCACTAACCGGAAGTGTAATATAAATTGGGACTGGAAGGAGAGGAGCGCAACTGAATAAAGTTTGATTGCGCATACGCACTTCCGGCAGTTGGAACGCTATGCGTTCCAGATACCAACCGGAAGGAGATCCTATTGTATCTGGAGGGCGGAAGTGACATCAGACGCGGCTTTTTGCGCGCGCTGTTTCAACCTGGATATTCACCATATACAAGGTATTTAAAGGGACTGTAATGAGGGGTTCTTTCTGCCTTTTTTGTTTTCTGTATTTGTTTCATTTTTGTGCCCCTGATGAAGACCTTAAGGGTCGAAACGCGTTGGGCAATGTGCCTTCTCAATCTTTGTGATTTGGCATGGATTTAATAAATTTTCTTTTTTTCTTCATTTAATGAGTGTGCGATCCATAATTTATTTTTCTTGAATCACACGGAGACCGAAGAGTTATCTGCCGGGGAGGAACATCTGGTGAAAAGTGGAAGGATCATAGAGCGATATAGACTGTCAGAGGAGGGCGTGTCTGTGTATATCCAGGCTCAGGTGTGTGGCCATGTGGGCTGTGCCTCGCATTCCTGTATATACATATATATCCCTGTGTCTGGCCATATTTCTAGTATGTGTATAGATCGTGCCTGTTATAGCTCACTCTCCCACAGTCGCCGCCACTTCCAGCATAAACCATATAGATGTCTAGGTGTCGAGCTTCTAGTTTAGGAGCCAGGTGCCACCCTGAGCCAAAACCTGTGTTGCTTTGTCCTGTGTGAGGTGCAATAGAGCAGCTTTTGTTCTATGTCTGCGGTCTCCACATACCTCTCAATATTTTGGAAATAAAAAGAGGGACAAATTCTTTTTTCCGCAAGTAGCGTGGCTACATTTTTGACCATGCCCATTGTTGTGGCCACACCCCTAATTACCATGTTCATTTTACAAAATTTGGCAGATTATGAAAGTTTGAAAATATTTCTCCTGTTACAATGACTTATTTTCTTATCTCAAAGTGTTACAAAGTATCTTATTTGCATCTATTAGCTGTTCTGGGCTCTGCCAAAAGCCAAAAACTTTGTTTCTTTTTCTGGCTGTTCAGTGCAGAGAAAAGAGGGACTTTCCAGTACAAATGAGGGACTGCGGGTTGAGCTGTCAAAAGGAGGTATGTCCCCACTCCCTGCGGCGGAAACGGGGACACGCGTGATCTAACGTGCGCAAACACGCACGCTTGTCTATCCACCCAAGCCCCTCATAAAGGAGGCACGTCTGACTGTGGCACAAAGACAACCCTTATGGAACCTTGGAAGTATCCGTCTATTTTAGGGATGCACCGAATCCAGGATTCGGTTCAGGATTCGGCCAGGATTCGGCCTTTAT
>CM044444.1:24969236-24982908 GCA_024363595.1 Xenopus borealis
AACATAATGTACAACATTTCTAGCTACTTCTTTAGTTTAACTTTCCTTGTCCTTTAAAAAGCATTTTGGAAGATGACTACTCTTTTAAAGCTCTTATTGCTGCAGTGAGAGGATTACTTACATATACAGCAGTTGCTTTTCACAAATCGGTCATTAAAAATGAAATAATTTTGCATTTCAGTTCTTTGGAATAAACATCTCAAGAAGTCATTGGATAATTTAAGTTAAAGGAGACCTATAGGATGAATGAAAAAAACCAAATTTTTTAGGCAATTAGAAGTAATATATGGTGTTGTTTTTACATGGGGTTAAAAAAGTATTATCTTTGAAAATCACCTTTTTATTGGAGCCTCCCTATACAGTAGATAGTTCTCTGGTCCCGATTTCAAATGAGAGGTGGGTGTGTCCTGCCAGAAGCACAGTAGGTGGGGACAGCCAATCACAGCCCTGCAGTCACACAAGCACAGACGGGCTTCAGTCCCCTGTCAGGTCCTGTTAGCTGCTGATTGGTTCCTGTCCTACAGTGCAGTGAGCCGAGGGCCACAGGCTCCCCTGCACATCCTGGGAATTGCAGAAATATTCAATAAATCAGCCTGAAACACTACTTTTTAAGCACAATTCTTCTATATCGAAATGAGTATAACGCGCTGGTACATTCTTATTTTTTACACAAAATGTCTCCTTTAAATGTTTCTCCGTTTTCTAGGGCTTATCTAGGAATGGAATGCAAAACATATTTGCTTACTATATGGAATATCTTTGTGTATGACTAGTAATGGGCAATAGGGAGTGGGGAAGGGAGAAAAAAAAAAAAACCCCCAAAGTTACAATGTTAGTCTGGTTGGTTTCCTGCCGCTCTTCGCAGTCTCCCCGCTGCGTATATCAATCCAAGCAGAGAAGAAAAAGAGATTTTTTTCTATGTAGAGATCAGCGCCTAGGCAATGGAAATTTTTAGAACCAATATAGTGCAGTACCTTGAATACAACAGGGATTCACCCAATGCTCTCAAAACACACACATATATATATATATGTATATAAAGAGGTGTTGTCCCCTGTCCTGGTGAATATTAATATTACTTGTAATGTGGTGTGAAGTGCAATGGTATACAATTAATAGATTTAAATTAATCAATTATCCTTCCAAGATGGCTAAATTGCCTACTCACAGACCACTGACGTGGTGTGCGCTTGTAATTGAATGCTCCTGGCACTTTAAATGGAAAAGCACAAAATAGTGTAATACTATTTTAATATAAAAAGATCCAGATAAAAACAATATATGCACTCACAATTTTCATAAAAAATCCTTGCAGAATGTAATATAGTTGGGGTATTCTCGAGGATGCGTGTTTTGAGAGCATTGGGTGAATCCCTGTTGTATTCAAGGTACTGCACTATATTGGTTCTAAAAATTTCCATTGCCTAGGTGCTGATCTCTACATAGAAAAAATCTTTTTTTCTTCTCTGCTTGGATATCTTTGTGTATGTAAAGTCAACTGTATGTATGCAGAAGGGACAAAAGCCCTGTTTATTTAGCATCACATTTTGTTTTCCAGAACAATCTTGGTATTCTGTGGGCTAACAGGGGTGAAATAAGAGTGGCACAGAGATACTTGGAGTCTGCTGAATCCCTATACTATCAACAGGACTGGACTGAGAATCAAAATAGGCCCTGGCATTTCAGGGACACAGAGGCCCAATCAGCCCACAAAGAGGCCCAAACAGTCCCCACCAGCCCACTAAATACTGACTTTGTATAGCACCTTATAGCAGCCCTCTGGCATTTGCCCTAACCCACAGATTGCCAGTCCGGGCCTGACTATCAATATATGAAGGAGGTAAGTCTGTATAAGTGTAACAATATGGCTGCAACCTCTTCCTTATCTCTTCAATTCACTGTAATGCTGTCTTCATGCATCTCTGCTGGTGGCTTTGCATATCTTTTGCATAGGGCGAGCTTTTATTCAGAGACACAGATCTGTGCTCTGCTTTTTTTAGGTTTAGGCTAAGGCCAGACGGGGAGATTCGGGGGAAATCCGTCGCCTGGCGACTTCTCGCGGCGACGAATCTCCCCCGAATCTCCCCGAATAGCTAGATCACCAGGCAATTTTGAGCGACTTTTAAAATCGCGCCGCTCCGTCTGAACAAGCGCAGGCGACTTTAAGCCTAGCGGGCACGCAGCGCTATCTAGCTATTCAGGGAGATTCGTCGCCGCGAGAAGTCGCCAGGCGACGGATCTCCCCCAAATCTCCCCGTCTGGCCTTAGCCTTAGAAGGAAAACAGAGAACTGTTCTGATGTTCCTCTGTGCAGGAAAGAGATTAGAAGCCTCACATGACCTTCCTTGTGTCTTTGCTGAGCAAAGTAACATTAGAATACTCTTCTGAACTTGTCTTTCCAACTGTACAGTTACAAGAATGGACCAGCAGGTGGCCCTGTTTTTACACAATTTGTTATATCAGCAGTTAAAAGGTCTTGGAAAAGCATCTTGAGCATGGAACATATTGAATAAAAAACAATTTTTTATTTCCATTAAAGTCCTCTAAATATAAATGTGTTACTAGACCCTCCCTGTGGCTCAGTGGGTTGTATTTCTGCCTTGAAGTACTGTAGTCCTTAGTTAAATCCCAATTCAGTCTACCAGGCATTTGTATGTTCTCCCTGTGTCTGCATAGGTTTCCTTGGGGTACTCCTCCCATGGCTTAGATTGGAAGCTTCTCTGGGGCAGGGGCTGATGGGAATATGAATAGTCTCTATAAAGCAATGCAGAACTATACTGATGCTATATACATGATAGGAATCAACAAAAATAATTACATTTGTTTCACTTTTTGTGGCTGGTTTCCTAGGCTGTTACAGGAGGTCCAGCATCTTTCAGGCTGTGCACTATAGGATAACAACTAGAAAATAGACTTACCTGACAGGGAACTGCAGCTTATATTTGCTTGTATGAATGCAGCCAGGGCTGTGATTGGCTACCCGCCTCCTAAAAAAAAACGTGGCATCGAAAAGATGGCGAGTTCATGTAGAAGTCAGTGGGAGTTGCAGTAGGCAAAATTAAAAGGACTCTGTCATGGAAAAACATGTTTTTTTTGTTTTTTGTAAACGCATCAGTTAATAGTTTATATTCTATTTTTGGAATCTGACATGGGGCTAGACATTTTGTCAATTTCCCAGCTTCCCCTGGTCATGTTACTTGTGCCAGCACTTTAGGAGGGTACTGCTTTCTGGCAGGCTGTTGTTTTTCCTTCTCAATGTAACTGAATAGTACGCAGTGGGACATGGGTTTTACTATTGAGTGCTGTTCTTAGATCTACCAGGCAGCTGTTATCTTGTGTTAGGGAGCTGTTATCTGGTTACCTTCCCATTGTTCTGTTGTTACGTTGCTGGGGGGAGAAAGGGAGGGGGTGATATCAACTTGCAGTACAACAGTGACTGAAGTTTATCATAGCACAAGTCTCATGTCTTGGGGCAGCTGGGAAATTGAAAGTAGATCTAGCCCCATTTAAAAATGTTAAATTTAATATAAAAAAATCTGTTGCTCTTTTGAGAAATGGATTTCAGTGCAGAATTCTGCTGGAGCAGCACTATTAACTGATGTGTTTTGAAAAAATCCCTTTAAACTAATTTTTAAAATTCAAGTTTGTAAACTCCCAAATCCAACTTTTAAAAGCATATAAACTCGAAAAATTCAAGGTATTTGAGTTTTTAAGCATTAAGAACTCAAAACAATTAGTTTTTTTACAGTTGCATTCAATCAAGTCAATTGTGAGTTACATAGTACAAAATACATGGTAGAAAAAATCTCACAAATTCGATTTTTGATAAAACAGTAGCTTGTACTGTAGCTTTATCTGAACTTAGATATAATTAATACTATTGGAAGCAAAACCAGCCTATTGGGTTTATTTAATGTTTACATGTTTTTCTACTAGTCTTAAAGTATGAAGATCCAAATTTTGGAAAGATCCATTATCCGGCTAACCCCAGGTCCCGGGCATTCTGGATAATAGGTCCCATACTTGTACAGCGAAAAAGGGAATCATTATTTAAATTTTGATGATTTGGATAAAATGGAGTCTATGGGAGACAGCCTTTCCGTAATTTGGATCTTTCTAGTTAACAGGTTCCCGGATAATGGATCCAATACCTGTAGAAATATAGGGGCAGATTCAGTAAAGCATGAAGCGTCTAACGCTAGCGCTAATTCGCCAGCGTGACGTCATTTCACAACTACACAAATTCACTAACACGGACTCTGCCGAATTTTCGCTAGAGAAGTAGATAGACTTGCGCAACTTTGCACCCTTATGCCAGGCGAAGTTGCGCGCTGACGAAGGATCCTAACTTCGCAAATTCACTAAGATGAACATTTTCCTCAACATTAGTACTTACGCTAGAAGTTGCTTCGCCTGGTCAGACCAGGCGAAGTTCAATACAATAGATGGGAGGTTGAAGAAAAAAAAAAGTAAAATTTTTTCTAAGTCCCAAAAAAACGCTGGCGTATTTTAGCATAGGAGGGTGATAGTATGAAAAAGATCGATAATTTTTTGGGGGGGTTACCCTCCTTCCCCCCTACATTTCCTAACATATGGCAACACAACTATACAGGGGGCACATGTAGGGCAATAGGACAACTTTATTTTATTTATTAAAGGTTTCCTGGGCTTGTGTAGTGGAATGTAGTGGCTGTAACATATACTTCTATTATAACTTAAAGTTCCCGGCGTATGCAAATTAGGTTTCACTAGTGTAACAGCACTCTGCCTAGTGAAGTAGCTACGCTACCGTTCGCCAACCTGAGCTTAAATTCGCACTTTAGTGGATTTGCGTAGCACTGGCGAATGCCCCCCACCCCCGCTACAAGTTAAAGAAAAAACCCAGAGCGGCCAGGGCCCCCTACAAGTTAAAGAAAAAAACCATGAGTGACCAGGGCCCCCCTTAAAGGGGTTTTCCACCTTCAAACAACTAGTTGTTTTCAGGGTGGCTGAATACCGAACTGAATCCTGGATTCGGTGCATCCCTATTTAACAGTTTAGTGAAACCTCATTAATTAGTCAACAGATGGTTAACAAGCTGCTTCTTGCTCTGTTTGTTGTAGATTGGTAAACCAGCAATTGATCCTGATGAACATTTCCTCTCTGAAGAGCAGAAACTTACTGAGCAGGAAAGAACCAAACGGTAGGTAATAAACATATGAGTTATAGTTATATATCTGATTATCTATAATTTTATCTTTGATATATTGAAAAGTATAAGAATGTTGTTTGCCAGTTGATGATATATTTTCCAGCAGAATAACGTTCCATCTCCAGACACCCCACCTAACTTTGCATCCATTTGCCACTTCATATACTAACTTACCTTATATCCAACTCTGTCATCTGGTTTAGGAATGGCACTTCTGTATGACCTTGACTAAGTCCCTGAATCATCTTGATAAAGATCTTAAACTCTATGGGCAGTCTAATACAGCACTCTAAAGAAGCGCATTAACGAGTATTATATAATGTATATTAGATATTGCCGCAGTGTTCAGACCTTGAACACTATTTCTCAATAAAGAAATACAGGTTTGGGACATGTTATCCAGAAACCCGTTATCCACAAAGCTCCAAATTATGGAAAGGTTGTCTCCCATAGACTCAATTTTATCCAAATAATCCAAATTAAAAGATAATTTCCTTTTTCCCTGAAATATTAAAACAGTAACTTATACTTGATCCCAACTAAGATATAATCAATCTTTATTGGAGGCAAAGCCAGCCTATTGGGTAAAAGTAAATTTAAGTAAAATTAAGGTATGAATATCCAAATTACGGAAAGATCCATTATCCGGAAAACTCCGGTTCCCGAGCATTCTGGATAACAGATCCCACACACAAACCAACTTCAAGGTAAGAGAGCTGTCATCTATACCTTGTTTTGCTTTAGGAGGAACATCATATAATGTAGCTGTTCCCCTTGCCTAAGGTTGATTGCAGATTTCTTACTGGTTGTCAAGAAGTGTGCTTACCTAAATTTGTATTTAATGTATCTTGAAAGTGACCCAGATGTTGTGTTTGTATAAACACCACACCAGACTTCCCCTGCAGTTTTAGGGAACTTTAACAATAACTGTAACTTTTGCATCTTTTAGGTTTGAGAGCGCATATACCCATACGTTATACTATCTAGCCCAAGTATACAAACATTTGAAACAGGAAGAAAAGGCTGCTCAGTACTGTCATACAACTCTTCAACGGCAACTAGAATATGACAGCTACAATCCATTGGAGTGGGCAATTAATGCTGCCACATTGTCCCAGTATTACGTTACAAAGGTAATCTGCAATCTATTATATTATTATCTATCTATTACTGTAGTGAGCCCTCTAGAAAGCATGCACTTTAAGTACAAACATATCGAAGAACGCTTATTACTGAAAGGGAGGCTTTTAAGTCTTACATTTGCCAACAAGGTGCTTCCTGTCAGTGGAGATAATTCCCTGCCTGTCACCAGGCATGTCTAATAACACGAATTAACATGGTTTTTGAGAAATTATTATTATATATAAATTCAATTAATTAGGCATGTACAAATTATCTTTTCCCTACCATTTGAACCAAATTATATGTTGGTAAAAAAAAAAAAAAATGAAAAGAAAACCAAAATAGCATTTTTTCTAGAACCTATTTAAATAATTTTTGTTTTCTCTACCAGCAATGTTACATGGAGTCCAGACACTGCCTTGCAGCTGCTAATGTTATTTTTAGCAAAGCTGAACAGATACCTTCTGCCGAGGCTGCAAAAGAGAGTGAGTATATAGTTCCATTATTCAGTTGTATTTTCTCATATAGCTTAATATAAACTGGGGGAAATGTCATAAAGGTAATCCTACATATGACGGTGTTGATGAATGATGTAGTATTCTAGTATGTTGTGTGTATACTTTTATTTATATTGCATTACTTGAGAATGAAGCACTGTACAGTAAAACTATAAATTCACTGAACAAACAGGGCCATTACAGTAATAAATAAAATGCGAAATACAATACAAATAAATACAAAGTACAGTTAAAATAAAGATCAATGTCTTTGTGACAAGGAGACGAGCCCTTCCCTGTAGAGCTTACAATGTAAATATTCATATTTAATATCTGATTTTCCAAATTATTTAGTGTTCTATTTGATTCATTTATACTGGGGAAATTAAACAGCATGGCAGCTCAGCATGCCTAAAACAGTGATGGGCAACCTGTGATCCTCCAAATAATGTCATAAAATTCCATCATCCCTCTGACAACCTTTAGCTCTCCAAGTGCTTATAACAGTTGATGATTAGTTTGAAAGGACTGTATGGTTAATTATAGGTGCGGAAGATTTTTTTCCCCCAAGTCATGCAGACATTTTATGCCACTGGTGCTGGCCAGAGTAGAAAGAGGGTAGACTTTTATATTTATGAATTATTCTGCTGCCCCCGGTGAGTTTCAGGTAACCGCCTGTTCATAACTACACTACCTAGCTCCACTTTCCTTGTATCTGGAGGCCCTGATTCACCAACATTAAACTTGCTTGAAATTTATATAATTCGTATAAAGCTTTACTTAAAGGTGCAACTTTAGACTTGAATTAGCACCCTTAATCCGTACTGGGTCTACCTTGTCAGGATAGCTGAAATCTGGACAATGTTATTTTAATTGTAAAGCATGAACCCCTTAGGGTAGTGACACACGGGCAGATTCAGGGAGATTTAGTCGCCTGGCAACTAATCGCCTCTTCTTCTGGGGGACAATCTCCTTCGAACTGCTTTTGCCTGCTATAATTAGAAAACGCCAGCTCAATGGCACTCGAGGCACTTGGATTTGAAATCGAAGCACCCCAAGTGCATTCCTGCAGACAATTTTTACATTTTAGCAGGGGGAAGGCAGACATTGTCACCCCGAAGAAGAGGCGTTAGTCGCCAGGCAGCTAAATCTGCCCGTGTGCCCCTGCCCTTACAAAGAGGTTTGGGACCTGTTATACAAAATGCTCAGGACCTGGGGATTTCCAGATAAAATCTTTCCGTAATTTGGATTTTCATAACTTAAGTCTACTAGAAAATCATGTAAACATTAGATAAACTGAATAGGCTGGTTTTTCTTCCAATGAGGATTAAGTTAGTTGGGATCAAGTACAAGGTACTGTTTTATTATTACAAATAATTCATTATTTCAAATTTTGATTATATTAATAAAATGGAGTCTATGGGAAATTGCTTGTCCGCAATTCAGAGCTTTCTGGATAACTGATTCCATGCTGTACTAGAAATGTTATGGACAATTATTTTTATACTGTTCTTAACAGATGAGGCTGAACAAGAACGGCTCGATCTTCTCTGCCAAAAAAAAGCAGAGATTGCACGATGTTGGGTAAAATACTGTCTGAATTTATTACAAGATGCACAGAAAAAACTACAGGTAAGGTAACATATTGCTAAGCTTGAAAACATTCCGTAAATATTTTTTTGCTATACCAAGGTTTATTTCCTATTAGCATTATTATTTTAAAAAGTACTTGGTTATGTTTTATGAATAAATATCACAAACTGACGAGTAAAACCTGTTAAAGGAAATTAATCAACATAGGTCCCATCACACTTAACAAAATGATAAACCCAGCTATATTTGTCCCATGAGAAGTCTGACTGGGCCAGCTGCTGTTGGTTACTGCTTATGAAAATTAGATTTTTGTTTTGTCTTTTGACATAGGATGATATTGGAGAACTTCACGTAGACATTCAAGAAGAACTGAAAGCCCAGAGAAAAAAGGAAGAAGATGAGAAAGAAAAGGGCAGAAAGAAGGCCATCCTTTTCGGATCAAGTGATCTGTATGATTCAGTTCAAGCAGCAGAGGAAAAAGTTGAGTGTTCATGTCCTTTAGATTTTAAAGAAGCAAGGGAAATGTTCCTTGTTGGCCAGAATTACATAAATGAAGCAAAGGAATACTTCCTGCTAGATGGGCATGTTACTGACCATATAGAGATAATCCAGGACCATAGTTCCTTGTTTAAGTTCTCGCCTTTTTTGAGGAGGATTTTGAAAGGCGATGCAAGATGCACAAGCGGAGAGTAGACCTGTTAGAACCTTTGTGCAAAGAGTTAAACCCACAATACTACCTTCTCATCTGTAGGCGGCTTCAGTTTGAGCTGGCAGACACCACTTATGAAATGATGGGTTTAAAGGTAGCAATAGGTAATAAACTAGATGAAATGGACACTCACACTATGAAAAAAATCAACAGTCTAGCACAGACAGCAATCAAATACTATGAAATGTTTTTGGACTCATTAAGAAGCCAAGACCAGAAATTCCCTGAGAAACTTGAAGAAGATGTTCTCCGTCCTGCCCTGGTGGCAAAGTTCCGCATTGCACGTCTCCATGGAAAGCTGCTTCCCACTGATGGAAAAAAACATCTGGAAAACTTGCAGAATTCCTTAAATAATTACACATATATTGTAGATTATTGTAAAGAAAATGAAGAAGCCATAAAGCTTATTGAGACTGAGCTAGAACTTAGTAAGGAGATGGCAGCACTTCTTCCTGTTCGTATGGAAAGGCTAAGGTTTCAGCTAGCATCATTTTCCTAAATGGTGAGCTGTTTGTTGTAAATATCGGATGGAGATTGAAGTTTATAGTCTGTATTTATTGTTACTTGCCATTTCCAGATTGAAATTCCTTGTCACAGTATGGTGGTTCCTCTATCTACCAAAGTACATCATCAGCCAGGCATTAAATACTCCTTGCCAAGCCATATATAAAATACAGAGATACAAACACTTTTGAAGATATTGAGTGGATGTTGGTAAATTGTACTGCAACACAGAAGTTCAAGGGGTTGTTCACCTTCAAACACTTTTTTCAGTTCTGCTGGTTTCAGTTTGTTCACCAGAAATAAATAAGTTTTTGCAATTACTTTTTATTTTCTATTTGTGACTGTTTTTCTAAAATTGAAGTGTAAAGTTTTATTTTTCACCTTCTAAAGCAGCTCTGGGAGGGGGGATCACTGACTAACTGTTCTAAAGTGATACATTTATTATCTCTGTCCCTTTAAGTTAACTTTTAGTATGTTATAGAATGGCTAATTCTAAGCAACTTTTCTATAGCTCTTCATTTTATTTATTTTCTAAAGTTTTTTTGTAACTATTTGACTTCTGATTCTTTCCAGCACTCAAATGGGGTCACTGACCTAATCTAAAAACAAGTGCTCTTTAAAGGAGAACTGGCATGAAATATCATGAAATATAGTGTTCTCTATCTTTTAAGTTATACACCGTAAAGAATACAGTGTTTTTTCAGAGTTAAACCTATTACTTAATGAAAAAATGGCCTTATGTCACCTCTGCATCCTTAACCAAGCTTTTAATAACCGCACACAGCCAAACCCAAACGCAGCATAGTCTGGGACAAAGTGTCATCTCAAACAGCTCCCAGTATATTCCTCCTTCCTGAAAAAGTCCACCCCCCTGACATGATTTCAAATCTGCATCCCCTGGCAGGAGCCAATCACAATGATTCCCCCTCCTCCAGCAAGTTGATGTCATAAAGACATGCCCTCCATCAGAAGCCTGCCATTTGCAATGAATTAGGGGGATTGTAGTTTAAATGTGACATTCATTCCATTATTATGTTTAACCCTCCACAGTTGGTTATAATAGGGATCAGAGAGAAAATACAATAATAGCTATAATCTCAGCTATAAAGCAGAGCAGGGATGCTTCTTTTAATGGGTAACATGGGCGGAGTTAAGTGAATGTTTCTGAACTGAATGGACACTCCTACTTTCAGATTCTGAATATGCTTGATCTGGAGAGCTGTTGGAAATGAGTGATAAGTGTTTTTATAATACAAATTTGATGCAGTTGGGTATAGATTTTATTGTACTAATCAATTTTATATATCAGTGAGAAAAATGATACAGTTTATAGTTCATGATAATTCTCCTTTAAGTCTATAAATGTATTGTTATTGCACCTTTTTATTGTTCATATTCCTATTCAGACCTCTAATTATATTCCAGTGACTTTTTCACATTAGTGCATTGTTGCTGGGGTAATTTGGGCCCTAGGAACCAAATATCTAAAACTGCAAACTGAAGAGCTGCTGAATAAAAAAAGAGAAATAATGTAAAAACCACAAATCATAAAATATGAAGACCAATTGCAAATTGTCTCTGAATATCACTCTCTAGATCATACTAAAAGTTATCTTAAAGTTGAACAACCCCTTTTATGACCCTTCTGCTTCTTTTTATGGACCAGTGAAAAGGAGGATAATCCAGAAATATCTAATGCTGTGACTAATAACTATGTGTTGATATCTGATGCCAGTGACTGATAGGAGTGCACGATTTAGTAAGCAGGTAAGAGAGATGCACAATGTTTTGTGCAAGGCATGATCATTCAGCTTGGCTGGCTAAATTCTCCTTAACAAGCCTTGAATGATCATATTTAAATGTGGCATTGAAGAAAGGCTTAACCTATTTTGATTCACGTGAGCTACTTATTAGCTCTTGAGCAATACAGATTTGGGAAGAAAGTCTCTGGGATACTGCAAATACATGTAAGGGTGGTGGCACACGCTGCTGTTTGGGGAGATTAGTCGCCAAGCAACAAACCGCTTCTTCTTCGGGCGACTAATCTCCCTGAACTGCCTTCCCAATTTGGTTTGGTTCCATGGTTTGGTTTTCTTGAGGCCACTTCGGTTGACTTCAGAAAAGTGAAGAGATCCCGAGTGCCATCCCAACGGCAATTTACATCCTAGCCTCCAGGAAGGCAGCTAGGGGAGATTAGTCGCCCAAAGACTAATCTCCCCAAATAGCAGCGTGTGCCACCACCCTTTCAGAGAATGTAATTGCAGGTAACATTGCCTCTGCATGGATCCCACCAAATCTAAATACATTCATATAATATATACGTGTAACATTTTAATTCATGTTTACTGCAAAAGCGGAATTTCGACTTACCAGTATAGTGCTTGAGTCAACTGTGTTTGCATGTGAGCCTGTCTGTTGGCTGTGACCTCTCTAGGTTTGCAAATGTTATCATGTGAATGGTTTCCTTTAATATATTCAAAGGTGATGGTACAGGAGTGAGATATGCAGTGCTTGAATTGGGTTGTAAAAGGTGGAGCTCGGCAAAAATCGCCCACAATTATTGGCCACGCCGCTTTTAGTAAGCCTCGCCCACCAATAGTTTTTTGCCATTTCCATGTTTATTAAAAAAAATATTTTTTAAATATTGCAAGAAATATAGAATCCACTATTCTGTTTTATGACTAAACAAAAGTATGACCCTTTAGCTACAGTCTGCAAGGATGTTTTTAATTGTAAACTGTCTACAGTTATAAGCACATTGGAAACAGACATTTTTTTTGCGTTTTACTTTAATAAAAAGTAATTTTGCTGCAGCTCTATATGTATCATTACATATACATAGATAATTAAGACAAACAAAGGAAACAGTGTAAAAATTAAAACTGGGTTGTGTAAAATAAAAAAATGTTTTCAACAGTCATAAATGTAATGTATAAAGGCTGGAGTGATTCAATGTCTAATAGCCAGAACACTTCTTCCTGCTTTCCAGCTCTTGGTTTCCACTGAATTGTTACCAGGTAGTAACCAGTGACTTGAAGGGGAGGCACTTGGGACATAACTTGCTTTTGAATCTGAGCTGAATGCCGAGGATCAATTGCAAACTCACTGAACAGATATGTACCATGTGGCCCCCTTAAATGAGCTACATTTAGATAAAATTTAGAGTCTACAAACTTTAGCCACAATGTTTGATATTAGAAGATACAGGTTTTCACCATGAGGAATTGTATTTGAAATCTTAAATTAAAATGAACCATTAGACAGAGAGTCCATAAACTTTAACCACAATGCCTGATATTAGACGATACAGGGTGTAGTCATAAGGCGTTCTATAATAAGGAAACCTAAATGAACACACTAGTCTTAAACCTGTATAAGAAATCTTAAATTAAAATGAACCTTTAGACAGAGAGTCCAAAAATGTAACAGCCACAATGCCTGATAGTATAAGATACAGCCCTTCTACGCAAACACATCCAGCAGAGCAGTCCCAAGCAAAAAGTTATGAAAATAGCTCAGCGTGTCAGATTGAGAGTGCTGAGCACACAGCAGCATCAACGCTCCATTTCTTCCACTCCTGTGGCTCCATGGGCACAGTACGGAGCTTCAAAAGAAGGAGTGGTGGTGGTGGTCCGGGACAATCGCACCCAATTTACTTTCACTTAAAATGCGCAAACACACAAAATTCAGTCACCCTTGACCCAAACAGTACATGAGATTGCAAACCAGACGGCAAGAATTAAACAGTACTAGTACTATAAAAGTGTTTTTTTTTTTAACTTGCAAATCCACAGGTTTACTGCAGGCCCAACCCTCACACTCCAGCAGCAGCAGCACCACTCCTCGGCCTCCTGACGCTGACTATTTGGTGCACGCCTGCTGCAATGCGCAGCTATTTGTTATCATGCAGGGGCCCGCCCAGCCAATAGGGGGTAGTATAATTTGGTGCTCTTCACTTAATTGATTATGATCACCTGCCAATCTTAAGAACAGAGCTGGATTAAGACTAAACGGGGCCCTAGGCAAGGTAGTGCTTCTGGGCTCCCCCCCCCCCCCC
>CM044444.1:24991582-25023400 GCA_024363595.1 Xenopus borealis
TTTTTTTTTTTTTTTTTTTAATTCCTGGCTTGGAGGCAGGCCCAGATTTGTGGCGATGCCATATAGGCCCGGGCTTAGGGTGGAAAAGTATTAGGGTCGCATACATGAAATTTACTGGGGAGCTCCCCAGCGCTCCAGTGTATGTGCGCATGCATCAGAGAAGGTATGTGTCGTGCGGCCTTGGAGAGCCCACCCACCAAATCCGGGCCTGCTTGGAGGCAAGTTTGTTGCATAAAAACCAGATGTACTGCCAAACAGGGCTACCAAATCCACATAGGGCTACTAGGGAAGGTCATCTCCCATAGACTCTATTTTAAGCTAATTTTTCTATGCAATATCAAAAAGTACCTGGTACATGATGGCAAGTAAGCTTCACAAATCTATATTGGTGACAATTATTGGGTTAATATTTGAATGATTTTCAGTATTGAGACCTAAATTACAGAAAGACCATTATCCGGAAAACTGAAGATCCTATAACTTCATATATCCTTTTTACCCCCCCCCCCGTGCTTAAACCTTTCTGTTCTTGTGTTTGATTGCTCTCCAAAATATTCAGCTTAGAAGCCATAATTAAGATCTAACCTGATCAAAATAATCTGCAGAATTTGGGGCTATGTCTTGGATTTAACAAGGGATGTTTACCCACAAAATAACATTGGGCATAATGAAAGGGAATGGCATTTCTGCCAGAGCTGAACCTGGAAAATCAGTTGTCATCAACAAACAAAGGTGCCCTTTTGGAACATTCCATTCTTATCTGTCCATGACTAGTAAATTCACTGAAAACTTGCAGAACAGAGTTTGGTGTGAAAGTGATGGATGGAACATAGGATTAAAGGGGAATTAAAGTCTAAAATAGAATAATGCTAGAAATCCTGCATACTAAACAGGGCTGCCATCAACAGGGGGCAGTTAAGGAGGAACAAGGCCCTTGGTAAACTTTACAGGTAAGTTCCCCTGGCCACCAATGATCTGTTACCCCCTGGCCACCAATGTTAACCCCCCCTTTTTTTAATAACCACTAGCTAATACATAGCCACCAAGGTTCCCAACCCCCTTTTTTTTAATAACCACTAGCTAACCCCTGGCCACCAGTGCAGCCTTTTGGCATCAGCTGACCCAGACAACCAATGGAAGAAGACCCAAAGATTTCCGAAGAGAAGAAGATGGTGCCAATGAACTCTGATGCCCTGAATCTGTACTGAGGGGTAAGTAAAGAGTTAGGGGCATTTACCAGGGGTAATAGTAGCTAGGCAGGGGGGAGCAGGGAGTGGGGTCTGTGTAGGGTATGTTTTTTTTTTTTTTAATTAAGGGATTATCTCTCCTTTAAGGGGTGATAAGATAACTATGTATAAATATATCAATTCATGTAGATAAGCAGGTGGAATCAGACAAGGGGAAATGCAGTTCTTTGCTGCAAGTGATACTTTTATTCACACTACATGTTTCGAGCGTACCACTTGACAAAGGGCAATCGCTCGAAACATGTAGTGTGAATAAAAGAATCACTTGCAGCAAAGAACTGCGTTTCCCCTTGTCTGATTCCACCTGCTTATCTACATGAATTGATGAATATGGTACCAAGGACGTGGTACAGGAACAGACACTAAGGGGTTAAATTGTGGAACCTACACATCTCTGTTGCAACTTTATGAATTTATGTATAAATATATAATGGGATCATGTAATAATCTCTCTAATGCTTTATTTACCAGTAGGTCTTTCCATCTGACACAAGGTCACCCGTTCCGTTTAGAAGAAAAGAGGCTCCACCTAAATATTCGGAAGGGTTTTTTTTACAGTGAGAGCTGTGAAGATGTGGAATTCTCTCCCTGAATCAATTGTACTGGCTGATACATTAGATAGCTTTAAGAAGGGGTTGGATGGTTTTTTAGCAAGTGAGGGAATACAGGGTTATGGAAGATAACTCATAGTACAAGTTGATCCAGGGACTGCTCCGAGTGCCAAATTGGAGAGGCTTCAGATTTTTTTTACCTTCCTCTTGATCAACTAGCAGTTAGGCAGATTACAATACAGTTAAAAGATTGAACTTGATGGTCGTGTGTCTTTTTTTCAATCTAATTTACTAAGCTACTATCTATCTGTCTACGTGTGGTTATTACAATAATGCTATTTAACTGTTAGGAATGTGCTTGTTAGTTGATACAAAATCTAGAATTTGGGGGGACTCGCACTGCTGCTAGCTCCCTCCTTGTCTAAGCAGCACATCTATATACCTATGTACATTACAAATTATGAACATTTGCATGGAATAAAACTGTCACTTTAGGGAGATCTAATGACAACAGTATAAGGAAGGCTTGATATCAGATTTACAAGTCTGGCATTTAAGGAAATATTTTCCATGAAGCTTGACATTTACTTTGTCACAAAGCCCCTTTTTGGGGGAGATTTTACAGATTAACTGGTCTAAACCTTAAAGCTGGTATTCGAGATATGGACCCCGAGGCACATTTTAGAAAGGTCAAATTTCGAATTCATGTGAATTTTTTTTAACTCTAAGGGGCTCATTTACTAAGGGTCCAAGTGAAAATTCAAATTTAAAAAATTCGAATTTCAAAGTAATTTTTGGCTACGTTGACTATCGAATAGGCCAACATTAGATTTGAATTGAAAAAATTCTAATCAAATTTTAAAATTCGACCATTCGAAAATGGAAGTACAGTCCCTTTTAAATTCGAATTCGGTACTTTGCCACCTTAAAACTGACGAATTGCTATTTTATCTTATGGGGATGTTATTGGATGCTATTGTTGCTTCCAGTGGCCTCAAAGCAGTTGCTTAGTTTTGAATTCCCGAAATTACTGCCAGAGTCTGCTGTAGACTTCCAGTCCACATAGGGAGTTCCAAATAGCCATTCACAGCCATTATTTGGCACCAACAAGAACTTTTTTCATGCTTGTGTTGCTCCCCAACTCTTTTTACATTTGAATGTGGCTCACAGGTAAAAAAAATGTTGGGGATCCCTGTATTAGGGGTTTCTGTGTTATGTGGAACTCTTTTTGGTTTGGAGACCAGAGTTCCTCTTTAACTTTTAGTATTTTAAGACTAAAATGTTATTGATATTGTTAGTTTGTATTACTTATCTCTCTGTTTAGACCATGTTCTTCTTCCAGTCTCTCATTCAAACCTCAGACTGGTTGCTAGTGCATATTGCATTCTAGCAACCAGATACATTCTGAAATCCCAAACTGGAGAGTTGCTGAATAAATGCTAAATAATTTAAAAAACCACAAAAAATAATGTTTAATTGCTACAATATATGTTAGTATGGGACCGAAACCTTGACAGGGAGTTAGACCCTGAGGACTGGGACCCTTTAGATACAGCTAAAAGCTCCTCTACAAGAGACCAATTATAAGGTTCTTTTAAAGGAGAAGGAAAGGCTGGAGACACTGAGGGGTGCCAAACGTTAGGCACCCCCAAGTGATTGTAGCGACTTACCCAGGGCTGGTGCTCCTATCAGGAGAAATTTGCACCGGCCCCGAGTTATAGGAGTGAGCACCACATAGAGATCTACTTCCGTCTTCGCGCAGCTGCGCAATTTTGAAATCAGCTTTTTCATTAAATGCGCATGCATCAGTCTGGGGGAAATGTGCGATAGCGGATGTAGATCTCTCCATGGTGCACAGACCCTGGGTTTTTGGTAAATCGCTACAATCACTTGGGGGTGCCTAATGTTTGGCACCCCCAAGTGTCTCCAGACTTTCCTTCTCCTTTAAGATAGTACTTAGTACCTGTTCATATTGCAAAATTCACTCCTTCAGCCAACCCCGGATGCTTTAGGGGCTGTGAAACAGGTACGAAGGTGGTGGATATGCCCCCAATACCCAGATATTTTGGACAATAATCCTCAATATAGTATACATTCAGTCTTGGAAGTTTCTGTCCCTTGGGACCCTGGAAAAGTATTGTTAGGTGTAAAACCTAAAGAAATAAATAATACCCAGTTCCGCCAGATCACTTCCATTATGACGGCAGCTAAGAGGACTTTGGCCATGGCCTGGAAACAAAAACAAATCCCAATAGACCAGTAAATTCCAGAGTAGATTGGATTTTGTCGCAGGAGAAACTTTTGCTGATTCAGGGCCTCTGGATTGAGTACAGATGTGGCCTAAAGTGTCCAACACATTTTTCTCACTATAGCCGCTATATACAACTATAATAGTAATAATAATAATGTACAAGACTTGTTGGCAATATTGCAATATTATTCCACTCCTGGTCATATGAGGGGGTGACATGCCGCCCCCAAAATGTTGCCGCCCTAGACCCGGGCCTTTGTGGCCTCACCACAAATCCCGGTTTTTAGTATGATGTAAAGAGTGATAGTCTGAGACAATATGCAATTGGTTCTCATTTATTATTATTTGTGGTTTTCGAGTTATGTAGCTTTCTTTTCAGCAGCTCTTCAGTTTGCAGTTTTGGCAATCTGGTTACCTAGCTACCATGCATTGACTAAGAGACTGGAATATGAATAGAACAGGGCTTGAATAGAAAGATGACAATAAAAAGTAGCAATAACAATACGTGTAGCATTACAGAGCATTTGTTTTTAGATGGGGTCAGTGACTCCCATTTAAAAACTGCAGAGTCAGCAGAAAAAGGCAAATAATTAAACAACTATACAAAATAAATATTGAAGACCACATGAAAAGTTGCTTACAATGGGCTATGCTATAGCATACTAAAAGTTAACATAAAGATGAACCACCCCTTTCTATATACAAAGAATGTTATGTAGAAATCTAGTGACAAACAATGAAATCAGCAAACAAATTGCTCACAGCATATTATACAATCACATTTTACTGCCCATACAGTTGCACAGCATTTGTCACAGGAATCAACAGAACTGGTGTTGAACATCATGCCTAATTCCCATTTATATCATTTTTAAATAACTGAGCCCTCCTTCCAGCTAAATAAGTAAAGGGTGTAGTTTTTTTTTTTTTTTAAACTGGGGGGGATAGAGTATGAATACATTAATGGAAATGTACGTGTATATTTGGACAATGACACATGCGAATGTCATAGGATGTGGTAATCAAAGGAAATGTCGATTGTGTGTCTGTTGTAAAATGCATTTAGAAACAACTGAAACAAGTTGGTAAATAAAAGAAATATCTGATCACATGTTCACCTAAATACAGGTATGAGACCTGTTATCCAGAATGCTCGGGACCTGGGGCTTTCTGAATAACGTGTCTTTCTATTATTTGGATCTTCATGCCTTAAGTCTCCTAGAAAATGTTATGTATGTTTATGTGCAATGTTTAATTCACACAAAGCTTTATCCGTTCACAGTTGTGTTATTATCACAAGATTTTATTAGATAATAGAGTATCAGTTGCTTGTAAGTGTTTCATCTTCCTGTCCCTTGTCCTGGGACAGACATAGAGTTATAAATGCACAGTAGAGTAAAACCTTCTGCATCCTTCCCAAGAGGGTCATCAGATCAGTCCCTAGAGCAACTTTATACTATAGTTAATTTCAGTAACTTGTTATTTTCTCACTTTCTAAAAAAGGGACCTTTTGTCTTGAAACTATTTAATCTGCCAATGCAACAGCCTCAGGAAGAGAGTTCCATAACTTGAGAATTCTTACAGTATAGATCTCTTATCCCATCTTAACCTCCTTTTGTTGTCCTATAGGGACAGGGAGATTAACTGAACAGGGACTGACTGTGAGGTCTGGGTCCTACAGGGACAAAGGGCCTGCTGCTCCTACTCAATGGGAAACTCCTCCATGGTCAGCCACCTGCCTACTAGGGTTGCCACTCGGCTGGTATTTTACTTGTCTAGCTGGTAAAACACCTGCCATGGCTGGTATTACAAATTTAGCAGCAATGTAGCTGCTGATACATTTGTAATATCTCTAACAAAAGCCCACCCCCAATCCGCTCAAAACGTACCTTTTAGCTGCCATCTGGCCATCGCACGTGGTGACCCTGTCCCTTTTATGTCATGACCCACCCCTTTTACATTACACCCACCCCCTTTTATGTCACAGCCCACTATTAAAAGGTGGCAACCCTAATGCCTACCCACATGCTAATGGGTCCCCCCATGCACTGTCCACTGCCCCATGCACCCCCTCACCCATCTGCCCACTCCCCAATACACCACCCACCCATCCATACCTTGTATTTCCCACTACTCCTTGCTAGTACTGGTGGGGGACTGGCCTGTATCAGTGGGGCCCATGAGGGCTAGGGCCCACCAGGTTTTCTCCTGGTGTCCCACCAGGCCAGTCCAACTCTGGAAATGCAAACTAAAAAAACATTCTTCCATTTATTATAAAACTTTTCATCACAAGCCTTAATTATTGCCCTCGTTCTGAACATTGGGGTATTTGATTGGCCATAAATGGGCAAGCTAAGAATGAAACAAATTCAGTGCTCTTATCTGTAACCTTTTTCTGTGTGACAGATTGTCATATCTACTGCAGATAAAAGTTTCAGTTGCTTGTGGTTGACTTGGTGTTACATTTCTACATGATGCTATCAATATGTGCATGTTCTCCAAAGTTTGATGAACTCCGTCACATAGCCAAAAGAGAACTTGAGAAATATGTGTGACACATCATGTAAAATGCGGAAATTATGTGAGTATATATCCCCAAGTAAATATGTCCCAAATACTTGATACTTGATACTTGAAATCAGTTACAAAGAAGCAATACATTAGAAGGGAAATATTTAAAGGGATACTGTCAGTTAGTAGTGCTACTCCAGCAGAATTCTGCAATGAAATCCATTTCTCAAAATAGCAAACAGATTTTTTTATATTTCATTTTGAAATCTGACATGGGGCTAGACATTTTGTCAATTTCCCAGCTGCACCTGGTCATGTTTGCTGGGTTTTAATTTGGAGGGGTTGAACTTGATGGACTTTGTCTTTTTTCAACCTAATTTAACTATGTAACTATTTGACTTGTGCCAGCACTTTAAGAGGGAACTGCTTTCTGGCAGGCTGTTGTTTTTCCTTCTCAATGTTACTGAATTATACGAAGTGGGACATGGGTTTTACTATTGAGTGCTGTTCTTAGATCTACCAAGTTGTTAGGCTGCTGGGGGGGGAAGGGAGGGGGTGATATCACTCCAACTTGCAGTACACCAGTAAAGAGTGACTGAAGTTTATCAGAGCACAAGTCACATGACTTGGGGCAGCTGGGAAATTGACAAAATGTCTATCCCCACGTCAGATTTCAAAATGAAATATAAAAAAATCTGTTTGCTTTTTTTGAGAAATGGATTTCAGTGCAGAATTCTGCTGGAGCAGCACTATTAACCAATGTGTTTTGAAAAAAAAATGTTCCCATGACAGGTCCTCAACCTTTTTTGCTTGTGAGCCACATTTAAATTTAAAAAAGAGTTGGAGAGCAACACAAGCATGAAAAAGTCCATGTGGATGTCAAATAAGAGCTCTAATTGGCTTTTTGGTAGCCCCTATATGGACTGGCAGCCTACAGGAGAGAATGTTTGGCAGGACATCTGTTTTTTATGCAACCAAAACTTGCCTCCAAGCCAAGAAATAAAAAATAAGCACCTGCTTTGAGGTCACTGGGAGCAACATCCAAGGGGTTGGAGAGCAATATGTTGCCCGTGAGCTACTGGTTGGGGATCACTGCTTTAAGGTATACTGCCATCCCTGCTTAAAGAAGATATGTTGTAAAAAAGATGTACATTTCTATTTTTTCCATTGAAAATTAAGCCTTTCTATGATATTTTTATATTCCAAAAGGGACTCTTCTCCCTGCTGGTCTTACTACCTGTACAGATGAGCCATTTGTGCTGTGAGTTTCCATGATGCTCTCTTGTCTGGAACTGGTAAGTAAGGGCAGCTTGCGGCTGCCAGATCTGTGTGAGTTGTAAAGGGAGAATAGGTAACACAATGTTAAAAAAAACACAGGGGGTGAGAGTGCAAGAGCACTAAGGGGTGCAACAGCACACATAAATGAACATGACTGCATACCATAACTATAAAAGCATGGACAACTACACCCTTTGTGAAGGGAATATAATAACAACAAATAGCATTCTTTTTGTAGAGTCTTTGTGAAGCTTATATATGTGCCATGAAAAAATCAGTTGCTGGATTATTTATATTTAATTAGGATCAAGTACAAGGTACTGTTTTATTATTATTATTATTATTACTATTTATGGTCGTTCCATAATTCAGAGCTTTATGGATGATGGGTTTTCAGAATCCCATACCTGTATATATTAAAAGTGACTATTAAGTGTATATATTAATATATACCTGTATATACCCAAACCTGTACATTAAGTTGAATAAATAACAGCCTGTCAGAAAGCAGTTCCATCCTAAAGTGAAGGCACAAGTCACATGACTGGGGGCAGCTGGGAAACTGATAATATGTCTAGCCCAATGTTAGATTTCAAAATTGAATATAAAAAATCTGTTTGCTCTTTTAAAAATTGGATTTCAGTGCAGAAGTCTGCTGGAGTACCACTGTTAACTGGTGCCTTTGATAAAAAAAACATGTCTTAAGCAACTCTGATGCTATGGAAGGGGGTCAAGGAAATACCCTCACTGTTCTGGCCTCAAACTAGTTTTAAACAGTTTCAGCTCTGGTTTTACTTCTCTGTCCTGTTGTCATAAGTAAGTAGGGATGCACCGAATCCACTATTTTGGATTCGGCTGAACCCCCGAATCCTTCAAGAAAGATTAAGCCGATTACTGAAAAAAAAATTTCAGGGGAAAACATTGTTTACTTCCTTGTTTTGTGAAAAAAGTCATGCAATTTCCCTCCCTCCCCCTAATTTTCATATGCAAATTAGGGTTTGGTTTGGCTGGGCACAAGGTTTCGTCCGAATCCGAATCCTGCTGAAAAAGGCCAAATCCTGGCCGAATCCCGAACCGAATCCTGGATTCAGTGCAGTAAGTATACTGCTCATGGATTTCTCACACAAACAAAGAAAAAATATATAGAAAGCAAAAAAAAGACAGAAAGTTCCATTTGTGTTATCTCTCTAAACTTGTTTCCTCCACGTTTGCACCTTAGGTGTGTACATAGCTCTGTTTCACACATTCATGCAGGAAGTTATGACAATCTGTGGGTTGGTACTTGCTTGTTAGAAAATAAATTCAGCAGAGGAACTTGCTTGTGACATTACTGTTTCTTATTTCAAAGACGGCAACAACAGCTCCAGCATCATGAGAGGTGCCTCTATCAAGTACATCTTCCTGGGAGCCTTAATGGTCATTTTTATTGGAGCTCTCGCTGAAGGTGAGATCAGCTTATTATTCTCTCTAAGCCAAATTACTTTTTTCGTGAATGACTTTATACAACAATAAACACATATGGTGGTAAGTGGAGACAGAGTTTAGGCACTTTATGATGTCACTATGATGTGGCGGTGGGGCTACATAAAATGTAAGCACCAAATGTTCATTGTACATACATGTTCTCTTAATACAACATCATTTTTTCCCATGAATGCTGGTATATATATATATATATATATATATATATATATATATATATCAAAAACAGGGGGGTTGTGGGAGCACTCTAAAGGCTTTAAAGTATATATAAGTATTATAGATGCTATAGATGCTAATGCATATACACGCAAAACAGGGGTTATTTTGTTACAAAGTTATGATCATAAAATTGATAAGCCACCATACCACGTCAACGGACATTGAATACAGGTAATGCTAGAATGCACGTAATAAATAAAACAAGTTAGGGACCGCCATTCGATCATAACTTTGTAACAAAATAACCCCTGTTTTGGGTGTTTATGCATTAGCATCTATAATACTTATATATACTTTAAAGCCTTTAGAGTGCTCCCACAACCCCCCTGTTTTGGTATGATATATATATATATATATATATTTGGGAAATACATGCTTGCTATCATATTACTTCAAGTGAAAGCATGGGTATCTGTGGGGGGAGGAAAAGCTGACTTAACTGATGATGCATATGAAAGAATATGACTTATTCTCATGTTGTGTACTCATCTTGAATCATTTCTTCCCATTGCTTCCCCTAAAGGGCCAGTAACATCAAACTATTTAGTTTTAACGTGTCTCTCTATTAGCTGCAAATAAAATATGGATATGGATCTATGAAGCAATAATTCACATTCTAAAGCCTCTGTATTATAAGCTGCTGCCCTACATCCCTGCCTGATTGTCTCTGCTGCTACATTGAAACTGATTATTATGAATTATATTGGGCAAATGCAATTTTATGAAAGCAGGGTAAATGTATAATATATAGTGGATAATGTACCCCCTACTGTAATTTATAAGATATTAGAAGTCACCAAGGAGTTATGTGACCACATAACCGGCCAAGCTCTTTTATACAGGTCACGTAACTCTGCAGTGAAATCTTTAAGGCAACCCTACTTGCACTTGATCCAAACTGAGATATAATTAAACTTTATTGCAGGCCCAGACTGGCTATCTGTGGGTTCTGGCAAATGCCAGAGGGGCTGCTGTAAGTTGCCATAGAAAGTGACTATTAAGTGCCTGGCGGGGGCTGTTTGGACTTCTGTGTAGTAGGAATGGCAGGACCTATTTTAAATCCCAGTCCAGTCCTGCCTTATTGGAAGCAAACCCATCCTATTGTATCCTAATGTTTACAGGATTTTCTAGTAGACTGGGTAGGTATGGAGATCCAAACTACAGAAATATCCATTATCCAGAAAACCCCAGATCATATATATATATATATATATATATATATATATATATATATATGCTCATACTGCCTCCAGGCATTAATTTAGAGCAAGAGTACTGATTGACACAGGAAACCCCAAAGTTTCCCATAGCAGCCTGTGCCAATAGATTTAGGGCAATAGTGTATGAATGTCATGATAATGTGGGCAGACGTCAGCTCATTTCACACTGTTTCAACATGATCTTTATGAATTGGGTTTGAATGTTCTTTTAATATTTATATTCAGACGAAAGCCAGGGAAAATTCTGGAAAGAAAATCTGATATCACCCCCAGAGGCAAAAGCTTAGCCACTAGGTTTCCTTCCCAGAATTCCTCGTGTTCTGTATTAAACAAGAAACTGAAATTAAAACTGCTTCCATTTACTAGCTTTCAGCTAACCTCCTGGTTCTGACAAGTAAAGGACTTAGTAGTGAAACAAACTGGATAATCTCTCTGTACAATGAACTGCTTCTCGTCTTAAAGCACAACAAAGGCTGCAGCTTGGGGAATTGAAGAGTTTGTTTATAAAGAAAACTATTTACTGTGTTTAGGGAGGAATGGAGGAGAAGGAATTTCAGGGAAAACTGACACAAGTTTAATAAATACATTTTCAAAATAAGTTCCATTATAGGACACAAATGAACTTTAATTAACCCCAATGAAATTTTTCTGTAGCAAAGGAGGGTTATTTTTCTATTCTGGTCCATGAATAGCAGCACAGCTGTTACTCACTTGACTAAAGCAAGGTCTTTTTAGAGCCCCTTCACCCCACATAACTTAGAAATGAAAATGTGAAATTATATAACTATGCATCTGGAATTCTGGGCCTCCCAAGGGTGTCTCTATTGCAACACTCTTACCCTAACATTAAAATTACTGAGCATTTCCCAGAATCCCCTGCTGTTTCAAAATTGGGCTAGGAAGCTTTGCAATCCAAGCCAAGGGTGTCAATCTGCTCACCACCAGAAATTAATTAATTGAGATTCAGGAGCAATTCAGATGCATTTTATTGTTCACTTTTGTTGCTGCTGAGTTGTACTGGGCACTGCAGGGACCTGTTATCCAGAATGCTTGGGGCTTTCCAGATAATGGATCTTTCCACAATTGGGATTTTCACACCTTACGTCTACTAGAAAATCATGTAAACATTGAATAAACCCATGTCTGGTTCTGCTTACAATATGGATTAATTATATCTTAGTTTGGATCATCTACGCCGTATTGTTTTATTATTACAGAGAAAAGGTAATCATTTTTTAAAATTTGGATAAAATGGAGTCTATGGGAGCCATTCAGTAAGTTGGATCTTTCTTAATAACGGGTTTCTGGATTGATCCCATACCTGTACCTAACAAAATGAATGTATCCACATGCTCAAAGCTCCCCATTTGAATAAATTGAAATATTTGGCAGCTTTGATAAAAATATACTACAAAAGGGAAAGTGCTGACAAATAGGGAGGCGTACACCCTGAAACCTGTGGAAACTGATATTGTGCTCTTGGAAACATATGCAAGGAGAATTTAGAGATGTTCATCGTATGCATAATGATAAAGTAGACAAGGTAGCTTGACAATGGGAATTGTTGGAAATTGTATGGGAATAATGTTTTACTAAACCACAACAACTAAATCAACCTCGGCTAACTTGCCTATTCATTAGCTGTCTGAAAATGCTGACAAATCGCCTTCATCTTTGACCCATACATTAGTTCACCTTACATGAGTATTAAAAAGCATTTATGAGTGCCTGTATATTCTACTAGGTGTATCCGTGAAGAAAGAGAGAAAGATTAAAGGAAAATGCCATCCAGGAGACAAGAACTGTGTGGAAAACAAAGTACCACTAAGTAATACAAAGCTGAAGACATCCAAACCAAAGTGAGTGAAATATTTATAATAGTGCTTATTTTTCAGCACTGAGCCCAAGTTAAGAAGGTCTAACAGTTGTATCTTCTCCCTGGTGTAGGAGAAGCCAATCAGGCCCTGCAGAATTTATACTCCTACAACATAACTTTTTAAGGGGAAGTATATTTCCTGTAATAGATCTTAAAGCAATCCATTCTTGCTCTCAGCCCCCACCCCTGCCTTCATCATGTGACTGTGCATACATGCTCTTGCGGAGGTGGGGGGGGGGGGTGGAGCGCCATTGCCTGGTGGGTTGTCTAGGGCACTTGGCTGCCCTGGCTTGACCCTGGCACAAACTATAAATCTATAAGGTAGTATTTATTTTGAAAGGAACTTCGGGTGTAACATTCAGTTAATCCCTTACACATAAATTTTGCCCTACTGCAGCATTAAAAATGTTTATGGTATTAAAGGGCACCTGTTGGGTAAAAATGTTATCCCCAACCAAAGGTGCGGGCTACTAGAGCAGTAGTTTTTTGTTTTTTTAAATGCCTCCTGCTAGTACTTGGCTACCCACAGCGGGAGGGAGCTCCTGGTGCCAGCAGCCCTGTTGTGTCACTCACATGAGCATAATTCACAATTCGGGGCAGATTTTCATTTTGCGCATGCGAGTGACCGGACATGGCTACTCTGTGCTGGCCAGTTTCGGACTGGTAGACCCGGGGGCCTGCAGCCTCAGGAGCCTCCACACTGTTCCTTGGACCCCCAAGCCACAAACGATACCTCCTCCACGTGCGTGCGCACGCGTGTTGGTAAGCAGAAGAGGGAGACAGTGCAGGAGAGGCAGGGGCTTCCAGGGAGGGGCCATATCGATAATGCAGTGAGTGATTTTGTGCTCGCTGCACTACTAGAGACGAATTTCCTTTTTAAAAATTTTTACTTCAGCTCTTAACTATTGAGTATACGTCAATACCTCCTGTACTCCCTCTGCATGTGTGAGCATATGCACGCATGCTGATGAGTTGTTTTCTGCAGGATTGGGTCTGGGACCCCAAGCCATAAACTATTGAGTACCCTGTATCCCCTCCATATGTGTGAGCACACGCATGCATGCACCCTTCAAGTTTTTCGTGCAGAAGAGGGAACGCAGGAGCCAGTCTGGGGCACAAAAGAGCCTGGGTCCACCGGGTTTCTTCCTGGTATCCCGCCGGCCCAGTCAGACCCTGGCGCTGGCCGTTTTAAAAACAAAAAACTACTGTTATCCCCAACCGAAATGTTGGCTTTATAAGCCATCGCCTTTAACTGGGGATAGCATTTTTATCCCTTTAATTAGGGAAGAGAACCACTGTCACAAATGATATCTTAGCCCTTGACCCACAAGTTCCTTAAAGCAGATCTAAACCATGCTACGGCTCTGTAAGGATATATTAGGAACGTGTGCCTATTTTGCACTTCTAAAAATCTGCATCGTTTTGGAAATAATGATATATTTAAATGTGGGTTCTTGTTGGACTCACAGGAGGGTGAGCATAATTGGTGGGCTTTTAAAAAATAAAATCTTACATTGATGCATTGATTGCAAGATGGTTGCTTTTCCAGCTTACTTCTACCAGCTCAGGGGTATTGAAGTTCCATGAAAATGTAGCCCTCATGGCCCCATATTGTGTCAGAATTTGATTGGGGGGTTAAACTCAAACAAATTCAAATTGAATTAGACCAAACTCTAATCGAGTTTTTTTCTCCGAAAGAAATTCAAATGTCAGGAAAGCTACTACCATCTTTAAATAGGTCACTGGACCTCTCCCATTGACTTATACATGAATTCGGACAGTCTTAGGTGGTGAATAGTTACATTTGAATTCTTAATCCATTTACCCTGCTATTATTTCTGCCCATATGGCCAAATACCAAGCTAAGTGGGACACCTTGCTTGCACAAATTTTATTTCATATATTTATGATTTGGGCCGTTTGTAGGCACCGCATTTTCAAAAAAAATGAGTGTTGGTAATAATGCACCTTTTGTTAAAATGTTGTGTCTGCACTATTATCCCTGCTGAGAGTTTTCTGATTGGCTGGATACCTTCCTGCACACCCTATGAACAGGTCTACTGAGAACTGATCCCCAACACCACTGAAATGGCCCACACCATACATAGTCATTTATCACAACTGTCAATATACTTTATACATATTTTTCAAGTTGCACTTTATAGTTTTCCTTTACATTAGCTGAGCTGCCATTATAGTACTGAACATGTTCTCTGTGCTTGTCTCTTTAGGATGATGACATCCCTCCAACATGACCTTCCTTTTGACAATGAACCACTTAGTAGTGATGGATCTGGCTCAGGCTATGAAACCGATGTAGGATCTGGTGGAGAAACCGATGTGGCTTCTATAATTTATACTCGGCATTTACAAAAGCTAAAAAAGTCCAACAAGAAGGCATCAAACAAGAAGAAAGCTGGGAAAAAAAGGATTAACTTGATGAGGTTTAACAAGAAGGGATTTAAGCAGAATGAGATTTAAGGCACGGATAAACAGATTATTATTATTACTACAAATGATTCCTTCCTGAGCACATTCGTCCATATCTCATATCATCTGCCAGGAATAGAAGGCTGGCCTCCCTCCACATAATTCAAACTGCAATTTGGTAGCTAAGGTTGTAGCTCGTAACATGTGGAAAGCTTCCAGGTTCACTTCTCTGGCTTTCTGCACACACATGTTTCATGTTCCTTAAACCCTATCTTGTTTATTCGGGGGGAAGAGAGTTTGGGATAAATAGTTTAACCCTTTCCCTGCAGCATAAAACCACAGTCCTGTCCTGGGGGCAGCATGTTGCTGAGCAATTCCCTTCTCCTCTTGACTTTTACCTGGAAATGTACATTTAGGGGCAGATTTCCGAAATTCATGTGAATAGATCGAAGTTCAATCGAATTCCAATCATACGATTTAATCGGATATTCGAATATGCAAATTTGGCCACTTCGATCATCGAATACCGAAAAATTCGACCGTATCGAATAGATTGAATGATCAGATATTCGGTAATTCGACCATTCGATGATCAAAGTACTTTAACTTTAAAATTTTATTCGACTGCCTACTTCACCAGATTGAACCTACCGAATTACAATAGAAGCTTGAATAGATTATTAGCTGGGAAAGGGTTTAATTAATCACCTTATCATATTAGAGGAGTCATATTCTACAAGCTAGTTGAATCCAGTAGAACTACACTTACAATCTGCCTTCTTTTAAAAACAAAAAACAATATATTTAGTACTGTTTTATTCTGCTGCTTTTGGTTTATTGGAAGTTTTGTACCACTGAAACACTGAATAAGATGTAATTACAATATTAAATACTTTTAAAATTCCCAGACCAACATAGGTCTGTAACAAGAACTTTGTATGTGTCCAACCCTTAACTCCAGTGGCTGAACTACTACTCCCAGCATCCTTTAGAAAACAATATGAACTTAATTTGAGATTTCTGTCAGTTATCAGCATTATCTGTTCTCTGGTGGATTGTGTAATTGTTATCTTTTCCTTTCTTGCACCAGCTCTATTAAATGTAAGGTGATAGTGAAGAAGCTTCTGTTTGTTCCTTTTTATTAGCAATAATTTCATAATTACTGTTGTGTCTTTATCCTGTGGTTGTACTACATGTTGTTTATTGCTTGCGGGTTAGTAACCATGATCCGTGCCTCAGTCAACACCAGAGGAAGCAGACCCCACAGTAGGGCCAAAACTAGGGTTGCCAATGACCTGGCCTGGCCGGTATTTTTGATGGTTGATCCAAATGTTATATTAATAGGAAAAAAATATAAATATATAGGAAAGCTGGTATTTTTTTCCAAGAAAAAGTGGCAACCCTAGCCAGAACTAGGGGTAGACAGAAGAGACACCTGCCTAGGACTCAACAAATATTGGGGAGAGGTTGTGATGGGCAGATACCTATCTCCCTTTTATCGCTTAGACTCCCTCTCCCCATCCTTCCTGTCTGCTGCTTTCCCCTCTATTATGGCGCATGCACACACGCATCAGAAACCAGAAATGTAGAAACTAGTAACCAGATGCCTGCCTAAAAGGGAGCATCATCAACGGGTGGGGAAAGCAGTGCAGAATTTTTTTTTGAGAGAGCCTGGCGTGAGGTAGTTACTCCACTGCCTAAATATACAGGATATAGGGAAAATGATGCTTTGCTACTAAACTAAGCACTATACCACAGTAGCTATGGACAGGGCCGGGCCAAGGTAGTTCTGCACCCTAGGCAAGGGTTCCAATCAGTGCCCCCCATCCTATATCAACATTACTACTGACCAAGCCCCTCCTGGACCTGTGCAAGCCCAGCAGCCATTAGCCATCAATATTGCCCCAAGGCAGCAGGCCCAAACCCTGCAATCCATATATGTGCCACTGCCAGCAGCCAACAATGAGCCCAGGCCCAGCTTTCAAATTGAGATTACGGACTCCAGCAGCCAGAAAACTGCTTTGTGATGCATCATTTCTATTGTTACTTTTTATTCCCTATTTTTCTATTTAGGCATACTTCTATTCACTCTCCTGTCTCTCTTTCAACCTACTGACTGGTTGCTAGGTTAAATTGGACCCTAGTAACCAGCTGAAATTTCAAACTGGAGAGCTGCTGAACAAAAAGCAAAATAATTAAAAGACAACAAATAACAAAAATGAAGACCAGCTTCAAATAGTCTCAGAATATCACTCTCGGTATCATTATAAAATGTATCATAAACAAAAACAATTCCTTTAAAGGAGAATTAAAAAAAACTACTTCCCTACCCTTACATAGACTTCATGGTAGCCATCTGGGTCTTTGGTAATCTTCATGTTTTCTTCCGGGTCTTAAGTAATCTGCGAATGAGAGCAGCGTATGTGTGACAACTGTGCATGCGTTGATAATGGCTGCTGTGAATGCCGATCCCTGAAAATCCACAAGGGGTAAGTAAAAAGTTAGGGGCATTTGCCTGGGGTAGCAGCTAGGCTGGGGGGGGAGAAGGGAGGGGGGTCTATTTACGGTAGAGGAGTTTTTTAATTGGGTTGAATTCTCCTTTAAATGGAGGGTAGTTCTTAAAATGGACAGACTGAAGCTAAGGGAACACGCATAAGCAAGAGCTGCACTAACAGGAGGAGAAAGACCAACTGAAGTTTGTTGACCCTAATTATAAAGTGCAGAAGTAATAGGGTTTAGTATTTTGCTGTTCTTCACCAGTTCCGTTGATGCTGTTGTTTGAAGTTTCAGAAAAGTTCCATCTGTGAGATGTCAAAATATGCGTAAAAATGGGGATTAGTCAAAGCAGTACAATATTATGAAAATTCTATGAATTTTGTAATATTCTAATGAATAACACAATCGCTGATGACAGGCCCACATATTTTTATTTATGATTTTGCCAACACCCTTGAAGGTTTTTTTTTTCTTATTCCCCATATGAACAGAAAAGGAACAGGCCATGACAGGTATCTTTTTATAACACTGTGACCTTATCTGTAGATTAGTTAAACAGACAGTTTTCTTCGAAGTGAGTCTTTGTGTGGTTACACCAACCTCTTATGTGGTTGGAAATTGTAGTTATTTGCCTCTAGAAGGGCTTTCTATACTACTTGGCCTTTACAACACCCTCTGTGTTTCTAATGGAAACAGATTAATCATTTAAAATATACTTCATCCATGAAGCATGTATGCTGTATTCAGTTTGCTGAGCAGTGCTATCCAGATTTGCAAGAAACCACTGTGCACAGTAATAAGGAGGAGTGAGGAGGCTGTACCGTCAGCCTATAAAGCTTGGTCTACAACTATGGCTCATGCAAACTTTGGCATCAGTCTCTACATTCGTATGTGGCTTCCCTAGTGTATGTTATTCATATGTGATAAATCCTTCATATTTGTTCTGGTGGGAATTTATCAGGTACGGGGGCCTGCAATAGTCAAAAACCTCTGAATCCCTGCATTCAGGCCCGGATTTAGGGAGAGGCCCCCTAGGCCCGGGCCTAGGGCGGCAAGATGTTTAGGGGCGGCAAACAGGCACCCCTAACATCTATATAATATAACTGTTGTATTGTAAAAAAAAAAAAAGAGTCTGAGGAGCTTGCGTTGCGCGCGCCCCCCCCCCAGGATTCAGATGAGAGCAGAGAGAGGGAATCGCGTTGCGGCACAGATTACAAACACCTGACCTTCTTCCTGGTCGCGGGGGTGACGTCATCCCTGAGAGAGGAGTGAGCGAGCGGCAAGCCACGGTCGGTCACGGATCTGTGACTGTGCACAGCAGCCAGCAGCACACAGCGTGCACAGACAGCCCACACACACCGCACAGGATCCATCCTCACCTCAACAGTTACGTCCATTCAGCACTTGGGAAGACTTGCTAGAACACCTACTTGGTCATCCTGCTGTAAATGGATATCCAGTTGCACGTGGCTGCCTATTGAGGAAACACTTTGATCCCAGGGTCAGTGCTCCAGTGAATACTGTTTGCCCTATTGCAATCAATGCAGCCCTTCTAGCTGGATTTTCTAAACATGTCTACGAATTTTTAAGTGATTTGGTAACCTTAAAGTAAGCACTTAGGTAGCTCACATTATTTCAGAATTATATTAAATATCTTTAACATGTTTCCTAAAACATTTAGGTGTTTGTAATCCACGTGAAAGACACGTCCTTTGCTTCTGGAGATCTAGATGCAAACCTTGTTTTTTCACCATACCTTAAGTCTGCAAAAAAAACTAAACAGTAAAAAAAAAACAGTAGGCTTGTTATGCCACCAATATGGATTAATGCAGCTTAG
The DNA here is from genome assembly GCA_024363595.1 of Xenopus borealis. NCBI lineage: Eukaryota > Metazoa > Chordata > Amphibia > Anura > Pipidae > Xenopus > Xenopus borealis. The sequence continues at coordinate 25,010,981 of CM044444.1, forward strand.
TTACCATCAATAGCAATGAGCAACTCTGTCCTGAAACAGTGAAAAGTTTCAGAATTTTTTTTGCCATGCATAATTTGTCTTGAAATTTTTTGGTTGTTGTTGGGTGTCATTTTGTAGCAAACTACATTAGAGTCCATTGGTGTTTTTCATGTCACTTTTCATGTCACTTTTATAATTATAATGACGCTGGACTGTTTGGGTACTAAATAATAATAAGAGCCAATTCAGCCAAACAGACTTTAGCAAAGGCTGCAGAGATTTAAAATTTTTTTTAAAAAAAAATAATATTTAATTAACTGCCACTGGGCTTATTTTTTAATACACAATTATTTCCAGTTTATTGTCTGTTTTTATTTGGGTAAAAAAAAAAAAGATTTTTGGGGGGGGCGGCACAGCAGCTGGGCCTAGGGGAGCACAAAAGGTAAATCCGGCCCTGCCTGCATTCAGACAAAGGGGCAAATCCACTAAGATGCGCAAAATTGCTAGCGTTGGCTTCACTAGCGTTCGCCGTACTTCGAATTTTCGCCAGCGCTACGCAAATTCACTAAAGTGCAAAGTTACGCTCAGGTAGGGGAACGGTAGCGTAGTTGCGCTAGTGTTACTTCGCCAGGGAAAGCGCAGTTACGCTAGCGAAGCCTAATTTGCATACGGCGGGAAGTTATAATATACAGTATGTTAGAGCCACTACATTAGACTACACAAGCCCAGGAAACCTTTAATAAATAAAATAAAGTTGTCCTACATGTGCCCCCTGTATAGTTGTGTTGCCATATGTTAGGAAATGTAGGGGGGAAGGAGGGTAACCTCCCCAAAAAAATATCAATCTTTTTCAGACTATCACCCTTCTATGCTAAAATAGGATAGGATAGGGGGGGTTACCCTTCTTCCCCCCCTACACTTCTTAACATACACTTCTTAACATATGGCAACACAACTATCTGTGGCGTAGGAAAAGCAAACTGCAGAGTCTCTCAGTACAGTTCAGTGTAGTCTTATTAATGCATTACATGTTTCGTACCACACGGGTCCATCCCTGGGTGCAAATTAAAAGCAATCTGATACTGTGATCTTTCTTTTAAAAGCTATAGAATATCCACAAACCCTTAGTGCAGTGCAATGTATCCTCTGCTCCATCTAGCGGCCAGAGGAGAAAAAAACATACATAGAATAAATGCAGAAAATGTAGCTTGGTGATACATCTTATTGGTTAATGGAATAAGTAAAAATTGCAAGCCCATTCGTCAGACAAAATACAAATGAAAGCTGAAAAGGCGCATCATATATACTGTTAGATCACTGGAAAAGGGTTTATGGGCAATAAATTAGAAAGTTACAGATAATACAGAGATAACATGTAGAGATAATAAAAGTAATTAGGGTGGGTTGTAAATAGTCCAGGGGTTGTAATAGTCCAGGTGTGGGTTGTAAAGTTGCCTTTAATAGAGAATTATAAACTTTTTATGAAAAGGAGTTTGGTATGTAGATATTAGCGATGATTAAAATGAAAATAAATACTGCTGGTGACACATGATTCATTCATGAATACCCTGATGGTCGGCAAGTGGAGCTTTTGAAGGAGACAGCAGAAGTAGTGGTCCATGGGGGATTTAAGGGTTTGGACCATTGGTTTTCTTTTTCAGTTCAAGACTCTCTCTATGGTTCAACATATACAGTATAACTTTTCTTCATATCTCATTCATTACAAATAAAATCACTGGCATACCAGTCCTTATGCTAAAGTGTAAAAGGGACATTTATGAAACCTCAATGACAAATCTCAAAGATGATCTGGGAATAAATAAATGTAGTCCTCAACAAAGTGAATAAATGAAACACATTTTGACAATGAAACAACATTTCACTCACAGTTACACTATTGGTTGAATTAGCACGTTTCTACATGTGAGCAGTAACGCCACGTCAAGGCTTCAACCTTGTTACCGGCATTCACTCACCATTCACACTGAAAATGTTAAATAATTGAAATGGGTGGCACTCTGTAGGGATTAAAAGATGCACATTATAGTATTGGGTTTTAGGACTTTTCAATTCAAAATAAGGTTTCCTGGTGCATGTCCAGTAATGATGGGACATTTCTGATTGTATAAATCCTCACAGTTAGTATGTTCCTAAGGGATATTGTCACACTCAAACTAGAGGAGCAGGTCCTTTTTACTTATAATTATCAGTATTCGTGAAGGGTGGGAGAGATTAACAGTAAAGTTGAGAGGATTTACCACAACCTGGGCTGACTGCTCTGGGTACCAACTAAAGTCAAGACTTAATGCAGCATAGAAGGAAGCTACAGTAAAGTAAGTGGCTCTCCTGACACTGCCAAATGTTAAAAAGGGGTGGTTTATGTAGATTCAGGCATCTTCATAACTTTCAGATGGCCAGCGATGGTTCTATTGACAAAAATATTCTGCTTGGCCACGCCAAAATCTGCAATTTTTATATGACCCTCATGATCCAATAGAACATTGTCTGGTTTGAGATCACTGTAATATAAAGATCGTCCAAATTATTGAAAGTAAGAGGTAATTGCATGTCATGTTTATTTTATGAAAAGTGAAAACACAATCAGGCTGACACATATCTCAGGGAACAGAATATAATAGAGAACAGAGTGTTGGCTTTTTTTGAAGGCACAGTCCTCAAAGTGGTTTGAAGGGATGTTCACACCAGTTCATGTGGGCTGCAGGTTTGTTGCCCAAACTTTGCCCAGTTCACTTACCTCTATTGAATAGGAAATGGAACACCAGCTAAAAGATTTGTAAGGATAAGTTAAGGGCAGAAAGTGTTCATATAGAGTGGTAATGAATGCCAGAGGGTATTGCTATATGTCTGATTATTGTAGCGCGTTTTGTAGGTATGTACATGTATCTATGTGTCTTTGCTCTCCCAACTCACACTATTATAAGTGTATTACCTTGCTTTGCTATCCAGAATTCTAAGGACCAGAATTTAGCTGGATGAGCGTTTTTTGGCTGCATTTAGAATGTTAAATTAAAATGTATTTAACTGAAATTGGGTGGGAGAGTTAAAATGTCTGCCTTTCTGTACTATTAGTATAACAAAGAGTAGACTGATGTATTACTAGCAGTGCTTGGTATATAAATGGGCACACATTTGCATCTATAAAAATGATATAATCTGTTATCCAGAAACCAGTTCCAAATTTTTTGTATTTGGACTCCTGTAGCGAAAATAAAAACACAATAATTCAGAACAAGAGGAGTGAAATAGCAGACTTAAACTGACCTATGAACGATGCAGTTGTCATTGAGGAACTGGAGACCACAGACTATTTCTGCAGAATGGAACCTTTTTAAGGGAAATTTTTTTTATTAATTTTCTTTTTTGTTTCCTCACGAAGCAACTTCGGGCGATTCCGGAAATCACGGCACTGCGTGTGTATTAGCGCTGGCGCTTTTTGATTTTAACAGGCAGCGGACAGGGAGAAGGCAGTTCGGGGAGATTATCGCCAGCAATTAATCGCCAGGCGACAGAATCTCCCCTAATATCCCTGTCTGCCCCAGCCCTTAGAAGAGACAGGATCACCAATGCTTTTCCATCATTAAAGGGAAAACATGTTTTTTTTCAAAACACATCAGTTAATATTGCACTCCAGTAGACTTCTGCACATCAGAGCACAAGTCACATGACTTAGGACATCTGGGAAATTGACAATATGTCTAGCCCCATGTCAGATTTAATAATGAAATATAATAAAATCTGTTTGCTCTTTTAAGAAATGGATTTCAATGCAGAATTCTGTTGGAGCAGCACTACTAACTGATACATTTTGAAAAAAAAATTCCCATAACAGTATCCCTTTAAGAAGGAAAAAATTTACATTTTCCTACCAGTAAGGTGGTGGTGACAAATTGCTTCTTTGTTTTTACGAAGTTGCTTCACAAAGCATTCCTTGTACTGTCCTACTGGCGATTTATGTTGTAGCCGGCGGGAAGGCAGTTCAGGGAGATTAGTCACCCGAAGAAGAAGGGCGACTAATCTCTCCAAACAGCAGTGTGTGCTGCCACCCTAAGGTAGCATTGTGGGTTCTAGCAGGAAATAAAACCAAAACTGCAACCCTCTGAATTTATGATTCTGATCTACTCCTGATTTGTGTGTAAAGGGGTAACATGTTGGTTCATCTTTCCCTGTGACTTTGACTGAGTACTCCCTGGGAGAGAGAAGTTTGACCACTATGTGCTTCCTGTGCTCCATTACCAATGTCCCTGTACATATTCATTGCATTTACCTGAGCAATGGCGTCTGCTCAGTTGAGCTGCCCCCTCTAACTCTGGTAGTAGATACAACAACAGGCATCTTTTGAGACTAGTCAGCACTAGGGGCAAATTCACTAAAGAGGGCAACTTCGCCAGCGTCCACTTCACTCACATCAGAACACTTTGCCCGGCGTAGATTCGCCAGGACAATGCTAATTCACTAAAATGCAAACTTGCGTCCATGGCGCCGAACGCTGGTGAAGTTGCGCTAGGTTTTTTTTTTGTTTATTTTAATTTGGTTTTGAAAATTGTAATACATTCTCATTCACTGCTTGAATATTTGAGAGATAGCAGCTTGTGATAACTTTAAAGGAACAGTTCAGTATAAAAATAATATAGTAAATAGGCTGTGGAAAAAAAATGTTTCTAATATACAAAAATGTAATGAATAAAGCCTGGAGTGAGCGAATGTCTTAATAGAACAGAACAGAACATTACTTCCTGCTTTGCAGCTCTCTAAGTCTGAGTTAGTGATTTCATACCTCCCAACTGTCCCTTTTTTGGAGGGACAGTCCCTCTTTTGAGAGCTCAACCGCTGTCCCTCATTTGTACTGGAAAGTCCCTCTTTTCTCTGCACTGAACAGCGAGAAAAAGAAGCAAATATTTTAACTTAATTGGCTTTTGGCAGTCCAGAACAGCTAATAGGTGTAAATAAGATACTTTGTAACACTTTTGAGATAAGAAAACAAGTAATTGTAACAGTTTAGATAAGGAGAAATATTTTCAAACTTTCATAACCTGTCAAATTTAGTAAAATAAACATGGTAATTAGGGGGTGGGGCCTCAAAATGGGCGTGGTCACAAAAATGTTGCCGTGATGTGGGCTAAAAAATTTTTGTCCCTCTTTTTACATCCAGAATGTTGGGAGGTATGTGATTTGAAGGGGGGCCACATGGGACATTACTGTTCAGTGAGTTTGCAATTGATCCTCAGCATTCAGCTCAGATTCAAAAGCAACAGTTATGGCCTGTGTGGCCCCCCTCAAGTAACTGATTGGTTACAAGGCAGTGACAAATCAGTGGATCCAATGACCTTTCATTCATTCATTCAGGTGCCGTAGAACACAAACAAATCCCACCACAATGCACTGCATGTAAAAACATCCATGTGTAAAGCTTATGAGATGTAGTTGTATTGGCCACTGTGGTGCAGCTGGGGAAGGGTGAAAATGAGGAGGGTTTGTGAGCACAGCATTATCTTGGGATTTCCAATTCAAAGCAGAAACTCCTCTGTTGCCAAGCTGTCTAACTAACTAAAAAAGGCAAAGTCCTTTAATAAAACAGTCTCTTTATCTTTATCATCTTTATCCAAATGAATGCTTTGATGCAGCCTCTCAGCTCTCTGCGCCCACCGGCAACTCTATGGCTTCCTTCTCTGTCCACCATGAGGTTCTCTATGCCAGGCTTTCTTCTTGTGCCAGTATCTGTGACTTCCTTTTCCTGTCAGCCACTCACTAGCTGTTGTGTCACTTCCTGTTGCCATGAGGGCACTGAACAGCTGGTTGCTAGGTTACAGCTTACAGCACACAGACAGGCTCTGTGCTTGGGGTTGCCACCTTTCCCTGCTGCTGAAGCCGGGCAGGGGGGTGGTCCCGTGACGTCAGTGGGCGGAGCTATGATGTCGCGATCGCCGATTGGCCGATCGCGGCGTCAATCAAGCTAATCCCGCCCGGTTTTCCTCATATGGAAAACCGGGCAGGAAGCATTGAACCGGGCAGCCCTTCAAAATACCGGGCTGTCCGGTTCAAAACCGGACAGGTGGCAACCCTATCTGTGCTTCTGCCCTTACAGGGATAAGTGCAATGATTTTGCACTAGGGTTGCCACCCAGGTGGTATTTTACCGGCCTATCCGATAAAAAACCTGCCAAGGCCAGGGCCAGTATTACAAATTTACTGGCAATGTAGTTGGCCAGCCCCAAATTCCCTCAGTACTTTTTTTTCAGGTTTCTGTCCATCACGCGTGTTGCTCTGCCCCTTTTGTGTCACTGTTAGTGACTCTGCCCCCTTTTTGTTCCCCACCAGCTGGTAAAAAAATTTAGAAAAGTGTCAACCTTAACTGCAACACAATCTGACTGTAGCCATCTGGGTTTGTTGTTTACTGAACTTCAGTGGAGAGTAGCAAGCTTTTTTTCCTGTCACGAATCAGGGCCACAGGGTATGCTTCTGCCATATGAAATAAGAGTAGCAAAGCTCTGTGTTTCCCCTGCAGGAGTCAGCACATCTGGGATTTATACGACCAGACACATTAAACTGACCATTATGGGGTATTTGAAATAAAATAGTAATTTGGCTATCGTTTTGTGACGTTTTTATCCTTCTTATTGGTGCATATACCTAAATCTGTACAGAGATTAAAGAAATCAGGTATTTGAGGTATACGGGGCTTAGGGTGGCCATATGCAGGGGATCCAGTCGTCTGGCTTTGTTGCCAAATGAGTGGATCTCTCCCAGATATGCCCACCTTGAGGTGATATCGAACTGATCCTGATTAGAATGGCGGTAATACGGGTGGTTGGCTCACAGGACTGCATCAATGAACAGATGTGGCAGCTATCTGATAGGATTTTTTACCCTGCCTGATTGACATCTGGCCGACTTTCGCCCAGATATCAATCGGGGAGCCTGTCAGCAGCTTTTATCGGCCCGTGTACGGCCAGCTTAAGTTATGGCTAGGGTTGCCATCTGGCCAGTATTTTACTGGCCTGGCTGTTAAAAATGATTACTGATCCCAATGTTATTTATATTAAAAAAAGATAAATATATAGGAAGGCCAGTATTTTTTCCCAAAAAGGTGGCAACCCTATTTTGCACGAATTCCCTGCATTCATTTATTAAATATTTTCAGAACTTTTTGTAAAAACAATTGTTATTGAAGGCAGCAATTGTGTAATTCCTGGATGTTACTTTTTAATCAATGTTAAAATACTCTTAAGGTGGCCATACACAGAGAGATCTGCTTGTTTTCAGGCTGATCCAATCGTGGGCCCTAAGGCCCAACGATCGGATCAGAACGGAGCAGATACAGGTGGTCGGATCGCGGGACTGCATCAAGGAACAGATGCAGCCGCGATCCAACGGGATTTTTAGTCCCGTCCAATCCACATCTGGCCGACTTTTGGCAAGATATTTATCGGGGAAGCCTGTCGGAGGGCCACACACACACAGGCCAATAAGCTGTCGGCAGCTTTTATCGGCCTGTGTATGGCCACCTTTAGTTCCACAGCAAAGACAGGTCTGTTAATCAGCTGCTTGGTCTTACACTGCCTGAGCCACCAGGGCATAGAATAGAAGGGACAGACAAACACTGCTTTTAGTAGCAATACATATCACTTAAAAATAGAAAATATGGGGGGCGTGGTCTGACTACGCACAGAGGCAGACGCATGTGAGACAAGCTCCGTACTAGAGCCAGCAAAAACAGCAGCACAAAGGCCCTGAATAAGCTTATTTCGGGATGGGAAGAACAAAAAAAGATAAAAGAAGCCCGGAACCTCAAGATAAAACACAAAAATCGCACCTAACGAGGTTCTTCCAGAAACGCTCCGCCTCGTGTTCCAATGTCCATCTGGATACACAGGCCGCGACGCCATCTTGGGGTGCGCCACAATCACCAGAACGCTCCTCACAGGCAGCAGACCTGACCGGGGAGGAGGATAACTGGGAAAGCGACAACGCAATAACAGCTCCCACATCAACGAAGGCCAAACAGACACATATGGCAGACATGCCACCAGGGCCAACGCAGTCCCCCCGATGGGAGAGCGGCGACGATTGGCAGCTTTCACCGCCACAGCATAATAATAATGGAAGTCCAAAAAGAGTAGAGACTGATATTACTCAACAGACGGATCAACAACCACAGGCCCGACACACTGAACACAGCGGAGGGTGAGTCATATTTTTCTAATAAGGGAGAACACCACCATGCAAGCACCTCTCCCACTACCACCCAAGCAATCGCCCACAAGGCCTCATCAACCCCCATAGACCAGGACTTGAGGGCGCATATACTCTCACTGCCATCTCGGAGAGACATTGAAACCTTAATGCATAACACAGAGGATGCACTCAAGTCTGAAATAAGCACAGTGCAGACCCAAATTTCATGCATAGGGGAGAAATATGAGCGCTTGGAGAAATCAGTACAGGAAAATGTGGGAAAAATCACAGACTTAGAAATAAAGATCGGTGAGTGGGAATCCCGAATGGGCCAATTACAAAACCAGCTAGATGATCAGGAAAATCGTTCCAGAAGGAACAACATAAGGATCAAAGGCCTTCCAGAATCCATTGGGGAACAGGAGCTGTTTGCAACCCTGCGTAAAATATTCAACAACATGCTGGGGAAACCACCCGATCACCAAATTATTATTGATAGAGCACATCGGGAGCTCAGACCCAGAGACCCAAATGCAGATGCCCCAAGAGACGTGATATGTCGCATTCATTTTTACAACATAAAGGAGGCCCTGATGTTAAAAGCAAGAGACCTGGGCGCTATTAAATACGAGACCTCACAGCCTAAATTTTTCCAGGACTTATCCAGAAACACTCTGAGACAAAGGCGAGCATTGAGACCTATTCTGGACACTTTGAAAGAACACTCCGTCAGATACAGATGGGGATTCCCGTTTGCACTAATTGTGGTAAGACAAGGGAAGGCTATCACCATCAAAACCCACAAGGACATTCCCTTCTTCCTGAAGGCCCTAAACCTTCCCACAATGGAGGTGGAAAACTGGGAAAGAATAAATGGGGAGTTACCACCACAGCAGATGAACAGGAATGCTACAACATCAACCACTCGACGTACTATAGACGCCAAACTGACAAACGGACACAAATCACCACCGAAGAGAAAGAACATGGAGACTTGAAGTCCTGCAAGGACATTCTATCATTTAGCGACTCAAGAAGAAAAGTATCAGGAGATTAAAGAAACATCCTAATGACTCTGATAACACTACAAGGTTCACCCACCCTACTAAAAACTCGCTCTACAGGGCACAGACGTTTAAAGGATAAGGTAAATTAATACGCTGGCTCGGCTAGGTGAGAGCTTGTTGGCCTCTGGACTGGTTTCAACCTATACCCCCCTATAGGTATTGTTTTAGCTGGCAGGAAAAGACCAGCACTAAGTTCTATTAGCTTATATTGGAAAAACAAAATATTTACACACTCATTTATCTGTTCTAAACCAAAGAGTTTTAGATACTATAAATATTGTTTGAATGATTTTTTTTTCTTTATACAAAATATGTTATATGTACTAGGCCACTCGGTTCAACAGGATAAGCATTTACATATTGATAATGGCTAACTGCACTGTATGCTCGTTTAATGTCCGGGGATTTAACTCACCAAACAAAAGATCCCAGATTCTGTATGGTTTACACAAAAAAAAAGTGATGGTAGCGTTCCTTCAAGAAACGCATTTTAAAGTAGGAAATAGACCACAAATGAGTAACAAACATTATAGAAATTGGTTGTTTAGTGATAACCCAGATAGCAAAAGTAAGGATGTTGCGATTGCATTCCACCATCAACTTTCATACAAATTAATTGACTCTATAATAGATCCTAAAGGACGATACGTCTTAGCTAAAATAGAAATTCACAATCATAAAATTACACTGGCAAATTGCTACGCCCCAAATACAAACCAATCGTGCTTCCTAGACAAAGTATTCAAAACACTTGAAGGGTTTATGGAAGGACCATTGGTTTTAGGGGGTGATTTAAATGTAGCTCTGGAACCTATATTAGACTCTTCTACAGGGAAATCCAGCTAACCGTTCAAAACCTTGCGGAAAATAAAGTCACTATTACACACTAATCAAATAATGGATACCTGGCGGATAAAACATCCGTCAGAAAAAGATTACACGTACTTTTCACAAGTACATCAACAATATAGCAGAATAGACTATATATTCATCTCGCACTTTGTTTTAAATTGGGTGGAGAAATGTGATGTTGGAATGCAACTACTCTCGGATCATGCTCCAGTACTCTTACAACTCTCTATCCCTTATCTTAACAAAAGAGACTGGACATGGAAGTTGAATGTTTCATTGCTTCAAGATGTTGATTGTGTACAGGAAATTAAAAACAATATACAAACATTTACTGAAACACATATAGGAGACATAACACACCCATCTATTAAGTGGGAAGCTTTAAAAGCCGTTCTAAGGGGCACCCTGATAAAACATGGGTCCAGGATTAAGAAATCTCGAGCGGAATACCTGGCGGGTCTATTCCATAAGGTGACTACACTTGAACAGGTTCATAAACACTCACTTGCAAGTAACATTCTCCAAGAACTTACCGCTACTAGAGAATTAATTAAAAAAGAACTAAACAAGAAAACAATATTTACCTTGCAGAAATGCAAAAGTTTATTTTATGAACACAGCAATAGACCCGGCAGGTTCTTAGCAAGAGCCATAAAACAAAAACAAACAAACTCCTTCATACATGCTATGAAAACAAAACAAGATAAAATAGTATACACAACACAAGAAATAGCAAAAACCCTACAGAACTACTATACTGAATTATATAATATCAAGGCCCCCCATAACCGAAACAAGGAAAAATATATACACAAACTTAAAGACTATATAACACGCACAGCACTCCCTATTCTAAAAACAGAAGACATAGACAGCCTAGAGAACCCAATAACAGAACAAGAATTGATGCAGGCAATTAAAAACACACCAAGTGGGAAAGCACCAGGGCCGGATGGGTTTTCCACCCCCTTCTACAAAATACTTAAGAAGGAACTGAAGGAACATATGCTGAAGGCATTTAATAATTTAGCTCAAAACAACAAAATGCCACCCTCCACCTTAGAAGCACACATCACACTGATCCCAAAACCGGGCAAAGACCCTACGGCCTGCGCCAGCTATAGACCCATATCCTTACTAAATGTGGACATAAAAATATATGCGAAAATACTGGCTGACAGGCTGAGGGTCTTTCTACCTGAACTAATTGACCAAGACCAAGTGGGTTTTATACCAAACAGAGAGGCAAAGGACAATACGCTAAAAACCTTAACACTCATAAACCATGCCCAGAGGAGGGGAGTTCCCATGCTGGCCCTGTCCACGGATGCAGAAAAAGCATTCGACAGGGTCAGCTGGGACTTTCTCGGGGAAACCCTTAGCCAGATAGGACTGGGACCACAAATGAAGAATAGAATAATGGCCTTATACCAACAACCACAAGCCAGAATTAAAGTAAACGGACAACTCTCAGAACCATTTCGGATCAATAATGGCACGCGCCAGGGGTGCCCCCTCTCCCCATTACTGTACGCACTTGTAATGGAACACTTAGCGAATGCAATAAGGGCAAATCAAAACATAAAAGGAATACAAATAAGAAACACACAACATAAGCTAGCATTATATGCAGATGATGTGCTTATTTTTGTGACCCATCCCCATATATCTCTCCCTTCACTGATACAAGAGTTCAAAGAATATGGTCTATACAGTAACTTCAAAATAAACTATGAAAAGTCAGAAGCCCTCAATATCTCCCTAACCCCAGCAACACAGCAACAGTTACAAGCAAACTTCCCCTTTAAATGGAACACAGAGGCAATTACATATCTCGGAATACAAATACCAGCTAAGCTACAACACACTAACACCATAAACTACATGAAATTAATGCAGCAAATAAATAAAGACCTCACAAATTGGCAGCTCCCTAACATCTCATGGTTTGGGAGAATCAACATCATTAAGATGAATATTTTACCAAGGGTTTTGTACTTACTACACACTATACCGTTCGAACCCCCCCAACAATTCTTCAATACACTTAACTCCGCAATTACATCATTTATTTGGGCTAAAAAGAAACCCAGAATAAACAAAAAAATACTATTCCGCAACAAACAACAAGGCGGACTGGGTATTCCAGACTTTAAAAGATATTTAAGAGCAACCACACTGGGAAGGATTGTGGAGTGGTTCCACTTTCAAAACACAAAGCGCTGGATCCAAATTGAACAATCAATGTCTGATAGGCCATTACAGGCCCTATGGTGGCTGCATGCCACACAAAGACCAAGACCCAGCCACATGCCCCTTATATGCAGGGA
>CM044444.1:25041381-25055608 GCA_024363595.1 Xenopus borealis
TTACTTTCGCCAGGTCAGACCTGGTGAAGTTCAATACAATAGATAGGAGTTTGAAAAAAACTTAATTTTTTCTAAGTCCCAAAAAAGTCCCAAAAAACGCTGGTGTCTTTTACCTTTTGTAGGGTGATAGTCTGAAAAAGAGCGAAAAAAAATTTCGGGGTTACCCTCCTTCCCCCCCAACATTTCCTAACATATGGCAACTCAGCTATACAGTGGGCACATGTTTAGGGCAATAGGACAACTATATTTTATTTATTAAAGGTTTCCTGGGCTTGTGTAGTGTAATGTAGTAGCTGTAACACACACCTCTATTATACTTTGAATTTCGTGCCGTATACAAATTAGGCATGGCTAGCGTAAATGTGCTTTGCCTGGCAAAGTAACTGTAGCGCTACTTTGCTACCGTTCGGTGATCCGAGTGCAAATTTGCATCTTAGTGAATTTGCGTGGTGAAAATTCGCCTGGCGAAGTGTGGCAAATGCAGTCGAAGCTGTCGCTAGCGCATTTTTGTGCTTTAATGAATTTGTCCCTAAGGGTGGTGGCACACGTAGTGTTCCTTTGGGGATTAGTCGCCCAGTGACACATCTCATCTTCTTCAGGCCACTACGCTCCCCTCTGTGTCCGTGTGGGCTCCCCTCCATGCCTTCACACTCTCCCCTCTGTGCGCACCCCCAACACAGTCTGCACACTTATGCACAGCGCGCCGGAGGTGAGGACAGGGGAGATCGCCAGAGGGGTGGGGAGAGGAAGGGGGAAAGCACTGAATCCAAAATACATGGATTTGTGGATTCAGGTCTTCTATATAAAATAAACCTTAATGTCTTTTGTGAAAGTGGCGTGTTATTCAGAAGTTAGCATTAATCAATGTAGCTCAGTTAGAATAATGAAAATAAGCTTGTAGTTCACGGTTTGCACATGCTACTACATCACCTACGTTTAGTGATGGGCGAATCTGTGGTGTTTCGCTTCGCAGAATTTTTCTCGAAATGGCGAACTATTGGTGAAATTGTCAAAATTTGAAAAATCGTGAAATTTTACAGTTTTCACGAAAAATTCGTGAAATTTACCCGTGAAATTTGAACTACTTCACTATAAGTTCGTGAAATACAAGCAATTTCACTATAAATTCGTGAATTTTGAACTATTTCACAAAATTCTTGAAATTCTAACGTTTTCCCTATAAATCCGTGAATTTCGAACTTGTTCACTATAAATTTGTGAATTTCAAACATTGTCACTATAAATTCGTGAATTTCGATTGTTTTCATGAAAAATTTGTGAATTTCAAACGTTTTCACAAAAAAATTTGTGAAAATCGGAAATTGATGCCGGAGAATTTTCTCTGGCGAATTTTCACGCCCATTTCGCGAATTTCGCTAATTTATCGCAGGAATTAGTCGCAAATTTGAGTTAGACGAGTAAATTCACCCATCACTACCTACGTTCTCTTCCTTTGAAAAAACTGTAGGTAAAATAGGGTTGCTCATACAAATACAGGGTTGGGACCTGTTATCCAGAATACATGGGACCTGGGGAATTCTGTATAACGGATCTTTCCATAATTTGAATCTTCATACCTTACATCTACTAGAAAATCATATAAACATTAAAAGAGTTATATATACTAAAACTTGACTTTTTCTCAGTTTATTTTTGAAAATAAATTGACGGAACTCTCAAACCTGAATCCCCTTTATTTATGAAAAAAGCCAGCCAGCGTCAATTTGAATTGTTAAATTTTTTCGAATTGACCAGTGCACACAGCCCAAAACTTTAAAGAACCATAAAGGCATAAGCTATGTCCCAAAGCTCAAAGGGACCATCCGACCATTGACTTTTACTTGATATCAAAAGGGTTTAAGGTGGAGTATTTTCGGATTTAAAATGTTAGCAGCTTCAGGGTATAATAAATCTCGAAACAAATGCCTCTAAAAAATTCGAGGCTTTTTCCCTTTAATACTTGACTAGAAAAAAATCAAGTTTAAGTAATTAAGCCCCTGAATAAACCCAATAAGCTGGTTCTGCTTCCAATAAAGATTAATTACATCTTAGTACACGGTGCAGTTTTATTATTACAGAGAAAAAAGAAATAATTTTGAAAATTTTTAATTATTTTGACAAAATGTAGTCTACCTTTCAGTAATTCAGAGCCTTCCAGATAAAAGGTTTCCAGATAATGAATCTCATACCTGTATATTTATCATACCCTGCCAACCAGTGTGGTTATTTATAACCTCTAAACTTATTAAGTGCCTTGTAATTAAATGCAGGGTTCTCCATAATCTGGATGGTGTGGTAGGGAATATGGAACAATTAGTATTTTTTTCTAGACATAGCTTTTTTTAGTTTTTACAACAATGTCCCTTTAAACAAATCCTGTCTAAATATTGTTTTATTATTGCTATGTAGGTATTTTCCATTGAGCAATGCTATAAGCCTGTCTGGCAGAAAAAATAATCGACCTATACAAACACACTTGACTGACATTCGTTTTGTTCTAGAATATTTCTCATTGTGTGTATGTTAATATATTTACTTTGGTCTATAACTCTTTTTTTCTGCAAAACCTGCTCCAATATGAACAGGACTTAGTAATTCTAAAAGGCAAAGTTCATGCCAAGTCATCCATAAATGCAATGGTGCGAGGAAGGGAGGAGACACTCTTGCATAAATATTCCTCTATAAAGAGATAAATATTAGAGCTGCAGACAAGGTCAGATGGGAGTATGTGGTGGGGGCTGAGAGACAGAAGTCTGAGGACTTGTCACGTAATATATCATGCTTATAGGATAATCCTACGACTTGCTTGTGCACTGTCCATTATAAAGAGACAGGTGCGATTCTTTTGTGTTAAAGGGCATGTAAAGGCAAAAAAAAATTTAAATCCCATTTTTACTTTATTTAATGAAAAAGAAACCTATCTCCAATATACTTTAATTAAGAAATGTGTACCATTTTTATAAGAAACCTCACTGTATGCAGTAAAATTCTCCCTACATTTACTTCTGTGGATAGGAATTGTCAGATGGTTCCTAACTCCTCTGCAGGGGAACAATCATACTTATGAACAGCAGGGGGAGCCCCCACCTTACTTCCAAGCAGTGCAGAACTCAAGCAGCTTTGTTTCCCTGTAGAGCAGTCGCCGACTGTGTAGAGATTTGTATTGGATTTTATTTTTGCCTTTACATCCCCTTTACTAACTCCAACTCCAGCTGCAGGGACAAAGATCATGGAGCCAGATTTAAACAGATTAAGTGGGATTCTATTTGGAGGATTATTTTGCTGCAGCCACTGTTTCTGGAGAGTTGGAGAAAGTATGTATTAAACAATACAAAAACTATAAAATCCACATTAGATTACGACAACACAGGACCCAGTGCAGTCTGTATGTTTTGATTATTAATCAGTCTTGCTGTATCGGCTTCTGGCAGATACTATTTGACTTGTGCTGTTTTGATCATTTATGGTGATTTCTAAGCTTAGCACAGATCACACTGAGCATGTGCACAGTCTTGGTCTTGCAAAGATGTATAACAACGTTACAAGATGACAGCCCCCTGTGGCCAACTTTGAAAACATAAATCATTTGTTTGATTAGGCTTGTGGTGCAGTAAGTTTATGTTTAGTATACAAAATACAGCATTTGTAGCCTTTTTCTATTTTAGACTTTCCCTGTCCTTTAAGTAAAGTGTGTAGGAGTCTAATTTTAAATAATTATAATATAAATAATTTGATATTGAAATGTAGTGTTGAAGGATCAAATTAAGGGGTAACAAAAGAATCCAATACATTTTTCCCAGGTAACATGCCTATAACAATACTAAGAAAGGGCTTACTTCCCACTTTTATATGAGTCCTTCTTGAAACTGGGGTGCTGTTTCCACTCATACCAATTGCTTACCTCCTCTCTGTTCCCATGGCTGTCCTTAGTTGCCCTGTAGCCTTGGCTTGCTTACTAATGTAGCAAAACTTGTTCAAAATTGATTTATTACTGTGCATTTTACTTTAGGTTTCAGAGTTGCAGTAAAGTGGTCACTTTTTGCGGTTCCCTACTTGCCCTAGAGGTTAAAAACTATAAAGGTTGGCTTGGAGTTGCCATATCTATGCATTACAAATGCAAATCATTTGAATCTATGCTTAGTATGATAGGGGAACTTTTATCTGGAATGCTAGGACCTGAGGTTTGCTGGACTAGGTTTGCTGTCAACATAGAAAAAGGTTGTGAGGTTGTGAGAAAAGAAAAGAGTTTGAAAAATATGAAAACATTTATTAGGACATAATAATTAAAGCCTAATGAGTTTTGGGCCTACTCATAGGTTTTCTTCCTCATAATTGTGATTGTATGGACAAGGAAAACCGAGAGCAAATTCTAGACAGCTGAAAAGGGACACTTAACATAAAGCCTAAGAACTTGGCAAAATCAGGGATTTGCTGTGCAGCCCAGCCTGATAGAAACCAGTTTCAAAGACTTTATATATGTAATTTCCACCCAAGTGTCAGCTAGAAACATTAAATAAAACCAACAGGGTCATTCTGCCAACTGCCAGCAATATGGATTTATGCAGCTTAGTTAACAGAGAGAAAAGGAAATAAAAAAAAAAAAGTAAAATGGACTTAAAATGCAAGATAGATAGCCTTCACATAATTCAGAGCTGTCTGTATATAAGGTTTCTGTATAATAGATCTCATGTACTCGGAACTACTGAACATGTGCAACAGGTAGGCAGTAAAGAGACGCTATGCTTCGGGGTAACATGCACGAATATGTATCGACTTTGAAAAAGTCTACGTTTTTTTTATCGAGTTAAAATACAAACTGCTGCCAACTTCTGAGAAGTATCACAGTAACATAGTAATAGAGATGGGGAAAAAAGACACAACTCCATCAATTAAAGCTTTTGTACAAGTGAAATTTGCTTAACCTCCATCTGATCAAGAGGAAGGTGAAAAAAACATCTGCCTCAGAAGCTGAAACATTCCTTCTTACACTTACAGTTGCAGGGTGTGAAAATCATCCTGCCTGCTCCTCACATAGCAGGTGCAACTTGCACTCCAATTCGTTTAAGTTACTAACTGGTGCAGATCTTCCTAACTCTGTAGCAAAAATGTGTCAGGTGCAGTCATACTGGAGTAATGTGTTAGAATGTTGCATTGTAGATAAATGTGGCTATTTGCAACCATTTTTGTACCTTGCACTATGCCCACTTCTGTCTTGCTTTTGTTTTAAATTAATCCACCTATTAGCAAGGGCCCCTTTTAAAGGAGATGTAAACCCCCTAAGTGCAAAAATCCCTCCCCTTTTTGGGCCCCTCCCCCCTGGCCTTCCTGTCCCCCTGGGCAAATGCCCATAAGTTGTTACTTACCAATAGCAAAGTAGATGTAGGATGAATCCAGGCAAGCATTTTAAAGCTGCAATACTTCTTTATTGAGGAAGTGGATCACACACACAACATGTTTCGGGCTCAGCCCGAAACATGTTGTGTGTGTGATCCACTTCCTCAATAAAGAAGTATTGCAGCTTTAAAACGCTTGCCTGGATTCATCCTACATCTACTTTGCTATTTGTGAGATTTATCTTGGGATATCAACACAGGATAACCCGTGGGATGAACAATACCTGACTTAAGGGTGAGCTACAGGAAACATTATGTCTGCTATTGAACTTTAAAGTTGTTACTTACCCCTTGGCTCAGGTCCTCTCTAGCGGAGTTCACAAGCGCCATCTTCTCCCGAGCAGTCTTTTTCCTGGATTCACCGGTGTTTGGCGGTGCATGCGCAGTAGGAGACATTTGCAGTTTCGGATCTACTGCGCATGCACCGAAAGTCACAAAGTTTTCCGAAAACACCTGCACTGCAACGCCGGTGAATCCAGCAAGAACACCGCTTGGGACAAGATGGGGCCTGTGAACTCTGCTGGAGAAAACCTGTGCCTAGGGGTAAGTAACAACTTAAGCTGGCCATAGATGCAAAGATCCGCTTTTTTGGCGACATCGCCAAACAAGCGGATCTTTCCCCGATATGCCACTAAATGGCAGGGCTATATTGGGGTAATCTGGACGTTTGGCCCTATGGCCGAACCATCATATTACGACGAGCAACAGGCGGTTGGAAGAAAATCCAACTTTCCCGATCAATATCGTGTCCAGATATCGGTCTGGAAGACCCCTCGGAAGCCCCCATACACGGGCAGATAAGCTGTCATATTGGTCTAAATGACCAATATTGGCAGCTTTATCTGCCTGTGTATGTCCATTTGCCCAGGGGGACAGGTAGGCCAGGAGGGGGGGCCAACACAGTGGAGGGGGGAGGTATTTTTACGCTTACGGGGTTTTCTTTTCCTTTCAGGCGGTTGGATATGCAAATTATGATTCAGTTCAGCCAGGCACCAGAATTTGGGCTGAATCCTACTGAAAAAGGCCGAATCCCGAACCGAATTCTGGATTCATTGTGTTTATTGGGTGTATTATCCATGATGCTGTGGTAGGGTTGCCACCTGGCCGGTATTTTACCGGCCTGGCCAGTATTTTTGATGGTTGATCCCAATGTTATTAATAGGAAAAAAAGATAAATATATAGGAAGGCCGGTATTTTTTTCAAGAAAAGGTGGCAACCCTATGCTTGGGGCCTGGAGTTTTCCACAAAACAGGGTCTTTTTATAATTTGGATCTCCTTACTTTTATAATCTACATAAATTTTATTAGAACAACTTCAACCAAAACTCCCAACCGAACTTTTACTTAATTTATCAATAAAATAATTTAAAAAAATTCAGCTCAGGAAAAGACTATAAAATATCACTAAAATTGTGAAAATATTCAGAGCATACAATTTTTTCTAATTTGACGCCCAAAAACTTTTTTGCATTATTGCCCGAAAACCACTAGTTTTTCAGATTATTGTACGAAACCCAGAACAGATCACAATATCTTCCAGTTGTAAAAGGGAATTCTGCCATTGACTTCTACATGATCTCTGCAAGTTTAAAGGAAAAGAAGTCATCTTGCACTTGGGGGTGCCAAATGATAGGCACCCCCAAACAGAGCCAGACTGGGGGTAAAAAGCAGCCTGGGCAAATAAAATCAAAGCAGCCCCCCACACACATAGCGACACACACATAGAGACTCACACACAAAGAGACACATAACCACACAAACACATAGAGATACACAGAAACACATACTGTAGAGACCCACACAAACACACAGATACAGACAAAAACACACAGAGAAACACACAGACACACACAAACACACAGAGACACACACACAAACACACAGAGACACACACACAAACACACAGACACACACATAAACACACAGAGAAACACACAGAGACACACACAAACTCCCCTTACTCTACCGCTCTCCCTGGAGCTTTGTGTAACAGGACTGGAACTCTCTGATGCCTCCCATCCTGTCTGCTGGCCAATCAGAGGGATGTTGCCTTTCCCTGGCCAATTACAGGAAGAGGGAGGAGCTCAGCGTGTGTGAAGGGAGAAGCAGAGCTTGCACGCTGTACTTTCACCCTGGCCTATTTCAAAAGTAAGTGGAGCAGCCTTTTGGGCAATTGGCCCTGGCCTACCCCCAAATGATTGTATTGACTTACCTAAAACCCAAGGCTGATGCTCCTATTGGCAGAAAACTGCAGGGTTAGGATTATACCAGTGAGCACCACAGACAGATCCTCTTCCGGCTTCTTCTTTCTTCAGATTTCCTGGGGCAAACGCATGCGCAGTAGAATGAAATAGCCGACTTTTTAGTTAAAGTTCAGCTTGTCGTTCTACTGCACATGAGCAGCATGCAAAGAAAGAGGAAAAAAGAAGTGGATCGCTCTGTGGTGCTCACTGGTATAACGCCAGGTCAGGACAGTTTTCTGCTGATAGGAGCACTGGTCCGGGGTTTTAGGTAAATGAATACAATCACCTGGGGGTGCACAAAGATGTTCCTTCTCCTTTAAGATGGATTTTTTTAATTCTGATATTAGCAGCCTCGGGGTATAATAAATCTTGAAAAATGTGAGTTTTTTTTCTTCCATTAAAAATGGTGCTTTCCCCTTTAAAAATCCAAATGGTAATTCAGTAAATAACCCCCCTAGGTACCTAAAAACACGTTGCAATCAGCACAGATTTATACTGTCTTACCATCAACTTTAAAGTGCCATCTTATTATGGAGAAATAAAAAAAACATTCAAGAATAGTGTTTCATTGCATAGGACTCGCAGGAAAAAGGCATCATATAATGTTAGTATTCCTTAGCTTTCTTAATAATGGCTTTCCAGATCCTATTCCTTTACAAACAGCTAGTGTTTGTTGTTACTGTCCTTTTTACTGGAAACTCTCTGCCATAAATTCTGATCAGACAGCTGAGATCTTAACAAAGTCTCTGATCATTCCTCTTTGCTGATACAGAGAACTAGGTTAATTGTCTGCACACCTCAATGACTGAGCTCAGTTCCCTTGTCTTGCTTTGAGGCTTAGTTGGCAGTGAAAGTCTGTTTTCCTCTGGCTTCAGAAAATATTGTTTTAAGATTCTGGGACACCTGACAAAAATAATATTATGCTGAATTCAATACCACTGAGTACACTGTAATGGAAACAAGGTTGAAAATGATATCCATCCATTTTTTTACTAATGGCTAAGACCTTTAAATTGTTTTGCAGCAAAAGTATATGTAGAGAGGGTCCATTTACTATTAGCAGATGCATCTGCTCAGTGTACAACAGTTTGCAAGTGTGTATGCCCAGATGGCATATCTGTCTGCACGTCAATTGAAGGAGCTACAGGTACAAGACCCCTCTCCCTCATCGCTGCCACCGGATTTAGGCAAATATCCAGAAGGAGCATGGCCATAGTTTTCCCACAATAAACATTTTCCCCAAGAATTTAATCGTAATTGTATCCACTAAAAACCCAACACTAAGGGGGTTATTTTTTTCTGGTCAGACTTTTAAAGGGAAAACACAATTTTTTCTCAGAAAAAAACGAAATTGTTTCCTCATTTATTAAACTCCCTGGTCCAAAAGAAAAAATTCCAAAGAAAGAAAAAAAAAGTCCAAAGAAAAAATTATTCCAACTCAGACCTGCCGAGTTCATGTAGAAGTCAATGGTCTGCACTGGGTTTCGTTCAATAATCTGATGATTTTGTGGTTTTCAGTGCGTCGAATCTGGAAAAGTTGCATAGTTGATAAATCAGAAAATATCGTATGATTCAGATTTTTTTTCACTTAGA
This sequence comes from Xenopus borealis, assembly GCA_024363595.1. Classification (NCBI taxonomy): domain Eukaryota; kingdom Metazoa; phylum Chordata; class Amphibia; order Anura; family Pipidae; genus Xenopus; species Xenopus borealis. The sequence continues at coordinate 25,050,611 of CM044444.1, forward strand.
TCATAATAGATATGTTGACGGTGGAGTGTGGCAGTATCTAAGGCCCTCAACTGTATGGGTGCAGTTCACCAAGGGGGCTTTAGTGGTGCTCTGTTTCTTTGAAATAATGGCTCATTCACATTTATAAATCTATTAGAGCTAAGTCTATGGCCATAGAGTAAATGTAGGAGTGTGGAGCCCTCCAAGACATAACTTCTTTTGTATGATAACCATGTAAAAGGGACCTTCACAAGAATTATCTTTTATAATAATGTAGAAAGATATATTGGTCTTCTTTTTCTGTTCTTTTTTTCCTATTTGTTTAATCATTTATAATTCATTTTGCTTTTTTCAAGCCTAAAGAAAGATCATATTAAGGTGCGGTTCTGAGCCGGTAGGATCCACAAGAGCCGGGACCCATCAGGTTTTTTCCCAGTGTCCCGCCAGCCCAGTCTGACCCTGTATATATATATTTTAGGTAGATGCCTGTTGAAGGTAAGTGGAAGTCTAGCAACCATTAAACAGTTTCTGTTCCAAGTGAGAGCATTGCAGTATAAAAAGTTACAAAGTCAAAAAATCTGGAATAAAAAACAGAGGATATTTATCAAACTAACGTTACTGTCACATGTAACGTTTTTATTGCAAGTTTTTTAAAAAGGACAACGAAAGACTAATTCACTGGGGATTGCTAAAATAAAATGCACCCTCCCCCCCAGTGAATTAAAGATAATTGTACTAGCCCAGGAACTTTAGAAAGAATTGCCATGTCATCATCCTACCTCTCTCTCTCTCTCTCTCCCAGGTCAGTTTTTAAAGCAAAACCCCATGTACAAAAATATTCTCAGGCCTTTTACAGTAAATATAATTGGTTCCCAAAAGAAGTCACCTGTCAAATAATTGGTGCACTACATGAACATTAAAAGAACTGAAGAGCATTGTTGTACAGCATAGGAACGTTGAGGGCAATGGTAGTCACATGTCTGAGCAAGAGTCATAAAATGCAAGTAAGCATAATTGGGGGGTCATGTTCAGTCAAGCATAAACCAATTAGGTCATGGCTTTAAAAACATTATACACTAGTGGTCTTTTATAAAGAAACAACCTCTATTTAATTATTCTCTTTCATTAAACGCTATATTTTTGGTCATAGTGGTCCAAACATGTTCAAACTGGTTATTATAACCTATAGAGAGTTTCCTGGCCATCTAATTTGTACCATGTTTTACTGTAATACAGTCCATGCATTAATTCCAGTTTGGCCGCATGCCTACATCTGGCTAATTTGTATTTACATGTACACAGGTTATTCTAGCAGCCATGCTGAGGTTTTTATCAGTGAAAAAAGCTCACAGGGTTATAATGCAGTGCACGTGAACTTGCAGTGACTGCAATGGGCTTAACCTCATTCGTTACTAATTTTAATACAAGATTTTGATGCATTTCTTCTGAAAGGGTTTATTAATAATTTCGTTGACATTGACTTTATACTTTTACATTATCCATTTTCATTCTGTTTTTCACTCGGTTGTGTTGTGTTCTGAAACCCATAGGTTTAATGGCTGTGCTATATATAGAGGAGACGGGCATGAGAAGAGGCACGTAGAGTTTACATTAGCAACACCTGTGAAGCCAGGGTTTTGCCTCTAGCCATGCTGCATAATCCTGGGTGACATTGAAGGTGTTTTTGACATTTGTTTTTAATCTCTACCCCATTAACCCATGAGCAATTATAGGTATATTCATGGTTACGCCTTTTCTCATGGGGGATGGGTAAAGACATTCTTGCATATAAAAAGAACATTATCAGTCTTTTTAGTTTTCATTTGAAGTTCTTCATATGAGAATATCAGGAATATATATATATATATATACACTTTTCATCACAAATCAATGGTGTGGGGGTGATGCCTGTGCCCAATACTGAGATACAAGTGTGCTGCACCTATTGAAGATTAATGTGAAGGGAACCCTGGAGCTATGGCCTTGTCAGAAAGTGGTGGTAGCTCCACAATTCCCCTGTGTCAAGAGGAACAGCAGCGCTCAATTCAGAAAGGGAGGGCAGGGTGGCCTAAGCTCAACTATATGGAAGTGCAAGCAGTGTATTTTGACACAAATACCTTTAATGAATTGGGTTCAACCCACAACCCTGCGGGAAAGCAAATGCACGGACATCAATTAATGCTCTTGTGTTAAAGAAATTGTATACACCTTTTAATTAAAATAAATAATGTTTTCATAGGACTTAAGTCCTTCCCAATCTTGAATGACCAAATAATTCTATATTATAAAAAACGAATGAGGCTAATTACTCACCTAATGCAATAATGGTAAATGTATTTACCCACTGATAATTGAATATGATTTTGGGGGTCTACACCTGCCTTCATTAGGTCTCACAGTAAGTGTAAGGAGTGCTCCCAACATACTTAATGAGGGTACAATCATTTACCTTGACGCAATGTGCAAAATGAATTTTCTTGCGCAAGTGTTTTTCCCAGAATTACAGTGACAACTGGGCAATTTGTAGGGTGCAACTATGCAGCATCTAGCACAAGTGCATCCAGTTGACCAACATAGCATGCACTTAACTGCAAAATGGGCACAGTTGCACTGACTATTTTTAAAGTCTGTCTGTTGTAATTTCCAGTAGTGATGGGCGAATTTATTTGCCTAGGTCGAATTTGCGGCGAATTCCCGCGATTCGCAGCTGGTGAATAAATTCGCGAATCACCAGCGAAATTTCGCCGAAAAACGAGTCACGCGTCGTTTTTGGCGCGACGCGACGAAAACGACGCGACACACGCCGAAAACGACGCGACGCGCGACAAAATCGTCCCGCGACTCGTTTCGCGAATTTTTCGCCGATTCGCGAATTTCTCTAGAAATTCGCGAATCTCTAGGTGAAGCGAATCATGGGAGATTCGCCCATCACTAATTTCCAGTGTTTGCTGTGCAAGTTACATCTGTATGCAATATTTTAGGAGCATGTGCACTTCACCTATTGACGCGGGGGGTGAAATGAACCCTGGAGTTACTGCCTGGTCAGGAGGTGGTGGTAACTCCAGAGTTTCCCTGCATCAATAGACACAGCAGCACCCAATTCACAATAAAAGGCAGGAAGTCCTGAGTAGTGTTGAGATCTACTATTTAGGCATGTGAAGAGCACATTTTAAGGCTGGGGACAGACAGGGAGATTCGGGGAGATTCAGTCGCCTGGCGTTTAATAGCAGGCGACAATCTCCCCGAACTTCCTTCTCCCTGTCCGTCGCTAGTTGAAATGTAAAAGCGCTGGCTCTGTGCACACGCGGTGCGGCAATTTCCGGAATCGCCCGAAGTTTCCTCACTGTGGCTGCAAGTGTAGACAAGCCCTTTTGTATTAAAATGATGTAACTCCTATATCAGGAAGAGAAAGCGAACCAAAAACCTCCTTAACATCTGCTCAGTGCTAAAGACCAGCAAATCGTGACCATCAGATCTATAATACAATGGGCATCAAATGGGTTCATGTCTTTAAAAAAATCTTACATAGCTGAATTTGTTGCAGTGTTATATAATATATATTATATATAATAAATACCATCCATGAGAGTACACGGTATGAGGAAATCGTTAGGGAAAAATAGAAACTTCACAAATAATAACCTATTTCCACAACCAGCATATTACATAATTGCCACTGTTTAAAGGGGAAGCTTTAAACTCTTTATTGACGCAGCTGGCAGCTTCTAAGAAAGTCTCTTACTGTCAGAAAGATGTGTCTTCAATATGTAGCTTTGGTGGTAACCACAGAATACATTTATTTTACATCCAAATAATGTCATACTTGTCATATTTAAGTCATTCATATTTCTATGCTATTATTTTCTATTACATTGAAAGGCTTTTGTGTAGGGTTATGTAGCACTGCATAGACTGATTTTACTTTCAGTTAATGTCTGTCTCTCAATATTTGCGTAATTCATATTTATATGTTGTTAACACAAAGGCTTTTTATTTGGAGGTTTTATAGCACAGAATAGGCATATTTTGAATCCAGATGATTTACGTCTCTCGTTTATTGTCACATATTATATCATTCATATTTATATCCTGTAGATGTAAAAGGCATATATTTCTTTGGACTTGGAGCCATTCTTTAGTACAGCTGCTTGAAATGTACAAATATTAACCACTGATTTGATGAAAGTGATATATTTGCGTTGCAAACTTTAACTACATCTCAATTTCTAGTATTTTATTTGCTCTGCTAAAGCAGAGGCTAGTGCAGGGATCCTCAACCTTTTGAACCCGTGAACAACATATAGAAGTAAAAGGAGTTGGGGAGCAACACTATCAGGAAAAATGTTCTTGGGGTGCCAAATAAGTGCTGTGATTGGCCATTTGGAAGCCCCTATGTGGATTGTCAACCTACATTGAGGCTCTGTTTGGCAGTGCACCTGGTTTTTATGCAACCAAAACTTGTCTCCAAGCCTGAAATTCAAAAATAAGCACCTGCTTTGAGGCCAGTGGGAGCAACATCCAAAGGGTTGGAGAGCAACTGGTTGGGGATCACTGGGCTAGTGTAACTGGGAGGTATAGAGGGACTTATTACAAGAATAGCATAGCTGCATATGCAACACCAGTCTTTCCAGGGGTCCTTCCCAGGGGCGCTTCGCCAATGAGGCGAGTTGAGGCACTTGCCTCAGGCAGCAGTGCCTGCCTGGCTACCAGGGGCAGCAAATAGTTGGGTCTTCTAGTGCAGAGGACTCTGCACTAGTGCCGTGGACCCCCTCCTACCCCTGTCCAGCGCTGAAAAAGTGAGCGCTGTGGGGGGGCGGGAAATTCAAGGCCGCCTCAGGCTTGGATCGCCCCTGGTCCTTCCATAAGTCTGGATTGCATTTCTGGAAAATATATTTAAAGGGATCCTGTCATGGGAAAAAACTTTTTTTTTTCAAAATTAAATGCACCAGTTAATAGTGTTGTTCCAGAAGAATTCTGCTCTGAAATCCATTTCTCAAAAGAGCAAACAGATTTTTTTTA
>CM044444.1:25060109-25139720 GCA_024363595.1 Xenopus borealis
TGCTCTTTTGAGAAATGGATTTCAGTGCAGAAGTATACTGGAGCAGCACTATTAACGGATACATTTAAAAAAAAATCATGTTTTCCCATGACAGTTTCCCTTTAAAAGGGTCCCAGTAGTTCAATCCCATAGCCATTTCTATCAGTTCTCCAACTGGTACGATTTTGTGCAATGTCCAAGTACTGTGAAATAGCACTTCTCAAGGAAGTTCAAGGAAAGACAGCAGAAAATGTTGATAGTGTAGTATTTTTCACAAATTTTAAACAACCCTTTTGTGTTTCTTGTTATGTCACACATGAAACCCACTTCTCATTCACCACTGGCAGTCTCCTCTCTTTTATGCCCCCGTTGACTGGGGATAGTTTATCCCTTAACCTGTTACAGATAACGTTGAGTACCTGAACACCTTAAAGGGATACTGTCATTTGAAAAAATATCTTTTTTCAAAATGCATCAGTTAAAAGTGCTGCTCCAGCAGAATTCTGCACTGAAATCCATTTCTCAAAAGAGCAAAAAAAAGGGCCCACGATTGGATCGGTCGATATCGCCCACCTCAGTGTGGGCACATCAGAGAGAGATCCGCTTGTTTTGCGATATAGCCAAACAAGCAGATCTCCCTGTCTATGGCCACCTTAACAACAGAACAATGGGAAGGTAACCAGATAACAGCTCCATAACACAAGATAACAGCTGCCTGGTAGATCTAAGAACAACACTCAATAGTAAAACCCATGTCCCACTGTGTACTATTCAGTTACATTGAGAAGGAGAAAACCTCGTAGTAAGCAGTTCACTCCTAAAGTGCTGGCACAAGTCACATGACCAGGGGCAGCTGGGAAATTGACAAAATGTCTAGCCCCATGTCAGATTTCAAAACTGAATATATAAAAAATCTGTTTGCTCTTTTGAGAAATGGATTGCAGTGCAGAAGTCTGCTGGAGCAGCACTATTAACTGATGCATTTTGAAAAAACATGTTTTCCCATGGCAGTATCCCTTTAAGGTGGGTACTTTATATTACTGTATGCTTCTCGACAAAATGTTTCAATAATTTTGTCAAATCCCAGCACTGACTTTTCTAGGAACAATGTTCTTCATGTGGTATAAAAAACTTTAATAAGTCTCAAACAGCTTTAAAATTGTGAGTGTTATTTGAAAGCTGTCCTATAGGCCTCTTTTTATGCACTAGGAATGATGACAGACATAGTGTGTGTTTTCCAGTGCATATCAACACCTTTTAGTTTATTTTATTATCTGTTCCAGTAAAAATTTAAAGATACAAAATATAAAGGGTTATTCCTTCCCATTTATTGAAATGAGGGGTCTCTGTAATAATAAAACAGTAGCTTGTACTTGATCCAAACTAAGATATAATTAATTCTTAATGGAAGTAATACCAGCCTTTCAGGGTTATTTAATGATTTTCTAGTAGACTTAAGGTATGAAAATCCAAATTAAGTAAAGATCCAATATCCAGAAAACCCCAGATCCCAAGAATTCTGTATAATAGGTCATATATACATACACACACACATATATATATATATATATATATATATATATATATATATAGTTAATATCTAACACAGCCAAGAACTGCACAGGCCTACTGGTTGCTCAGTTGGATTAGTCAGAAACAGGTTATTTTTTCTTCTATCATTGAAGGAATCAGATTTATAATAAAGAAACTTATTAAACAATTTTATTTCTGAAAATGTTTACATCTTGTAAAAATATATCTTGATACAGGTCATAAATACAAAATAATGTGTAAGTATAATAACATTTGCATAGATATAAACAGAACATGAGTTCATTTTATAAAAAAATATACATCCTGGAATGTGGCAATGACAGTTTGTAAAGTTTTATAAAACTTGAATGCATTGAAAAGTGAATTGAGACTATTCACAGAATAATCAAGTAAACAATTATTTCAGCTTGAATAATAGCTGATAATTACTTTATAAAAACAGTAACAGAGAACTGAATAATGATTCATTAAGAAAGGCACACAAAAGATGCCATACATTTCCAGTTAGTGTTTGTCTGGTTTGTCCAGCAGTTATTAGGAACGACTCCCGGTGAATTTTAGTTTAAAAGAGCTCGAACATGGCAGGTTTGACTTTCCTGGCTTCTGTGGTATTGTCGTTTTCTTGTTCCATAGTTTCTTGGTATTTAAATGCACACTTGTTTATTGTTAATTTCCCTTTGAATTTGTTTAATGGAAATAAAGATAAATGTATAACAATAATCTCTGCACAAGCCTATTCCATTTTGCAGGTCTTGCCCTTGAGAGACATAGGTCTGTCTTTCTTTGAAAATCCTCATTATCTCTACACAAAACCCTCTGTTTATGTGTAATAATCCTGTAACAATAAACTTGCAAGAACATGATGTAGCACCTGAGGGCACAGCCATATATATATATATCACCGGGAGTGCTAAGAGATCAAAGAGCAGACATAGAAAGACAGACATATGGACTTATATTATATTTTGCCATAGTCTGCACACAGAGGAAGCTAAAACTATAGCTAGCATAGACATTGCATTTTACCAGATACTTTGAAGGAGACCTTTTTGAAGTCAGTGTGTCTTTTGGAAAGACCAGTGCTAAGAAACATGTTTTTTTGTTCCTTTCTAGAATTTATAATAGCTGACCTTGGATGTGGTGCTTCATAACAGGTTTTCACTTGAAATCGTTCATGCTAAGCAGATGAACGGAAAGAATAAGGCTGCCTAACTTAGAGCTCTTTAGCTTTTGTCTTATATAATGCCAAACCTTTGGATGTCAGGGAGGGTCCTAGTTCAGCATAAACTGGTGGGCAATAAGTTAGGCATCCCCAAAGCCAAACTGATAAGGAAATATAGGTGTGGGATCTGTTTTCTGGAAAGTTTGCTTAGGGTTTGCCAGACATCTTTCCATAATTTAGACCATATCCTTGACTATGATGTTTAGCAGTGAAATATCATTTACGAGGGGTCATTTATTGCTGCTCCTGCAACAAGTACCAAAGCACACTTGTTTGCATCTGATGCAAGAGTGCAGCACTGACCCTGCTGAAAGTGATAAGCAGGCGTGAGCCAGTCCTCTCTTTACTGCTTGCCGTGTCTAAATGGTGACCAAGTTAGGGGACCAGTAAGGGCAGGAGGAACAGCCTATGATTAAATGCATCTGTGCACAAAATAAGTAAGTCTGTTTGTTTACCTTATATTTTTGCGATAAAGTAAACTTTTCTTTTATTTGTAAACCTGATTGTTGGATATTTGAGGGCATTCTGCTGTTTTTTGGAATGCCTATGTGCCTCCCCCACCAGCCCCTTAGGAAAACGGCAATGCCAATTGCAGGTATCTATGCTACTTTTGGAGCACATAGACCTGCAGCAATCTTTTAAAGACCAGGACAGGGCAGAAAACGGAGCCCATGATGAGCTCTATAGCAATACATCCTAGTTTTATGGTAAAAGTTTTACTGCATATATGCCTCACTAGATATGCCTCTCCAGGCATGAGCTGCAATTAAAAAAAAAACTGTCTTTCAGTGTCAGATTTATTGTGAATTATTACCTGTAGAAGTCATGTGCTATAGGCATCAGGGGAAAACATTGCCAACCCTGTTTAATTATCAGTTTCTTTAAACAGGAGTTGTAATGATGCTTTCCAGCGATATATTTCAACCTCCTGTTCTACAATTGTGACCATCACATGCCATATAGCTGTAAAAGTGCTTTATTTAAAAACTAGGTGCCCCTCACCTAGTAGAGTAAGCACCTGTTATCACTGCCCAGCAGTCTCCACCCATATTTGCAGTTCACTGTGATGTGATTGTATAGGGATCAGGACCAAAACACCAACACACTAGCAATATAAATGCTTAAAAGGAACCCTGTCTGGGGTCCATATATACTACTTCTAAGAGGCTTCACAGTCCTTAAACTCCACCTCTTGGACATCTGATATGTTGTGTCACAATCAAGATTATCGCTCCAATGTTCATCTCATGATAAGAAAGCTAAACCGTTTAAAAAATGAAGTGAAGAACAAACTCCATAAATGAACATAGCAACGGTGGCATGATGACTTGCCATTAAGACCTTTTGAACTTAGTAGCCAAAATAAATATCTGAGGTTTTTATGTAAAAAGTACAACTATTGGCTTATAAATGCTGCGAGGAATGTATCCAAGCCACTATTCCCGTTTTTACAATAAATAATACTGCAAAGAATGTACAGCATATTTGTAGTTTTTATGGTCAGTAATTCCATGAACAGCTAGTCAGCTACTAAAAGTGGCAGGAAAAGCAATCATATGGAGTAGTTTTTACTTTGGAGATCAGTGATCCCCAACCAGTAGCTCGCAAGCAACATGTTGCTCTCCAACCCCTTGGATGTTGCTCTCATTGTCCTCATATCAGGTGCTTATTTTAGAATTCCAGGCTAGGAAGAAAGTTTTAATTGCATAAAAACTAAGTATAGTACCAAGCAGAGCCTCCTGTAGGCTGCCAGTCCCAAAGGGGCTACCAAATAACCAATCAAAGCCCTTATTTGGGAACCCCAGGGACTTTTTCGTGGTTGTGTTGCTCCCCAACTCTTTTTATATTTGAATGTGGCTCACGGGTCAAAAAGGTTGGGGACCCCTGATGTAGATGGTGGCCCAATATCAAGGGCTGTGTGGCATGTGAGAGCTTATACAGTAAGTGCAAGAACATATTGATTTGATTCCAGTGATGTTCATTGTTGTATTTTGTTCCCACAATTTTGTTTGTGTGCACCATTTTGGAGAACTACATTCCACAACATTTCAAATGTTGCAAATTCACCATAAGTCATAGATCTGTAAAGGATAGGCAATTACAGATCTACTAATATATCATTCTATCCTATCATTAGATAAACAGCATGAATGAAGCAGATTAATGGCGTAGCCTTAACCGTCCAAATTTTTCATTGTTGGATACTGTGAAAATTTACTATACATGTTTGAACTGAAATATACTGACATTGAAAACAAAACAGGCATGTAAGTCAAAATCAGCTTGCAGAATAAATAGCCCTGGGAATTCCAGATCAACACATCTTTGTACACTTGCATTGCCCATTTATACTGTACAATATTTACATTTCCCTCTAATAGGGCAGCTACATACACGGCCACACGTTTTCCATTTTCCTTAACATCCTGTTTTTGTCTTTTCTGCACATCCTCTTGCTTTTCTTCTTCATCTTCCTCTTCCGCACCTTCACATATCATCATCTTTTCTAAAGATAATTAAAATGTATGGTTTATGGCTTGAACATAGAAAAATATAGACAGCCATCACAATATTAAACTTCAGATCACAGTACACTAATGTCAATTTGCATCCACCCAAGTAGCACCATTATTTAGTCCAGGAAGTCTTTACAATCTAGTCGGCAGGACACAGGGGTAGGCAGTTCAGAGAGATTAGTCGTCCCAAAGAAGAGGAGATTTGCAGCAGCGCGACTAATTCTCCCCGAATCTGACCATGTGTCTCTGCCCTAAAGGGGAGGGTATTTTTGGACACTTCATCGCCCATGGAAAAGGAGATTTACAGCCTTATGATAAAGCGTCCCAGTGTGTCAGGGCCCTAAGGGCTCATCCAGGCGAGAAGATTCAAGGAGATTCGTCGCCTGGCGACAAAACGTCACGTCTTTGAGGTGACTAATCTCCTTGAATGGCTTGCTCATATCTTGCACCAGCTAGCGCTAAAGTCGCTGGCGTCTATTCACATGCGACAACGCGATTTTCAAAGTCGCTTGCGACTTTAGCGCTAGCTGGTGCAGGATTTGAGCAAGCTTTTTAAGGAGATTAGTCACCTCAAAGACGTGGCATTTTGTTGCCAGGCGACGAATCTCCTTGAATCTTCTCGTCTGGATGAGCCCTTAATGTCTGTGTACAGCTAAAGAAAGATATAAATATCTAGTTCAGATTAAAATCTTTTGATGCCATTGGAATCCTGTGACACATCCTTTAATGTTAATCACATAACTCGCAAGCCTTTGTAAAGGACATCTTCCTTGTGAATCACAACAGATCTCTATTTGCCTAATCAATAAAGTATAATCACCAGTGCTGCCATCGGTCATTAGTACAAATGAGGAGCATTTACCTGCTTAAGAGAAAATTGCTAGACCACATGGATTCCCTCTTTGTATTCGGTCCTAGTACAATCATTGAGTTCCTTTCTTTTCTTTTCAAGTCGCCATGCACAAGGTCAGGCCTGAGGAAAATAATTGCAAAAATAATCACAGTTATTGCTAACATGCCATTAAACTGTTTATAACATTTCAATAGGCAGCAATCCATGAAGACAAGCAGATTTTAGGTTACAGCCAGAATCCTCTGCCCTGCTGCTCTTCCGCTCCTGCTCTGCCTGCACTTGGAAGCATTGTTTCCGCTCGGGTGCAGGCGGACATGGCGGATTTCAGCCCAAAATGTGACATTTCGCACTTTGTGCTGAAATCCACCTGCAGTTAGAAAGACAGGGGGACAGCAGTGCTGCGGATTTGCTGCTTGTGGAGAATTCACTTTCATAAGGATCGTCTGGCCCTAGCCTTAGTTAGAAGAGTATTTTGTAGCACAGACAATATTATAAAGGGAATAATGTATAAACTATTGAAAAGGAATATTGTACCTACTGTTTATATTTTATAAGTTATTCATGACTTTTTATTACACTGTTTATTGAAGCTACAAAAGGTCCCTTTGCATAGGCCACTAACACTTTTTCAGAAAGCATCAGTTAATAGTGCTGCTCCAGCAGAATTCTGCACTGAAACCCATTCCTCAAAAAAGCAAAAAGATTTTTTATATTTCATTTTGAAATGGGGCTAGACATATTGTCAGTTTCCCAGCTGCCCCAAGTCATGTGACTTGTGCTCTGATAAACTTCAATCACTCTTTACTGCTGTAATGCAAGTTGGAGTGATCTCACCCCTCCCTTTCCCCCACCCAGCAGCCTAACAACAGAACAATGAGAAAGTAACCAGATAACAGCTCCCTAACACAAGATAACAGCTGCCTGGTAGATCTAAGAACAGCACTCAATAGTAAAACCCATGTCCCACTGCGTACTATTCAGTTACATTGAGAAGTAAAAACAACAGCCTGCCAGAAATAAGTTCCCCCCTAAAGTGCAGACACATGACCAGGGGCCAGGGGTGATCCTGCTAGCATCGCCGCCTGATTTTGCCGCCCCCCCTCTTCCCCACGGCGCTCAAAAGTGAGCGCCGGACAGGGGTAGGGGGTCCACGGCGCTAGTACTGCAACAGAAATTCGGCTCTTAGTTACCAGGAGCAGCATTTTTGCCGCCCCTGGTAATTAGGGAGGTGCTGCTGCCTGAAGTGAGTGCCTCAACTCGCCTCATTGGCGGAGTGCCCCTGCCAGGGGCAGCTGGGAAATTGACCAAAATGTCTAGCCCCATGTCAGATTTCAAAATTGAATATTAAAAAAAAAAATCTGTTTGCTCTTTTGAGAAATGGATTTCACTGCAGAATTCTGTTGGAGCAGCACTATTAACTGATCATTTCCTTTAAGCAATGCTATTAGCTGACATCACACAAGAGGCTTCCAGTTGTGACTGGGGCAGTGCAAGAGCATAATCTGACATTTGGAATCTCTATTTCAGTTCTGCTCTTCCTAGAGAAAGTCAATGCCAATATCTTACAGACTTACAGAAAGTCTCAGCTGCATTTAATAAGTATAATATATATAAGATATAACATTTCATTAACAACAATCTGGATTTCTATTAATGAAATGCACTTTTTGGGTAAGGTATTATATAAATAGTCTTCTTGCCTTGAGATTGTTAAAGTATGCCAGCATCAGCATTAGGCAAATACTTTGTACATGAAGATTTTGCTATATAAATGGTTGAATTAAGAGGCATATACATGTTGAATCAAGGTTTGAGGAAATGCAGTCAACATTTTTTTTTTGTTTGGTTTTTGGTCACTTAACAGTAACAATATAAGGAAGTTACACTATTTATTCCTGGCTAAAAAGTGACCTTTTAGATTTGTTTAATTAAAAAACTAATCTGATTTCTTTAGAAAGGAATAAACAAAATGTCACTAATATTTTTAACTTTATTTATTTCAGTTGAAGACATTTAAAACTAGCTACTTGCAAAAAAAGAAATACAATGGTTATGTATTGTTAAAAAACAGGTCTATAAAAGCAGTGCACTTTTCTTGTGACACTTTATAGATAGAAAAGTGGTGAAGTGGAACTAAAGAATATTATACCTGTAGAGCTGAGGGCATGAACTTTTCAAAGATGCAGACATTCCCAACTTATTTCTGGTCTTTGTTTTCTTCAGAAGTTCTCTGACAATTCCAAATGGGTGATCAAACTACAGAACATAAAGGTAAAATTACTATTTGTATTATTTATATATTTTGCGGCACAATATGGCACAGAATGTAGTACAATAATTGCTTATCAAGTTTGCAGCACTGAGCTAATGAGGTGAGATGAATATAATGTACCCTACATTATATTCATCTCACCTCATTAGCTCAGTGCTGCAGATAGTAAAAATACACCACACCCTACTACATAGCTACTAGTAGAATGGCATCTTACTTGCTAGCTGTTTGTACAGTATGCAACAGATAGTAGAACAATATTGTACCATGCTACCAGTACATGTATGGCAGATATTAAAATCACATCCCACCCTTCTAGCTGTACTTATGTGGCAGGTAGAATATCACCACACATCACCCAAGTGAACCAATTACAATACAATTTGTAAAGAGAGAGAAATTGAGTTTCCGCACGCACACATGAGTGGGTAAAATGCAGGAACATTATTAAACCTTAATTATGGACGGCTGACGCGTTTCAGGCATCATAAGCATGCTGCAATATTGTTTAGGTGTATAGATTTCCTTTAAGTCTTACTTCTAATTGAAATCACAAGTGACTTGTGACGTTGTGCAAATCCTTTTTTTATCTCACTAAAGCCCCTAACAGAATTTCCCAAGGATTGAATAGAAAAACAGGACATGCACCTACTCGGTATTTTATTTCCGGAACAAAAATATTTTAATGAAGGCCTAGTTTGCAGCAATCACCTTTTCAAAGTTTTCCTAATTTCTGCCATAAACCTCTAGCTGTGCAGATGCAAATGTTATGTTTAGTTATGGAGACCATCAGTGATATCCTACTTCAAAGTCTGTTTTTCCAGGTGTGAGGGCAGTTCAAACTCCAGATGTTACCATGTGACTATTCCAAAATGATATGGAATTTATTTAGCCAAATAATGAGAGAAAAACACAACAATTTCTATCTAAACATAATATTTAATTACATAAAACAAAAAATCTCTGAAGAACCCTTATAAAATGTTTAACATACTTATAATACTTATATATTCCCATAGTAGGGGTTATACCCAGTTCCATAAATATAACTAATTTAGTCTCAGTTGAGCCTATGCCTAGACCAGTGCTGTTTTGTAGGTAGTTGGTGCTTTGGGTTGTTTAAGGTGTTTCTTGTCCCCGAGCTGCCTTGCAATTGCTCATGCAGCCCTTATTTAAAAAATCTTAAGGTTGAAGTGCCTGAGTTTTAGGCAACCTAAGCACTGAGGTCCCATCTATGCAACAGTACCATGTTATAGAAGCAGACACCACTAGTATCAAGTAGATATAAAGAAATGTATAGTACATGATTGTAAGCTCTTGTGAATAGGACTCAAGTCTATTTTGTTCTGTTACCCTTGTTTGTTAAATTTTTGTAACACACACTTTGTCATATAAATTAATTATGATGAAGACTATGGCAATAAACATGGTGTGTCATGATCTCCATCTTCCTAGCCTGCCATGAAGCAAACAAAAATATTACTCGATTTGGGATCCCTGAATTGAATTCTGCATATGCATTTTCTTTACCTTTCTAGTTTCTTGCTCTGGCAAAGTATCACAGTATGTCTTGTCCCACAATTTCTGAAAATCTCTTTCATCAAATTTCACTTTGTTCACTGACTTCCTGAACCCGAGCAAAGAAGGACTTTTTCTTTCATTCATCTGCGCATTAGCCGCTGTAGCAAGAAATTCTCAAATTAGTAAAACATAATTAAGCAAAGCACTGGCATTACTAAAATGATAACAATAAACATGAATAAGTGAAAGGTGCGTATGATATAATGGGGAAAAGTTCATTTTAGGTTAATGAAGTCATAGTATTCTAAAGTTTGCACTTTGTTGTTATACGAGATACATTAGATGTCAATTATGTTTGCCATGTTTATTTACTTTGCACCTGCCTTCTATGTACGATGAATTGCTGCAGGTCTGTGATGTTTTGAATGAATCTACCCCATGAAAACAACAATGTCTGGGTTTCGCTGCACTGTATTCATGGGGTGAGTGGGAAAGCAATATAGACATCTAATTGCCTGTCCTTTAATTTTTTAGGCTCAAACTGCCTCAGGGCCCTGTACTTACAGGACTGTCTTGGGCAAGATTTTATTTTTCTGGCACAGAAAGGAATAAAAACAGGTTTGGGATCCCTTAACCCGGAAGGCCATTTACCATAAGCAAATCATTTTTTTTCTGCAATAATAAAGTAATACCTTCTACTAAGCTGCATGAATCAATTTGGCTGCAAAACAATCCTATTGGATGTATTGAGTATTTTAATGTTTTTGTTTTATGGAAAAACCCTTATCTGCATAACCCCAGGTCCAAAGCAGTAGGCATAACAAAAACCATACCTTCATCTACTGTCTTGGCAGAATGAATTGTATACAAACATGATCAAATGATATAAATACATGTATTAAAAAACAGTTTCTGAATAAAGACTTCAGCCCACCTATTTTCCCTGCTTTGTCATTACGCTTGACAACTCTGGGCAGAGAATGCAGTGAAAAGGAGTACTTTGTACATTTTATTGTTTTTAATTTGCAGCTAATACCTGCAACTTCATGCAATTTTATTTCTATAGAAATGTGCTTGTGTAAACCAATCTAAGTCAGTGTCCTCTTGATCTGTTCCAGAAAAGATATTGATTGCTTCATCTGAAGCAGGGCCCTTGACTGTATAAACGGCTTCATAAGAACTGATGATACCTTTTCTTTGCAACTTGTATTTGCAAATAAGTCACATTGGACAACAGACTCTTGTTTAAGTAAGCTCAATACATGAATGAGCTGGTGTCTGCTGTGGCCTGTGGCATAAACTCTGTTCATCCAGTAACATGTCTTAACTTCTATTGTTCTTCAGTATTTTATTAAGATTTGTAAAAACAGAAGAGTTGATAAGACACCAACCTTTGTAGCCAAACTTCTCTGAGTTTACACCGGTTTCTGGGATCATGAAAAGGTCAGAGTTATTTCCACTTTGTACAAACATACTGTGTGGCCGGTTCCTCCTCAAGGGAACTTGCTTCTTCATCTCTTGGTGGGAACTGAGGAGAACATTGGCTGCTCCACAGCAGCAGTGCTGTACAACATACTCCTATAACAGGTGAGATACGAGGAATATAGACTGTAACATCTGTCTTCTTCTGTCACTACTGTGTTATTATGCCCACATTTCTGACATTCCAAAGCTAAGCTCCTTCTAATGGAATTCTTGTTCATCCTAACCTGCATATGCCTTTTGGGGGAGAGTGAGAGTTCTAGCTGCAGTGCTTTATTCTAAAGATTTATTAGCTTTTACCCTGTTTGCTCGTTACATTATTACAGAAATAACACTGCTTGGGGCTCTTGGATCTATAAAATCTTAAAAACCTGTAAAAATGTAACTTTACCGCCAACCTACTCGTGTGCATGTCCATATTGGTCATATTTATTAGAACAAGACTTTTGAAATACCTTTCCCATGTCTAAAAAATTTAACCAATTCTGTAATTCTCTAAAACTGGCAGGAAATAGAGTTATAAAGTTCACATTTATAAAGTAAAACTATTTATATAGTTTATGGTCAGTGACTTATAGTTGCCTAAAGAAAACATAGAATGCTCCACACCCACCTTCCAACATAAATCCTCCCTCACAAATCCTCTATATGTAGTATACCATTCTCCTCCCAGGTGCTCAACTGCCAGTGTTCCAACCATATCCAACAATTCTTATTCACAAACAAGGTGGCAGTACGGTTAAATAAAAGCAGTCGTTTATTGCAGCAGGCTCTTGGAAAACAAGGACTGGCACGTTTCAGGAATGTTTCAGACTTAATGCCCTTAATCATAGTCTACTTAATCATGAGTTTAGGATTAAGGGCATTAAAGAGATACTGTTATGGGAAAACATGCTTTTTTCAAAACTCATCAGTGCTACTCCAGCAGACTTTTGCACTGATATCCATTTCTCAAAAGAGCAAACAGAATTTTTATATTCAGTTCTGAAATTTGACATGGGGCTAGACATTTTGTCAATTTCCCAGCTGCCCCTGGTCATGTGACTTGTGCCAGCACTTTAGGAGGGAACTGCTTTCTGGCAGGCTGTTGTTTTTCCTTCTCAATGTAACTGAAGGAGTCATAGTGGGACATGGGTTTTTACTATTTAGTGCTGTGCTTCGATCTACCAGACAGTTGTTATCTTGTGTTAGGGAGCTGTTATCTGGTTACTTTCCCACTGTTGTTAGGCTGCTGGGGGGGGGGGGTGATATCACTCCAACTTGCAGTACAGCAGTGAAGAGTGATTGAAGTTTATCAGAGCACAAGTCACATGACTTGGAGTAGCTGCAAAATTGACAATATGTCTAGCTAGCCCCATGTCAGATTTCAAATAAACAATAAAAAAATCTATTTGCTCTTTTGAGAAATGAATTTCATTGCAGAATTCTGCTGGGGAAGCACTATTAACAGATGCATTTTGAAAAAAACATTTTTTTCCCCATGACAGTATCCCTTTAAGTTCAAATTCATCATGCTTTGTTGTCCAGCAACCTGCTGCAATAAACAACTAATTTATAGTTGGCCAGGCAAAATCCAGTTTATGCATATCAGAAATACTGACTAATGGCACTTTCCCAATTTTTTAATGTAAGTTTGGTTCTAAGCATCTCTTGATTGGCCAAAATCATACAGAGAAAGAGAGTCGATAAAGAGTTTAATTATGGGTACCTCGTATAATGATGATCATACCGTGTGCTTAAAACATGTACAAAAATTTTTGAAATTTTTTTTAAAATTCATTTTAACAATTTTTTAAAGGATTATGTAAACAAAAAAGGAAAATAAATATTTAACTGTAAATGTAACAAATGTAAACTTTATATAGTTATATATTAATGGTAGCATCAACAATCTAATTTTAGTTTTCAGACAAGTCTGTTCCTGTATCTCTGAAGTATTATTTATCACTGGAAGCAAATATTATTTATGTTTTAAGCTGAAGGACAAGAGTGCACCATATTTTTCCCCAGGCCTCAAATGACCCTCATGTCACATCATTACATTTCTGATCTTCAGCAGTCCTATTGCTCGCTTTCTCCCTCAAGGAATCCAGTTAGAAAGACATTTTCAAAAAATCCTACACTCTGGTAACTTCTAAACGTTGTGTAACATGATCTTACCTCTTTCATCTGTTTCATTCTGTCCTCTTTTTGCAAGGCAAAGACTTGCCTTTGCAGCTTGAGGTTGTGTTCCTGGAGCTGCCCAATTTTTTCTATGAGCTGACAGATGTGTTCCAAGTATCCAAGGCCTGAGCCAAGGGCTTTTGATGCTCCTTGATTTACCTGTAACAGACACATAACTAAAATGATATTTCTACTGTGTGCTGTACTATCTCAAGCTTATTAGGAGTTTAACAATTTATTGCATGTATCAGCATTAGTGATGGGCGAATCTCCCGCGATTCGCTTCGCCGAAAAATTCGCGAATTTCTTGAGAAATTCGCGAATTGGCGAAAAATTCGCGAAACGAGTCGCGGGACGATTTTGTCGCGCGTCGCGTCAATTTTGACGCGTCGCGTCGTTTTTGGCGCGCGTCGCGTCGTTTTTGACGCGCGTCGCGTCGTTTTCGTCGCGTCGCGTCAAAAATGACGCGCGACTGACGCGCGACTCGTTTTCGGCGAATTTTCGCCAAGCGAAATTTCGCTGGTGATTCGTGAATTTATTCGCCAGCGGCGAATCGCGGGAATTCGCCGCGAATTCGACCTAGGCGAATAAATTCGCCCATCACTAATCAGCATGTTTTTGCATAGGGGCCTAACTATTAATGCAGCATCATGGCGATTCAGTGCTATTCTGGCTATTGCTAATAGCTTCACTTTTAGATTTTTATCATGAGCGATAAGTATATTTTAACATTGCACCAGTGGTCTAAATATAGGGGAGCAACCCCACATTTCTGTTAGACCAGTGATTTTCCCATGCAGTGGTACACGTTGAAGCTAGATTCAAATACAGGTAATATAATATAAAATAATATTAAAACTATAACAAATATGTCCTATCTATCAGGGCAAAAAAACCATACATGGTGGGCTGTATTCAACTTGGAGGCCAAGCTAATAACCGTGAGAGACCAGTACCTTTTTCTACTAACAAGTACCTTATAATGTTTAGTTTAATTGACATGCTTATTCCATTTGTCCACACATGTATAATTTATCTCAGGGCTTATAAAACCCACAAACTAAACATATTGATAAAAGGACAGGAGGTGATTTCTCTCTAAAGCAAGTACAGGAGTTAACATCTTCAGTGACTCAACTGAGTGACCTCTACAAGCATTTTTCATCCCTTGCATCTGTGGATGAGCTCACATTCATCTTGTAGACTAACCTTCCATGAGCTGCCTCTTCCTGCTGCGTGAACTCCTTATAAAAATAAATAAAGGGTGTTGTGCAGAGCACATCATGGTCATTCTTTTTGGTGGTGTTCATGTTTCTGTACAAAAGCAGGAAGCAACCCCAGCACTTTCCCATTATGAGTGTGATACAAGGGAAATGCCAGAATACTGATTTCCGTTCTGTTCCTTACAGGCTGGCCAGCGAAAAGATCCCATTTCCAACAACAATACCTCATGCTGAGCACAATAACTGCCTCCGATATACACTGTACTGTCCCTGGAAACGTTACGTGGGTTCCTGCCTTTGATCCAGAAAATAAATACATTCTAAATTTATCTCAATGCATCACACGTACTTGACTTTAGCCCTAAAATGGTTATATGTCTGGTTGCAACACAGTTTAATTCGTAGGGGCAGATTTATCTAGTGAAATTAGAGCTCACTACAGAAAAACTCACCCGTTCCTATTCTGTGGTGGCCTGCAGGTGTCACTGTGCATACACAGGACTTTCTGTACAGCTTGAAAGTGAAAGTAAGAAGTTACTGCTGTTGTGTAATGGCTGCATTAGTCTGCTGATAAAGCATTGTTATACACTGCTCATCCTAAGCTACCAGGATGCCTCCTCTGCCTCTGCAGCAGCCTGCAGATTTTCTTCCAAACCCTGGTGAGCCTACCATACCTTTTACTGCTTGGATTCGTATGTTTGCTAATTACATTATTGCTGCTGACCAAGGGGAGATTTCGGCTGCTAGAAAGCGTGCTTTACTTATTCACTGCCTGAGAAATAAAGCACTGTTATACCCAACTCATACTCGGCTACCAAAACACAACATATTCATTAATTTGGGATTTTATCAAATGGTGAACTTTGATAAATATGCTTCTAAAAATCCAATAGTAATGAGCTGGAAGTGGGTGAGTTTTTCTGTGGTGAGCTCACTCACTTCCAGCTCATTACTATTGGATTTTTAGAAGCACATTTGATAAAATCCCATATTAATGAATATGTTGTGTTTTGGTAGCCAAGGATGAGTAGGGTATAACAGTGCTTTATTCCTCAGGCAGTGAAATAAATTGATGAATTTGCCCTCAGTGTTATGAATAATAGAAACATAGAATGTATGGAAGATAATCTGTGCTAGTATTCATTTAAAAAGTGGGTTGGTTAATCTAGCCCACCTGTTATTAAAGGAGAAGGAAACCCTAAAACTGAATAGGACTAAAAATGCCATATTTTATATACTGAACTTATTGCACCAGTCTAAAGTGCATAAAGGAAAGTTAAAGGGTTGGGGAGGAGTGGGAGGGTTGTGGCCTTTGGACAAGCTGAAGACTGGAACTGGGTCCCCTATGAGGTTGTCGTGCCCCTGGACCACCCAATTCAACCCTGTATCTTATATTTGTAGATTCCAGAGTAAGTCAAACTGTCTCCCTATAGTATTTTGTATTTATCCTTCTCTGATTGACAGTTTTTCTCTCATATACACATAGTGACAGGTGCTAAGATATGGCAATTCGACTGTTACCCAAAGCCAGACACAAATAGCAATATCTAGACTACTACAGTTGACATTGACCTTTATTAAGACCCATAAATCAGAGATGTTAAACTTGGGGCCACGCAACTGCTCTGCACGGCAATTGCAAATGTTTGAATAGCCACACCAGCCTACAAAAGACACAAAAGTGAGGGGGGTTTCAAAGATAAAAAAAAATCATATTGTGAAGCAGAAATATAGGAATTTAAAAGTGTTTTACTGGCTTCAAAATCAAATCATTTGCAAAAGATCATTTTTGTCACATTTGTTACTTGGACTGCATCTGTAACTAAGAACTGAATCTAAACACATTGCTTTCCCAATGACAGATTCTTCTATCCAGCTCATTCACAGTTGTCTGTGCATGCTCTACTATGCATATCTGAGAAGAAAACTTCTGGTAAGGGATGGTATGATCCCAACACTTTTTTTAACTATGGTATTTTTAATAGAAAATGTAGATATTTAAATATAAATATTTCAACACACTTAGGGGCAAATTTACTATTATTCCCCCCAAAAAATTCGATGTTTGATTAGCATTTGATTTTCGAATCGTATTCGATCAGGACTTAGCCTCAGAAGCCTATGGGAGGGCTCCCATAGGCTTCTATTACAATTCGGTAGGTCCAACCTGACGAAGTAGGCAATCGAATAACTTTTAAAAATTAAATCCTTCGCTGATCGAATATTCTATCATTCAAATCTATTCAATCATTCGCTATTCGATGATCAAATAAGCCAAATTTGCATATTCGACCAATCGAATTTTTCCTACGATCGTTGTTCGATCAAACTTCGATCTATTCATGTGAATTTAGTAAATGGGCCCCTTAGTTTCAGCAAATGCTCCTCTAGCTCCTTTTGCCTTTCTTTGTAATATCTAATCATTTCTAATCTCAACATGTAGAGCTGCTATACTGTCCTAGAAGCACTTACGCACTCACAGCCTGCAGCATATAAACCTGTCACAACCTCTCACTACTTTGCAGTCCTTGGTTCCCACTACCGTGCAGCCCTAACCAAGGTATTATCTGCCTACTAAAGCTAGTAGGTTAACTGGCTCATGTTTAATAGACCCTGGTGTGCAATTTTGAAGTCGTAAATGCAATGTTCAAATTTCTGACTCCACACAGAGCATCCACATTCATCCTACAGAACATGTGTCTGATTTATATGTTTAGAGCTAATATGTCCTGTGTTTGATATATTACTCTACTGGGCTGAAAGGAAATGATTTGTGTAAGTAACGCTATGTGAAATGATAATATATACAGTGTATATGCATAGAGGAGGCACTTTTAACTAGTGAGCTGCAATTCAACCAATGATATAAATGTCTACACATTTTAACAGCTTATTGTGTAACATAAATACATATTTCTGGTACAGGCAGAAAAGCAGCAGGAAATTAATACACAATAGCTGGTTGAGTCATGATGGACTTTGTTAATAAGAATGAAGTCAATGCAGTCACATGTTGGTGATGATTATGATGACTACCAAGAAAGTGAATTTATATTTAGACAATGACTTATTTCAATACTATTCCACTTGTTCATTAAAGAAATATTATAATCATTTCTACTGGTTATTCAGTGCTCAGCAGAGGCGACACTCTCTTCAAATAATCACAAATGACCCTACATTGCAAAATGATGAGGGAAGGATAGCTGCCACTTGACACCAAGTTTTTTCCTTTCAAACCCTTCCTCATTGCAAAAAACACCTGCCATATCTCAAAACTATCCATAATTAAATGTGAGTTTTTAGATTGCAATGGTTGCAAACACTGAATATTCTGGAAACTACCCCAATTTTTCTCATGATCTGGTGACTTTTACAGTAAAATACTTGCTCCTATAGTATGCCATAGTGCAGTAGACTCAGAACATTTGCACTCCTAGTGAGTTCTACTGACAAATTGTACCCTGTACCCAGGGACTGTACCCAGTGGATTTTAATTTTAGACACATTTTCTCTATTGTACCTTCTAATTCTTATGGGACATTAATGGTGGCCATACATGCTTCAATTACAATTTTTCTCACGGCCATTGATCATACAACAGATCTTTTGCCCAATCTACTAATGTTAAGAGCTGAATTGTCAGATATGCAGGTAAAAAAACAAAAGGAATTCTTTAGCTCTATCCAATGATTCAGTATAAACGTGATGATATTTGGGAACCTTCAAAGGTGAAAAATTTTCAGTCCTACCCAACAAGACGACCAATATCCAAGGCTTTTTACTATGGATGCACCAACCAGGGTCGTACTGGCACAGCGGGAGACAGGGGAAAAACACGATGGGCCCCTGACTTTTATGGCCCCCGGGCCAGCCCCCCCCCCTTATTAAAAAAAAATTTGCGGCTGCGCTTCTCCTCAGATATGTGCCAACGCTGTTCCTCGCATGTGCAACGGTGCTGCGATGTCCAAGCATGCATGCCAGTGCCAGTGTGGGTGCAGCTTTAGGGGCGGGGGCAGCTGAGAGGGGGCCCTGGACGACCCTGACAAAATCCATGATTCAGTTTGGGCTTCGGCCAGGATTCAGCCTTTTTCAGCAGGATTCGGCCGAATCCTTGTGCGTGGCTGAACCGAATCCTAATTTGCAGATGCAAATAAGGGGCAGGAAGAGAAATCAGGTTACTTTTCATCACAAAACAAGGAAGAAAAAACATTTTTTCTCCACTGCTTCCTTCCTGACCATAATTTGCATATGCAAATTAGGATTTGGTAATCAGGTGAATCTTTCGGGAATTCCGCCAGATCCAAAATAGTGGATCCGGTGCATCCCTACTTTTTACCAATCTTGGTTGCCTTTTCTTACACCACACATGCAACGATTATCGTACAAAAGATCTTCCAAACAATATTATCAATGTATCTATGGCCACCTTTCCTGGTGTTTTCTGAATTTACCTCCAACCACCCCCACCTCCACCAAAAAGTGTACTTGTATGGGTATATATATATATATATTTGTGTGTGGGTTTCCTTTCTTCTCAGTGAAGTGTTTTGCCACAACCTTATCTCACGCATGTACTGTAAAAATACAAAAAAATAACATAGAGGAATGTATGTTTCAGGAATGGAATTTTCAAGGTCTTTTTTTGCTTTTAAAATACTGAAGTGTTGCAAAATACAAAAGTTAAAAGTTGAATTAAGAGTTGTACGGAGAGACACGGGCAAATTTACAAAATTCATGTGAATGGATCGAAATTTGATTGAATATGATCGAATTCCGATCGTGCGATTTTTTCGAATATACAAATTTGGCTTCTTCGATCATCGAATACCGAATTATCGAATAGATCAGATATTTGATAATTCGATCATTCGATGTTCGAAGGAATTACAATTTAAAATTTTGAATGCCTACTTCGCCAGATTGAACCAATAGAAGCCTATGGGAACCCCCCCATAGGCTTTTTTTGATCGAGAAATCGAATATCGAGCAAAATAATAGCCTAAAACAATTCGAAAAAGCATTCGATAGTCGAATGCTTATCAAATTTCGAATACATTCGTAGGATTTTTGGTGAATAATAGTACATTTGCCCCACATTAGCCAAATACCTCCCTTGCAAGCCTTATCAGCTTTGGCTATTTGAATGTTTTCTTGGATCCAGTGTAGCAGGCTGCTCATACAAAGGAGAAATTTATGAAAAAAAGATAGTTCTGTTGGTTAACTGGATTGACAGGTTGTATGGAATTTAAGTTCAGGTCTTTTTATAGTGGTTTTCTAAACATCATTCATCCCAGAAAAAATAACAGGAAAGAAAAGTTAAAATAAAAAAAAAAAACTATCTGGGCAAACAATAATTATCCTCTGAACAAAGGGCATAAAAAAAGTCTTTGCCTTTAAATGGACTGGTGGGAATAAGCAGGTATAATCTCTGCCTAGAAAGCATCTCACTACTTGTCAGTACTTAAAAGGTTTAAAGGGATACTACATTTCAAAATGCATCAGTTAATAGTGATACTCCAGTAGACTTCTGCACTGAAATCCATTTCTCAAAAGTGCAAGCAGATTTTTGTATATTCAGTTTTGAAATCTGACATGGGGCTAGACATTGTGTCAATTACCCAGCTGCCCCTGGTCATGTGACTTGTGCCAGCACTTTAGGAGTCACAGTGGGACATGGGTTTTTTTACTATTGAGTGCTGTTCTAAGATCTACCAAGCAGGTGTTATCTTCTGTTAGGGAGCTGTTATCTGGTTACCTTATCTGGGCGGAGGGAGGTTGCGATATTACTACAACTTGCAGTACAGCAGTAAAGAGTGACTGAAGTTTATCAGAGCACAAGTCACATGACTTGGGGCAGCTGGGAAATTGACAATATGTCTAGCCCCATATCAGATTTCAAAATGAAATATAAAATATCTGTTTGCTCTTTTGAGAAATGGATTTCGGTGCAGAATCCTCCTGAAGCAGCACTATTAAGATGCATTTTGAAATGTATCCCTTTAAACCTTTTATTTACTAAGTACTGACAAGTAGTGAGATGCTTTCTAGGCAGAGATTATACCTGCTTATACCCCCGTTGAAATCGAACAATCCATTCGTACCATTTTATCGAGAAATCGAATATCGAGCGTGAAACTATTCTATAAGCATTCGATAGTAGAATGCTTATCGAATATCGAGGGAATTCGCGGGATTTTTGGGGAATTTTAGTAAATTTGCTCCTATGTTGTATGCAACTAACACTTGCCTCCAGGAATGTAAAAATAAGCATCTGGTTTGAAGCCACGGAAGCATCAGCCAAGGGTTTGGTGAGCAACATTTTTGATCAGTGTCTTAGACCTACTAATCCAAAGCATTTATACACTAGTGGACACAGGACTTGTAAGTGATTGTAACCGGATCGGCGATCTGGGCCAATATGCCACCTGAGGCGGTCTTCTATTTGCCGCCTCCACCCCTCCCCACTACCACTCACCTTTTCAGTGCCGGAGAGGCACGCGACACTAGTGCAGAGAATTTCCGGGTTGAAAATGCAAATTCTGCTCTTAGTTACCAGGAGCAGCAACCAGGGGGGTGCTGCTGCCTGAGGCGAGTGGCTCAACTTGCCTCATTGGTGGAGCAGCCCTGACCGGGAAAACACATTATTTGTGGGTCACAGTAATTTCTATTAAGTAGAACTTCCCATTCAATAGTCTCAAGCTATCGTTGATCAGTGGTCCTGGGGTTTTCACATCAGCAAAAGCTGAAGAGCAGGCTGGGCTACACTGATATAAAGTGCTACTATGGCCATTTTCTCCTACTGTAGCCATCTAGTCCTTCTATTGCAAGGCCCAGAGCAGTTACCCCTAGTTTTAGTCTCATGAGGATGAGTTGAGACACACCTAAGAATGAAATATCCTGCATTGAACATCATGCACATGTGATGCATTAAAAGGTTAGGCACCCAAGTTTGCCCTTGCTAAAAAATGTTTAGTAAATGACAACATTTCCTTGAAACGCAGGGTGCAAACAGCTAGCAAAAGAGATTCAATTTCTCTGGCAGCTGGGCAGTTCCTGCACAAGTCTACAAAGCATTGTTAGCGTTTTGATCTGTTTTTTAACATCCTATTAGTCAGTAGTTAGTATGTCTGCCGTTTCTATAAACAGCCTAATGGCATGATTATTCTTTTCTTGTATTCAACATCCCCCAGATAATTTAACAAAACCTGCTTTTCTTAAGCAATTTAAAAGAGTGACTGAGTCACTACTCAGAAGAGAAAATGCAATGACGCTACTGGCAGCGTGGCGTTACGTACAAACAATAAAATGGATGTGTAATGAAGGTGGAGATGAAACACAAAAGGAAGTTTATGACTTGGAACTGCAACTGGTGTTAGCTTGCTTTACAGGGTCTATTGCAATTCTAGTTGAAAACACTTTGTATAGCTCTGTGAAGTGACTTACATTCTATTGTATTTACCATTGGCTAGATTATTCTAGTACCTTAGTTTGCCTGCCATGGATGGAGTGGGCTTTAAAGGACCTGATTGTCATGTAGGATAGATTTGATGCCAACTATCCTTGGCCATGGGTCAGTGCAGCTTGCAGGACAAGATCAAAGGGATAGTCCCATTTGTTAAGCAATAAATGAGCATGGTGCAACGTGCATCCCAAAGTGTCCTATGTAGCTATAAAATCTGAAAAATCTCACAGAGAATGACAAAAGGGCATCACTGGGGAATGCTGTCAGCTCTGAGTCTGTTGTGGCCAGTGCCACAGGCAAGTGCCTATCAAAAGGCCAAATGTTAATACACTCCACACTACTTTCTTGTTGTTTCTAACAGCAGACTTCCTACAGCAGACTTCCCCGGGCACTTTCAGCATTTAGGAAACACATGGTTTATTACCCACTACCTTCAGACAATGAAAGGGCAGGAACTGGGGCAGTCATCGAGCTAGGGAGTGCATTTTTCTCTCAAGCAGGAGGGTGGCAGTTACAGTGGACACTTGTGGTGTAAACTATCTTTTAACTGCATGCAATTTAATGGCACAAAAATGAGGGAGCCCTGTACTGTAATTACCAATCCTTTAGGATATTCTTAAAGTTGCAAACATTTTTTTGGCGGGGTCCACAGGTCTTCCTACTATTACTGCTAGACATTTCAAATTTGAAATGTGATTTCTTTTAATGATGAGGTAGGTTAGATGCTGGATAGTGGGGGGAGCAGTAGATGTGATCAATTTGGATTTTGCCAAAGCGTTTGATACCGTGCCCCACAAACAACTGCTTTCTAAACTAACGTCTGTTGGGCTTAATGAAGTCGTTTGCATGTGGATAGTAAACTGGCTACATGATCGGGTACAGAGGGGGGTTGTTTAAAAAAAATTAAATGTTGCGAGTAAAAGTCGCTCATAGACTTCAATGTATTTTGGCAAATTGGGGTATTGGGGGTATTTATACACGCAATAGCCTCTGTGTCATCCTGCTATGGGTTCTTAAGGTAGATCCAGTGCCGATTCCAACTAACATGCTGCTCTCTCGCACTAATAAAGCCAAATTTCTGGTTTTAAAAGCTCTTAGAAGTACTGGGAACTGCTTTTTGCCGCCCGTGGATACTCACCTGGCGTTGCCGCCTGAGGCGGAGCACCACTGGGTAGATCTCATGATGGCATCAGGTGGAAAAAGTAGAGGTAGAAAAATCTGGGCACCTCTGCTTTAATACAAATAAATAGAAGCCTCTCAGTGGGGAATTCAGTTATTGCTCCTTCCATTCCTAAGAATGTTTTCTCATAAATATAACAGGACCAAGCAGCAGAAAACTAACAATAAAGCGTAGCCTTGATATTCAGTGAACGGTTAAGTAATTATAAGTTGGCCGGCACCCTGAACTGCCTGGAGACATTGGCTTGCACAGAAACACTACTAAGAAACAAAGAACAATAGCAGTTAACCTAGCTTGGAAAATGGCACTCTCACTAAGGCAGATTATTTGCTTTGCTTCATACTAGGCTACATTGTATACAGTGTAAAATGTGCACCCTGTAAGGTGTTCAAAGTTACTAGTTCTGATCCAATGTACAATATTAGCTGTGTACCTAAGGCTAGGGTTACATGGGGCCAAAATCAGCCTGCTGAAATCTGTAGGACAATTTCAGCCCCTACTGTGAGCAGTATCCTCCTTATTCTTTCGTGTACAGAACCTTTGTGTCAGCTCTGGCATGAAGACACTTGGCAGATTTCCTAGAAGAAATACAAGAGTTTGCCTTGTGCAACGAAATTCACCAAGTGTGTTTTGCTGGAGCCAACACAAGGGTTCCAGGTGCGAAAAAAGGATGCTGCTCACAGTAGGGGTTGAAATCAGCCTGCAGATTTCAGCAGGCTGATTTCGGCCCCATGTGGCCCTAGCTTAAAGGAACAGAAATGTCAAAAAATTTAAGTGATAAAGTAATGCAGTGTAGCCCTTCACAGGTTAAACTGCTGTGTTTGCTTCAGAAACACTACTTTTGTTTATATAAATAAGCTGCTGTGTAGCAATGAGGCAGCCATTCTAAAGAGAAAAGGCTCAGGTTACACAGCAGATAGCAGGTAAGCTCTGTAGAACATAATGGTGTTATCCGTTACCACTATTTAACATGTGCCATATAGCCTTTTTTTTCAATTTTTGCCATTGCTACTCAGCAGCTTGTATATATGAACTATAGTAGTGTTTCTGAAGCAAACACATCAGTTTTACCAGTGCAGGGCAACACTACATGATATTTGTATTACTTTAAAACACTTTCATTTTTTTTGGTGTTACTGTTCCTTTAAGTTGTTGAGGTCACCATATCCTGTTCCCCATAATACTTAAAAAACTACAATAAAATAGTCTTTCCCCAGGCCCCCACCATATAACAACAATGTTCGGAGGCCAGTTTGCATTAAAATAATATGTCATGTTTGACCCTAGTAGATACATCTTGGACAGTTTAAGATTACGGCTACTACCACACGGGTCAGTTTCTATGCTTGCATTTAAGTACAGACTGTGAAACTGCCCATCCACTCTGACCCCATCTCTGGTTTGTTTGCACACAGAGATACTGTGTTGGGCTGGGTGCAGACACAATTTTCAGATACAAAATTTGAAGGTAAATTAATCTGCCAGCATATTTTGTGACTGTACACCAAGGCCGAAGCAGCGTTGCGGGCTATAGACACACCAGGGCGCACTTTGTATACTATTCCTGTAAAGGAGACATATTGTGTAAAAAATAAGAACCTACCAGTGTATTATACACATTTAGATATAGAAGAATTGTGCTTTAAAAAGTAGTGTTTCAGGCTGATTTATTGAACATTTCTGCAAAAACCCTAATAATCCCTCCCTTCCCTTCCACTTCCTGCTGCCTGAACTCCCAGGCTGTGCAGGGGAGCGGCCGCTCTCGGCTCACTGCACTGTAGGACAGGAACCAATCAGCAGTTAGCAGGACCTGATAGGGAAATGAAGCCTGTCTGTGCTTGTGTGACTGCAGGGCTATGATTAGCTATCCCCTCCTACTGTGCTTCAGGCAGGAACTGTTAGGACACGCCCTCCCCTCATTTGAAACACAGACAGGGCTCCAATAAAGGGGCTATTATATTAAAGATAATATTAATTTTTAGCACCATGTAAAAGCAACACCATATATTACTTATAACTGCCAACAAAATTAGGGTTTTTTCATTTATCCCATGTCTCTCCTTTAAATATCCCAATTAAACAATGAGCTGCACTTGTTGTTTATTAACAATTTTGATAGGATAATTTAACATTTTTGAATTTGTCATTAATTTTAGATTTAAAGAATTAATTTTAATCACTAGATGTGGCCATACAGTACTTGCTTGTTCAGGTGACGTTTTTTTAATAATGATATCCCAGCTGGTTTATTGTAATTTGCTGGAATACTAAGTAGTGATGGGCTAATTTATTCGCCAGGGGTGAATTCGCGCGATTCGCCGCTGGCGAATAAATTCCCGAATCACCAGCAAAATTTCGCTTAGCGAAAATTGGCAAAAAAATCGAGTCGACGCCAATGACGCGACGTGCGTAGGAAACGATGAGATGCGCCAAAGTTGACGCGACGCGCGTCAAAAGCGTCCCGCGAGTCATTTCGCGAATTTTTCACCAATTCGCGAATTTGTCTGGAAATTCACAAATTTTCCGGCGAAGCGAATCTCGGGAGATTCGCCCATCGCTAAAACTAAGCAATCCACTTCACCATGTGGCTGACAAGCCAAGACGTGCCTAAATAATATAAGCAAAAGAAAAAGTCTGTATGGCTACAGTCATGGATAAGTGTGTTAAGACTCACAGTAAATGCCTTGGTTTATTATCTTGCTTTGGTACATCTTGCTATGTGGTAATTCTGCCAAATAATATTTAATATTTATTTATACAGTTCCCAGTAGTTGATGATATCCATCCATGCAATAACTTTCTCAGGAAGCAAGGTTTAAGTTATGGTTAACCACACTGTGGCCTGAAGGCATATCCGTATTGACAACTGTAGTTGTGCCCTAAGCAGTCTACTGTAATTAGTTGTAAAGTTTTCATTGGAAAAAGTCAGATACCAGTGTACAACTATATCCTGCACAGACACAGGTTATATAACCACCTCACAATTGTGCAGTGGAGTCCCAACATGACTACTGTTGAGTATATCAGCCATTAACAACTGCTGTGTTATTTCCGTATGGGAAATATAGCGGCAGTGAAATTACCCATGCGGTGTAGAGATTATTATGGCTGCCTCCAGAAGGTTACCATGAAATTGGTTAGTTTTTAAGAACAAAGGGTAAGGCCAAATAAAAGAAGCTTCACTTATAAGTTAATGAAGCCTTATGGTGCCACTGCCCTTAAAGGAAAACTATACCCCCCGAACAATGTAGGTCTCTATAAACAGATATTGCATAAAACAGCTCATATGTAAAACCCTGCTTCATGTAAATAAACCATTTTCATAATAATATACTTTTTTAGTAGCATGTGCCATTGGGTTATCATAAATAGAAAATAGCCATTTTAAAAAATAAGGACAGCCTCCTGGGATCCTAGGATCCAACGGTGCACACAAACATGCCAAACAAACTATAAAGTTAGGTCACATGAGCCAATTAACAGACAGAGTTGTGTCTTTTGCTTCCACACTTCTTCCTGTTACAGTTAGAGTTGAAATATTTCTGGTCAGGTGATCTCTGAGGCAGCACACAGACCATCATGAAATGGTGACTCAAGGCAAGAGATGTAAAAGGGCAATATTTACTTAAATATATATTCCAGTTTGATAAGATTCTATAATATGTCACTTGATTTGATATAAACTATCTGTTGCTCAAAAATTCATTTTCGGGGTATAGTTTTCCTTTAACAATTCAGACAGTCCTTTGGAAACCATAGCAGTGCTGTTTCGATAAGGCTAACATACTTTTCATTTCTATGGCCACTGACAAAACATTGATCTGTTCCCTACTTACATATTTAAGAAATCAGGTATAAAATGAGCGAGGTAAATAATGAGTGAGGTACAAAAGAAGTGAAGTAAAAAAAAATGGCACAAAACATCCAGAAACTGTTATATTTGATTTGTCCGATGGCTGTAATCTTTTTTAATTCAGGGTAAACACAGCCAACAATGCTATAATACACTTTAATTTCTTCACTGTTTGCCAAGTGCATGGAAGATTAATGTGCCTTTTGAAACAATGTCAAACAATGGACAATATCACTGTTCATGAAACTCTTTTCATCAAAAGATAAATTGCCGGCTTGTTGGTTTTTTTTTTATTGCCCAATAATGATACAGTTTTTATATAAGTCAACTGTCTGTCAGTGCTGAGGATAAATCAGAGCTCTGAAACTATAGGGAAAAAAAAAAGTACTGGCCACTTGCCAACATTCTTCTAAGGGCTGTTTTTTTTTGGAAATAACATTTCTGTGTAAAATGTAAATAATTCAAAAAATGCTGAGCCCAACATGAGAGATGTTGATGGTTATACCATCAGGAAAAACTGCAGATCTAGTGAGGCAGTAAAAAATTCCACATGCTTGTGTTTAAATGTTTTCATATTGTGCTTTAACCATTATGTAATGGATGTCATTGCTTTGCACTGGGTAGCAGTTCATGTGATGTGTAAACTGTACAAGGGACAATCACAAATTAACTGAATAAGAATAAAACTGATGGAAGGTAGAGTTTGTTGCCTATTTACTGCAACGGAGATCAGGGCTTTTCAAGGGATATAAAGCATCTTGTTTAATGAGTGAAATTCAATTAATTTAATAATTTAACCAATGTACCGTTCCCCAAACATTCTTCCCCAGGTTTCCATTCTTAATCCTTCCTAAGACCTCAGACAAGTTCTGCTTTGCCCTAATGCTAATTGGAGTGGAACAAGAATCTCATAGTTTGATTAACTGGCCAATATGTTCTCTAATGACCCAAAAGACTGAAAAAAAGTGTTTTTTCAAAATGTATTTGGCTTCTAAACCAGGGGCCCATGGTCTTTTCTTAGCTATAATGCAAACCATTTAGTTGAGGTTTAGGGATTTTTTTTCTGCAAAGGATTAAATTACGCCTCACCGTTTTCATTGAATTCACTGTTCCACTTTGCTTGAAGTTATTTATTTCTCAGTTCTCTGTTTTAATTCACTCTTTATCCTCAGCCTATCCCCTTTATTATAGTATTATGTGTAGTCCTTGCCACATGCACAAAGTATACCCCCTCAGCCCACTGAGTACACTTAAAGTGATACTGACACTAAAAAATGAAACTTCTCTTTAAGGATAAATCCAATGGCCGGCTCCTAAAGCTTCTGCCCTAGGCACAGCCACAGACTCTCAGATTCCTATAGAGAAATACAGCCCTGGTTATCAGGAAGTAAGATGGCATCTTATTTTGACACAACTCTAAAGTTCCTCATTTTGTTAAGTAAAATTCCACCCAGAAACACTGACAGAGTTGACAGTTTGGAAATCCGAGAAGTAATGTATCTAAACAATGAAAGGGACTTTCTACTTTCCAAAATATATGCAAATGTATTTTTTAATCTACAGCACATCACTCTTTACTGCTGTACTGTAAGTTATGAGAGTGATATCACCCCTCCCTTTTTCCCCCCCAGCAGCCTAACAACAGAACAATGTGAAGGCAGATTCGGGGAAATTTAGTCGCTTGGCGACTAATCGCTTCCGTTGGGTGATGAAGAATTACCTGCGCTAATGCACTCTCGGCGCTTCGATTTACAAAGTCGCCCAAAGTTGCCTCATGAGGAAACTTCTGGTGACTTTGGAAATCAAAGTTCTGCAAGTGCCCAGCAGAAGAGGTGATTAGTAGCCAGGTGACTAAATCTCCCCAAATCTGCCCCTAAGCTAACACAAGATAACAGCTGCCTGCTAGATATAAGAACAGCACTCAGTAGTAAAAACCCATGTCCCACTGCGTTCCATTCTGTTACATTGAGAAGGAAAAATTGCGCCTGCCAGAAAGCATTTCCCTCCTAAAGTGCTGGCACAAGTCACATGACCAGGGGCAGCTGGGAAATTGACAAAATGTCTAGCCCCATGTCAGATTTCAAAACTGAAAATAAAAAAAATCTGTTTGCTCTTTTGAGAAATGGATTGCAATGCAGAAATCTACTGGAGCAGCACTATTAACTGATGCGTTTTGAAAAGAACATGTTTTCCCATGACAGTATCGCTTTAAATTATTCCCCTTGAAATAGGTTCATGTCTCAAAAGCTCAGAGGACATAAACGTAGCCAGGCATTTTTTTGTCAATAATTTACTATAATCATGAGTTACATTGTTATCCAGTCAATCCCATTCACTTCAAAAGCCAGTAACTGCACTTAGCTCTATGAACTTTGAAGGTCTCAAACTGTAGTTTACTTCAAAGGGAAAAATGCCAGCTACAGACTGTCTAAAGGGGTTGATCAACATAAAACCAAAATGTAACTAAAGCTGGACATAGACGCAAAGATTTTTAAGAGATCCAATGGTTACCATGAGACCACAATTGTCTCAAAATCTCGATCGTTTAAATGTCCGATGTGTCCATCAACTAAAAAGACCATTTCAAGCGATATTGCCAGCAAAACTGAAGGATCGCTGTCTGCTTGGCTCTGCAAACATAGGTAGATTGCATGGGGACTAATAAAGATTTTCTAACCTGGCCGATCAATCTTCAGACCGATGTCGGATGAAAAATCGCAAGATGTACGATCGTTCGAATTCCACTAACCACACAATAATTTGACAGATTGGTCGGACTTCCCTAAGATCAGTTGTTCGGCAGAGAAAGATCTTTGTGTCTATGGGGACCTTAACTTGAAGCTAGTTGTGTGTGTGTATAGTTTCATTTTCAAATGTTTACATTTTTTATTCGGTATTTCTCAGGCATGGAATTTCAACAGCTATCTGGTCACAAGGGCCATCAACCAGGCAGCAGTTTAGAAAGTCAATAGAAGTGAGCTTAAAAAGAAAAATTAAGCAATTAAAATAATGGTTATAGAACTTTTTGAAAGTCATAAAGAAATACTTTATATTACCTTATATTCCATAGTTGTATCTGAATAGAACTACCAACAAAGCACAGAAATCCTTATGATCCTTAAGATTTTACTGCTGATTGATTTAGAAAGATTGAAGTTTTCTGGGTTTTGTGTTCACTAGAGGCAACTAATGACTGCAGATGCAGTCTTAAAATGATAGACCATAGGATAGGGCTATCCTACTTGCATCACTTGCTGAATTATAACTTAAACCAAAAGGAGGTACCATCATCACGAGGCATAGATTTTACATTGCACATCTTCTAACAGATTAACAGACAATAGTCTTAGGACAAAGACAAGCCCTTAATATGTATAGCTTTCTATATAAAACTTTTATAAATATTATTACATTGTTGTTCTTACCTCACTCAGTCTGCAACACTCATCCATGTATTCATCCAGACTGTCACTTGTTGGATATCTTTTCAGTTGGTTGTCCATATGTATATCATCAATCCCATCAAAGGTGTCTTTGTAAAAATCATTCATGGATTTGCTGTCTTCTCCCATTGCAGATGAAAGTTTAGCACTGGAGACGTCTTCTATAGATTTGTTTTGGCTATTGCTGGATGGCAAGTCCAAATCCTCTTCTTGGCACTCTATGAAATCTTCCATGGTAGTTTCAGGATCCTCTTCATTTTGTTTAACATTACTAAGGTGGTCCTCAGAGTTTTCAATGCCATTGAGAAATGTGTGGCTCTCTTCTTTGAGGGCATGTGGCTTTATTTCCAGATGGCCTACAGTGGGAGATGAAGATGCACTGAGTACCCCAGAATCACATGAAGAGTCACGACTGTGCATCACAAAGCTCTTTTCAGACCCTTTAGGAGAAGATGGTGAATTGGCACCGCTCGGCATCTCAACACCAGAATCCTCAGATTCAAATTTATATAACCTTTTTAGGCGGGAAATTGAATCAACAACTGCCAGCCGAGAGAACTTATTGTCATAGACTGATCCAGATTGGTTTCCTTTATTGGGCAAATTACTTTGGTGATCAGAGGATTTGTGTACTTGGAAAAAGGTGTTTCCATTTGGGTAACATGATTCTATCAGGTCAGGGTCACTTTCTTGAGTTATCTTCGTTATTTGTGTCAGGACTACCTCTCCCCCAGTTTCAGTTGTCTTTTTTCCTGTTAAAAAGTCAGATACTTTAGACAAGAATATACGGTATATAGATCAGTTTTGTTAAACTATAATTGCGTTCTGTAAACTTTGATATCCACAATGCTGTGGACCTGGGCGTTTGTGGAAAAGGATAAACAACTCTAATTCTTCTAAAAAATTATTTCAACATGAAATAAAGTCGATAGGATTGATTTGCCTCAAATATGGATACATTATCTCTTAATTGGGATCACGTAAAGGTTACTGGTTTATTATTACACAGATAGATTATATACTATATCTTAATCTTGTATATACCTCATGCACGAAGAACTATTTTTGTGCAAAAAATATCAAACACATATTTGTACTCCTCGCCTTTGTCTAGATACCAAAATATGTTATGGTTTAAGATATGTTTTAAAGAATTCAGAATTAAGAAAGCTTTGCTATGTTTTTCTTCTCCAAAATAGGGCAACAACAAGGGGCACATTCTTGGTTTAGAAGTAAGATTTACCTTTATTCAATTGTAACATTTACAGTTCATTAGACTAAATACCAAAAAGTTTGAGGTCACAGCTCATTATGTGGCAGAAACATTTAGACATAGAGGAGGGGCAGACAATATTTGATTGACAGCTGAGATTTTTAAATGAGCTTAAAACAGCTATGAATGGTTTAATAAAAATTTGTTTAATTTTTAATAATCATGTTTAATGTGAAAAGGACTTTTATTACACAGATTTTTGTGTCTGGGTGACAGGTCCACTTTAGTAGCCTTCTTGACATTTGAGTTGTTCGTAGAAAAAACATGGTTCGAGCTTCGATTCAAATTCAATTTGAATTATCAGGTCGGTAATATTCGTTCGAGTTTTAGAGACTCAATTTTTTTATGAAATAAGCAACCAATCGAATTCCGAATATATTCGGATTTTTTAAAAAAAAATCGAAATTCGACCTTTGATAAATGGGCCTCTAGGAAACCTGTAAACTGCTCAGTTCTGTATAATTAATAATCATAATTATTTTCTGGGGACTCAATGTCCATAAATCAAAGGGACTTTTTAAAGAATGAGTTCTATGCACATACTTGTTGTAGAGGCCTACTAGAGTTTAAAGCAGCCAAAGAGACAATACAATGCTGCCTTTATTTTATAGATACAGTACATGATGTGAAGCTCTTGTGACTCACGTCCAAGGCAGCTACAGTACCAATCACAGAGCACAGCAGGACTTTTTGACAGGAATCAAAATGATTTACACTCCAACAACTGCACAAATGTACCAATGCCAATTAGAAAAACTGACTGTAAAAGAATTTTTATTTACAGTGCATTAAAGAAATCAGTTTCCTCTATATGGCTGATTTATTCTGTACTTGAAGGAGAACATTACCTTCTTCATCATTTTGAACTGACCAGGACCTCTGCCTTTTCCCTCATTCTCACTAATCTGCTTAACTGACTCACTTTTCACCTGGCTTTCCACTTTAACCTTTTCCTGTTTATATACTTGAACAATTTGCAGGGATGGTCTTGGCTTTGATTTGCAATCTGTCTTTTATTTATTGATTTAATTACTTAACATTCTGTGTACCTTATGACCTACAAAACTATTTGCATTAGGGATTTTAACTTCTTATCCTGAATGTGTAACATGCTATACTATTACCACTATATTACAATATGAAAAAATATGATTTCACTTGTTTTTTTGCAAACGTCAGAATTTTCTTACTGATTGATTTAGCTTACTGTCTTTTTTTGTTATTATAATAATTTCTTATTGCGTTTTACAAACATATGTAAGACTATAAATCAGTTTACCTGTGTTGGAATAATACATTTATTCCAAAACAACACATGGCTTATAGATTTTAGTGAACACAGCACTGGCGGGTCCAAGTCACAGGGCAGCAGTATGCACAGGGCTTCTTTGCAACCTGCACCGGTGTGTCTAAAAGTCCTGCAAATAAGGAGACACCTACATGCTTCCCGTCACCCCCACCCCCCACATAAATACAGTGCATTATACAGGAATTATGTAGCACAAGGATCTACTCCCACAGGATTCAATAGTGGGATAGGGTGAAAAGTATCAAAGATTTTCTTGCACTTTGCACCGTGTACCTCTGCTAGTAAAGAGGAATCAACAGTGACTCACCAATGGCGAGGGTATTTCCTTGCAAAACCCATTCACACCTTGTTTTTAATTGTTCTAAATTCTTTTGAATGTTTAAAACCTTTTGCTAAACCAACCATTTTATTAAGTGCCACATTTGCTGTAAAAGATGCCAAATGTGACACTAGTTTTAGTTTGTCTTCTCCATAAATAATTTCTCACCTTTTTTCTTTAGTGAAGAAGTACTTTGCTTCTCAAAACATGCATTACACCATGGTGTTGAAATTGACTTCCACTGCCTTTGTTGTCTGGTATTACGCATAAATACTTATTATTTATTATTGGTATTTATTTGCTCCTACTATTTAGAGCTAAATAACCATTAATATATGTGTAGAACCATTTCAAAGAAAAACATATGTAAAACCCTCAATAATATCTGTCTTCCTTTATTTTTAATTATATAACCAGTGTCCATCAATTCCTATAGTCCCCATTATGTCTTTTTATTAGATCTCTTTGTGAATATATGAGAAACAAGGTCAGGGACTGTTAATTCTCACCCTAATAACCTCCATCTCACTGACACATTTCCTGCTTTTTATGTTTCAGCTCGACTCTTACTTTATCAGTTTTAAGGTAGAAGACCCACTTAACAGACAT
This sequence comes from Xenopus borealis, assembly GCA_024363595.1. NCBI lineage: Eukaryota > Metazoa > Chordata > Amphibia > Anura > Pipidae > Xenopus > Xenopus borealis. Next base: position 25,094,346 of record CM044444.1, read on the forward strand.
TCCTTTGTAGGATGATAGTGAGTGCCTTTCTGTATACTGAATAATAGAATGTGCACCTGCTTAGCTTCACAAGTTAGGTTTGTAAAACAGCCCAAACATAGCTGACCTTGCTTGCCCCTGAGTTAGTAATGCATTCTAATATGTCCACTATAGTTCAAGTGTAAAGGCAAAATGGCAGTTCCATGGCCAGCAAGGCCATGTAGACTATCAATGATCCAAGGAATGTCAGCAAATTAACAGTTCACATCATACGATTATAAGAAGTTCTGAAATATATTTGATTGTTGGAATCTAATTAGGAAAGTGTCATTCATCCCAACATTTTGGATATAAAAAGATGGACAAAAAAGTTGCCGTGCGTAGTTATTACAGAAGGTGAATTGCCCTTTAAGCTGTGAGTCTAACTTTTCCCAAGGAACCTTTTATCTTATCTTGTTACAATTACTTATTTGCATATCTAGAAATTGTTACAAAAGTATCTTTGCTGCTGTTGCTGTTCTGGGCTCTCTGTCAAAAGCCAATTAAGTTAGAAGCTTTGTTTCTTTTTCTGGCTGTTCAGTGCAGCGAAAAACAGGACTTTCCAATACAAATGAGGGACTGCAGGTTGAGCTGTCAAAAGAGGGACTGTCCCTCTAAAAACGGGACAGTTGTGAGGTACAGTATGAAGTGTATCAAAAAAGACAGCATAAGATATAACTTCAAGGGGTGTGCTGTGCTGGAAATTTTCTTAAACAAAGCAAACAGTATAGCAGGATGCCACACCTTAAAGCTTTCTCAAACTAAAAATAGTTTTAGGACTGCCCAAGCCCAGTCCATCAAGCTATCAAGTCCCACTTGATCAACAAATGCAAATGTGCTGCAAAAAATGATTTGAGAGCACATTGATCCATGCATTTACATTTTTCTATACAGGTATGGAATCTGTTATCTGGAAAACCATTATCCAGAAAGCTCTGAATTATGGAGAGGTCTTCTCCTATAGACTCCATTATAATCAAATAATCCACATTTTTAAAAATGATTTCCTTTTTCTCTATAATAATAAAACAGTAGCTTGTACTTGAGCCAAACTAAGATATAATTAATCCTTATTGGAAGCAAAACAGTCCTATTGGGTTTATTTAATGTTTACGTGACGCTATCTGGAAAACCTAAGGACCCAAGCATTATGGATAACAGGTCCCATACTTGTATTATAAAATGTTGCTTGTAAATAGTGTAATTTTACTTTAAGTACCTTATTCATTCTGGACATATTAGAGGGTAGTGAAAATAGTAACGCAGCTGAAAGATCATGATCCAGAGATAAAAGTGACGTTTTTGTGCTTTGTTTTGCATTGTCTTTGGACATTTGTTTTTGAAGCTCAAGATGGTGCAGTGATCATGTACCAGTAGACATTCTGATGAAAGGATATTGTGGAGAGATGAAAGCTAACACAGTGCGTCCCCAGTGCTACAGCAGATTTAGGCCACTCTCTGGTCATCTCTGCTAGAATGTTATGCAAACGCAAAAACTTCACTTTGGGTTTTAATTTGCCATTAAGCTGGAGAAATTAGTCTGGAACTATATTTTTATTTAGCTGAGGGGAAATTTAATATGCTACGTTCCCATGTGTTTATTTGTACTAAAAATAAAAAGAGGTTGTTCATCTTTTAAACTGAATTACATTTTAGTATGATGTAGAGTGTTAGACAATTAGCATTTTTTATGTTATTTGTGTTTTTTTAATTTATTATGCTTTTTATTCAGCAGCTCATAGCTATTTAAGCAGGCTGGTTGTTAGGGTCCAAATTACCTTAACAGTCAAGTATTCATTTAATTGGTATATAGTAGAGGCCTGAATATAAACATGAGTAATAAAATAGCAATACCAATAATTGTGTAGCCTTACTGGCCCCATCTCTGGAAAGAGTCAGAAGAAGAATACAAATTATTCATAATCTCTTAAAAATAAAAAAAGTAGACTAATTTAAAAGTTGCTTAGAATAAGAATTATATAACATAAAGGTTAACCACCCCTTTAAGCCAGGGATGGCGGTAGAGCCAGGGATGGAGGTAGAGACAACTGAAAAACAACTCTATATTTTACGAATGCTTCTTCAAGGGTAAAAGCAGGGCCGCTCCTGCCATGAGGCAAGGTGAGAACTTTGCCTCAGGCGGCATGAAACGGCCAGTTACAAGGGGCGGCAAAAAGTCGCCTCTTGTAACTTTAAGAGATGAATTTCCAGGTTTTAACCTGGAAATTAGGCTCCACTAGTGCAGAGAGCGCAATGCACTAGCGATACCACCACCCCCCCCTTTTGACCTACTCCAACGCTGATTTTTAAGTGCGGAGCGGGAAGGGTGGGGGGGCGGCATCGGGGCTGCTGCTTCAGGCATCGGCAGCCCCAGAAATGCTGCTGGGTAAAAGGTGCCCTGAATATAGTACTGAGCCAATTCAACCTGCATTATTCAACCTCTGTTGATCACTTCCCTTGTTTTCACTGCTGAAGTCAGTGTAGCCCACTCAAGGATCAACAATGAGGGGCTTTTACTTGATATTGCCAAGGGAAGTGATTAATGTCCTTCCATATAAACAGTCTGAAGGGGCTGCACAGAATCTTGCCAACATGCAAGTAATTATTCACTGCACTAGTCTGGGGTAATTAGCATTCCTTTCTTAGCACTCACACAAATGTGTTCACTCCAGCACCATGTTCTTGTTTCACAGTTCACTGTTCAACAAATGTCATCCCTTGCCAAATAACTCTATATAATAGGTATGTTGTAAAATATTTTACACTTAAAAAGGTGAAAAGTAGGTGTATATAATATATTTATAAATCTCTATTGTGTTACTCTCTCACAAACACAGAAATTTCTTTATTTTTCTGAATATTTAGAGAAATATCTACTGACTTTTACACCAGGGTAGAGCACAGGCATACGCCAATATTTAAAATCTATGGAAATGTGGCATGGTGGCATACCCAATTGAAGTCAACAAGTATACCCTTCTTATTGACATAATCCTCCAGAAAGCCAATAGATGGACTGGCAAAAGTTATGTCCAAGAAATAGTAGTGACAGCCACCCATGGATATCGTCAGGCAATACATGCAAAGATATTGGGCCAGATTTAATTCAGTGAGAAAAAGTTATCACATGAAAAGTCATGAACAAGGTTTAATCTGAAGAGAAAAAACTTTTCTCCAAATTCAGGTCAAATATCTTCTCATAGACTTCAAGAGCGTTTTCATGTGATAAACTGTGAGATAACTTTTTCTGAATTGAATTGCATCCCAAATTCAATCCCAACCACGAGTTTTCAAATGATAAACCTTTTTCTCACTGAATTGAATCTGGCCCACCATCGTTAGCCAACAGAAATCTTCTTACTGATCTGATTGACTACATGACGGTTCGCTTTGTTATTAAAATTTTTGAAATTATTCTGAATTCATAGATGGTCCAAAAAGCATACAAAACAAAGTTTTATACAGCTATATCTTTGCGTCTATGGCCAGCTAAGTATCACTAGAAAGATAAAATTACATATGAGCATCCCCCATTCCTCCAAATGGGAAATTGTAGCTGAGTCACATCTTTCCAGTTGTAGGTTGTCCATTCCAGTTCTTTCTTATTTGTGATAAGGGATTTGTCAAAAGCCTTTCCATAGAAATTAGGTCAAGGGTCACTGTGTAAGGTTTGTCCTAGAGTTGTTCCACACCACAGGCAATCAATACCTTTGCTACAATCTCCTTAATTTCACATATGTGGTCTCAATAGGGTGAAACAAGAAAAGGAAGTGAAAGATGTGTTCATTCTGCATGAGAAGTCTTTCAAAAACTACACCAAGCAGCAACTCTCTAGACAACATTTTATATCAACCTTAAGTGAATTGGTTGCTTAATCGATGGAATAGCTTTAACTATAGCTATATGTACCTGACCGAACCAAAGCTTAACCCTTAAATTTTTGTGACTTTTAATTTCATGTGAGTCCTGGACTATTGAAAGCAACAATTTTTTGTTCATAGCAAAAATCAAACACATATTAACAACGTGACCAGTACAACCTAAACATGTTTAATCAAACTACATTTACAGTTTTTTTTTTAAAAAACTGCAGTTTTAAAAAAATCCCATACTTTGTCACTGACTGCAACATGCAAATGAGCTACCCAGAATGCCTAGCTTTAGTAAACTCTAGAAGTATAAAGAGAAGTGCACACACTAACTTCCACAAGGTTGCAGCACTAACACAGAAGTTTGGCAGATTTCAAAATAGTTGCCTTAGAAGGTTTATTAGGCAAGCAAGGAATTTCAACTGAGCAAGTGTGAGATTTCAGAACTGCCATTGGCTCTGAAGATATAGGTAGGAGGAGCCAGTGAAATCCAAGATGCCTGCCTCAGCTAGAACTGCAGTGGAGATAGTGGAGATTTTGCAGAAGGTATAGTGCGCTGATCATTTACATTATACAAACAATTCTAACTGTTTTAAAAATCGGATTTCTTGAACTTTCACATATTGTATTTACTTAGTAAATCATTTAGGCATGATTGGTGCCCTTTAAATATACAAATTATGGGGTTTATTTGGTCTGGAATTTGGGGTGATCCTGGTGGTGGTGGTTCATATTCGGCCAAATGCAAAAATAACAGATTTAGTGCATCCCTACTTGATAATAATGGTGGTAACTGGCACATCAACAAACATCACTATCCCCCTATGTAAATTCCTGTATCTAATAGCTTCTCAAGTAGTTCCAGGGGTACAGTGTGCTAATTATGTGAACCCACCCATTACACAGTGGGGGACCCAGGAAGCTGTATATTTTAAAGGGAGACAAAGTATTCTAGCAACCAAGAGTCTTCAGCACCAATACTCTCTACAAACAGAGGCATCAATTTGTATTTAGTCTTTCTCTGGATCAAGACCTGACTAAATTCAGACAATCTTGCTGTTTCTTTGGAGAACTCTCTCACACCTCCCCAGTGTTCTCAAGAGATCTGGTGTAGGGGAATTCAATGGGAAGACACACAATGCCATGCATCTGAACACTGACAAGAGGACAGATAAGACATTCTGGGCATGTTAAAACCAGAACAAAGAAGACTGAAGGGTAAATGTCAACAGTGTTTAGTGTCTTAAAGGAAATAAAGAGCATTAAATTGTTGTATTTGTTAAAACAGATCTGTTGTTCTTCAGAGCAACCAGACAACACTGCGATAACACCTCGGATCTAATGCATCATTTAAACCTGCTGAAAGTTTCTAATTTGAGGCTTCAGACACAAAGAAACAAAAATAATAACCTGTTTTCAAAATATACAGTTTGATCTGGGAGAGACAAGATAATTTATGAGACAGTGGTGTTTGGACAGGCCGTGAGTCACTCCCAATCATGTTTAGACAGATGTTATATGGAATGGAATAGACTTCATTTGCTCAAAGGCAGTCTGCTTATTCCAGCATCTCTTTGATCAAGATCCATCGTTAAAAAATCCCATTACACTGGAATGGTACAAGAATTTTTAGCTGCAGTTGTAGCCAGTTTCAAATTTTTATCATTGTTTCAGATTGGAACAAGCTTCATGTTTAATAAATGAGTTCTGACCTAGGGCAGCACTTATTAACCCCCCCCAGCCCCCCATGATTGAGACTTTTATTTACATTCTTGTTTTTAATACTGTAGTTACCAACATTTCAAATTGTCATGGTTAACTGAACCGGATAACTGTGCTAAAAGGATCATATTGTACACTATCCTCCATATTTATACTTAATTGCATTGGTTACAACAATGTTCAGGGTTTCCAACCTTTTGGTTTCCCTGGGCCACACATGAAATACACAAACACTTTTGATAAGTAAAGAAAAATCACATAAAAGAACTACAATACCAGTTGGATAACAAGATGGAGTTATAAACTGGAATATGTGACACCTGATATTAAATAGACTTATTATTATAACTAACTGGGCAATGGGCAGAGCCCCCCCTCCTGCCAACTCCTATATCCTTTGCTACATGACGTTTCCTTGGGAACCAAGCATTTCAAGCTGGGCTGCATTCATTCCTGGGGCGCATGCGGCCCTTGGGCCTCAGGTTGGACACCCCTGATTGACACCTTTGCAATAATTGTAAGTCATTGCCAGATTTGCTAAAGTGGCTAACGCTAAGGACTTTTCATTAGAAATCCCATCCGCAGGGGCATCGCCAATTTACTATCAGGTGCAGGCAGCAATTCGCTAGCGAACGGGACCATCACTAGCATTTCTTTGAACTCTATCGCCACTTTTCTCTCTGTCGAACGGTTGTTACTTCGCAAATTCAGTAAAGCGCAAATTTTACTGAACGTTACTTCTTTAGCAAGAATTGACTTTTCCACCTCAGACCAGGCTAAGTGCTTAAATGAAGCTATATCTCCCTCAGTCTGATGTCAGTTACATCATATCCTGTCTGCCGGAAATGCATTAAAGCTGTAAAAATGCTGGATGATTTTTTCTTTTTTTAAACCTGCAAATGTCCTAACCTGCAAATGTCCTAAATGGAACATTCATTTTAGGGCAGGTAGGGCATTATATGATCTCTTTTGTCTTTATTCAGGTTCCTTGGACATTTGTAATAAAAAGTGGCTTGAGAAAGGGTCGGAAGGGCCCGAAACGTTGCCTTGTAAAACACTTGAAGTAAACACCAATTTTTCACAAATTCCGGAGTGCTGCTGTTTTTTGGATATTGTAATAAAAAGTGGTCACCAACATCTTTAATAAAGACATTCATACAACTTTAATGTACCCGCCCTATTGAAACGCTTGCACTGCCAAAGTAACGCTAGTGAAAAGTCACCAGCATTCGGAACCCAGGACGAAACTTTGCATTTTATTAAATAAGCATAGTGGTAATGAATTTTTGTCTGGTGAAGTGGTGCGAAGTGTGCAAAGTGGTCGCTGGGTACAATTCACCCTTTAGTGAATCTGCCTCAGAGAGTGAGAAATCAATTTGGATTGATTTCTGCCCATTAGACCACTGAACTACTTTGTACAGTTGAGTTAAAGTAATATCAGGGGCTATCAAGAGAGTTTCCTTGGGAATAAGAGCAACTGGCAGTTATAAGGTCTCAATGGGGCAGATTTACTAAAGGCCAAAGTGACTAACACTAGCGAAAATTTGCTAGCGTGACGTCATTTCGTTACTTCGCCCGATTTACTAATAAATGCAGCTGCACCTTCGCTAGCGAAGGATAGGTATGCTAGAGTTACTTTGCACTCTAAGGGGGGGTATTTACAAAATTCTGAATGCAAAAATCATGAAATTTTTAAAATTTTTTTGATAAAATCAGACTTTTAAATAATCATGAATTTTTCGGAATTTATTAAACCCTGTGGATGGAAAAGTTAGAATCTGAAAATCTGGCATTTAAGACCTGTCGAGGTTGCATATAAGTCAAGTCATACGTTTTTGGGTGAAAATTATGAAAATTTTTTGAAAATCGGGTGAGAAAACATTAAGATAAATTTGGACTTTGATAAATAACGCCCTAAAGCCAGGCGAATGTTCGCTCTGGCGAATGAGCGTAACTACGCCAGTTCACTAAGATGTGGATTTTACTGAGAGTTACCTCTTGCGCCAGACTTGCCTTCACTACCTCAGACCAGGCGAAGTGCGTTTGGCAAAAAAAAATCGATGAAATTTTTTTTCCTTTTATTAAGGTTTCCCGGGCTTCTGTAATGTAATGTATTTGCTGCAACATATATGTCCATTAAACTTTCCGCCGTATGCAAATTAGGCAATGCTAGCACAACTTCACTTTGCTTGATGAAATAACTCTAGCTCAACTTCACCAGCGTTCGCCACCATGGACGCAACTTTGCATTTTAGTGAATTAGCGTTGTCCTGGCGAATCTATGCCTGGCGAAGTGGTGTGATGTGAGCGAAGTGGACGATGGCGAAGTTTGAGTTGCAGTCATTTAGTCTGGGTACTGGGATTGCAATGTGGCACACACCTTAGTCCAATTCTTAGACTGCAGTTTATAATTAAACAAATAGACTCATGTCAATAGCATAACATTATCCATATTTAACGCTTTTATTTTTAATTATAGTTAATTAGCCACATTTCATAAAACTACCCAATCTCTTTAAAATGACCAATATAAAAGAGTTATGGATTAAAATTACCATCATAAAAGAGTTATGAAGCAAATAATATTAAGATATTCCAGATGATCTTGATTCAGAGTTCAGACTTTGTTAACATGATTTACCTATGACAGATATGTTATCACTCTGGCAGAATAGTAGGAAAAAGCAGAAATAGTTTCAGATCTAGAGCCCATTTGCACCAGAAACGTATTGCTCTAAATCAGTAATATCTATGAGCCATAAGACATGACCTAGGTCACTCTCAGATAAGTCTTTATTGCCTCTAGCACAGGGGTGTCCAAACTTTTGGCTTCGAAGGCCACATTGGAAGAAGAAAAAATGCCTGGGGACCACACATGAAATACACAAACACTTTAGATTTGTAAAAGTAAAGAAAATACACAAAAAAAGAACTACAATTCCAGTTGGATAACCAGATGGAGCTATACACTGTAATAAGGGACATCTGGATATTAAATAGACTTTTTATTATATTATTATTAATAACTGGGCAATGGCCAGAGTCCCCCTCCTCCTATATCCTTTGCAACATGACTTTTTCTCTAGAACTGAGCATTTGAAGTTGGGCTTCATTCATGTCCATCCTGGCCAACATTTGGCCCTTGGGCCACAGTTTGGACACCCCTGCTCTAGCATTAACATGGGAAAAATCACAGTCAAGGGAAAATTAATCGTTTTATTTTCCCATTTTTTTCCCATGATCTTCAAATGACACCATATTGATCCACTATACCTTATACCACATAATTGCTAATTACCACTGCTTCTGTTTGGGGTCCCATTGAATACAGAGTGCAGTACAGTTGCCTTTATTTACACCCCCTAAAATCAGCTTTAGAAATCAAAAAGTCAAGGCAAAATCTTTAACTTAAATCATAGTTCACATTGCTGTTGTAAATAGCCTTTCTGCCAATAAGCAGCACTGAAGAAACTTACCAGTTTACATGTAGCACAAGAAGCACAAATAAATCTGTTTGATAAAATGTAGTTATATACAGAATGAATGAGCAGTGATCTGCGATACAATGGCTCACTGCTATTACTGTTGTCTTAAATGGTTTTATTGCACAGCACTGCACAGAATAGCCAGGCACTCCGGCAAGGAGTGTATTGATAATAGAAAAATAGTACCACAACAAGCTTTCCAGTGTCAAGCAACAATTTCTAGTCCAATCGCATGCGAACCAGTTCTAAGGAGGAATATCTTGTTCGGTATGGAGAGGAGACACATTTTAGCGCAGGGGGAAACTAGCTAGATTATAGCAATACATGGAAAAAATGCATTTTTATTGTCTTCTAATATGTCTCATAACTCTAGCCAATATCCACCTTATTGAGAGAACTTCACCTAAAGACCTTGATTTTAAAAAAACGATTTGCTTTTCTGTTCTGTTTTTATCATTCCTGCAATTTAAAGAAAATGGTCGAAATTCTTATTCTGATCACTTTTTTCATTCTGACATTAAAACCATTAACATAAATCATTTGATTCAAAAATATCCATTTCAAAAGTCCTAAAAAAACAGAAACGTATTAACTAATCCAAAGTTAATGTATTAACTTATCTAAAGTTATTTAGATTCCTGCTTCATATAATGACTTTGTATTACTTTGTTTTAGATGTGAACGTTATAATTAATGAAAGTGGCTCCTCAGTATTTCTGAGAGTTTTACAAACAAATACATTCACATTTATATATATTTATGAAAACCCTATTTTCCTGTTTCAGCAGGAATATCAATGGGAGACAAGAACTGCTAAAAGGTGCAAGGGATAAAATATAAAGTATGGGTTGTACATTACCTCTCCTCCAGGATGGCACAATAGAGAAGGACTTGTGCCAATTAAACATTGTCCCCTCTTGGGCAAATTCTGGCAATAGCTTGTATGCCGGAGCACCTTTCTGCTAGGACCCTGTGAGCTTCAGTTTAATGGCTTGTGCCTGCTAATTGGCGGCAGGAAAATGTGGCGTTTGCTGGTCAGGATCCATGGCTGTCAGTCTGGGAGAGATGTGAGCAGAACAGATTTCCAGCAGTTAAGAAGATGAACCTGGAAGCTGGATTCCTGTGTGAGCAGCAGAGGAAACTAAAACTGAGTGAGTGACTTTCCTTTCAGAGGCTGCCTGGCTGAACTGTAGGTGGAACTAAGCCAGAAGTGACTAAAAAAAAGGGAGCAGCCCATTGGAATGTATCTCCCTTGGCTGATAAGCCAAGATGACTGCAAGAGCTCACTCTACCTCTGCTTTTAAAGTGCCCCTGGAAATACCTAAGTGCTTTCACAATCTCAGCACACAGTATTCAAGCCGAGTTCAAATAACTTTCCTTGGAGCAAACACAATACAGAAAAAAAAATGGAGCTATGAATATACTGCAGTGTGAAGTAGTTACAGTTATTCGCTGGCATCAGTAAAATCTATTGCAAAAACACAGGGAAGTATGTGTGTATATTGTACACCTGTGTGTGAGGATGTTTGTATAAAAAAAAACACATGCACGCTATAGACGGACATAGACGAACATTGCCCCCACAAGTCCCCCAGATATGGGCATTGAGGAGCATTCTCACAAAAAATCCGTGGCCCTGATACTTTAAGCTAATGTCACACAAGACCCAGCCTTGGCTTCTCTCCACCAGCAGCAAAAGCATAGGTGGAGAGAAGCCCAGGCTCCTTGTGTGATATTAGCCTAAGGAAATAAGGGTGGCCATACACGGGCAGATTAAAGCTATTTGGCATCGTATATGCCGTGTGTGGGGGCTTCTGACTGGTGTCCCTGATAGGCATCAGGCCAAAAATCAGGGGAGGTTTGATTTTTCCTGCAATCGAGGACCAAATCAGCTAGTTGATGCGGTCCTACGACCCCTTGGCGCCCATTTCCTTCGTTATAATCCGATCGTTTCGCCCTAGGACTGAACAATCGGATTAATACGATATCACACTGCCATTGGTGGCTATTTCGGGTTATGATCCACTTATGATCCAAACTTCCCAAATGAGCGAATCTTTTCATGTATGGCAAAGGCATCAGAAACATCAGAAGTGACCTTCCTACCATGATTAATTTAAATAATTAGTTTTATTTAGCTTATGTTTTGCCACTGACAATTTATTTTAGTAATGTTAGGAAAGTTTTGTTTCCTTTGTTGGAGGTCATTAAGAAAATGGACAAAGCTGCTATCTTTTTTAGGCATTTGGCCAAATCCAAGCCTTTTTGAGCAGAAAAAAAGCACAGAAAATTAGCTGCAAGCACTTCATACATATGTTTATTATGTAATATTGTACCACAAAGCTTGTGGCATAACTACAGCAGACCCCCTGACCATGGAGGGCCTGGGTAACAGTGGGCCTGGCCTGTGGGATCTGCTATATGGAATTTCCCTTACCTGGCCCCTTCTTCCTTCTAATTTTTCTTCCCACTGTATGGTGGGCAGAGTCATTTATGCTGACCCCCTCCCCTCACCTGCTCAGCACTTACAACTTTAGCATTGTTGCACTAGCAGAGCCAAATTTACTAGAGGCGACACTAACAGTGTTGGACTGGCCCACAGGGAAACCAGGAAAACTCCCGGTGGGCTGATGTGTCAGTGGGCCCTCTTGCTTCTAACAATTTGGCCTATTTCATGTTTATTCCCTAATTCTTTATGTGGAAAAATAGGCTTAGTAATGGAAGAATAGAGAATAGTAAGTAGAGCTAAAAGAATAGGAGAATAAAGAGGTTAAGTGAAGAGAGAAGGAATAATAGTTTGGAAAGCTGGGCCCCTGGTCTAAGGTTTTCTGGTCGGCCCCTGTCATCCCAGTCCGGGGAACACTCATGCCATAATTAAGGCTTGACTTATGAGAGAGATGTGAACCCCCTGAGAGGAGGTTGTTAAAGAAACCAAAGGTATTTATTTATTGTATAACATCTTGGACACCTCAGTGTGAATTTAAGGCTTAGGCCACACGGGAAGATTTCAGGGAGATTAGTCGCCTGGCGACTAATCGCCGCGTCTAATCTCCCTGAATGGCTTGCTGGTATCGCGCACCCGCTAGTGCTAAAGTCACCTGCGCCAATTCACACGCGGCGATACATTTTACGAAGTCGCTCGAAATTGCCTCATAGGCACAGGCGACTTTAACGCTAGCAGGTGCACGATACCAGCATGCCATTCAGGGAGATTAGTCGCCTCAAAGGCGTGGCAATTAGTCGCCAGGCGACTAATCTCCCTGGATCTTCCTGTGTGGCATAAGCCTAATAAGGATTCCCTAAGGATATCTTCTGCTTCTGTAATTTTGTTTGGGGGGGGGGGAGGAAACTGCCTTTAATTAAAGCTCTAAGCTCATGGCTCCTGATTATGATCTCTGTGAAGCCTGATACCCCTTTGAGGGTTTACAGTCGATTACTGTAGTGCTTTTACAGGTTACTTGTGCCCCAGTTTTATCTAGAGTGGTGCATTTTCTTGTGCATTTCCGTGCACAAAAATGATATCTCACAAGACAATCTATTACTACAGTAAGCAATTGGATTATAAGTAAATATTTTTACACACCTGACTTTTGCTGTTACCTACTTATGATGTGATACTGCCTCCACATTATTAAATTCCAATGCTGCCTATAATTTCTTTCGATTTGTGGACACAAAAAAAAGTTCTTGCAACAGAAGTGTAATGTTTCTCCACATAAATTGGGAAACTAAGCACCTTTCTAATTCTTATGAAATGGGTCCATTTGCTGTTTACTGTTGACACAATAGGAATAGGCCACAGTTTAATGCATTGCCACACAGGAAGATTTATCGTCCATGATAAAAATGTGCTACAGTGGGTGACAGCTCTTCCCCAAAAATGCCATCCCCTTCTTTAGAATTACTGCAAGTAAACTAAATTGTAAAATAAATATTTTGACGATTTGGCAGGGGAAATTCATATTTTTTCAGAGATTTAGCAGAATTGACACAAAAAATTAAATTTACTTGCGGCAATTCTAATGAATAGCCGCAAGGGGATGGCATTTTCAGGAGATTTGTTGCAGATATAACCACAGGCGACAAATCTTCCCATGTGGCATAGCCCTTAACCCAAGTGGTACCTGTGTTTTTTCATCTGCTCGGCTCATTTATCTTTTCATTCCATTGCAGTATTTCTATTAGCAGTCATGCAGTTATTCAGTAAGATTTGAGACATATTTTCACATGTGCTGATAAGTATCCTTGGAGAATGCTTGCAGTATGTCCACATAAAGAAAAGTGACAATGCCAGCTTAAAAGAAATGGCATTTATTTTATATTACTGTTACCTTTTCATTTTTTTCACATTGCATTCCAATTGCAGCTAATTGGACACAGGCCAATAGGTAAATGTTAAACCTGAGATGCTGCCTAAGTAAATAGACATATGGTATTAAATGCTGCCACACCTTGTTCACTAGCTTAAGCCATAAGCTCTGGTGTCCGGTGTTTTTTTTAGTTCCTCAAAAACACACAAGTGATGTCATATTTCAACAGTCACGTTTGTGTCAGCATAATCACTTGACCTATTATCAGCACCAATTGCACAGTTGTGACCCAGATGTCACACAATTTAACAATACACAATGAATGTTCTGCAATCTGCAGAGACATGTGCAGAAGCACGGGGACGCATAGAGAAGAGGAATATATCTGATTCAGCGTGGGTAGACAGATTACTGATTATTGATACTAAATAGAGTAGACCCCCAATTTTACATTTCTTTGGCGACTGTGTCAAATTTGCATAAATTCTGGGAAACCATTGAATCCAAGAAAGAAAAAACTCAGTTTCCAGGAAAACCTAAAATCAGGGAATGTAATATTGTGGTTCTACTTTAAATATATAAAAATTGATAGAAACCATTTGCACCTGTGCCAGGTTTGACCTAGATGCAATACACCAGATCCCTCCCAATTGTGTCTGATATGTTTCCTCTTACCCGCTGTTTTCTGCCTTCCCAATGTTCCCTGTGTGTGCCTTACTCTACCTGCCCTATGCTCTGTGTGTGTGCCATACTCTACCTGCCCTATGCTCCGTGTGTGTGTCATACTCTACCTGCCCTATGCTCTGTGTGTGTGCCATACTCTACCTGCCCTACGCTCCGTGTGTGTGTCATACTCTACCTGCCGTATGCTCTGTGTGTGTGCCATACTCTACCTGCCCTATGCTCCGTGTGTGTGCCATACTCTACCTGCCCTATGCTCTGTGTGTGTGTCATACTCTACCTGCCCTATGCTCCGGGTGTGTGTCATAATCTTGCCTGCCCTATGCTACAATGTCTGTGCCTTACTCTGACTGTGAGCCTGGTAGGGTTTCTTTTTCTGGGGGTTTGTTAGCATTAGGAAATTGTTGTTAGGGGCCCATCGGGCGTTAATCATTTTGGTTTTGCCTTTATTTGGCACCACCAGGAACGTTTATGTTGTTTCTGTTGCTCCCCGTCTATTTTTATATTTGACTGTGGGTCACGAGTAAGAAAGGTTGGGGACTCCTGTCTTGAGTGTAAATCAGTTGCAGTTCACTATTGTATCATACTGACTCTACTTTGTCTTTACAATACTTTTTATTTTCTGGCTAATCTAAACAAGTCACACCTTTTCACACTGTGGATATGGGTTAAAAATGTCTTCCATAGTCTCAGGATTTAATAAAAGCTTAATGCATATTTTATCTGTTTGTCTTAGAAGAAGTGTGATAAGGTAAAGCAAACAAAATGTTTTGTATTTTCAACTCTGCTGCATTTGTGGTTATGTGCTACATTTTTGTGGTTTTGTGCTACATTAAAGGCTTATTTGGCAACTGAAACAAGAAACAATCTCCTTTTAACTGCTTTTTATCACTGATAAGTTATCACCACTTCTATCGTTATCCATAAAATACACTGCTGAATCATGACGGCCTAAGCCAATTTTAAACAGCTTATTTTGAAAGAGGCCAGAATTTATCTATGCTTGAGTCAGTTTGTATGGTGCCACACAATGGATTCTTCTGGTGGTACTGCAGCTGGAAAACACTGTTGAGAATTCTTACAGTAAATGGATGATTTCCCAAAACTGAAGACGAGGAGGAAAAATCATTTGTTTCTGATAAGGCACAATGTCATTACATTAGAGAAATACATTAATAAAGAGTGTTCTTTGTATTCGAGCACTGTAATAGCACTGCTATTGTGATTTAATGTCATTTTGTACTAGTGTATTGTTTTTGCTCAGCTGTTCTATGCCTACTTTCTGTTTAGTTTTCTTTCTCTTTATTTGCATTTCCCCTGTCTCATCACCTATCATCTGTACCCCCTTCTTTTACTCTTCCTCTTCGTTCTGATGTTTTTTTGTTATATAAAGTATGTCCTCTCACTCCCTTTCTCTTTACTGTGTCTATTTTACTTTTGTGCTCCTTTTGACCCTCATTCCTTGTATCACTCTGGACCCCACTAGCTCAATATATAATCTTGTCATGTATCTCTTTAAGAGAATATTCTTTATGAATATTTGAATATCTGTTTTTTCATAAGAAGCAGATTAAGGAATTTCTTTGAAAGGACATCATCGTGAAATGCTCATTGAAATAGCTTCACATGTCTAGGATATGGAAATACAGGTATGGGTTCCATTATCTGAAAATCCATTCCATCTAGAAATATCACAATTACAGGAAGGACATCACCCATATACTCAATTTTAATCAAATCATTCAATTTGTTTAAAAATGATTTCCTTTTTCACTGTAATAAAAAAATAGTACCTTGTACTTGATCCTAACTAAAATAATCTGATAATCCCTCCCCAGTTCCTGAAAACTTTTCAATATTATACTATTTTGTACTTTTCGCTATGGGGACAATCTAAATTTATTGGCCTGCCATCTTCTAAGTCCTATGTATGCACAGTGCCACCTGCAGGCCATTTGTATAAACACCACACCTGGTGTCTACAAGACCCGGCCCACTTAAGAGTTCTTCCCTAGAGGGACAACCCTTCTAGTGAAAGTCGGAACAGGAACCCTGTGAATGAGGTTTAGTTTAATGATAGTACTAGCATTTGTCAGGAATATGCTCTAGGGATGTAAGATAGTAAGGCAAGCTATAAAGACCAGCATTTTGCTCCACCTATAGATTGATAGCTGAAGGTAGCTCTCCCTTAAGGTGGCCATACATAGTGAGATCCGCTCATTTGGTGATGTCGCCAAAAGAGCGGATTCTTCCTCGATATGCCTACCTTGGGGTGGGTGATATTGGGCTGATCAATGAACACATGCGGTCCTCGATCTGACGGGAGGGCCACATACACGGAAAAATAAGCTGTCAACTCTGTCTGTCTGCAACTTTTATTGGCCCGTGTATGGCAATACTGACCTAATGTGAAGGGATTGTAATTCTGAAGAGGGATTGTGTTTCACAATTTCTGCTGTAGTGAATCTGGACCAATAGTTGGTAAACTAAAGCTAGGGCCACACGACACAGATTCTCCACAGCTCAAGAATCTGCTGCCCAGCTGCTCCTCTACTCCACTTCTGCTGCACTGCAGGGAGCGATGGTTTTCAGTGCAATATGCAAAATCACACATTTCAGATGATGACTTAGGAGACATACTGATTCCGGAGAGGCAGGGTGGAAAACATGGTGCTTAATTGAACATGAAAGTATCCATTTTTGGTGAGATTGTCCCTTCATTTCTTTAGTCCTCTAATTTAGGTTGTGTTTTCTACAGCCAAGCTGTTCTCAAAAAGTGTCTTCATATAAAAAAACAACACTGTGGTAAAAGTGCCATTCTAACGCTACAAGTTTCACATATAGACAGAGGCAGAGAGGGTTGTAAAGGGTGAAAATCCAAGCCATTATACAGATTTATTAAATCACATTTTTACAAATTTTTTCTACTTTTCAGTAAAAAGTAATAAATCACATACTTTCTTTTATAACTTCAGAATAAGAGATGCACAGCCAGACAGCAACAAATGCTCTCCATTGGCTCAACTCCCTGCTCACTTCTGACAGACTTTATTACTTATAAGGAAAAGTGTTCCTCTATGTAAAGCTGACTTATAGATGCAGAGTAGCTCAGCAGAGTGCCATCTTCTGTATCTTTGAATCATTTTGCCAACGTGGAACTTGCTGGTGCATGTGTAGCTGAAGAAATTAGGATTAGCTCCAGCAAGCTCCATGTCTCAAACTGATCCGAAGAAAACCTGAAGAGACAGAAGATGGAGTTTCTGAACTCCATTACATTACCGTGCCCGCTGCCAGTGGAGGACTTTGAATGGGGGCTTAGTTCTCCTTTAAAGAATGACATGAACACTAGTAAGTTTTGCTAAAGTGAAGCACTTCTTTCCTTCTTGGCATTTCAATGTCCTTATCCACAGTGTTTGGGTTTCTCAACTGGGCTAACACGCCAAGCAACACAAAGCAATGCCTTGAAGTGGTTCCAGCCTAAATGCAGTATGAATGAATGAAACTGATTGGTTGAACTGACTGAAAGTGATTGTTTATATGCTTTTCCTTACACTTTAAGAAGTACATCTGTGTAAGAGTTATAGTAATCACTAAATGACATTTTTAGGTGTTTTAAGGTAACTTGGCCTGATCAAATGTTTTAACCTGAAAGCTTACCAGAGCTAATACTAATAATACTAATAAGAAACAGATTCTGGAGTACATCTAAGGCATAGTTGCCTCCATCATCAACAATATATGAGCTAATATTATTTTAATAATGCCACATCCTTCCAACAGAGAGTCAGAATCGATAGTTATAGTGCACTGGTGGTTTTTGGTGGTTCTATGCCCTATTACAGTACATGCCTCCCATTAACATCTTATAGTTGTAGCCAACACCCTAAGAGTATCAGAGATGACAGAAACAAAATGTGCTTTGACTAGAAAGAGATATAAAGCTTTGTTAGCAAGATTTGAACTTAACACTTTGCAAATGTATTCCACATGCAATAACCAACATCAGACTTTTGCTTTTATTATTCTATTTGCATTGGACTGATCAAAGCGAATTGCTGATTCATTGCTATGGATTAAAAGATGTAGGCCCTGACAGAAAGCTAAACTAAAATGCCTGAATTTCCAAATCTTTTCGAAAAGCAGTTATACATTTGTAAGTGTTACAGAAACAACCTGTGTACTTTCCGGTGCATAAATATTAACCTTTTCTAATTTAATTGATATCTTGGGATGCAGGACAGAAAGGAAAAAATCAAGAGGAAAAACAACTCTCTCTGTCTTCAGCTACTGCCCTTAACCTGGCCAAAGCGGGGCTATGCAAATGTAGAAAATCATATATTCCCCTCTTGCCTGCACTTGCAAAGCAAGCAGATACAATAGCAGTGAAGAACTATTTCAATCCAAAAAACAGTTATATGTACTGGAATTTGTAGTCAAGTAGCTGTTGATGGACCATATGCTTGGAGCTCATATTATATAATTGGCTACTGCTACTAAAATGCAGTTTTGTGCCACATATTCTCAACACTGATGGGAACACTTGAAATCAGAGCAGCATGTTTAGAATAGCAACTACAAAGGACAGATTAAGAACATTTTCTCACATGTGGGGAACATCTGTGATGCCGAATGAGAAGCCTATAAAATAACACTTGACAGAAAGTTGACCGATATCAGATACTCCGATATCCCTATCAGCAGGACTGAGTTGTGCAGAAAAACATATATCTAGGTATCTAGGTTCAGTAACAAGAACATGTGCCTGTGTTAGATGGATGAATTCTTCATTTACTAGTTGACAGAGATGGCCGTTTGTTGGCCGTTACCAACAAACACTAAATTAAATATAACTTTGCCGAGAAGTGGAGGAGGACAAACACAGTTATTTTAAAAGTAAATTTATCCTTTCAAAGAACGATTTTGCTTAGATGCAAGCTTATATTTTTACATATACAGTAATTTGTAAAGTCTTGGTGTTTGCTTTGACCATGCCCCCCCACTCTAAGTTAGGTTCCTCCTGTCTATCTTGGGCAATTATTGTTACTGATACAATTGTGTAAGAGTAGAACACAGAATGCAAAGCCCAAAAAATGGCAGATTGTGAACTGTGTTCTCCAATGTAAGTGATCCCTTAACTGCGTCACAGAGGGCCCCGCATCCACTATCCACATGGGCCACCCTGCAGCGAGTCCCCCATTACCCCAGTGGCCATCTGTACTTTCTCTTTATGTAGCCACAATAGGGGCAAGGGACAGGTCAGATGGCCGTAGCAAATGGGTCTGGGCCAGTAGGGCCCACAAATGCTGGGCCCACTGGGTTTTTCCATTGTCCTCCTGACCCAGTCCAACCGTGTCCCTTAAGCTTGCCTAAGTTCAGTATACCATAGCATTTATAGTTACCTGTGTAAAGCACAAACATTTTATTGGATGCTACTGGTTACTGCACAGTGGAAGTTCTAAGTATGGGAGGTTCTAGACTTTAATTACAGCATTCTCTGTGAGTAATGAGCACATGAGCAGTCATCCATAGCATCCAATAAGCAATCAGTTTTGATCAGTCTGTGCTGGCAGAATAATAAAAAAAAGTATTATTTAGATTTGGGGCTACAGACTACAGCATTGATGCAAATGCACATATTCATATTCATGTTTTGGTTTAGCATCAAAATCTAGGCACATGTTGCTGAACCTTGGAGCCAGTCACCCACTGTAGTCATTATTTAAGGGGCTGATTTATTTATACTGTTTTTTCCACAATTTGAGGCTTTCACTGAAAAAGAAACCCTAAAAACCTCAAACCAAGAAAACTCAAAAATTCAAATTTGGCAAGTAAAAGCTGGCAAACTACCGTAGAATACATAGGGAACTGTATTTTCAAAATTCCTCGAGTCAAACAGCTTAAAGCAATCAAGATTTTTGGATTTGTGTTTATTCATAAATCAGGCAGCAATAAAAAAAATTCAAGGTTTTTTTTGTTCTAACTTTCTGGTGTGACATGTCAATGGCAGGTTGATTGGTTGACAAATACAGATTGATTACCACCTTCGTGACCTGGCTCGGAAGGATAAATGCAATCAAAATGCTGGTCTTACCGAAAATACTATATAAACTGTGCATGCTCCCTATACCATTAGGACACACCTTCTTCCAACCACTACAGTGACTCCTCACGGCATTCATCTGGGGACCAACAAAACCAAGAATTGCAAAAGAAATTATGCATGCAAGCAAAACAAAAGCAGGACTAGCATGACCACATCTACAAACCTACTATAGGTTTTGCTGAACCAATTAGCTGATTGGCACCTCCCTCCAAACACCAAGAGCTGGGTGGCTCTAGAACTGTGGATTTCTAAACATCAGACTAAGCATGATTTAATATCGGAAGTATGGTTGAAGAACAAAAAACCACTGACAGGCAAGGAACTGATGCCACTGCCAATAAAGTATATGTATAGAAGAACGGTCCGCACACACTCAAGTTGCAGTCGGGGACTTTACCCCTTTTAATATTGCCACCAACTTTCAACGTTTCGGGGGGAACGCAGCCTCCCTTCTTCAGGATAAATTTACAAAGTGCACAGTGCCAATCTTTTAAACCCTTGACTCCTCCCATCACACCTGAGTCACATCTCTTTAGCATAAACATTAGTGCAGTTAACCCTTTGAGTCCAATTTCATTCAATATACAAATGTGTAAAAAACATTTTACATAAAAACATTTCTACTCACAGACCCAGGTTGCGTTAGCTTTTAGATCAAACTATTTGTATGTCATAATTAACTGCCAATAAAGGCAATGCTACAAGCATGGCAAACCTCAAAGTCACTGCCCACCTTAGCCCATCACTCCAGGCTGAATATCAGCCCCCCCAAAACCAGATATACTCATATCTACGCATAAGGCACTATCTCCAAGCCAATATTTGGCTATCAACTTTACCCCCAACACAATTTGAGCTATGGTGCCTAAGAACCCATATAAGAATAAAGGAACAACAACTGCATACAATGCCTTAATGTCAAAATACACTAGGAGCCACCTCCCAGCCCTAAAAAGGTGGAAACAGGACCTTCAAAGAGAGATAACACGTGAACACTGGGAATGCCCCTTTAAGCAAACCGCAAAGTTCTCGGCTGCACTCAATCACCAAGAAACTACTATAAAACTGATGTATAGATGGTACTTTACTACAGAGATGATAAAGAAGGTATACCCAAACACATCTGACGTTTGCTGGAGATGCCAAAAAGACACTGGAACGCTACATATATCACATTTGGTGGACATGGACACAAGCTCAAACATTTTGGCATGGGGCACACGTCTTAATCCAAACAGCCATTGACCAACCATACCAACTTCAACCAGACCTTGCATTACAAGGCATCCTCCCCCCAGAAGTAGAGAAAAACAAAGGCACAAAATCTTAAACATAATTTTTGCCAGCAGAGCACTACTGGCCAGACACTGGAAAAAGAACTATCTCCCAGAGACAGAAACAATTCACAAGGAATTAAAAATGGTTACAACTTACAAACAAACTTTTTCAGCCTCTATCACAAAATCGTGTACCAAGAACATTCAACCTAAAGAACCTACTTACCAGAACATGGTCAACAAATACAGCCAGCTCAGATATGCACCAAGGAGGTCGGTACCAAAAAGGCACTTAGTACATACTGCACTGAAATGTACTAGCTAAAGTAATGTTTCAGTGATGTAAATAAACAATGGTATAAACCTGGGTGACATACAACTGTACTAGAATATTGTAAGGGAACAATGCTTAAGGAAGCTTTTCCTCCTCCTCTACCCCCCCCCATTTCCTTGATTTTGATTTGATTGTCGTAAAAAATGAAAATTAAAAAAAATATATGGATTAGTGTGCAAGTTTTAAAATTTTCATATCTATTCCCCCACAATGTATGCCACCCTTGAATCCACTACCTACATTCATAGTATGTATGGGTTATATTAACATCATACTAACAGTGAGAAAATTTGCTCCTGTTTAGTTACTCATAGGAAATAATCCGAATTTTCATAGTTTTAGTTACAGTAGGTAGATATTATCAAAGCCATTTGGTGGTCACTGCACTGTTCCTGCCAAGAATTACTTATTGAGCCCCAGGGAGAATTATGATTATGTTTGTGTTTATAACAATGAATTC
The DNA here is from genome assembly GCA_024363595.1 of Xenopus borealis. NCBI lineage: Eukaryota > Metazoa > Chordata > Amphibia > Anura > Pipidae > Xenopus > Xenopus borealis. Next base: position 25,116,605 of record CM044444.1, read on the forward strand.
TAAAGGATACCTAAAGGGTTTGTTCACCTTTAAATTAAAATTTTGTATGATGTAGAAGACAACTTGTGGGTTATTTGCTTTTAGCAACTCTCCAGTTTGCAGTTTTAACAATCTGTTTACTATGCACTGATTTTAATAGGAGACTGGAATAGCTTCCAGCACAAACTCTTTTTCAATTCTCAGTTTTTTTCTCTGTACTAGGAAATTTCCATACAGCCATTGCACCCAATGCACCAGAGCCACTTGACGAGGTAGTTCACCTTTAAATTACATTTCTGTATGTTGTAGACAATATGCAGTCGATCTTCATCTTTTGTTTTCAGAAGGATTTGAATTGGTTAGCATTTGGTTTATCATTAGTGTTTATCAACTCTCTAGTATGGAATATCAGCCTCTATCTAGTTGCTGTGTTCCAGTCAGGCCCGGACTGGCAATCTGTGGGATCTGGCAAATGCCAGAGGGGCTGCTATGAGGTGCCATAGGACGTCAGTATTTTGTGGGCTGGTGGGGGCTGTTTGGGCCTCTGTGTAGCTGAAATTCCAGGGCCTACTTTGATTCTCAGTCCAGTCCTGGTTCCAGTGAAAATATATCCCCATATGTAAAAAAAGGACCAAATAAGATGCTTGCTTTTTAACAAGTGACCATTAAACACTGCCTGCTAAGGGTTACTGGTCCTGGGCAAACTTAGTGCCTTTTATTACCTTACCTACAAAGAGTAAATAGTAACAATAAAATTGGTGCCTTACAGAGCAATAGTTTTTTGCTGTTGGGGGTTAGTTCCCCCAACCTCCAAGCTGAGAAGAGACAGACGCTAAAAATAAAATAATTCAAAAACAATTAATAAAAAGACCATTTGAATAGTTGCTAAGAACAGGCCAAACTACATGTTAACCTAAATGTTTATTACTCCTTTAAAGGTATTGATGGGCCTTGGGCAAAATTTGGTGGGCCCTATACATGCCTCATCAGATATCACACCGCTACAAAGGAAAAAGACCTAGCAGCCTGAACCGCAGGGTTTGCTTCTCTAGAGCTGTAAAAAATCCCCATCTGCTATCTTTACTACCTGGAGTGCAACAGAGAGTTGGGGAAATGAGCAGGTGGTAGGTGTGCAGGGAGCATCTCCAAATATTTATTTGCGGGGAGACCCGGTACTCTGTTGTTGTACCACTGCCCCCACCCCTCCACAACACTGAGACAATACTGCTCAAACACAAGCATAGAGCTGGCTCAGTTATAGGGAATAAAATGAATGCCCCAGACGGTTTCTCTTCAGGAAGACACAGCTTGCCAACAAGTGTACAGAATTTATGAAGCTGTCTTCAGCCTCCCAAAGTAATCACTCAAGCTAAAATCTGTGTTTAGCTTACTCAGGAATTTGCTGTCAGACCAAACAGAAATACAGCAGGGAGTAGGCACAATATCAATCATTCTAATTGTCTCCCAGGAGACTGTCAGCATCACCTCCCATCTACAGTAGATACAGATAATGATAGTTTATCAATACATATCTTTCCCTTTAGTACCTAGTGTGTAGAAGTAAAAAACATGTAACTGGAGTATATGAGTCTGATATGATGTTCCGCCAGTTAAAGGGAGGTATTATTGGCACTGCAGTGGTTACTAATATTTATTGGAAAGAGGAAGTCACAAATATTTATTACATTTTTTTAAATAAAGAAAGCAATTTAAGGCCCAAATTCATCAACGTCTCTGGCATCATCTCTGAAATACCCCAGTGTTTTTAAGTCTGCAAGCCTCATAGTGTGAAAACCAATGAAAAGGATTACTTTTATTCATCACAATGAAAATAAAATGGCTCATTTACAAGGAGTAGGTGCATGTGTAGATTAAAAAATGGATGCAGAATCCCGTTATTATAATGTCACATGGCCCTTTATGCATTTGTGTACCTACAGCCCTGCCATTAAAAATCTTCTACCTACCAAGGTATCCCCTAGAAGGCAGCAAGTCTGGGAGCAGCTGCTCAAACAACTTTGTAGCCTTTGGGATAGACCCCTAGCATGGATTACATTTCTTAAAAAGTGAACACAGCCAATAGTTTAAAAGAACAAATTAACCAAAATCTTGCAGAGCACATATTTGCAATATGCAGCTCTCCAGGTGCTGCTGAACTACAAATGCCAGCATCCCACAACAGCTGTAGAGTCACAGGTAAGGTATCCAGAGCAACATAAATTGAGGCACTATAGCCTTGTACTCTTTTGTGTAGTGTGATCCAAATCCTCGAACTGGAGGCATAGGTTTCATCTAAAGCAGTGATCCCCAACTTTTTTTGTTACCAATGAGCCATATTCAAATGTAAAAAAAAACATTGGGGAGCAACACAAACATGAAAAATTTCCTGGGGGTGCCAACAAGTGATGTAATTGGCTATTTGGCAGCCCCTATGTGGACAGGCAGGCTAAATGAGGCTCTGTTTACCAGTGCACCTGGTTTATATGCAACCAAACTCCAAGCCAAGAATTCAAAAAGAAGCTCCTGTTTTGAGGCCACCGGGAGCAACATCCAAGGGACTGATGAGCAACATGTTTCTCGTAAGCCACTAGTTGGGTACCACTGATCTAAACAAACAGTATACAAATAGAAGAATACGATTTAAATAATTGGTAACTGATGCTACAAATAGCTTAGTAGCCAAAATTCTACCCAATTGTGAAAAAAGGGCCACCAGTAGCAATATATATAGTACCTTGTACTTGATCCCAGCTGAGATATAATTAATCCTTACTGAAGGCAAAACAATTGAGTTGGGTTTATTTAATGTTTGAATGATTTTTAGTGTACAACATTTCTAGCCTACTTCTTTAGTTAAGCTTTAGTTCTCTTTTAAAAGGTGCTTATCTGCAATTTTAGCTGGTTTTAATTGATATTCAATCCATACCATTGGATAACAATGTGGACTCTAGTCCTTGCTTCTGGTTATCATCTGTGAATAGTGTGAAGGACTGTCTTGCAACTGACCCATGATTTCCCAGCAATCTTCACAGATTTACATAAACTGACAAAGAACAACCAGGCAGTGCCAGGGCTGCAATTGTGCTCTCTGAAGGATGATGCAGCCCTTCTCTTGACCCACTCCAACTCAAGAGAGTTAAGCATGCCTGGGATGAGGGAGGTAGCATTGGATTGACCCTTCAAACAGGTCTGCTATATGTATGTATGTAACAGACTCGCTAATTGGATATCTAGGCATTCATTATTCTGGATGGTCCATGGAGAATGTGAGGAGTGCAGTTAAATCTAGAAGGATAGAATGGAAAGTAATTGCCTGGCCCGCCCCTATGCCTAAGGCATAGAGGAGGGGCAAGCAATATATGATTGACAGCTGAGACTTTTAAATGCATTTATAACAGTATGAATGATTTAATAATAAAAATAATTTTGGTTTCATGTTTAATTTGAAAAGAACTTTTATTATTCAGCTTTTTATGTCTGGGTGACAGGTCCCCTTTCAGAGAATGTATGGGTGGAAGTACATATATGAATACCTATAATGCCCATTCATTTTCTCATTCATTCTGAAAAACTTTGTTTGTTTTTGCCTAGGGAGTAAGCAGCCTAATCCTTCAGGCTTTACAAGCAAGAAAGCGGTGCTTATTTTGGGGAATTTAAATTAAAGAATTAAAACACATTCTTTAAAAAACATTTTTAATAACTTAAAGACAACAAAAAGAAAAAGCACATTTTTATAATATTTCTGCATTTCCAGCTGTATATAAAACCAGAGGAATCATGCACATACCTTTGAGTGCTTTTTTTGTCAAATGAGTATTTATAACCATCACCACCATTATTGCTTATGTTTAAACAAGCCATGCCCAATATTGAGGCTGCAACCTAATAATCCATAAAAATTTTCAAATGAGCTGAGCTTGTACAAACTTCCCCGAAATAATGGATTTCATTTTAACATACAGAACATTAATGCCCCCAAGTGTAAGCCCAACTCTTAAAGGGGCAGTGTAGAAACAAATATGGCCTGTGATGAACATACTATTTGCCTCGTGCTTTAATTAAGAATAACTACAGTTTTTTGCACTTAACAGGGCAAAGACTGAAACTTAAAATAAGTCAGTGAGTCATTCCAGCTTTGTGGTTTTTGCAAGCTGTTTTCAACAGATTACCAGTCCACTATGAAGTATCTATAAAAATGAGCTACCTCTCACCTCAAACCCTAACAACGGCTGCAGTTGGAGAAAGGGAGGGGTCTGGTTTATACAGAGAGATCCTCATTGGATTGGTAATTTATTTTACCTAGCTGTAAGAACCAGGAAGCTAGAACAACTCTTTCAATTTTAGTGTTTCCACTATTAATTGAAAGAAATAACAAAAAACGAAAGATAGCTCTTAATTAAAAAGACAAATGCTACATTTATTGCATATGAAGAACTAAACCCTAGAAATGAATATGGGTAGAAAATAAAAATTTTATGTACTGGACTTAAACCAGCCTAAAGTTTCAGCATCTCTATAATAGTACTGATCCAGACCTTCAAAATTGTCACAGGAGTTTTCTATCTAATCAGCCTAATATTGTGACATTGATATGACATACTGAATATCTTCAATTTATTGTGCGTCAGTCCCCAAGTTGACAGCAGTACAGTACAGAACATGTGCAGTGAATTGTCACAAAAGAAAATGAGGAGCTACTGGGGGCAGTGTTTGAAGCAGGCTGTGGGTTCTGGCAAATTCCAAAGGGGCTACTGTACAATGCCATAGAAAGTCACTATTTAGTGGGCTGGTTGAGGCTTTATGTACTGGAAATGGCAGGGCCTATTTTAACCCCTAGTCCAGATCTGGTTTGAAGGCATAGATCTTTACTGCAAAATGTCTGTGCATGCCTTGGTCTGGTATTCAAGTCCAAAACTGTGCCAAGGGCCCAACCTCCTCTAGTTATGTTATTGCCTCCCCGGGAACTTCTGGTACCAGGTGTAGATCAGTACAGCAAAGGATCCAAACAGAGAGGTGAGTTGTAGCAAAATAACTTTTTTATTCATAAAGTACAGTCGCAATGGATCAATTCACAGGCACTTAGATGATCACAGGATAATAGTAACAGGATTATTCCCATTCAGTGAAGTAGCACAGTTAGGATGAACACCTCTTGGGGCAATTTCCTCCCAGCTTCCTGAGTGTAAAGCTTCCTGCCCAGGGATAGTCAGCTTGGGGTCTTGGTTCTTGGCACCCTCACTGGTCCTCATCTAATCCACTGAGTCCCTGAGCTAGTGGTGTACATACCACGGGGTTCTTACCCCACTACTTCTCCTCGTTGGAGCGGATGCTGCTCACTAGCTACTCTGTACTTACTCTCACTCCTAGAGTGACTATTACAATGCTCACTATCAATAAATAGCTCTTATCTAACTTTCCACTGGCAAGCCTGGACCTGTAATACCTTCCTGTGAGGCAAGGTCACAGGACAGACCGTGAGCACACCCTGACCCTGGGCTATACCCTTTTATACATAGCTGCCTCAGTTAACTAAAGGACCCTTAGGTGTCCTATTACCAAGGGGAAACTGCCTGAGAAAAATACACACAAATATCAGGGTCCCTACATAGGGAATCCATGCAAAATCATTGCACTTATCCCTGTAAGCCAATGCTTGACAAAGGGGGTTACCCCGAAACGTTGCATGCTGCATTCACAATAAACCAGCAAGGTTTTACCAGCAAGTTGTTCCTGTGTGCCGGTGTTTTGTTGCTGAGTTGGTTACTGAGGGAGGCCGAATCCCCTCTCGCTGTGCACCAGGTAGTCGTTTTGTTTGGAGAGCCAGGGTGTGCGGGCTGAATAATTGAAACTGCATACACAGTTTCATGCCATTGTATCAGTCTTCACCTTGTTAAATGCAAAAAATAACAGAAACCATAAATGGCTGCTAGAATAAAGCCAATCCAAATGTCCTATCTTAGATATAAGAACATAAATAACACGCATGTGCAATACTGGTAGGTTATGTACTCCTTTTATTAAGAAATGTATGACATTGGTATCAGAGGGACTAGCAATATTAGGACAAAATCATGAGGCAGCAGAATTCCCCCAAAAAATGCAATAGGAAATACCACGTTTGTTTGAGAGAATGTAACATGATGGAATTTACTTCCACAGGAAATAAGGCTTTCCAAATGGGCGTGTGATACAATGTATGTATAGAAAAGCATCCCATTACATAGGCTAAAATAAAGAATAGTAAGGTCAAAGTGACTCTTATTTATACTGTCTGTAAAATAGATGTGTGGCTAGCAAAAATTTGCCATTACTTGTAGTTGCCTTTTCTCATCTTCTGTGTCTCTCTCACAAGATAATATTCCATATAAATGCATTCTGTAGAATCTATGATGCTGCCAAAAAGTTACCGTCTAAGTTCTACATTTCCAAGTTTTATTTAACCAATAGTGGCAAATGGTCCACGGCAGCCACACTGGAAAAGGTAACTACTACAGTGATCACTAAAGATGTAGCTTTAACTTAAAATATGAATATAACTATGGCTATATGACTTTACACAATAGCTCTCGTTTCCTAATGCAAGTGCAAAGTTCCAAGTTCAGAATTCCATTTTTATTATAAGAGCCCACAAAGATGCATGGACTGCAACTTCTGTATGGGATTATCATTGCAAAATTGAATTTTGATAATTGCATTTTGCTGCCATCAATCTGGTCGCAAACTGCATTATTTTAACGAGCTTCAAGTTAGTTGAGTTTTTTGTGCGTTTTTTAAGCTGGAAGTCATTTGCATGTGTATGTGAAATGCACACATTAACTTCAGGAAGTGACACTTCCTTAAAGGAGAACTAAATCCTTAATGAAAAAACCCTACCCAACATAGACCCCCCCCTCCCTGCTCCCCCCGAGTCTAGCTGCTATGCCTGTTAAATGCCCCTAACGCTTTATTGACCCCTCGGTGCAGATTCAGGGCATCCGCGTTTTAAGAACCTCCGGCACTTCGGTGATCCTTTGGGTCTTCTTCCTTCATGCGCAGAATGTCACTCTCTTCCCAATCTCTTCCCGAAGATTACCGAAAGAGAAGAAGATGGGGTTCATGAACTCTAATGCCCTGAATCTTCACCGAGGGGTAAGTAAAAAGTTAGGGGCATTTACCAGGGGTAGCAGCTAGGGTGGGAGGGGGTGCAGGGGGGTCTATGTAGGGTAGGGTTTTTTTTCATTTAGGGTTTAGTTCTTCTTTAAAGGAAAAGTAAATGTTTTTCTTTTTCTTTCTGTAAATTTGCTCTAAACAGCCCCCCAGATTAATGTACCCTAGTCCCTGCTGCAAGTCTGCTCTGGTTTCTGTGTTATCAGCAGCTTGTTTCCCCTTCTTCCTGGTGCAGAGTGAAGCCCAGCCCCTTAGTTTACTGAGCAGTCCATTTGCTGCTGTTCCACAATAGAGAGGAAGAGGGAGCCAGTGTGTGCATTAGTAAGCTAGTTTCCCCAAGCAAAAGGTGCTAAACACACTGGTCTCTGCTATGTCATAGTATGCAAATGATCTCCAGGACTAGTCACAGAGATAAGGTCAGCTCAGTAAACTAAGGGGCGGGGCTTCACTCTGCACCAGGAAGAAGGGGAAACAAGCTGCTGATAACACAGAAACCAGAGCAGACTTGCAGCAGGGACTAGGGTACATTAATCTGGGGGGCTGTTTAGAGCAAATTTACAGATACAAAAAAAAAAGGTTTACTTGTTCTTTAAGTCAGGTGTTAGTACCAGACCAGTACCCTTCTGTCTGTGCACCCTGTACCATGGTTTAGACCAAATTTGATGTGCATCAGGAACTACACAATGATGGCATTGCATTAGTATTGTTCTAGTCCTGGAGTCCCCAATTGTTTTAATCAATGAGCCAAATTTGAATGCAAAAAAAATTGGAGAGCAACATAATCATGCAAAAAGTTCCTGGGGTGCCAAATGTGGGCTGTGATTGGCTATTGCTAGCCCCTATGTTGACTGACAGCCTACAGGAGGGTTGGTTTGGCAGTACACCTGGTTTTTATTCAACCAAAACTTGCCTCCAAACCTGGAATTCAAAAATAAGCACTTGCTATGAAGCCACTGGGAGCAACAGCCTAGAGGCTGAAGAGTAACATGTTGAGGATCACTGTTCTAGTCATTGAGTTTTTGGATTGTGAAAGCATTAAAACATGTATATGCAACTACTGGTAAGACCTGAGTAATAAATAAATAGCATGTGTGGCCTTGGTGAGAAAAAGTAACATACAATGGCATGCAGATCCAGTTTGAATGGACTTAGCCTTTTAAGGGGTTGTTCACCTTTAAATAAACTTTTAGTGATATATTTGCGTTTCGGTTTTGCTTCCATTTGCAATAACTAGGGTCCAGATTACCCTAGTACCCATGCTTTGATTCGAATAAGAGACTTGAATATGAATTGAAGATGGTCTAAATGGAAAGATGAGTAATAAAAAGTAGCAATGACAGTAAATTAGTAGCCTTGCAGAGCTTTTACTTTTTTTAGATGGGGTCAGTGACCCCCATTTGAAAGCTGGAAAGCGCCTGCAGACAAAGGCAAATAATTAAAAAACTATTAAAAATTGAAAAAAGATTAAGGCCAGTTGAAAGGTGACTTTGAATTATTCATTTTATAATATTCTAAAATTTTACTTAAAGATAAACCACCCCTTTTTATAAAAATAGAACCCCAATTATTTGATAAAATTGTCCACAAAGTCAACAAGGGCAGTAAAAATGTTACTGAACAAATAGTTGTGTTTGGAGGCAAATACTGACTATCCCTGTTTTAAATAAAGAACCATCTCAGTATCTGTGCAGCTTCTAAAGAGAAAGATTCTGCATTGCATTTCCCGTCAAATGAGTATAATGCAGTATAATAAAGAAGTCATCAAATTTGACTTCATTTTTATTGATGTGAACAGTAACAGCACCATTTTCATTTCAATACATGCTTGCCAGAAATGTTTGTGGTGGATAAAATAAAATGCAATCCGCAAATTCTTAAACCAAACCCTCTTCTGCGCTCCCATACCACAAATATGTCATCTATCTTTTCATAAAAAAGAACACTTTTATATTTATAATCATGTTATCATAGAAGTGTCTCAAAGCAGCCTCATACTGTTTAAGGGCAAAGGTACAAGTAAAGGCACTTTTTCTCACCACAACTCGTCTTTTAAAAGTTCTAAAAAGAAATTCACGTTTTAAAAGACAGCAAGCTCTGCATGTGTTGTTTTCACTGACCCTCTTTTGGGTCTTTATGCCAGACTAGAAGGAATCTTTATTTAATAAATAATCAGGTTAAATGTTAAGAGCAGATGTCGTAATCCAAGGTCAAAATCAGGCAGAATTAAAGGATAGTTAACAGAAATTTTGAAAAGTTAAAAAAAGGGGTGGCATACCTCTTATTAACACAGGTGCAATCGTTAGGGCTCATGCAAAAAGCTTTTTGCCTTCTGTTTTAATCATAAAATGTATGTTTTTTTTAATGTATCGAGATTAAGGGAGAAGGGAAAAGTCTTTTTATGAGGGGGTGCCAAAAGTTAGGCACCTTCAAGTTATCACATGTACTTAACTGAAACCCCAGGCCAGTGCACCTATAGGAGAAAACTGAACTGGCCCAGGATTATTCCAATGAGCACCATTGAACGATTGTCTTCTGGCTTCTTATTCTTTTTACTCTAAGCTGCGCATATGCAGTAGAGCAAAAAGCTGTACCTAAACAAAAGGTTGGCTATTTCATTCTATTGCACATGTGTCGGTCCCTGGAAATTTGAAGAAAGAAAAAGCCGTATTTCGATTGCTCCATGGTGCTCGCAGGAAGAATCACAGGGCACTGGGGTTTCAAGTACATGTGATCACTTGGGGGTGCCTAACTTCTGGCCTTTAACAGGGAAAACCAAAACTACTCCATGTTTGCTCATTGTGATGTAGATTAAATTGCCCTTGTGCAACCCCCTCGTTAAAAGACCAGAGACCAAATGTTTTTACAAACCAAAGCTTCTTGCTGCCGGTAATTCAACTTTCAAGAATGGCTAGGGTGGTGGCAAAGAGTTTTTTTTTTATAGTGGGGTTTAATCCAGATAAAGGGATGGCTCACATGCCCCCAAAACTTTGATGCAGAGGTGGTCGCAGCTCCTCGTCTGGATGTTAAAATAGAGTGTGCACAACTCCATTTGTATTTTGTGTCCCTATACAGAAGCACATGTAGCACAGAATAGAATTCTGTCTTTGCCCTTTGGTGTACAGGTAGCACAGCAGGTAAATCAGTCCCTGTCATTTGGTGCATAACCAACACAACAGAAATCTATAATCCATGCCCTTTAGACTGTAAACTAAACACAAGATAAAAAGCAATAAACCTCTTTTTAGTATTTTTGCAATTAGTTTTTTTAGGCAAATCATATTGTAGCTAGTCATATATAAAATATATTGTTAAATAAACTATTATGAGGTGGCCAGTGTTGTTGCCTGGAAAGGTCTGTCCATTTCGTCTGCTCATGTTATAAATAGATAAGAGAAAAGGTCACTTGGCTCTAGATCCAATAGAAACTGCTTTTCCACTAACGGAAAAGATTTATCAAGTGTTTCCTGACTAAAATGATGGACATTTTAAAATGAATTGCTGCACATTATAGTTGCACATTATAGTTGCACATTATAGCTTGATCAAATGCCCCATCCCAATGAAGTATTTTGGGAGGCCCATGCCCCCAGACAGGCCAGGACTGGGTTCAAAATAGGCCCTGGCATTTCAAATACACAGAGGGGCAAACAACCCAGCCCATTAAATTGTGACTGTTTCTGACATCTTATAAGTAGCCCTTCTGGCATTTGCCAATATCCACTGATGCAAGAGCATCCCCTTACTGAGGTCTGATTCAGCATACTGTGGTTTTACAGCTCCAGCTCCAAGGCAGGTCTGGACTGAGAATCAAAATAGGCCCTGGCATTACAGGTACACAGCGGCCCAATCAGCCCACATAGAGGCCCAAACAGCCCCCACCAGCCCACTAAATACTGACTTTCTATAGCAACTTTTAGCAGCCCATCTGGCATTTGCCAGAACCCACAGATTGCCAACCTGCTCAAAGGGTTTCAAACATGTATTCAGTTGCAGCTGGAGGGCTGCATTTTGTGCACTGATATCTATTTTAAATGGTAGCTGATATGTTTTTAAACTATTTTGAGTTTGACACTTTTTGTAAACCCCCCTATTTATGGAACTACAGCAACCTGACATTCCTGGACCAATTCATTAATCTGGGAGCAGATACCTGACTGCTATTGCTCTGTAGTGACTAGTGATGGGCTAATCTGTCCAGTTTCGATTCTCAGGAAAATCGCGAAAAAATTATTGAAATTTCCAGCTAAATTTCTGAAAAATGGACTTTGATGGCAGCGTAAATTTTTGGGCATCAAAATGGACGCAGGCATCAAAATGGATGGCGGTATCCTTTTTTGGATGTGGGCGAATTTTCACGGGAAACTTGCGCACTTATTTGCCTGTGGCAAACTGCAAATATGCGCCTGCCCAATAAATTCGCCCATCACTAGTAGTGACTAAGAAGATCAAATTAGAAACTACTGTAGCTCTGACAATTTTGTGCTTTGATTGAAGGAAGGGGACTTGGGCTACCCTTTTAAAAAAATGGTCATAAGATATAAAGTTTCTAACTTAATTGGCTTTTGGCAGAGAGCCCATAATAGGTACTTAGATACTTAGAAAGGGCAACTCACCTTCATTAGCAAAACTGTAATAACCCATAAAAACCACAGAAATGCTTTCAAACTTTCATATCCTGCCAAAATGTAAACTGGACATTGGGTAATGGTAATTGGGGGTATGGCCACAAACATGGGCATGGTCAAATATTTTTGTCCCACTTTCTATTTCCAAAATATTGGGAGGTATGCCTTTAATATTTCCTAAGTATTATGCGCTAATCTTGATGCTAAACACTTCCATGTAAGCACTATGCAGTTTCCAAGTAAATGAAAATGTATTTTCCCTTTGTGAATCTCAGCTTGGCTTTGATTCTGTGCCTGCCAGGAAATTTAGTCTTGGATGATCTAGGATATAACAGGAAGAAAAACAAATATTAGTTTAGGTTGTGCATTACTAAATGTTTTCTGGTTTCCTCTGAATAAAAAAAAAACACCAATTTCAGCCTCAGAGTACTGGAAAGGGCCAGGTTCCGGTGTCTGTATTTACAGCTGCTTCCTTTTGTTTTTGTCATCACTTAGGTCCTTGTTGACTACATTGTTTTAACTATACATTGGAAGCCGTCTTTCTAAAGCTGCTATGGTAAAACAAGAGCTTGATTACTAGCAAATGCTCTGACCTGTTTTTATTAGATGAACTTATCTGCTGGTCCATTTTGTACACAAGTATTTGTTGTGGTTATTGGTATGAGTTTAAACATCCTATCTCCATGTAAGATGATTAACACACTCTTTATGACAGTGATCCCCAACCAGTAGCTCACGAGCAATGTTGCTCTCCAACCCCTTGGATGTTGCTCCCAGTGGCCTCAAAGCAGGTGCTTATTTTTGAATTACTGGCTTAGAGGCAAGTTTTGGTTGTATAAAAAACAGATGTACTGCCAAACATTCTCTCCCGTAGGCTGCCAGTCCATATAGGGGTTACCAAAAAGCCAATCAGAGCTCTTATTTGACATCCACATGGACTTTTTCATGCTTGTGTTGCTCTCCAACTCTTTTTTAATTTTAAATGTGGCTCACAAGCAAAAAAGGTTGGGGACTCCTGCTTTATGACTACCCTACAGCTGGCCACATTAACAATATGGTAGACTTCATCTTAAGGTGGTTATACACGGGCCGATAAAAGCTGCCAACTTATTGGCCCATGTATGGCAGTCTGAGGCAGTCTGGAGCAGGGCTAGTGGACCACCCAAAGGAAGAAGATTTTTATTGGGATGTCCCTGTTGGTGTCAGTACTGAGCAGGGAAAGTGAATTGACAGTGGTTACTTGCCCCCACTACAAACATATATACAGCTAGAAAATTGATTATATTCCACTCTCCAAGGCTTAGATTTGCATAGCGACTGTAGATTATCTAAATTCTAAAGCAATTTATATAGGTAAAATCAGTCCCGGTCATTGGACCAATTTGGCCCAATTGGGCCCCGCTCTTATGGGGGCCCCGCTCCAGTGCAAGCTCTGATTCCTATCCCCAGTAGCCCAGACTACCCCTAATCCAGATTGGCCCAGTCCGCTCAGACTTGATTGGCCCAAGCCACAGCTGAACCTGATTGGCCCAACCCCCCCAAATAACAAGTGAAATGCATTAATGTTGTTTATATAATCCATGGTGCTGCACAAAAACAGTTTACAGTGGTAACCAAAATTTGCACATAGATTAAAAAAGTGAGGGAACATTTTCTCCCAGTTGCCCAGGATGCCCCCATCCCCAACTGGCAGCCGTCACTTGGACAGAGGGGAAAGCAGGCACTATTTGCCCATCCAGCTCTGTGACCCTGCGACAGACAGCAAAGTTCCTTCTAGGGGGCCCCGCCAAAATTGTTCCAATTGGGCCCTGCACTTGGTACGACCGGCCCTGGGTAAAATCATATAGAAGGCACATTATAACCTTAGTGATTAGTTACCACACGTTCACTTGAGGCAATTGGAGCAAGTTAGGAGACCTCCAAGGGCACTAAGTCTGAGTCTGAGTCCAGGATTTGTAGGGACACCTGCCAGACTACAGCCAAACGGATCCCCTGAAGAAGCAATATGGCGCAAGACTCTTTGGGGTATATTTATCAAAGAGTGAAGTTAGAGATCACCTCATTCCTCTAGAGTGAAATTCCGCCACTTTCCATTCATTTCTATGAGATTTTTAAAAGAGTATTCATCAATGGGTGAAAGTGAAAGTTCATACGCCATAGAAATGAATGGAAGGTGGCGGAATTTCACTCTAGAGGACTGTGGTGATCTCTAACATCACTCTTTGATAAATATACCACCCTAACTCTATTTGGTATGTATAAGCTTTGTCTGAACTAAAGTAGTAAAACTGCTCTACTCTTACACAAACTAAAATGGAACTGTGATTTTGGGTTGATTTTTTTTATGATGTACTTTTTATTTATGAATTACACGGTATATACCACAAATAATTCACTCTACAATATAACATGTCATTCCTGAACCAGCAAGTGTATTTTTATAGTTGCAATATCGTTGTGAAGGCAGCCATCTCAGGTCATTTTGTCTGGTCATGTGATTTCAGAAAGAGCCAGCACTTTTGGATGGAACTGCTTTCTGGCAGGCTGTTGTTTCTCCTACTCAATGTAACTAACTGAATGTGTCGCAGTGGGACCTGGATTTTACTATTGAGTATTGTTCTTACATCTACCAGACAGCTGTTATCTTGTATAAGGGAGCTTCTATCTGGTTACCTTCCCATTGTTCTGTTAGGCTCCTGGGGGGAAAGGGTGGGGGTGATATTACTCCAACTTACAGTACAGCAGTAAAGAGTGACTGAAGTTTATCAGAGCACAAGTCACATGACTGGGGGCTGCTGGGAAACTGACAATATATCTAGCCCCATGTCAGATTTCAAAATTATATATAAAAAATCTGTTTTTTGATAAACTGATTTCAGTGCAGAATTCTGTAAGAGCAGCACTATTACATACCTCCCAACATTTTGGAAATAGCAAGTGGGGCAAAAAGAACTGCCGTACGGAGCGTGGTGACATTTTTGACCATACTTGTTTTTCTGACAACACCCCCTAATTACCATGTTTATTTTTAAAAAATGTGGCAGGTTATGAATGTTTATTTCAAATTTAAAGAAGAAACACCCCGTTCTATCTCAATTAAAACATAAGTAGCCCTCCCAGGATCGTTCTATAAGTTATATCCGTAACCACTGTTTTAATGCTTAATTACTATTAGGAATAACTTTCGAAATTCACCAAATTAATTGTGTGCATGAAGTGCGATGTGCTTAACTAGCTGTATTAATAAAGTGCATTGTGCTCGAATGGGAAAAATCTACTGAGATCCCTTAATTAAACCAATTAATTAAACCAATTAATTCTAAAATCAAGTGCTATGTGCTATAGTTCATCGATCAAGTCACCACAACCATTTGGTTAATAAAAATGATATGGAATTCATTGAATTTAAATTATATGCTCTAAATTCCAATTCATCAATAATTTCCCACAATCACTTGGTTGTCATGATTAGTATGCAATTCATTAATCTAAAAAGAAAAGAAAGGAGAATCCTTCGTTTGGCACCTTAATCGGAGGACAACAACCCCCCTTATTGCCTAGATAGTAATTCCAAGGTAAATTCTTAGTGGCTATTGCATTTCTATATAAAAAATCACCCCACAAAAATTAAGTTTAGAAAAGGAAATGTGGATAGTAGTGGTGGAGTCGTCCCAATTGCTTCTATCTTAATCTTTGGCTGTCTAGGCCCTGGGACTACCACAAGAAAAGAAGGCAGATCATGGGGGACTGTGGTCTCGTTTGGTTAACTGATCTTGATTCGAGAGAGCTAATCTAAAAAACCACAAATCACCCACGTCTTGTAAAGTGAAAATAGAGAGAATTATAAGTTAAAAGGTTTTAAAAGCTTGTATAATAAAATCATCCAGGAAAAATTAAAAGGAGAGGAGAAGGAGAACCGCCGACGAACGTTTCGCAAAATTGCTTTGTCAAGGCTGTGACAGCTAGTACAGCTAGTTAAGCACATCGCACTTTATGCACACAATTAATTTGGTGAATTTCCAAGGTTATTCCTAATAGTAATTAAGCATTAAAACAGTGGTTACGGATATAACTTATAGAACGATCCTGGGAGGGCTACTTATGTTTTAATTGAGATAGAACGGGGTGTTTCTTCTTTAAATTTGAAATAAACGTTATACCTGTTACTTTACCTCGTTCTATACTCAAACAGATATAAACACTGTGTGGTATACATAATCCAAATAGGTTATGAATGTTTGAACATATTTCTGTGGTTTTTATGTACACTTTTGCTAATGAAGGTGAATTACCTCTTAAACTGCAAGTTAGTTTCCCCAAGAGACCTGCTTATCTTAAATTGTTTCAATTGCTTATTTGCTTATCTAAAATTGTTACAAAAGTATCTAAGTGCACCTGCCACATATTCTGGGCTCTCTATCAAAGCCAGTCAAGTTGAATATTTGTATCGTTTTCTTGCTGTTCATTGCAGGAGATTAAAGAGAAAGTCAGGACATTCCAGTAACAAACCCGGGACTGCGGTTGAACTGTCAAAATCAGGACTGTGACAATTGGGAGGTATGCTATTAACTGATGCATTTTTACATTTTTTTTGACTGAAGTTTAATAGAGCACAAGTTACATGTCTGGAGGCAGCTCAGAAACTGACAATATGTCTAGTCCCATGTCAGATTTAAAAATAAAAAAATCTGTTTGCTCTTTTGAGAAATGGATTTCAGTGCAGAATTCTGCTGAAGCAGCACTATAAACTGATGCATTTTGAAAAAAAAAATTCCCATAAAAGTATCCCTTTAAAAAAACAAAAACCCTACTACATTTGTGGGCTTATTTATAAAAAATTGATTTTGTGAGGTTTAAGAGTTTTTTTTTCTACTTCAAATGAACCCACAACTTAACAAAAAACCACAAATATCTGTTTTTATTCAAAAATCAAAATCTAAATACCTTGACTGACGTTTACAAGCTCATACAAACTTGAAAAACTAAATAAAAACAAATTGCTTGACTTTTTGCCTAGGACCATTTAAGAAATTTAGTCTTTTCCTAGGCAACAGTTACATCAGAACAAATAATAATTTTGCTTAAAAGAATGGAATTTTCCATGCAAAGATAGGGAAAAAGTGTCAGTGAATAATTACATGTGTAGTGCATAGTGTATCAGCACAGAGCTAGAGCACAGATAGGAGAAGAGGTAGGTCAGACAGCTGGTTCTGTGGCTGATGATTCAGAAATTCTTGCTGTTTCCCAGAACTCTTGACTTCGTCATGCCTGACCTGCACCAGTCAGTATCAGCCAGTAGACAAGTGGGGATTGCTCAGCACTAGAGCTTTAATACACATGATTATACATTATGAATACAAACAGTACATTATTTTTCTGTGTAGCTGAAATTCATAGCGTGAATTACTGTGCTGACTTGTATGCAATGTATCAAAGGAGTTTTCCGTTAGCATCCAGAATGTTTGGGACCTGGTAAATTCTGCTTAAGGGATCCTTCTGTAATTTGGATCACCAAAAGTTAAGTGTGCTCAAAATAATTTAAACAATAAATAAACCCAATAATATTGTTTTGTCACCAATAATTGATTTATGCATCTTAGTTATCATCAAGTACAAGGTGTTTTAGTATTACAGAGAAAAAGGAAATCATTTTTAAAAATTCTAATGATTTGATTAAAATGGACACTAAAGGGGGCCTACGTGTTTTTTTGGGAGTTTTCTGGATAACAGATTTCTAGATAATGGATCCAATACCTGTATACATATTTGTAACAGGGTATATAGTTTATGCCAATAAATATATAGATTATGATTATTTTAAAGGAAAAAAAACAATAGAAATATACAGTAAGGGAGGGGCACAGGAATATTTAATCTCTGGAATCTGGACTAATATCCATTAGTGGGTGGAAGGTAGTGCTGTGGTTTTAAAAACTCATGGCAGAAATAAAAGTGTTTCCAAATACTAAGGGGCAAATTTACTACTGTTCCCGAAAATTTGCTCGACCAAATTCGTAATTCAATAAGCATTCGACCATCGAATGCTTATCGAATTGTTTTAGGCTGCCATTTTGCTCGATATCCGATTTCTCGATGAATTCGTACGATCGGGTACCGTGAAATTTCCTTTGAGTGTCCGAAAAATTCGTACGACTCGAACGATCGAACGCTCCGATCGTACGAATGGTATTCAAGCAGGATACCCATAGGCTTCCCATAGGCTTCTATTACAATTCGGTAGGTTCAATCTGGCGAAGTAGGCAGTCGAATAACTTTAAAATTTTGATTCCTGCGATCATCGAATGATCGAATTATCGAATATCCAATCATTCGATCTATTCCATATTCGATTATCGAAGAGGCCAAATTTGAATATACGATTTCACGAAAAGTTCGTACGATCGGTACGTGAATTTCGTAAATTTGCCCCTAACTATTGTATTCAAACAAGTAAATGTATAGCCATTGCCAAGTAAGAAGATGTGGAGGAGAAAACCAGTAGTCAATTAATAGGCAGCTGCAGAGCTAGATTTAAATGAAGAACATCATTATCCATGACTCCTATAACAAATGTTACTTCTCATTAATGCAAAGGGACATTGGGATGCTGAACCCATGAGGCAAAGTCATTACAAGTGGCTAAACAGTTATGCATTGTCCTGTTCTAGGGTTCTGGGGTTTAAAGTTGGGTATCGGTCTCTTTCTTTTTATGAAAATCACAAGAAGAGGAGGATAAAGGTGGCCATACACTGAGAGATCCTCTCGTTCGGCAATGTCGCCAAACGAGCAGATCTCTCCCCGATATGCCCGATTGAGGTGGGCGATATCGGGCTGATCCGATCGTTGGGCCCTTGGATCGCGGGACCATATCAACCAACAGATGCGGCCGCGATCCGACGGGATTTTTAGTCCCACCCGATCGACATCTGGACGACTTTCGGCCAGATATCGATCGGGGAAAGCCCATCGGAGGGCCCATGCACGAGCCGATAAGCTGCCGACTTGGTCTTTCGGCAGCTTTTATCGGCCTGTGTATGGCCACCTTAAGGCATGGGAATCCAATGCTTTGGTCTTATCAATCTGTCTGAAATAAAAGATAATCGCAGGGTGGATAAAGTGTATGAGACCAATGTGTAGGTCAGGAGACACTTTTCCTAGAAATGCTACTATGCAGGGAGTAGCCAACCTATGAAAAGTATGACTGGAGGTATAGTTAGGACCACCATACACCATATGGGGGTTACCTGTTTTTGTAAGATATATGCACTTGCACAGATACTAAATGACTAATAAAACAGGGTACCGTGTAATGTGTTTTGATCAACCCCTTCTTTTTGGTATGCTTGTAGCTAATTTAGTCAGATCAGCTGCACTTCCATTACGGATGTATTGTTTAGCCTTTGAGTGCACCCACACCTTCATTTTTGTGTACTTAATTTTACCACCATTTTATAACATCATAGCCGGTATTATTTATTGTATACTCGTTGCACTGTCAGGATGAGAGCTCTGTGTAGAGAGATGCAGCTTCCCGCATTTATAGTCAACTTCCTGATCTATGCCATAAAACAACCCATTCTGAAATTCAAATTAGATCTACTAGCATACGTTTACATACATTGTTGAACAGACCCCACTAAAGAAGCAAAAACAAAAATGCAACCATTTGGCCAATAGGAAATATTTTTTGGGGAGCAAAGAATCCAATTGGGCCATGGCACACAGTGGAGTAATGACTTCATCCCTGCAAAAAATCTTCAGAGGGGCCTGACACAACTGACGTGGCCCCCCACCTTGATGTCCCCCCCACCGCCCCCCTCACTCCTCTAGTAGTTGCACTTTTACAAGTGATTCTCGCAGGTGAGACTGGCCTTACAGTTTGAGAATCACTTGAAGATTGAAGCATCAATACTTAAGAGGAGCATAAAGATGATGAA
The DNA here is from genome assembly GCA_024363595.1 of Xenopus borealis. NCBI lineage: Eukaryota > Metazoa > Chordata > Amphibia > Anura > Pipidae > Xenopus > Xenopus borealis. The sequence continues at coordinate 25,136,292 of CM044444.1, forward strand.
GGATATACATGCATTTCAACACACCCATTTGCTGCTTTCCAAGCATGGTTTAGCAGTCTGAAGGTAGCATTTAGTTATATAAAAGAAAGTATGGGTGTTTTTTGTACAAGCTATTGTGTTCCCTAGAACTGACACATGGCTCTTTTCTGGTACGTGACCGTATAGTCTCAGAATGGCAGGGTATTTTCAGGCTTACAAAAACTATATTATGTTTACATGTGCAAAATATTTTGGGAACAATGCTTATGATGCTTTTCACATTTTTTTTAAACATTCTTAAGTGCTTTGTAAGAAAAGAAAAATAGTTGAAAAACCTGAATACAAACAAACTAATAGCTTTCTTGTCAACTTTGTACGGTTCTGTTACCCATAATTCTTTGAGTCCACAGATTATCTCTAAATACATTTGTTCTGCTTTGTTTGTGTGAATGGGTAGGAAGTCAATTTGCTGTCGAAAGGGAAGCAAGTTGCAGTTAAACTCATTACTTATCGGCTTTCTACTGATTCTTTGGAAGGGAAAAGGAAATTCTCTTTTGAGTGTTTGTGTTATTATTCAGAACAAGATATTCTTTTTGGGCCAGAACAGCTTTCCATTAGAATATGAAACTAGGAAGTCGCTTTGATTTTATCTGATGAGAAGGTGAAAGCTGTAAGATCTTTTCTTTGTGAGAGCTTTATAGAGTGCAGTTCAAATGTAAACAATCAAGCAATTTCCTGGAAATGCAACTCTTCTTAAATGAAAGGAAATGTGTGCCCTCTTTCAAAATGGGATTATACTGCTTCTGAAAAGGATTTATTTCAGTCAAAGTAGACCCTTTAGTCCAATGAAGGGTAACAGCTAGGGTTGCCACCTGGCCGGTATTTTTGATGGATGATCCCAATGTTATGAATAGGAAAAAAAGATAAATATAGAGGAAGGTTGCAACCCTAGTAACAGCAGCCCGGTCCGGACTGAGAATTATAATAGGCCCTGGCATTTCAGGCTCCTGTGCTGTAACTGGTGGGGTAGGTGTTGTGCTATAACTGGTGTAATTAGCTGTGTTGCTATGCTATCACCAGGGTGGATTGATGTGCTTTAACTGGAGAGTTGTGCTGCTGTGGCTGGGGGCTGCTGTACTGTAACTGGTGGGGTGAGGTTTGCTGCTGTGCTGTCGTATAAAGGGGACCTGCCAGCCTATGAAATAATTCCAACTCATTTTCTATAATGTTAGTTGAGCTAAATTAATTTTTCTTACACTATACGTTGATGGCGTCCGTGAACCTGGCTGGAGGGGACCTAAACTGAGGGGTAAGTAGCGACTTAGGGGCATTTGCCCGGGTGAGAGGAGGGAGGGGCCTGTGGGGCAATGGGTTTAGCGCCAGAGGGGTTGAATTCCCCTTTAAGGCAGGTTGTAGATCACCACAAAAGCTTGTGTATGCACCAGAATGGGGAACCTAAGGCCCATGCACAGTGCCCTACACAACTATACATAGTGAGGAGGGAGAGGGAATGTAAAGGAGTGCAGCGACATCAAGGAAGTTCAGAATGGAAAGTGAAAGTAATTGAGTGCCCCACCTCTATTCCTAAGTCATAGAGGAGGGGCAGGCAATATATGATTGACAGCTCAGATATTTAAAAACCTTTATAACAGGTATAGTAGGCTTGATAAAAAAATTCACATATACAAATAGAAGAGATCCTCTGCACTAAGCCCATTCTCAATATATTAAACACATATTAATGAAACATTTTGTGCCTTAAGCTACTAAAAATGCTTACCCTTTAAACAAAACAGGGATTGTTTGTCCATATATTGCAATATATTTAAGATGGCCAACTACATCAAAGTCATCCCCGATATGGCCAGTCCCCCACTCAACTTTCATCTGATTCATTAAAGCAATACTGTCATGGGAAAAAAATTTTTTATTTCGAAATGCATCAGTTAATAGTGCTGCTCCAGCAGAATTCTGCATTTAAATCCATTTCTCATATTTCACAGATTTTTTTATATTTCATTTTGAAATCTGACATGGGGCTAGACATATTGTCAATTTTCCAGCTGCCCCAAGTCATGTGACTTGTGCTCTGATAAACTTCAATCACTCTTTACTGCTGTACTGCAAGTTGGAGTGATATCACCCCTCCCTTTCCCCCACCCAGCAGCCTAACAACAGAACAATGGGAAGGTAACCAGATAACAGCTCTCTAACACAAGATAACAGCTGACTGGTAGATCTAAGAACAACACTGAATAGTAAAAACCCATGTCCCACTGCGTACAGTTACATTGAGAAGAAAAAACAACAGCCTGCCAGAAAGCAGTTCCCTCCTAAAGTGCTGGCACAAGTCACCTGACTGTGGCAGCTGGGAAATTGATAATATGTCTAGCCCCATGTTAGATTTCAAAACTGAATATAAAGAAATCTGTTTGCTCTTTTGAGAAATGGATTTCAGTGCAGATGTCTACTGGATCAGCATTATTAACTGATGCGTTTTGAAAAAAACATGTTTTCCCATGACAGGATCCCTTTAACAATGCATGTTCTTGGGGGGCGTGGCCTACCGCACTGCAGGCAAGTCGGGTCTTCACGCGCTCCCGGGGTGCTCAGACCAATCCAGCGAACCCCCCACTTCCAGCAAGGACGAGAACCGTCCACCGACAACCATCGGCCACCCGCTTCAGTCTGCAGCAGCACCGGGGGAGAAGGGGAGAAGTGTGCAGCCGCGGTAGACTTGCGGCCTGCTGTGGCGCGCCAAGCCGGGACCTAAATTTTGGAGCGAGCCGCACGAACGTGGCGCGGAGCTCCCAGAACAAAACCGCCAACCTGCACAGATAAATTTGGAGGTACGATTGGAAGGTTGGAGGGACTCAGAGAGGCTGGGGTGAGTGAGCACTAGACCCCCGGGGCGCCCACCTAGCCCACGTGTAAAGAGGAATAGCTCTGCACAACCCTCTACCCTTCTTGACTGGGGAATACACACCTATCCCCTCCTGCTAAAGCTGCACTACATTACTCCAGTAAACCAAAACTGCCTACAAAAGACTTTACCTGCAGTTATAAAATAAGCACCCAACGCTGAGCAACACTATTCAAGCACCATACCGACAACCTTTAAAAATAACAGCACAATACAAGTGGGTGGAAAATAAAGGCATATCTCTAAAAAGCTACTTAAATTACATGCCATGCCAGGCCCAAGGTTGCAGTCGTCAATTCAGAGAATAATGTAACAACAATTTCCTTTACTTCCGGCCTAGAATGCCTCTTAATACTTCTGAATAACTAATCTCAAGCCACTTACTAGTGCCTGTTACCGAATTACCATCTGGAGCACCACCATAACTAAGGGGCCTATGGGGAAATACGGCCCAAAACAGAGCCTAGAGCGTTATGCGCACAGCTCACAACAGGCAACTGATACAGACAGTAGTCAAGAGGCTCCAC
>CM044444.1:25144289-25220857 GCA_024363595.1 Xenopus borealis
GTTGAAGCCTTGACGTGGCGTTACTGCTCACATGTAGAAACATGTGCTAATTCAACCAATAGTGTAACTGAGTGAAATGTTGTTTCGTTGTCAAAATGTGTTTCATTTATTCACTTTGTTAAGGACATTTTTATAATTCTTATTAAGGTTTAATTTATGACCCTTTTACACTCAAAAGTTTGTAAGTTCCCCGTAACCCAAGGGTGATACTGGCCCCTCTGATACCCTGAGGAGGCTTGCTGCTACCCCCCACCCTCACCTTTTTGGAGCAGAGAAGTGCGATTACAATCTATGTGTTAGAAGAGCCGAATTTCTAGTTTGAAAACTAGTGGACGAGTTTCTCAAGTCGCCTCATTGAAGCAGTGCTCTTGCCTTAACCACCACGTCTGCTGTCACCTTCAAAAGCGGCACTTGCCCAGGGCCCACCGTGGGGGTATTTATGGATGAAGCAAGTGGCAGAGCAGCATTCATGAATAACAAATAAACGTTTCATTTTAATCAGCTATAAAATCTTCATCACAAAACTTTTTTCTTAAAAATTGTATACTTCTCTATTAAAGTTATCTTTTCATGTACATTTTTGTTCAAATCTTGTTTTCCATGTTGCCTTAACTTATAAGATGATGGTGGCCTGAGGTACAGGTAAAAGAAACAAAGTATTAGGAATAAAAAATCATTTGTTCTTAGATCCTTGGATTTTCTGTGTAAAAGTGATCATACATAGAGAGATCCGCTTGTTTGGCGAGTTCACCAAGGAGTTGACTTTGCCTCATGGCAGAAACACCCCTGGTAAGGTACAAAACACATGCCCTCACATGTAATATAAGGCAGTAAGTTTGCCCAGGAGCAGTAACCCATAGCAACCAATAAGGTGTTTGCTTTTAAACAGGTGACCAGTAAGTGCTACCTGCTGATTGGTTACTAAGGGGTTTTGACCCTGGGCAAACTTAGTGCCTTGTATTACATAACCCCATTTATGTGTGATTCTTGAGCCATTAATGTGTTTAGACCTGTATGATACATTTAAATTACCCTCATACATGTGTATTTTACAGGGTTTACAGCTTGCTCTGAAATTTTCAGTCATCAGGTTACTCTCTATGTAGTGCCTCAATGTAACCATAACCAGGAGCTTGTAACCCCTATAGCTGGTTCTTATAATCACCCTCCCTGATCCTCTGTCAGTTGCATGCTCACCCCTCCATGTCTGCCTCCATCCCTGTTCCACTTCTCTGAGCCCTTGCAAAGTATTGGCCCCAGTCAGTAATGCCATAGGTCTGCCCCACAGTGTGTCTTATTACTAAGAAATTCTGCCCTACATCATCTCAAAATGATGGGATGGGGAGTGATTTTTGGATGAACCTTATATTCCATGTTGTGAAGGAACCAACCTACTTATTTAAAAGATTTAACATGTAGTTGCAGCCACCCATATGGTTGACACAAACGTCACTTAAATAGGAAACCAAAAATAATATTCTATGGCATCTACTGGTAAGGCCATGTCATCTAGCACTTGATCATTTCTGTTCTTCAACAGGAAGTGTTTAAAGTTGGGGAAATTATCTTGGACATAAATTACAACTTTCAATTTTATTAAATGTTCATTTAATAAATACTGTGCATGCGCAACCATCGCTGTCAGATCCCGGAAGTAGCCGTTTGAAGAGAAAATGGCCCCTTAGAACATCGCTGGAGGGGACCTGCATTAAGGGGTAAGAAGGGACTTTGGGGCAATAGCCTGAGGGGAGAGGTAGGTCAGGGGGAAGCAGGACTGAACTGAGAATCAAAATAGGCCCTGGCATTTCAGGTACACAGAGGCCCAATCAGCCCACATAGAGGCCCAAACAGTCCCCACCAGCCCACTAAATACTGACTTTCTATGGCAAATGTACAAAATAGGGGGTATGTGGAAGCACTCTAAAGGCAAAGTTATAGTGTATTTAAGTATAATGGAAGTGCTAGTTTTAATGCACATTCCCTGTGCCCCTGTCTCCAAAGTTTGCAAAACAGGGGTTTTTAGTTACAAAGTTATGATCATAAAGTTGAAAAGCCGCCATACCACGTCAAGGTAAACCCCACATGGCGGACCCTAACATATTTACCTTTTTTTTGTCATAATATAAGGAGTCTCTCTGCATAGTAGAATTATTTGTAATCAGTGTCAGTAGAACCTTGGTTTCAGTATAAAGGATCGATCCTCCCCCACCAGTATGCGGCTTATAAAGGGAGAGGAATTGTCCAAACCAACGCCCACTTTTAAAGGCATAGGGCCACATCTAGCTCAATGGGGGGTATGGGGTGCTATTAAAAACCACATGAAGCTCAGCCACAGCTTCTAGCTAAAGTAAAATGTACAAAATAGGGGGTATGTGGAAGCACTCTAAAGGCAAAGTTATAGTGTATTTAATTATAATGGAAGTGCTAGTTTTAATGCACATTCCCTGTGCCCCTGTCTCCAAAGTTTACCTTGACGTGGTATGGCGGCTTTTCAACTTTATGATCATAACTTTGTAACTAAAAAACCCTGTTTTGCAAACTTTGGAGACAGGGGCACAGGGAATTTAATGAATTCGCCCTGTCTCTAATGGGTATTTAGAGGATATACACTAGTGCTCCCCAAACTTTGCAGATACCCAGGCATGGGAAGAATCTTGGAACAGTGGGAGGTGGGAGGGATCAGCCTGAACTCCAGATTGGGCAAGATTTGTGATGCCCTTTTTCTCTCTTAGACACACCTAGTGCCCAGCATGAAAGCCAGTGAATCAGAGTGAGTTTTTGGGTGAGAACCTAATTGTTACACAAATCTATGTCTAAAGCACAAGCAAAGCCTCTTAACAAAGTAGAATCATGTCCCAGGTGCTCCTGCCTCATGCCCTCAGCTCAGGGGTCGGATGAACCATATACAACATGAAAGGAAGGCTTTAAGGCACCCTGGAAAGCCCCGAATTGATCAGACCAAAAACGTAGGTTTAAAAGTATATGGAACCTAATTGTTACCCTAGAATTGTGCATAATACACCACTGTTTTTCTATATCTTTAACCTTGATGTAAGTTAAGTCCCAAACCAAATGATGGACCTTTATGGGGGTCTTCATACATCCACTAAAGTCTGTAACTTTTGAGATCTAGGTTATGATATATGGCACATTCCTTCTCTGCATATTTTATTGATACTTATGACAGCTAGCTACCTATTGACTGCTTCTGCCGAGGATTTAGTAGAGAGCATAGCATAATATTTTATAGTTAACTAGACATTAAGCCCATTAAATGAACGGGCGCTAGAACATATGTAGTCAAACATTTATAAAAACAGACTTGTTCCAGTCCAAAAAAAAGTGGACAACCATGGTGGACACCTAGAGTGCTTCTCAGTAGTTTTAAAAATACTACTGCTTCCTAAAGAGTTTGGGCAATGTTTGTTTATGGTATAGATCACACCAGTGTTTTTTTTCCACAAAAAAATGTTTGTCCTACAGAACTTCAGAGGCGACTCTGCCTCAATGTTACTTTTAGAAAAAGAGCCGCCTGACTTTGTCAGCTCAGCATCCCTGTTGCCGTAGCAACGTCGGGGACATGCGTGAGCGGATAGGAACAGTTGGCACCGCCCCCGCCTCTTGATCATTCGCGCTTCACGTGCGCATGCCCATTTTCCGCCAATCATATTTTTTCCTTGGCGTCCTGTAGGCGGAGTTGAGTGAGTCAGAGAGCGGGAGGTACTTTCACAGCTATGGGAGGCCAGACAGTAGCTGCTCCTCTGTCACCCGCCGGCCAGCAACGCTCTATTCCTCTGCCATTGGGCAGCACAACAAAGAGGGGCGGGGCAGCACACTGGGATTGGCTACGGCTCTCTTTTGAGGGCGGGGCTTTTAGGCAATAAATAAAGAGGCAAGACGCTCTGTGAGGAGCTGGTGGAAGTCTCTCTCTACCCCGACCCCCCATTTACCTTTACTGACTGCGCTGCGGACTCCTCGGGTCACACATCCCACAGCTCGAGCTGCTCCTCTGTCACATGGTGCTTGGGCATGTGTACAGCTGGCGGTTTAGCGGTGAGCAGAGGAGCGGCACACCGTTATGTAGCGCCGGTCTTTCCATAGATTGAAGGCAGCAGATTATAAACCACTAACGGAAGTCTCTGCGCTCCAAGTGGGACAATCACTAAGATCCGAAAAAATACTTGTATTTTCAAATTGCCATAAAATATACATATACATAAGTATTTCAAACGCTACTTTGATTGATTTGCTTTTATAGGATGATTCCTAGTAGAAAAAACTATTTGAAATCCAAATTGATTATAAGTGGTCCAATAAGATCAGTGCAGCTCCCATTGACCTCTACATTACCACAAAAACTTTTAATTGCCAAAGTTTTGTTTTTTTGTGTTTTTTCACTTAATAAATAATTTTTTTTAGATCACAAAACCAAAATTTTTTGAGATTTGTATAAAAATCTCCGTTCAATTGTTAGAAAATGGGCCCCTTAGTCTCAAAAACTGTGTAATCTACCTTCTTATACTTAATCCATAAAAGGCAGTGGTTGCAGATTTCTTGGACCTAGTGTCCCTTTTTCTGCTTTGCAGCCTGCACAGACTATCTTTCACCTTACAGCAAGGCAAACAGAAAACATTATTATAACAGTTACCCAGCTAATGGTTTCAGGGGCATTTATGGTAGAAAACATGCCTTCGTTCCATACTAGAATTTATGCATCACCACCAAAAAAACAAGGAGCCAGCCTTCCAGTTTGGGAACATGGTCCAAGTCCTGAAAAGTGTTAAGATGGCCATATATGGATCATGCAATATAATTAGTGATGGGAGAATCTATCTCGTTTCGCCCAAAAATTTGTGAATTTCCAGCAAAATTCGTGAATTGGCGAACAATTTGTGAAATGAATTGCATCTCGTTTTTTTGTCGCATCACATTTTTTTAACGTGCGCCTCGTTTTTTTTTTTTTACGCCAGCAAATTTTCGCCAGGTGAATTTTTGCTGGCGTTTTGCGAATCATTGGAATTTTCTGGGAATTTGCGCCTGGCGAATAAATTCGCCCATCACTAAATATAATGTGTAGTACAATTATCAGGACATATATGTAAGAAACACTGCAACTTGAATTTTTGTTTTATTTAGGTCAGGGGTGTCCAATCTTTTGGCTTCCCTGGGCCACATTAGAAAAAGAAAAATTGTCTGGGGCCACACATAAAATACAAAAACACTTTTGATTTGTCAAAGTAAAGAAAATACACAGAAAAGACCTACAATACCAGTTGGAGAACCAGATGTAGCTATACAATGGAATATGGATACTAAAAAGACTTATTATAATAAAAAGACTTATTATTATATTATGACATTTCTTTGGGAACCAAGTGTTTCAAGCTGGGCCGCATTCATATCCATCCTGGGCCACAGTTTGGACACCACTGATTTAGGTCATTAATCTAAGCAGCAAAAAGGGCAAATTGCCAAGGGCTGTCTATGAAATGTCAATCAGGTTGGTTACGGCACTCACAAGTTATCACTGCCACAAACCATAGACATTTGTATAAACATCCATAGTTATGGCATTTCTTCTTGGTGTTCCTCCAGTTGCATACCTCCCAACTACGGTCGCCACCTTTTCTGGAAAAAATACCTTCCTATAAATATTTATCTATTAAGAACAGTGGGATCAATCGTCATTTTTACTGGCCAGGAGGCAACCCTACTCCCAACTGTCCCATTTTTGCATTTCGGTTACTGACTTAAAGAGTTTCTCTTTGATCTGCACTGACGCCAGAAAAAGATACGTTTCTGAAACTTAATTAAAATAAGAGATTTATTTGGCAGAGAGCCCAATCCCTGCACTTCAATACATTTGTAACAATTTAAGATAACTAAAGAAACGACTGTAACAATTTAAGATAAGCAGGTCTCTTGGGGAAACTGTGACTCACTGTGAAACTGTGAAAGTTCAGCTTCATTAGCAAAACTGTTTGAACACATAAAACTCCCAGAAATGTGTTAAGTTTTCATAACCTGCCAAAGTTTGTAAAATGAACATGATAATTAGGGGGTGTGGTCATAAAATAGGAGCGGTTAAAAATGTTCTCCTCATCCATCTTCTCCTTATCCATTAACCTAGTTCCTAAAACATTGACGTGTCAAAGAACAAAGAGCAGAGCTGAATGCTGATAGGCACAAGAGTGCTCTATACTCATAATATAAAATATATTTAAATATTGGGCTACCTATATACAGTTTGGACAATCACAATGAAAGATATAGAAATAACATGTCAGATTTCAAAATGAAATTAAAAACAAATCTGTTTTCTATTTTGAAAAATGGATTTCAGTGCAGAATTCTGCTGGAGCAGCACTACTAACTGACGCATTTTGAAAAAAAAAAAAATTCCCATGACAGTATCCCTTCAAGTAAAACTACAGTACCCAGCATGCAGAGTACTTGTTAATCAATACCAGGCCAGAAGTAGAAAACAGAAAATCTACTGGTGGGTACTTTAAAAAAAACCCATGGCCAGTTCAGCAGAAACCTGCCAACCCCAGGCTTATGTTTTCCCTCCCCTATAGGGCCTTGCCCCTAGACAGCTTTATGTCAGATGATTAAAGTGAGCCACAGGAACCCTATGGGAAGACATAAGAGGGATAAAGGAAAAACAGAAATAACAGATGGAACAACATAAGGCAGAATCTGAAAAGTTCTTCTAGTGTAGTGCAGCTTTGTGCAGCTAGATGGCAGGAAAGCAGCTCAAAATGCAAGACTGTAGCGAAACCATGGTTAAAAGATGTCAGCTAAAAATAAAACAAACTTTAATGCATTTAAAACAAAAATGGTTAGACACCTGAAACAAATAAAATTTAAAATAAACAAAAAATAGTTATACACCTGAAAAAATTAAGTAGAGCAGTTCCATAACAGAGAGTAGAGAGGAGATAAGGCTATGCCAACCAATCAAGTATCTCAAGAGGCACTCAGCATCTCACTGTCTCTTTTATTGGTTACAGTTCATTATTGACTTTAAAGGTCCCATCCACCTCTGTTAATAGCTTCACGTTTATAGTGTTTAGCGATTGTCTGAAACCATTAACCTTATACCTTGTAATAAAAGAAATAAGCTAGAAGGAAAATGGCCTCTCTGACCACGCCTGTCAGGTAGATTATGAGATGCTCCACTCCTCGCTGTCCCTTATCTCAATCTGATAACAGCCAATATTCCACAGATAAGTAGATTCCTTAAATGGGTGGTTCACCTTCAAGTTAACTTTTAGTATGTTGTAGAAGGGCCAATTCTAAGAAACTTTTCAATTGGTCTTCATTATTTATTTTTCATTGTTTTTCAATGATTTGCAATTTTCTTCTGTTTCTTTGCAGCTTTCAAATGGGGGTCACTGACACCATCTAAAAACAAATGCTCTGTAAGGCTACAAATGTATTGTTATTGCCACTTTTTATTACTTATCATTCTATTCAGTCCATCCCCTATTCATATTCCAGTCTCTTATTCAAATCAATGCAGGGTTGCTAGGGTAATTTGTACCCTAGAAACCAAATTGGTGACACTGCAAACTAGAGAGCTGCTGAATAAAAAGCTAAATAACTCAAAAACCACAAATAATAAAAAATGAAAACCAATTGCAAATTGTTTCAGAATATCCCTCTCTACATTATACTAAAAGTTAACTCAAAGGTGAACCACCCCTTTAAAGGAGAAGGAAAGTTTGCATACACTTGGGGGTGCCAAACGTTAGGCACCCCCAAGTGATTACATCCCTCAAACCCAGGGTCAGTGCTCCTATGAGGAGAAATCTGCCCCGGCCCCGGGTTATAGAAGCGAGCCCCGCTCAGAGATCAACACTTCTGTCTTTGTGCTGCTGCGCATTTCACCAGACTGACACAAGCGCATTTGAACGAAAAAGCCGATTTTAAAGTTAAAGTTCGTGTGTGGTGCTCGCTTCTATAGCCCAGGGCCGGTGCAGATTTCTCCTAATAGGAGCACCGGCCCTGGGTTTGAGGTACGTCGCTATAATCACTTGGGGGTGCCTAACGTTTGCCACCCCCAAGTGTATCCAGCCTTTTCTTCTCCTTTAAGGGATTCACCTTACAAACATAAAAGGCAAGTTCTCCATAGATGAATCTACATTATTGTTTACCTATGAGCTGATGTTGCCTGCGATCTTGTAAGTGAACCTGTATTTATTTTGCCATTTCTATATATAGTTATATTTCTGCCCCTAAACGATAATCAGTCTCTGCTTTCCCTTCTTCCTATTACATTTAGGGAATCTGCCTGTGCAAGTTTCTTATAGACTACATATTTCACAAAAATGAGCAGCTGCGTTATTGCCAACCTCCTCATATTTGCTAGTGCAAACACTAAGTTCAGTTACTAACAAATCAGCCAAGATTAATATCGGTGATTTGACCTGTTCTTAATTTTTTGCCATTTTTGGAGGGGGTTTTTTAGTCAATGGGCATTTTCCTTACTTTTTGCTTAAAATGTACTGGAGTCAATATTCTTTTTTTTTCTTGTGCAAAATACATTGCAGTGAATGGGATGTTTCTACCAGAGATTTGTAAAAATCATTATGCATAATGCATTAGCCAAAACAAATTCACTCATCCCTACATACCTTGCAAGGAAAAAACATAAAGTGGCCTCAATTACTTTTATATTACTCATCTGATCCCACACATTCTTCTATAATGGCTCTGCCATATTTGTGCAACAGTAGCCATTAGCATTAGAAATTCTAACTGGCAGGCTGAGATGGGTCATCAAAGAGAAAGTCTGGACATTTCAGTTACAATCCAGGACTGCTGGCTGAGCTATCAAAAGCGGGACTGCCGCTCAAAATGGGACAGTTGGGAGGTACAATCCCGAGGAGGACCCAGAACATGTTCCTTATCTAAATGTCAATTAACCAAATACAGGCTTGAAATCTTCAAAGCACACCGCTAACTACCACTGCCTATACTTACTTTTGGGATAAGTGGATCCTTTGAACAAATCGGTGCTGCAGCAAAGCGATCCTTTGCACTAAGTGCAAGTTCGCCTAATCCATATGAATGGGTTCTGTGATATCTTCCATTTTGCATTGACCCCCCTCTCCCTCTGCATCTCCCCATGTCAGCTCCCCCTCCTGTCGCTGTCCGTGTCCCCCTTCCCGTACATGCACATATGCACACCTGCACTGGCTTCCACTGCCCTTCAGAATTAAATTCAAATTAATGACCCTGACATTCAAATCACTTCATAACTCTGTCCCTCCCTACATCTCTGAACTAATCTCCATATACCCACCCAACCGCTTACTACGCTCCTCTACTGACCTGCTACTCAACTCTTCTCTCATTACCTCCTCACATGCTTGCATTCAAGACTTTGCAAGAGCTGCACCCCTCCTCTGGAATTCTCTCCCACGGTCTGTCCGACTTTCTCCCAACCTTTCAGCTTTCAAGAAATCTCTTAAAACCCACTTTTTTAGAGAAGCCAACCCTCACTCTTAACTACTCAATGCAATACTGCTTACATTACTACATCTCTCACCCACTTTACTCTGATCTTGCCCACTCCCACACCTTGTGTATCATTCCCCTCCCTTTAGATTGTAAGCTTTTTCTATATAGGGCCTTCCTTACTTTCTGTACCGGTACATATTGTGATGTATGTAACCCCATATTTATTGTGATGTAGGTAACTCCTTATGTTCTTTGTATGTAATTCATGTGATTTAGTTGTATAATCACATTCACTTTACAGCGCTATAGAAATACATAATAATAATAATAACACGTGTACATCTTAAACAGTCGGCTTCGGCACAGCACTGGAGTGTGATGTCTCCAGGATTCGGAACTAACCCAAATGTGGCTGGTTGGGACACAACCACTTTAAAGTCAGCCTCCCTAGGCCAAGGCCTTTGTGACCTTGCCTCAAATCCAGGCCTCAGTGTGATGTGGGCTGTTGTTGAGAAGTTTAGACTAACGGAAATGGAATGATGTTGCATGTGTCACTAAAGCTGGTACGACCCTGCTGATTTTGAATACATTCTGATGCAGAATGCACTTTAACCTGAATGAATTACTATTCAGTCTTGAAATTTAGATTCTACACTGTGATACAGACTGTATATTGCCAATTGGCCCATAATCTCATCCCTGAGCATTTGCTGTGAATTTACAGAAAGAAGAAAAGAGCTACTAGCAGCACCTTTGGAGGGGCACTTGTTTACTATTAAGACTGTGGACCACTGATGTGTGGATCAGCAACAACTCAGCCAAAAAATTATTGCCATTGTAATACCACATCTAAGCTCTTCCTGTGTCTTTCTGCTCCTTACATCACATCTGTGCATGTCTCTAGTTTAAAGTGAGATTTTGAAAGAAAGCTTCCCTGGTCTGATAAGCACCATACCTGAACCCACAATGGTCAGACAAACCCAAACCAACCCAATTCGTGAGTTTCAGGCCCACCCACACATCCCTATTATGGAAGCCTTGGTATGGTACACAAGCCCTTAAATTAAGGTTAAAGCATTTGTAGTCTAATACTTCATGGAGCTTTATTTCCCCTTTAAGATTCACATATTATTCCCATATAAAAAAAAACTCCATATGGTCCCAGGCACACATTTTTAAAGAGATTGACTTTACTGACAAAACATTTTAAAACAACAATATAAATGTTAGAAACACCTTTAAAACAGTTTTGTGACTTTTGTGCCATTAGTAATGAAAATATATTGCAAAACATAATTGTATAGCATAAGAAAGTTCTCTAAAATGTATATTATTTTTTGAAACAGAAGGAAATTTAAATAAATCTGGATAAACCACTTAAAGGGGTTGTTCACCTTCCAAACACTTTTTCAGTTTGGTTGTTTTCAGATTGTTCCCCAGAAATTTTTTTCAATTACTTTCCATTATTTATTTTTTACTGTTTTCCAGTAAAAAGTTGAATGTTGGTGTCTCTGGTGTTCTGAACTGTTACAACTTTGCAACATTTAGTTGATACGTTTCTCAGCAGCATCTCTGGAGTATTAGCAAGGATTGTATCAATTCTATGAATGAAATCCAGGGATTCTAAGCACAGACAAAGCTAAGAAATGTATCAACTAAATGAATCAATTTAGAACAGTTTACAGGGTCAACAACCCCCCCCCCCAACGTCCCAGAGCTGCTTTACAAGGTTAAAAATTACACTTTACACTTCAATATTAGAAAAATGGTGATGCATAGAAAATGGAAAGTAACTGGAAAAAGTCATTTATTTCTGGTGATCTATTTGAAAACAACTAGTTGTATGAAGGTGAACAACCCTTTTAACAATAACACTTTCATCTATCACAATATTGATATTGCCACGCAACAAAATATATTGAAGGAAATCATTTTAGGTGTTACAGTAACTGCAAATACCATATGGACATTTTTACTATTATCAAACACTTTCACACTAAAGTATTAAGGAAAGATTTCACAGAGACACATGCAAAGTACAAGGTGTATAGGTAGGATGGGGCAAGCCCCTGAAACATTGTATGTGACTAATTAAGTGCAGGGGAGATCCCCCCACACTGCATCAGTCATATGATGTTAGTCAATCTGTTCTACTAATGTACTTGTAACAATAAATTACCCTGGTGATCCAGTGGCTTACCCTGTGGCCGGCAGGGATGCCTGTCACATGGGTCCTTCTCTCATGAGTCCCGGTTATTTACCTATGGCACGTGCGTCGCAAATCCTGACCCTAGCTTGCCTGATTACTCCGAACTCTCCAATCTGAACTTTTGCCTGTCCACTAACTATTCTACATTCTCCAATCCTGACCTGTCTGACTATTTTCTATTCTGCTTGTGCTGGCCCGGCCTGCCTGTTCTATGCTGTATTGTCTGGCCTGTCTTGCAAGTGGCGTTCCTCCATCTAGTATCCTTGGTGAGACGACCATGCCCCTTTGTTTGTCCATCCAATTAGCTGAGAGCTCCTCCCGAGGTGAAAGGCGACTTTTATAGGCAGAAGCAAGAGCTAGGGTTGCCACCCAGCCAGTATTTTACCGGCCTAGCCGGTAAAACACCAGCCAAGCCAAGGCCGGGGCCGGTATTACAAATTTACCGGCAATGTAGCTGCCGGTAAATTTGTAATACCCCTTAAAAATGGCCCTTGCCTTGCACTAAATCCAGTGAAAACGTACCTTTCTCGTGTCCTCAGCCGATCGCTCGCGTGGCTCCGCCCCCTTTGCCGTCCCATCCCGCCCCTTTTGACATCACGTCCCCTTTTGACCCCGCCCCCCGCCGGCCGGTAAGTAAATTTTCAAAAGGTGGCAACCCTAGCAAGAGCCGAGACCAGGGAGTCTAGCTCTGGTTCTGGATTTAGGGTGCCATTCGTGACAGTACAATGGGCAATGTGTTTACTGCAGAGATCTCTTTAAATACTTTTGAGTCTCACGCTAATGTGCGAGGACGTCATCAACCAAGCGCTTAAAACCCAGAAGTGTTCACCGAGCGTGGCATAAGGAAACTGGCACTCAGAAGAGGACGCATGCAGCGGGAATCCCCGCCAGCCACAGGGTAAGCCACTGGACCACCAGGGCAACATCATTACAGTATTACTGTATGAGCACCAAGCTGTCCTTTGTGGCCCAGTCTGGGTGCTTAGAAGTAATAAGATACTTTTCATCTTACTGCCTATGCATACCCAGCCTGGGACAGTAGAAAACGGAAAAAGATTGCTACATGGTGCTCCTACAAAAGCACCCCAGGCTGGTGTATTTAATAGGAGCACTAGCCCCGAGTCTCAGGTAAGGGGAGAAAAGGATATAATCAACAAGGGGGAGGGGTTCCGACTAATAGCCCCCCCCCCCCCCAGTGAGTATACCTTTTTCTCCTCTTTTAATTTATAAATTTATTTTAGTATTGTGGTGTTTGAACTATATAACAAAAAATGGAATGCAAAACCTTTAAAGAAAGGTTAAATAACATAATAATGAAAAAGCATGGCTGACATGCTGGCTGTGCATTTGTTCACTTTAAATTTAACGTTGTTTCATATACAGACTCATCCGGTGGAATTTCATAGGGGTTATAAGAAACGTTATAATAAGTGCCTTCTGGTTGTCTAACTCTTGGAATTGGCATTGCGGTTTCATATAAATTGTTTTTAGGCGTTGGATTTACATCCTTGGCATCACTGGTATCATTGGCAGTGCATAGACCCTGCAAAATAATTACTGAATATTAGTCCATTGCATATTCATATGTTTTAGTACCAATATTAAATTACTGGTAGAACAATCATAATTCTCTTAAACATTTGGCAAACAAAATAAAAATAAAATTCAAAGCAATGCTATTATAGGGGTAGCTTTTAGTATGATGTAGACAGTGATATTTGCATTTGGTTTTTATTATTTATTATTTGTGTTTTTTTTTTTTAGCTATTTAGCTTTTAATTCAGCACCTTTCCAGTTCCAATTTAAGTAAACTAGTTGCTAGGGTCCAAATTACCCTAGCAGCCATGCACTGATTTGAATTAGAGACTGGCACGTGAATAGGAAAGATGAGTAACAATACATTTGTAGCCTTACACATCAATTGTATTTAGATGGGGTCAGTTACCCCCATTTCAAAGGCAACTAATTAAAAAAAACTATTAAATTATAAAATAAAGACCAATTGAAAATTTGCTTAGAAGTGGTCATTCTATAGCATACTAAAGGTTAACTGAAAGGTGAAACATGCCTTTAAAAGAGAAATAAACCCATGCTATAATCATAGGGATCCTGCACAGGTCCCTCGCCTTTCTTTAGCATTGTTACGTAGGACCCCCCAGAATAACCCTGCCTCCTGTACCTGAAATGAGAAGGCAGAGCTGTTCAGCAGAGTTGGTGAATCTGAGCCTTAAAGGAGAACTAAACCAATTAAAAAAAAAACTTTTTTTTTTTTTTTTAAATGGTTAGTTCTCCTTTAAACAAGGAACAGATTGACTTCCAGTGAATAGGCTCCTGTTTACCTATTACCTGCAGAGATCCAGGGACAGAAATGTAATTTACCAGACACAGCAAGCACCACACAATGCAGCTCTGCCTTTTCTGACACCTGTCAATTTCAGAAAACAGCTCAGTTTTAACACAGGCTGTCCAGTTCAAAACTGCCAGCTCCGTTCTAAAATCTAGACTCAGCTTTGCCATAATATGCATGAAATGCACCAATCTCCAGCTGTTATGTCACTGCACCACCTACTGATGTCATCAGCCCAGCCCTAAACATTATCACCCTACTTCTCTCATTTCATATCTCCTTCATATGTGATAAGATATTTGCTAACCAAACTCAGTCCAGGTGCACATATATAGAAAAGTTAAATAAAAGGAAACAGTTGGCTTTTTATTTTACCACTCACACGGCCTGTGACCTCAGAGGTGAATGCAGCAGTGCAAGAATATTGCAACATGATGCTCCTATAGAAGTACGCTGGGGCAGTTTTCATTTAACAGGATCACCCCCTTGGGGTCTCAGGAAAGCAATTATAATCACTGTGGTGGTGCCTAACATTGTACCTTTCTGTCCCCTTTAAAGAAATGCTAACAAATAATGGAGGTGCCATATAAAACATAACATGTTTGGAACAGTTTGTATTTATGCATTACCTGATGGTTTTTACGCTTCACGAGAAAGTAGATTAAAACAGCAATTCCAACTAGGAGCAACACCCCACAGGGTATCCCAACGCCAAGACCGATTGCTAATGCCTTAAGCAGGAAATAGACATAATAGAAATAAGAACTATTCTAGTTTCACCATGCAAAAAAAATTCTAACTTGCTTTTGTAAAAATTGGCAAAAAAAAAAAAAGAAATCCATAATTGCAGTTTCTAAATTAGTAATGAATTTCGTCTCCAAACCCATTCCATCTTGTCATTATTTCTCTATTGGGGTAGCATTTAAGAACTTAAACCCCATATTAACATCAATATTTAGTATAGCTTTGTATCTTAGACCACAATAAGGATTAAACTTGATCTCGGGAGACTGAAGGTATGTGCTTGTATATATGTCCTATAAAGTTTGTTTTATTCAGCTAGCCATAGTCTATAAAAATAAGAAGCACAGCAAAATACATTACATTAACAATCTAACTTATCTTATAAAATGAAAGAATAAAAACTTACATTATTTGTGGTATGTGGTGTTGTAGTGATCTGAAAATATGCACACATAAAAAGGTTTACTTAACATTTGCACCACAACCTACATTTAACTGGTATTATAATGTTGTCTGACATTTTCTGTGATGTACTGTACTCAGTACAAAGTACTGTACATGAACAAAAACAACTTGGTGAAATGTTGACATTCAGTGACATATTTATGACAGCCTATAGAAACAGGTGCCTTGAAATTAATTGCCTTCTGTTCCACGTGATCGGCCTCAAACATCTAGTACAGTACAGGTATGGGATCCATGATCGGAAAACCCATTATTATGGGAAGGCTATCTCCAACAGACTTCATTTCATATGTTTGAAACAACTGGCAATTGATTTCAGCAGCAAATCTTATACCTGTAGAATCATACCATTATGCCTTTTCCATTAGAGTCTCACTTAGACTATTTAAAGGAATTGTTCAATATAAAAGTAAAAACTGGGTAAATAGAAATAGGCTGTGCAAAATTAAAAAAAATCAATATAGTTAGCTAGGCAAGAATGTAATATGTAAAGTCTGGAGTCACTGCAAGTCTAACATAACAAAACAGAACACTACTTCTTGCTTTTCAGCTCTCTTTTGTTTACACTGACTGGTTACCCTGGTTACCAGGCAGTAACCAATCAGTGAATTGAGGGAGGGCCACATTGGTCATAACTGTTGCTTTTGAATCTGAGCTGAATGCTGAAGATCAATTGTAAACTCACTGAACAGTTATGTCCCATGTGGCCCCCCTTCAAGTCACTGACTAACTCAGATTTAGGGAGCTGAAAAGCAGGATGTTGTTTTATTCTGTTCTGTTAGACATCCAGTCACTCCAGTCTTTATACATTACATTTTTGGCTAACTAACTATATTAGAAACATTTTTTATTTTGCACAGCCTATCTATTTACCCAGTTTTTATTTTTACCCTGAACTGTTCCTTTAAGTTGTCAGGCCACACACTTCCCTACTGTCTGAAGTGGCTGTTTATTGACTCTTCTGGTAACTAGTTTATAATTTACAGTTTCCAACACCTAAGGCTCTCATTTAAGCTCAGGGTCGAATAGGCCCCTTATGCTTATGATAGGTATGCTAGCAACGGGAGGATCCATGCTCAGAACAATCATTTCAGCCAGTATATGTTATCTGCCAGGGTTCATGGTCTAGCTGGGGGCACACAAAGGAAAATTTTGAATATACTATAAGTATAGGGTCACTAATCTAACTGATAGAATAGTTGTGATAGAAACAAGGGGGAGATATTTGCTGCAAGGACCAGTTCCAGCACATAGTGTATATAATATTGCTGGGGATAATATGTTAATAGATTCTTAAAATATCTATTAATAAACCCTAGTTCTAGTTAACCTTGGGGTTGGAAACATATATCATACTTTGCATGCATGGGAATACTTGGCTGCTTTTTCCTTCCAGTCCAGCCCTGACATAAGCCCCCATATTAACATCAATATTTAGGATAACTTTGTATCTTAGACCAGGATTTCCACTGATAAGGATTAATCTTGATCTCGGGAGACTGAGGGGGTCATTAAGAGCCAAAAATTGTGGAAGTGCTTGTATATATGTCCTATAAAGTTTATTTTATTCAGCTAGTCATAGTCTATAAAAATAAGAAGCACAGCAAAATACATTACATTAACAATCTAACTTATTTTATAAAAATTAAAGAATAGAAACTTACATTATTGTTTGTGATATGTGGTGTTGTAGTGATCTGAAAATATACACACACAAAAAAGGTTTACTTAACATTTGTACCACAACCTACACTTAACTGGTATTAAAATGTTGTCATTTCCTGTAATATACTCTGATAAAGTACTCTCATTTAAAGGGATACTGTTACAGGAAAACATGTTTTTTTTCAAAACACAAAAAGTTAATAGTGCTGCACTGAAATCCATTTCTCAAAAGAGCAAACAGATTTTTTTTATATTCAGTTTTGAAACCTAACACATGGCTAGAAATGTTGTCAATTTCCCAGCTGCCCCTGGTCATGTGACTTGTGCCAGCACTTTAGGAGGGAACTGCTTTCTGGCAGGGTGTTGTTTTTCCTTCTCAATGTAACTGAATAGTACACAGTGGGACATGGGTTTTACTATTGAGTGCTGTTCTTAGATCGATGGTCGAAGTACTTGCCCTTTAAAAAAATTTTCGATTGCCTGCTTCACCTGATTAAACCTAATGAGTTTCTATATTTGCCTATGGGAAGCTCCCATAGGCTTTTTTAAAGTTTTTTTTTGATCAAATAGAAATCATCCAATTTTTTAAAAAAAGTACGATTCATACGATTTTTTCGACAAATTGGATGAATTTCTTTTAATTCAAAGCTTCTGTTATTTTATTTTCTGAAAAAGTAGGAAAATCAAGGGGGTAGAGAAAGGGAAAAAAAGGGGGGGACAAATGGATAACAAGGGGGAGGGGAAAAACAGATGAATAAGAGAATTTCACACCATAAATATATATTCATTACAAAAGTTTTTTTTGATCGAATAGAAATCATTCGATTTTTTGAAAAAATTGTACGAAACGTACGATTCGTACAATTTTTTCGAGAAATCAGATGATTTTGTACATTTTTTTCATGAAATTGGATATTTACTACGATTTTTACGTGAAATCAGATGATCGCTATTTGATCATTTGATAGATTGAATATCGGTAAAATCCTATGAATTCGATATTCAATTTCGACGGATTTTACTTCGGGAAAAGTGTTCAGTTTGAAATAATAATAAAATACAACTCATCAGTAAATGGAAACTTCTTGGATCCCTTTACATTCAAGACCAACTCTACATTTATGTTGTTCAGATGTGAGGTTGTGCTATTAGACATAAGACAAGGTTTTAGGTTGTGAAGTCAGTGGTTCCATATTTCTTATTTATGATCTAAATATATATGTGCAGTTCAATTTGCCACTTTACAGTTTCAATATGTAACCGACTAGACAAACAAGAAAAGAAAATATTTCACCACATCATAGTTTAGTTTCTGAAACAAATAAAAGCTTCTTACTAGATTTGTAGTTGAGTTGATTGTTGTCTAAAAAACAAAAAATAGATACATATATTTATTTAGATTTTAACATTTATCTTTCTCAAAGCTATACAGAAACACCAAACCATAAATAAATAAGGTCATTATCTGTGCATTTCATTTGGCCACTTAACAGCTTAAACATGTTACTGACTAGAAAAAACTAATTTGCCGTATAATAGTTCAGTTTCTTAAACAAATAAAAAACTTCTTACTAGATTTGTGGTTGAGTTGCTTGTTGTCTAAAAAACAAAATATAGATATATATATTTATTTAGATGTTACCATTTATCTTTCTCAAAGTTATACAGAAACACCAGAACATAAGTAACGTGAAGGCAACCAAATTATTTAAATTTGTACAGTATAGTTATCAGAATAATAAATGTTTTGCTTAATATAATGGAACTTTACATATTAGGCCAGATGCAACTGAACGAGAAAAATGATCTCACTCTTTATTACATGAACTCTATTAAACTTTATAGGAAAAACTGGAACTGAATTAGGAGAAATTATGTCTCATTGTTTGAACCTGGCACACTGTGAGAATGAAACAATAATAATAATGAATCCCTTATTCCTGGGGCTGGGCCAGGCCCCCAGCAACCGACCAGCCGTAGTGCCCCCTCCACCGAAAGGGGGGATTGAAAAAAAATTATTTGGATAAAATCGAGTCTATGGGAGACGGCTTTTCTGTAATTAAGATCTTTCTGGATAACAGGTTTCTAGATAATGGATCCAATAAGCACAAAGCTGTCTACGTCCAATGCTCGTGTCTAGGAGGTTACAAGGCATACAAAGGCTTGCTGCTGAAAATTTCCCAGTTTCCAGAAGTGGCCTCATGCTTCATAAAGCAAAAGATTCTGTCTTGTGCATGTGCCCTTCACTCCTGCCGATGTCACTAAAATGTTCTGTGCACATCATATTGTTGCCGTCAAATTGTCAGAAATCATGGAAAATCATCAGAAATTTGGGGAAATGCTTAAGAACATCGCAAAAACCTGGGGATGGAGCCAAAGTCTTGTAACTCCCGGAACAATATGGGGGGCTGACAGCTCTTTAAAGTAGATGTAAACTTTACTTGATCACAACTAAGATATAATTATTCTTTATTGGAAGCAAAGCCAGCCTATTGGGTTTATTTAATGTTTACATGATTTTCTAGTAGACTTATGGTATGAAGTTATGGAAAGATCCGTTGCAGGTCCTGAGCATTCTGGATAATAGGTCCCATACCTTTACCATTCCATGTATTCTAACCATGGTCTCCAATTTTTGTAGTGTCTAAAGGAACTGCCCTGTTTACTGTATATGCCATCAGTTCTTTCATATCTCTAATCTCTTGTATACATTTTATCCATTCTGATACCAAGGTTGGTTCATATGATCTCCATTTACATGGTGTTAAAATGTTGCTGTTGTGAGAATATATTTTAAAGTTGATATTGTTATTATGATTTTACTGTTGTTAACTGATTTCTGTGAAGCTCTGCTAATTCTATTGAAAATGTTAAGTTGTAAAAGAAAAGTTTGTCATCTGTAACATTTTATATTCTGGAATATATATTCTGTTGCTAAATCTGATTTGCCTCCTGGCCTACAAGGGCAAATGCCAATATAAAGAATGCAGGGAAAGATTATTTGCAAGTTCAAGTAAAGGAGAAGAAGTAACACAATCACATCTGCAATAAAACAACATATTTACCGCGCTTATTTCATGGTACCCTCCTGTAGTAATCTAGAACACAAACAAGGAGAATAAAGTAAAACAAAGAGCATCTTTTGACCAGTAATCAGTAACTCTACTCATGATTTTGGGGGCAAATTTACTATTATTCCCCAAAAAATATAAAATTTTCCTCGATATTCGATTTTCATTTGTTATTCGATGATCGAATAAGCCTAATTTGCATATTCGACCAATCAAATTAATCCTACTATCGGAATTCGATCGAACTTCGATCTATTCACGTGAATTTAGTAAATCGGCCCCATAATGTTCAAAACTAGATTTTAATTTTCAAGCAACAAATATTTAATCTACAACAGTTATGGTAGGTTACTGATATAATAACATTGTGCATACTAAGTACAAAGTCCTTGTCATGTTTCAATGAACATCCTTAGCACTTTGTAAGATCACTGTAAAACCATCTGAAACTAGCCCCTGCCCATAATACATCACAGTTTAAGTGTATAAATGTGATGCCCAATGCCACAGGGAGGTGAAACAAGTAATTATCAGTAAAGGGATGGACTATTAGGATATCTGGAATATTTGGGACCTGAACACCATGCTGGACATCACTAAAAGGAAATAAAAAATGTGAGTAATATAGTGATTGCGTGCAAAGCTTGCCAATAAAATAACCTTGTGTCTAATGTGCTAGAATCATTTACCAGAGATGGCTTTTTCCCACTCCGGGTGACTGGCCACTCAATGCTGTTTCTAACCTTGCCTCATGGCAGGAGCAGCCCTTTTTTCACCCCCATTAAAGGGCAGTGTTTCCTCTCTCCCTGCTAACAGATTTTATTTTCCCATGGCTGGAGATTCCGGCTCAAAGGTTCACCCTCCCTACTCATTAAAGAGATACCAGGGCTGGTGTGGTACTCTTACACTATGGCACAAGGAAGGGACTTACTTCTTTTTGCACAATGGACACAGGGTAAAATGCCTGCGGGAAAATGCTTTTTCCTGAACACTACAATATTGCACTAATGGGCCGTCTTTTCGGTTTTTGCGAATTCGCATTGTGAATTAATTTTTGCAAACAACTCACAAACAAGACGGGTTTTTACATGAGTACAGGCACTTTGCGAGGTTGTTTTGCGTGAAAATATCGTTAACAGTAACTTAAATTCGCAATTTGCGAAACAGTTTTGCGAATATTTTCTCCACCACCAAAATTGTGGCGCAGAGTGTTCGCAATTTGTGATTTCTGCCATATTTAAAAAGCTCCTGTAGACATTCGCAATGTGAAAAAGAAATTCGCAAATCTGTTTGCACACTCTTATTCAGCTTTATAAATATAACCAGGCGCAGGGCAAATATTTTCACTCTGCGAACCAATCTGCCCTGCGCAATAAATGACCCCCAATGAGTGAAAGAGTTTGGGGACTGTAATATATCATGTATGATCTATAGCACTTGTTTAATATAGAACTAATTTTCACACATTTAGGGGCAGAATCACTAAGCGGCGAAAATGCGCTAGCGTTGCATTCGTTAACGTTCGCCGCACTTTGCCAGACGAATTTTCACAAGAGCTACGCAAATTCAGTAAAGTGCGAAGTTACGCTCAGATCGCCAAATGGTAGCATAGTTGCGCTAGTGTTAGGCGATGCCTAATTTGCGTACGCTGTGAACATATGATAGAGGTGTGTGTTACAGCCACTACATTACACTACACAAGCCCAGGAAACCTTTAATAATTAAAATAAAGTTGTCCTATTGTCCTACATGTGCCCCTGTATAGTTGAGTTGACACATGTTAGGAAGTGTAGGGGGGAAGGAAGGTAACCCCCCAAAAAAATTTTGCTCTTTTTCAGACTATCACCCTACAAAAGGTAAAATATGCCAGTGTTTTTTTGGGACTTAGAAAAAAATTCCATTTTTTTTTTCAAACTCCCATCTATTGTATTGAACTTCGCCAGGGCTGACCTGGCACAGTAACGTCTAGCGTAAGTGGTCACGTTCAGTAAAATGGTCATCTTAGTGTATTTGTGTAATTACGATCCTTCGTCAGTGCGCAACTTCGCCTGGCGTTAGTCTATCTACTTCGCTATCGAAAATTCCCCAGTGTCAGCGTTAGTGAATTTGCGAAGTTACAAATTGACGTCACGCTGGCAAATTAGCGCTTGTGTTAGACACACTTTAGTGAATCTGCCCCTTAATCTGTTGCTTTTATATATTGCATGAATGCAAAGTAAGCAGGAAAAATAAATAGAGGAATTCAAATTTGAGAAATGAGGGGAAAAAAGGAGAGTAATGTAAAGTGGAAGGGACTCATTAATCACTGAATAGACTCAGATATCTAATTAATAACTCTACTCTCATTTCTTTCATGTGCAAAAGTACATTTTCCTTTTCAAGCAATAAATAATAAACTAACATAATAACACTGTCATATTGAAATCTAAGTACAAAGTCCTTTCCATGTTTCAGTGCCATAGTACCTTTTTAGATCATTGTGAAACCATCTGTTACTAGCGCCTGCCCATAATAGCTCACAGTTTCAGTGAAAAAATAGGATGCCCAAGGCCACAGGGAGGTAAAACAAATTATTATCAGTACAGGTATGGCATCTAATATCCTGAGATTTCCTTGATAATGTGCCACACAATACTTACAGCTACTAAAAAGAAAATGTCAGTATTATAGTGATTGTGTGCAGTACTTGCCAAGAAAAAATCCCTATGCATAATCTCATTATAATTTCCCTAAGGGACCAGACTGTAGATTATATAGTGAATAACGTACCCCCTTTTGTAAATTGTAAGGATATTTTAAGTTACCGAGGAGTTTCATGACCATATAAAAACACGAGGCCGAAGACCGAATGTTTTTATACAGGTCATGGAACTCCGAGGTAACTTCTAATATCCTCATATTTTGCAACTGGGGGTACTTTATTTATTATAATTCACAAGTTTCAGTGAGTCATGTGACAGGAATGACATCAGAACTCACCGTTTATAACTGATGCCATCAGAACTCACCGTTTATAAGGATATAATTTACAAGATATTCACGGCTTTTGTGTATTATATCCTTATAAACGGCGCGTTCGGCCATTTATAACAGGGGTTCCACTTCTCTGATGGACACTGACCCCCCTCCTAACATTTCAATGTAGATTATAATGCATAATGTACCCCCTACAGAAATGTATAAAGATATCAGAAGTCGCCTCAGAGTTATGTGACCTGTATAAATGATCACATAACTCCTCCCAGTAGGGGGTACATTATCCACTATATATACCATCCCTTAGGCATATATATTAAGGTTTTTCTTTGGGTTTTTTTTTTTTAAAAAAAGGACTTTTTTGTTATAGAAATGGTAGATGTAGTACAAGTCTAAGTGTTTTGGACACCCTAATGAAATGAATAACTTTGTTGAAGGGTGACACTTGCATGTCAGGCAATTGTAGCTTACGTCCATATTTCCATAAAACTGTCGGATGTGCAAGTACTCACTGTGGTTGCAGGTGATTGTCTTTGAAATTAATAAGGAGAAATCAATTCCAATCATTTTATCACCCATTTGATTAGTAGCTCCGTAGCTATAGGTGATAAAATGCCTGGAATTTCAATTGCGTCATTGGCCCTTTAAATATGCAGATTATCACTGTGATTTCTGTGCTCACTATGCATTGTGTACATACACAGCTGACCTTTATAGATTACATTAAAGCTGTGGTTCACCTTTAAGTTAGCTTTTAGTATGTTATAGAATGGCCAATTCTAAGAAACTCTTCACGCCGACGCCTCTTAAAGGCAAATGTGTTGTAAAGGTACAAATCTATGGTTATTGCTACTTTTTTATTACTTATCTTTCTCTTCAGACCCTCTCCTATTCATATACCAGACTCTTATTAAAATCAGTGCATTGTTGCTAGAGGAATTTGGACCCTAACAAGAAGAGCTGCTAGATAAAAAGCTAAATAATTCAAAAACCACAAATAATAAAAAATAAAAACCAATTGCAAATTGTCTCAAAATATCACGCTCTACATCATACTGAAAGTTAACTCAAAGATGAACAACCCCTTTAAAGGGGAATTCAACCTTTCCGGCGCTAAACTCCCCCCGTTGGCCCTCCTTGGTAGTACCAACCGGCAAATGCTTCCTACTGCGCATGTGCCGCCAAGCGTCAACTGATTCAGGAAGAAAACATTGCTGGAGAAGATGCCGCCTGTGAACCTTAGGGGCATTTGCCCGGGTGGGGGGGGGAGGTAGGCCTGTGGGGGGAGGGGTTTTGCTCCGGAGGGGTTGAATTCCTCTATAAAGGAAATGGTGTATATCTTTAATAGGTTGCGCTTTATTGAGCCACAATTCACCATTAATGTCTGTTTCATAGGAATTCATATCTTAACAGCAAGTGCAAACACTTAAAAGGTGAAGATACATAAAAACATTAAACTCTAACTAGAGGAGTGGACTTTATGTTCTCATTGAAAGATAGGTGGGTCTATATTGCATACTAGTATAGGTAGCTAAAATCATAAAAGAGAGTGCTGATCTGTAGCTAGAATAAACCTATGGGGTGACAAATTAACAGGTGCAAAGTTTGCCCCAGGTCTAGTGAAACAACCAATAAGCAGCTAGCGTGTACCAATCTATTGTAACTGCAATTAGCCTAAGTCTGTACTGGACTGGCGTTAAACTTACTCCCCTCCAGAAATAGCTTACAGTTATCCTTCTATCCATAAGGGCCAGCAAAATGTAATGTTTTCTTTTTTTCAGCCACAATGTATACATTATTACTTACAAAAAGCTTTTCCAAAGACATGCGTATAAGATAAAAATTATGCTTTCATTACCTTATAAAAAATTTTTAAAAAACCCTCATGTAGCTTAGCGCGTTTCGTGCTTACCTAGCACTTAGTCATAGGCAATGTCTATATATATAATCTACAGTTTGACAATATATACATTGATAAAAAAAGAAACTGAATAATCATGACCCCCTCCACAACAAAGTTATTTAATCTGAGAACAATAGAACCAAAATCAGTCATTTGATACAAACTGATGCAACATAAAGTAGTCCTAATATGCATATCAAATAAGCAATTTCAGTTTTATAATGTAATATACAGCGCTGCGACATGTGTCGTCGTTATATAAAAACATGTTAATAATAGTAATGTCTTAAGCACTTACCAGTGAAAGTTGTGCATCCATTATATTAGAAAGCGTTTGTGCATATTATCCGTATTATGTCAGCAATGGCCACAGTGCTTGTAAGACAGGTGAATATATTGCGAATAGTAGTAATCCCCATCTTCCTATATCTGACTCACACTATTACTTCCTTATTACAGAGGGACTTTTCTCCCTTTCATTTGCATTTCTCACGGATAACTCCAGAGCCTTACTGTTGAGCAATTATTGAGGCTTTAAGGCTTATCTAAATATTTGCTCTAACAATCCTGCCATTTGCCCTTATCTGCAGAATATTCTTTGCTCACGAAACAGCCTAAAGAATTTGGAATGAATTGAAGGTGAGCTCTCAAACAATGCTTTTGCTGCATATTTTCCAATCCCCAATCTATTTCAATAGAAACGCATGTCTCTTTTCCACAACTGCAGCTGCAACTAGAGCCACACTGCAGTTATTGCACATCTATGCATGCATCTGTGTGAATTTGCACCCTCTGCTGAATTGCACCTAAGGGTAGAACTACACGGACGATTTCACCCATTCCTGCCTGCACCCCCTCAGGGTCCCCCAGCAGCTCACACACCAACGATTTCAGGGCAGATCTCGTACGGAGGGGTATGGGAGGCATGTACCGCACCAGGGCCCACCCCCTCTAATTATGTTACTGCATTAGATTCATTGCATTTGACTTGATGCCTGCTCTTCCTTGCGTCGCGTCGGAATGGAGGTAAGTGCAGGTAAAGTTGTCCGCGCAGTTCAACTCTTAAGGGGCAGATTTACTAAATTCACATGTAGAATCGAAGTTCGATCGAATTTGTATCAAATTCGAATCTTCGAATATGATAAATTAGGCTAATTCAACCATCGAATATTCGAATTCAAATGATTCGAATATTCAAATAAAATTTTATTTGAATATTTGAAAATTCGATGGTCGAATACTTCCCCTTTAAATTTTTATTCAACCACCTACTTCGCCAGATTAAAGCTACCGAAATGGAGATCCTTCCCTGAGATGAAATATAAAAAATTTGATCGATAGATTAAAATCGTTCAAATATTCGATTTAATATATTCTATATTCGATCATCGGTTGATCAAATTGCGGTACAATCCTTTGAATTCGAAGGATTTTACTTCCCCACTATTCGGTTGGTCGATTTTCGAATTTTTTTTTATATTCGAAATTCGACCAATAGTAAATCTGCCCCTTAGAGTGCCTATGGATGCAGGGAAATCTTGGAGATACCATCACCATAAAGGTTACATCAAAATGCACAAAAACAGCTGCATGCATTTTAAACAGAATTGCACCAAGTGTAAACCTGTTAGATGTTCCAATTTCAATTAAACTATGGGAAAAACTCTATAAAAAAAACTAAGAACAAAAGTGCGCTGTACACAAAAAGTACTTAAAATATAAAAATCCTGTATTCAAATAAAGTTGTATGCTGTATATCTATATTTCCCTATATCTATATTATTACTCATGCGACTCTTACTAAAATTTATTAGCAATTTCTTTATTTTCTTCATTATCTATAAGATTTGCGTTTGAACCATTACTGTTAAGTTTAAGAAAAATACCGTGGCAGTTTATTCCTTTTGTTTATTAATAGAAAAATGTGCTTTGATCATATAATTCCATTGTAGATTGTCAGTTCATTTGGTTTGGTGCCTTAAGTGTATAACAAAATTCGATGAAAATAACTGTGTAAAAAACTGTGTAAAAGAAATGGTGGATTTATTAAGGTATATGTCATTTTACACCATGTGAACGCCAGATTTGACGCCATTGTTTTACATTGCTTCTTGCAGAAGTCACTCCGAGGGGAAAAAACACGTAAAAATGTATGCCGTTTGGCGGTGTGCTGTTTTTTACGCAGTATAACAAATATGCCCCTTAGACTGTGGCGTTATTTTTTTAAAACCATGACATTTTAATTTGGCAATACCAATCATTTTTAATAAGGCTTGTGGGCCAGCTCATGAATATGCATTAATTACATACATAAAAGACCAGAAGTTCCCAAATTGTGAAGCTGGCGCCCCCAGAGGGGTTTTTCGAGATTGTCCTGGGAGTATCTCTATAAACTGTAATATCCATTCATTCTAGATATTAGAAAACATTTAAGAATGTGGACAAATGCAAAAGGATATGAGTGATGAACACTTATTTATTGTTCTGTATAATGATGTAGAGGATGGTTTAAAGACTAATATAGCAATGTTTTCATACATCTGTGATCTTGTTATGTGTTAAGGGGGGTCCCTGATCAAAGGTTCAATGCCCTAGAGGGCACAACAGTTGGACAACCATTACAAAAGAATGTGCAGGGCTATAAAAATGTCTGAACACAGCAGAGCTGATAAGAAACCTGCTGCAATAAAACTTACATCAGAAAAAACCTTCTTATATGTGCAGGATAGAAATATGCAAATGACTGTATATCCGGTCAAATGAAAACCTTTGCTTTTGGTGTAACTGGTCCTTTAACACCAAACATGATTAGAAGCCAACCACTGTGCCACCATAGCAATGGTGTTTCTTAATAAACATCAGCTGGTCTAGGAGCTTACTGTTGGATTTACAATGTGGTGCCAACTGTAGGACCTTGCAGTAGTGGGCAGCAGAGGCAAAATTACCGCAGATCCACCATGAACATTGCTTCTGGAGGGGGAGTGTGTGGACTCAGCTACATCTCCTGCACCCGGGCCCTGCGCTGGATAGTTAAATTACTGGTGGCCTGTGTTTGTGTGGTCAGAAGGCAGTAGCTGAATTGGTATGAAGATTAGATGGAAACCCTCAGTTTTTATAATAATCTAATGTTTTTTAATAAAATTCTGCACGACTGGTGTCCAGTAGGTATGTATGCAGGTTAGAGTCCTGCGCGGGTCCATTTTTTGGGACCCGTACCCGCAACCCACAATCCGCAACCCAGACCCGCGACCCGCATTCTTACCCGCTTGGACCCGCAACCCGACCCGTACCCGCAACCCAAGATCCGCGACCCGCTGACCATCAAGAATCAGGAAGTTCTGTCATTGTAAACCGGAAGTGACATCATCGGAAGTAGCCGTGATCAGAAAAAAAGGAGTAAAACAGGAAGTGCTGTCAATGTAAACCGGATGTGACATCATCAGAAGTAGAAATGCTGAGAAAAAGGAGTAAAAATCGCTATAGCGAGGATCCGCGACCCGACCCTCAACCCGCCAATCTGCAGAACCACCGGCCCACTTCTATACCCGCACCCAGAAATTCTACGAGCAACCCGCAGGGTACAGCGGGATTTTGCGGGTATCCCGCGGGTACCCGACCCGCTGCAGGACTCTAATGCAGGTAGCCACACTGATACAGGAGAAAGTTTTAAGCACAGCACTTCTTTGGAATAAAAAGTCTTTATTTGGTTACATATAGTAAGAATCTGGACATAGCATATACAGGAGTCCAGATTCACATTCTGTGCAACTGCATTCACAATTTCTTATTTTTCATGTTTCCTTGTGCAATTCCCGGTACATTATCAGCACAAGCACATGATTCGCATTCCACCTCAGTAGTAGCTGTACTGCATTAACCCAAGTTATTTGTGATAAGGGCTGTATTTACAGACAGTAAAGGACACCAGATATTTTCGAGTATATTGGTGAGTTCACATGGTGGGAGATGGCGAAAAATTCCATATTATAACTTGGCACGATCACATGGTGATTATAGAAGATAGTTTTTGCCTGATATAGACTTTGTAAAATAAAATGACAATGCTCCATACCTCACCCCCCCCAAACACAAACATACATGAAATAGTCAGCATTGCAGTGTAAAAGGTGCAGCTGGGGCTGTGGTCACAACAATTTCAAAGTCATTTTACCAGCTGGCATTAGCCAGGGCCCTATTTATAGAAGCACCCAAGGGCCTTTGTCTAGGACTTTCTATGGGGCAGCCCTAGAGTGCTTATATAATCACTTTTTTTCTTCCAAAAATAAAAAAACCTTGCAAGCCACTAAAGATTACCTGCATAAATTTGGAAGCAAAGCTACCGGGTGAGGGGGTCATGTCCAGAAGCAGGCCAGGCAGGTAGGCTTGGCACCCTAGGCAACTCAGCCAGACAGCTGCCCCCTCCCTTCTCTCGTCACACACGCATGCACAGTAACACCACTCCCATGTGCATGTGCAGTAACGTCGTACGCTCATATGTCGTAATGCAGCTGGAGTGCGCATGTGTGGGGCACCTAGCAGAAGCAGGGTTCCAGGTGAGTCCGGTCTAAGGGTTGGCAAAAGAGGTAGCACCCCCCAATCGTTGCGCCCTAGGCAGCTGCCTTTCCTGCCTACCCCCAGTTCCGCACCTGGTCAGGTCAGCCACTAATTCTTGGAGGTCGTGATGTCACACGCAGTCAGGAGTTTGACATCACTTTTGCAAACGGGGGGCTAAATTAAGTTTGATGCCTATGGTGGCATGGGACCTAAATACAGCACTGAGAATGAGATAAGAAATTGTGACATCTCAAAGTACTATCTTAATGTGTTTTGGCAGGGTCCCCAACCTTTTCTGTGCCAGAGACTGGTGTAAAGCCAGAATTTTTTTTTTCAAGGGTCAAAGTAAATGGTCCCTATTGAATAAAGAAAGTAACTCACAAAAGGGAAGAAGATACCAAAAGATCCTTTTAGAATCAGCGTTTATCATTGTCATATAAAAGCACAGGTGTAGGATTTGTTACTTGGAAATGCTTTATCCAGAAAGCCCTGAATTGTGGGAAGGCCATCCCAAAGACTCCATTTTAATATTATAGATTTTTTTATAATAAATAAAACAGTACCTTGGACCTGATATATTTATATAAAGCAGTACCTTGTACCTGATACCAACTAATTAATCATTATTGAATGCAGAACAATCCTATTGGAATTATTTAAAGTTGATGACTTAGTGGACTTATGAAGATACAAATTATAGATCCAAATTTCCAAATAATGGAACCCCCTTATCTGGAAATCCCCAAGTAACAAGCATTCTGGAAAACAGGTCTCCCCATAACTGTACTATTAAAGATTCAGTCTGAACCAAGACAGAGTATTTAATACATCTTGGTTAAAACCAATAATTAATCCTCCTACAGTACATTTACAATACTATTAGCCTTCCCATACCTAAAAATGGACTTTACACACCACACAAGGAAGGGTTGAGGATGGAGATAAGGAGACTTATGGAAAGATAACTTTGGAAACAATGACAACCAAAACATCGCACACACAGGGTCTTCGGCTCAAAAATTTACACAAGTGTTTTTTCAGGCCAAAAATTTCCAGTGTTCACACTGTCAATGCTTAATAGCCATAGCGATTGCCATTTTGGAGTCAGGAAGAATTTTTTTCCCTCTCTGAGGCAAATTGGAGAGGCTTCAGATGGGTTTTTTTTCTTCCTCTGGATCAACTAGCAGTTAGGCAGGTTAAAAAAAAAGTTAAAAGGTTGAACTTGTTGTGTGTGTTTTTTTTCAGCCTAACTTACAGTACTATGTTACTATGTAGCACGACACAATTCAGACCACATCAGTGTTTTTTCCTACAGCAACGTTCTACTTGTAGAGAAAACAACTTGTGCCATTAGTCTAAGGGCAGTGACTCAAAGCATGATGTTGAGTGTTTTGCCCAAGGAGAATTTGCATACCCTCTGTGTAATGTGCTGGATATGTAAATATAAAATCATAAGACACCACCCAAAATGTTAAATAACAAGAATACACTAATAATGGCATAATTTTGTTAACTGTAGTCACATTCTGTTTACCTACTTTAGAGGCAATGACCTTGGTACCTGTTTAACAGGTTTTTCTAGATTCCTGAGCTTCAGCTCCTGAAGGCCAAGGCAAGTACAAAGGTCTTATATAACCACATTTCAAGGGCTTGTTTACAGATACAAACTTTAAATCTATAGCATGAAATTGAGTGCACAATTGTGTCCTTTTGAACATTATTCATCCAGGTAATTTCATCTATACATGCTCCTCTGTGCCAAAATGTTGGTTATTTTGCTGAATAAAGTACAAGGTGCAAAGTCCATGGCTCACTGGCACAAGGGAGACCTGGAATTAACATCTGCCTTTTGCATAAAGAATCGCAAGATAACAGTGCCATGAGCATCACTGCAGTCATGTAGTTTACACGCACATCGAGGCCAGCAATGCATGAAGCAAATTGTGCATGATTTACCAATGTCACTCCTAAAGTGGATCTACATTGATCAACTAAGTGCAATTTGCAGCACCAGCCATTACACTGGATTTCTTTAACATTTTGCTATGCTACAGTCGATCCACCCTATAAAAACCTCCCTCCAACTACATATGCCCAGCTCAGAGCGTAATAGCAACCAACCACTTTGTCATTCTGCCCCCTTAGCAGTCCAATCCACTCTGTAGAGACCTTCCTCAGCTGCACATGCCCAGCTCAGAGGAAAGGCCAACCAACCACATTACCATGCTGCATCCACTTTGTAGACACCACCGTCATTGCATAAGCCCAGCTCTGGCATCTCTGACAACACCATACAGCAGCTTCCCTCCCTGAGGTTAAATAAACATGCACCTCCTAAGCTTCAATATCATTATTATGGTCATTATAGTGACAAATAGCCACAGAAAGAAATAACTGATAATCTTGTCATGACTGGAATGGGGGCTATTAGTTTCTTTCTTGCTTAGTCCTCTTTGTCCCATGCCTCCTGAAAACCAAGCTTTCCAAATAAACTATGAACTAAAAAAACTATATAGATTCAATAACCAGACTAGCAGTAAACCCAAGTTCAAAAGCATTCATGCTAACTAGATGATAACATTAACAAGTTATTGACTATGCATTAGCTTTACCTCAGATGCAGTCTCTGAATGTGTTAGCTGCCATACCATGTTACCATATTCTAGCATATGCAGGATCCACAATATACAGGGTTTACAAAAAACCAAACAGATAACAGACCCATTGTTATGCATACTGTAACTTGTTTATAAGATATAGAAATCTTCCTACCAACGCCATGAAAGGTAATAAAAGAACAGTTAATATACAGCAAGGGGCATGAGGTGGCCATAGATGTTTAGATAAAAGGTCTTTTTTTATTGTAGGACTAAGAACAATCGTTAAATGCACGATTTGTCCATCAACAAAAAAGACCATTTCAATTGATATCAGCTAGTTGAAGCTAGGAAACTATGGGTAGCTGCCTGATTGGTACAAAGAAGTATAGGTGCCAGGCACACTGGAAACTCATGTATAGATCAGACCAAAAAGTTTGTAGATAAAAAAAATGTAATATTATAATTTATTTATACAATCATCTCTCGCCTGATGCGTTTCGTGTCACTAGGACACTTAATCATAGGCTTGAGCATATACAAACAGAAATCAGTATTTAAAGGTTGAAACACCAATCAGAAAGGAGAAGGAGGAGGGAAGGGAAAAGAGACCACATATGACAAATGTAGTCTAAACTAAACCTTAAGTACAAGAAAGCAACAAGGATACATAAAAGGCCAACATGAAGCTAAAAACAATAGTGACCATGATTGTACAATCCTTCATAGGGGAAAATATATCAAATAGAAAATGTATATAAATAGATAAATGATCTCGAATAAGTAAGGCATTTTCTTTAGTATAAAAATATAGAAGTCCATGAGGTATAAATATAAAATAATGTACGTTTTTATATTTGAAATGGATCTATAAACATTTAGTTATAAACATTTATTTAAAAATTATACATAAATATATATATATATAGAAATAGAAAAGAGCTGTCTTGCTAAAAAAAAGGTATAATCATATATATATATAAATATGAGAATACAAATATGGAATTATATAGGGGCAAATGCACTAAAGGGCAAAGCATTTAACGCTAGCGCTAATTTTCCAGCGTTACGTCAATTCGCAACTTTCGCCTATGGCGAAAATTGGCTAGCGATTTAGATAGATTTTTGGGGGTTACTCTCCTTCTCCCCTACATTTCCTAACATATGGCAACACAACTATACAGGGGGCACATGTAGGGCAATAGGACAACTTTATTTTATTTATTAAAGGTTTCCTGGGCTTGTGTAGTGTAATGTAGTGGCTGTAACATACACCTCTATTATACGTTTAAGTTTGCGCCGTATGGAAATTAGGCATCGCTGTAAATGTAAATGCGATTTGCCTGGCGAAGTAACGGTAGCGCAACTTCGCTACCATTCGCCACCCTGAGTTCAAATTCGCATTTTTGTGAATTTGCGTAGCGCTGGCGAAAATTCACCTGGTGAAGCTGTCGCTAGTGCATTTTCGCACTTAAGTGAATTTGCCCCATAGAGTATTGAGCCTCTTCTTTTATTTTTGCAAATATATATTTACTGTTGGTATATCAAGCATTATAAAGGGATACACCAGTAGATATCCTTGTACGAAAACCATAATTTATAAAGCTACTAAATATTAGACCTCTCTCTTCTAGCAACAGAAAAAGATGAACATTTTTTCAAGGGCTTGAAAAAGGAAAGAATTAGAAAAATATCACAAATGTAGACAAATATAACCAATCATATGGATGGTATATATGACGTATATATGTTTGTATTCTTAATCCTAATAACAAGAGACATCAAAATCGGAATTCATATCTTTAGGTAGTCTAGTATCAAGGGTAAAAATCAAGAACACTTCACACTTAAGCACTTTTTTTTAGATATATTGCCACCTGTATATGGGGTTGTAACTCCTTCAGTTCCCAGTATTGAGAAGTGATTAGTATTTCCATCTGTGCATGACATAAAGTGCTTTGATAAATTCATAGATTTCCTATTCTGAATGTCAGAAATGTGTTCTTTAATTCTTTCTCTCTTTGTGAGGTCTGTCCCGCATACTTCATATTGCAATTCTTACATGTAATTAGATATATGGCGATTTTGTACCACAATTAATGTATTGCCCTTTTTTATAAGTCTTGGTAGTAATATTCGAACTAAAGCTGTCACCACAAAGTATGTAAGGACATAATCCACATCGTGTGGAACCGCAGTTAAATGTTCCTTGATAGGAAAGCCAAGTAGGAACTTTTTCCCAGTGTATCAATCACACTTCCTGGTGGCAAATCTACATTTTGAACCTAGAATGGTTTTAAATTTGTCATCTGTCAGTAGTATAGGAAGATATTTTTTAATTATGCCTTTAATGCTAGGAAGTTGGAGACTAAAGGTAAGTATGCAAAGCAGCATTCCTGACTGTTTATGTCGAAAATCAGGTGATGCTTTTGAAGAGTATTTCAGGAATAAAGACTCTCTTTGAGTCTTAAAGCTCTCTCTCAAATGCTTCAATGAGTACGGACGGGTGGTAACCCCTTGATAGAAGTCTATCCCTCAGACTACAGGACTGTGTCACAAATTCCTGAAAGTTGGAACATAATGATAAGGTGTCTAGGATGGGACGAGGATGCCTGCAATATGGTATTAGCAGTGCAATTCTTATGATAAACAGTAGTTGTAACTCCATCATTTTGGCCTTTTAACAAAAAAATAAATAAAAAGATTATCCAAAATGAAATTGTTCTCCTGTCCAAATGAGTAGAAGATCTATATAGCGTGCATAATAATGGATGTGTTTTTTTAAAGGATTATTTTCGCTATATATGTGTTTATACTCCCACCATGTCATATAAAAGTTAGCATATGATGGAGCAAATTTCGCTCCCATCGCCATACCCTGTTTTTGAAGGTAATATTTGTCATTAAAAAGGGCTGTAACATCAACTGTGGCCCATTTAAAACATAGCTGCCTGCTTGGCCCTGAAAACAATTGATATGAACATTTTATAAACTGGCTGGTCAATGAATGTCAGATGAAAATCGTTAGATGCATGATCTGGTGCCAACTAACCCAGGGCCAGAACTAGGGGTAGGCAGAATAGGCACATGCCCAGGGTGCAAAGTAAACCTTACCATAATTTGATGGATTTGTCAG
The DNA here is from genome assembly GCA_024363595.1 of Xenopus borealis. Taxonomy (NCBI): domain Eukaryota; kingdom Metazoa; phylum Chordata; class Amphibia; order Anura; family Pipidae; genus Xenopus; species Xenopus borealis. Next base: position 25,179,425 of record CM044444.1, read on the forward strand.
ATCGCATGAAAGTTGGTTGAAAAATTGTAATCTCTATGGCCCCCTGTATTAGCAGCTGCCCAAATAATTCTACCCCAAAGCCAGCTGTATACTGAGAAGTTAATGTGTATATACTGCAGCCAATAACATGTTTCTTCATGCTCAGAATAGACCTGATATTACATCCCTCTCTGCCAGCGAATGTCCAAACGCTAGACGGCAGCGGCGTTTCAAGAATTTTTTGCCATTTCAGCTAAACGCCCAAGATTCACCCATCACTACTGGCCGACACTATCACCAACAATATTTCTGATGCGAAACCTGTACCTTTGAAAAAAATACTTAACCAACATTCAGTGGCATAACTACCGGGGGAGCAGGGGGTGCGAGTGTACCAGGTCCCGCACCCCCGCAAAGCCCCCCTGGCAGATTTCTCCTTGCTGCTGTCGTCTTAAGACAGCTTCAGCCACAAAAAAAATCAGCACGGAGGGGGTGGGGGGGGGGGCCCGGCTGCGCGGCCCGGGCCCGCCCCCAACTAGTTACGTTACTGGCAACATTTCTCACAAAAATTTATCAGCACCAAACCGTTTACCAGGGACAGTAAAAAGCTGCTCCTGGTACCTTTAAGAGCTGAATTTCTGGCTATACTAGTGCTAGAGAGAGCGCAATTGTACTCCACACTAGCATTGTGGCTTCCCCCCAGACTCCCGCAAGGGGAGCTATTGTATAAAAGAAATGAGTTGCATTATTCAATAATTGAATATTGAGTGATCAATGGTAAGGTACAGGTGATGTCACACTGTTTCTATATAACTAAGAACAAAAAATACTTTAGAGAAATTCAACAAGAAGATTTATACATCACATTGGGGGGGAATGAATAAAACTTACGGTTGCTTTATTATTTGTGCTCGTGGTCTGGAAAGAAAACAGAGGAAGATAATTGAAGTACAGTTTATGACTCCAAGGAATGTCTGTGTTTGGTAAATCTTGGTAATCTTGCTTTTCTACTCCCATTTCTCACTAACTGTGTCATATGGCTTGTATATATTAGATTGATCTGTTTTATTTTTGACTACGGTCTTCTAATATGTCTGACTAGCGACGTGCTAGTTGCAAAAGCCAAAAACAAGTTCTCCTCACTTTTTAAGATCTGAAAGTAGGTTTTAGCACAGTTGATATGATTCACGCCCTCCAGTCTCTTCTTTTGGGCTTCAAGACACCGACAGCCCTGGTTTTCCTCCGACCTTTCCAAATGTTTGATTTTGTCATTAAAATCTAGCTTGGTATGTGCAGGCAGCTAGTTAGTTACACCATTGTAAATTCTGTCCACATTTTTTTTACATAATTCATTCTGTAGGTAACGTTACACATAACTGTTACATGACTCTTATACATTTGTGAGACAGATTGCTTGTTAATATTTATAGAGTTTGTAATACAATGATATCCTTTTGTGCACAAACCAGATTTTGTTCTCATTCTTTATAGGTGTTCTGTATATTTTGTTATCTGTGTATATGGTCACAAATACTTATGTACCCTGATAGAGATTCATTCTGTTTACTAAGGGTATTGTTATATACAGTATAATATTTATGTATTCAGGACAAACTGCATTACATAGTTGAACTACTACTACTAGTAGATCAGGTGACTCATCCCATGCACCCAAGAAATGTTTATCATCTTTTTTCTCATTATTATCTGCAATTGTTTGCCTATGGGTATACAGGTTATTAAAGACATTTTTAAAAAGCCAATGTTTAATGTGAATACTTTTAATCAGAACTGAAATCAAACACATAAGGAAAAACCTGGGGAGTGGAATTGTTGCCAGATACAGTAACATATATTAAACTAATAAAATAATAGCTTTTATGTTTGGTAACATCGGAAGATCAGCTAAAAAAAAAAACACAATGATAGAATGGATAGAAAAAATACGTTTTTTCTTGTAATTGTAATTCAATATGTGCACCTTTATATATCACTGTTAATATATACATGCTTGTTGATTTGGTAAGGAAAATTTGAAAGCTGAAAGAAAATGAGGACTTATCTTTTTTGTTCTTGTTTTTTTTCTTTTCTGATTAAACAGGTTATAGTGTGTTTAAAAGTTGTTTCTTAATATGACTATTTCTAATTGCAGAAATAAGAAAATATGGCATAGTAATAACAGGTCATACAAGTTTAGCAACGTGTTTTTCTATCGAAAACGGACCATTTTAGATCGAATAAAAAAACGATTTGAACAATTTTCACCAAAAAAAAAACTTTCAAAAATGTTTAAAAACAGTCCTTAAAGGCTGAAACAGCAATTTGCCAGGTTTAAGGTGGCGAAGGGTCAAATTTAAATTTTTAAAAGAGACAGTACTTCAATTTTCGAATGATCGAAATTTTTTTTGATAGTCGAAGTACCCAAAATTATGTTGAAACTTGAATTTTTTTCATTCGAATTTTCACTTCGACCCTCAGTAAATCTGCCCCTAAGTATACTTATCTTTTTCCAATTTTTTTTTCTAGTTGATCACTAATTACACCAGTTATAAAAAAAATAAATACAAAAATAAAATGAATAATTTTTACAGAGAGATAACAGTGAATTTCACTTGGTAAAAAATTACTGGTGATTCCAGATTTAATTTGGGATTAACAATTCAGATGACTATTAGATCCTAGAGGTGCTCTGACAAATTGACACATTGATCTGTTTTGATAAACACTCTCCTGACTGCCAGCATCATGAAGAATAAAACAGAAGTTAAGAAAAAAGAATATAAGAAAAATTATTGCAACTGATAGAAAAAGGGCCTTCTGTGCTCCTATTTTTATCATAATACACGTTGTTATAACTTACTGCAAATGTGTCATTAGTGGTTGGTAAATTGGTCTGGAAAAAATGTTTAAATTGGATTAGGTGAATATATGCATACAAGACATGCCGATTAATTGATTTAGGTTTACATACTAATAAACAACCTATAAAGCGTTTTTCAAAGAAGAGATTAAGAAAAAACATAAGAAGAACTGGGTGGATAAAGGGCCTTCAACACCAGTATTTTAATAGAGGATGTGCTTCTTTATGACTTACTGTTAATATGCCTGTAGTATTTGAATTTTATGAAAGTGTTTTTTTTTCTATTGAAAACTCAATTTTAACGATTTGACCAATTTTCACGAAAAAAAATTTCAAATTTTTTTTAAAAACAGTCCTTAAAGGCTGAAACAGCAATTTGCCAGGTTTAAGGTGGCGAAGGGTCAAATTTAAATTTTTAAAAGAGACAGTACTTCAATTTTCGAATGATCGAAATTTTTTTCGATAGTCGAAGTACCCAAAATTACTTTGAAACTCAAATTTTTTTCATTTGAATTTTCACTTCGACCCTCAGTAAATCTGCCCCTAAGTATAACTATCTTTTTCCAATTTTTTTCTAGTTGATCACTAATTACACAAATTATAAAAAAAAAAAATACAAAAATAAAATTAATAATTTTTACAGAAAGATAACAGTGAATTTCACTTGGTAAAAAATTACTGGTGATTCCAGATTTAATTTGGGATTAACAATTCAGATGACTATTAGATCCTAGAGGTGCTCTGACAAATTAACACATTGATCTGCTTTGATAAACACTGCCTGACTGCCAGCATCATGAAGAATAAAACAGAAATTAAGAAAAAAGAATATAAGAAAAATTATTGCAACTGATAGGAAAAAGGCCTTCTGTGCTCCTATTTTTATCATAATACACGTTGTTATAACTTACTGTAAATGTGTTATTAGTGGTTGGTAAATTGGTCTGGAAAAAATGTTTAAATTGGATTAGGTGAATATATGCATACAAGACATGCCGATTAATTGATTTAGGTTTACATACTAATAAACAACCTATAAAGCGTTTTTCAAAGAAGAGATTAAGAAAAAACATAAGAAGAACTGGGTGGATAAAGGGCCTTCAACACCAGTATTTTAATAGAGGATGTGCTTCTTTATGACTTACTGTTAATATGCCTGTAGTATTTGAATTTTATGAAAGTGTTTTTTTTCTATTGAAAACTCAATTTGAACGATTTGAACAATTTTCACCAAAAAAAATTTCAAAATTTTTTAAAAACAGTCCTTAAAGGCTGAAACAGCAATTCACCAGGTTTAAGGTGGCGAAGGGTCAAATTTAAATTTTTAAAAGAGACAGTACTTCAATTTTCGAATGATCGAATTTTGTTTTCGATAGTCGAAGTACCCAAAATTACTTCAAAACTCAAATTTTTTTCATTCGAATTTTCACTTTGACCCTCAGTAAATCTGCCCCTAAGTATACTTATCTTTTTCCAATTTTTTTCTAGTTGATCACTAATTACACCAATTATAAAAAAAATAAATACAAAAATAAAATGAATAATTTTTACAGAAAGATAACAGTGAATTTCACTTGGTAAAAAATTACCGGTGATTCCAGATTTAATTTGGGATTAACAATTCAGATGACTATTAGATCCTAGAGGTGCTCTGACAAATTGACACATTGCTTTGATAAACACTGCCTGACTGCCAGCATCATGAAGAATAAAACAGAAATTAAGAAAAAAGAATATAAGAAGAATAAATTCCGTGCTCCTATTTTTATCATAATACACTTTGTTATAACTTACTGTAAATGTGTCATTAGTGGTTGGTAAATTGGTCTGGAAAATTGGATTAGGTGAATATATGCATACAAGACATGCCGGTTAATTGATTTAGGTTTACATACTAATAAACAAACTATAAAGAGTTTTTCAAAGAAGAGATTAAGAAAAAACATAAGAAGAACTGGGTGGATAAAGGGCCTTCAACACCAGTATTTTAATAGAGGATGTGCTTCTTTATGACTTACTGTTAATATGCCTGTAGTATTCGGTGAAATGGCCTAGAAACAAAAAATCCAAATACAAATAAGGTGACTGAAATCATGTGCCAAGTACATACTTCTTTTTTTTTTGCTGTTTTGTTCTGAGTAGTCACAGATTGCACAGATTAAAAACTATGGCACAGATTCACAAAAGATAAATATTTTTTTACCAAGAGGCAACAATGATTGTTAGGCTAAGGCCAGACGGGGAGATTCGGGGGCATTTTGTCGCCTGGCGACTTCTCGCCGCGACTTGTAGCCCCCGAACCTCCCCGAATAGCCACGTACCCAAGCGCACCGGCGTTGCTTGAAAACGCCGGCGCGTATCCACACGGAGCGCTTTTTGAAATTGCTCCAAATTGCCTGGCGAGGCTGCCCCTGGTCATGTGACTTGTGCCAGCACTTTAGGAGGGAACTGCTTTCTGGCAGGCTGTTGTTTTTCCTTCTCAATGTAACTGAATAGTACGCAGTGGGACATGGGTTTTACTATTGAGTGTTTTTCTTAGATCTACCAGGCAGCTATTATCTTGTGTTAGGGAGCTGTTATCTGGTTACCTTCTCGTTGTTCTGCTGGGTGGGGGAAAGGGAGGGGGTGATATCACTCCAATTTGCAGTACAGCAGTAAAGAGTGATTGAAGTTTATCAGAGCACATGTCACATGACTTGGGGCAGCTGGGAAATTGACAATATGTCTAGCCTCATGTCAGATTTCAAAATGAAATATAAAAAAATCTGTTTGCTCTTTTGAGAAATGGATTTCAATGCAGAATTCTTCTGCAACAGCACTATTAACTGATGCATTTTGGGAAAAAAATTTTTTTTTCCAATGACAGGATCCCTTTAATATTTAATTACATTTAATGTTCATTTAATGATTACAACTGATGGGAAAAGGGCCTTCCATACCCGTATTTTGTTATCATAATATGCTTCCTTATTACTTACTGTAAATGTGTCATTATTGGTTGGTGAATTGGTCTGGAAAAAAATGTTCAATTGGATAGAGTTGATATAGGTTTACATAGTAGATACTGAACAAACTATTAATTATTATTCCAATATTAATAAATAAAAAAAAGAAGTGTCACACTTATTACACAACGGACCTTCAGTGCTAACATTTTATTAGAGAATGTGATTCTTTATATCTTACCGTTAATATGTCGGTAGTGTTTGGTGAAGTGGCCTGGAAGAAAAAAGTAAATGCCAAGTATATTGTTATCACACTGGGTGTATAAAGGGCCTTCAACACCAGTATTTTAATAGAGGATGTGTTTCTTTATGACTTACTGTTAATATGCCTGTAGTATTTGGTGCAATGGCCTAGAAAAAAATGTAAATACAAGTATTAGGTGACTGAAATCATGTGCCAAGTATATACTTGTTATTTTTTGCTGTTTTGTTCTGAGTGGTTACAGAATGCACATACCACGGCAGCAATTTGAATGTTCTTTATTAAAGGGATCCTGTCATGGGAAAACATGTTTTTTTCAAAACGCATCAGTTAATAGTGCCACTTCAGCAGCCTTCTGCAGTGAAATCCATTTCTCAAAAGAGCAAACAGATTTTTTTATATTCAATTTTGAAATCTGACATGGGGCTAGACATTTTGTCAATTTCCCAGCTGCCCCAGTCATGTGACTTGTGCCAGCACTTTAGGAGGGAACTGCTTTCTGGAAGGCTATTGTTTTTCCTTCTCAATGTAACTGAATAGTACGCAGTGGGACATGGGTTTGCTGTTCTTAGATCTACAAGGCAGCTGTTATCTTGTGTTAGGGAGCTGTTATCTGGTTACCTTCCCATTGTTCTATTGTTAGGCTGCTGGGGGGAGGGGGTGATATCACTCCAACTTCCAGTACAGCAAAGTAAAGTAAAGAATGATTGAAGTTTATCAGAGCACAAGTCACATGACTTGGGACAGCTGGGAAATCGACAATATGTCTAGCCCTCAGATTTCAAAATGAAATATAAAAAAATCAGTTTGCTCTTTTGAGAAATGGATTTCAATGCAGAATTCTGCTAGAGCAGCACTATTAATTGATGCATTTTGAAAGTACAGTATCCCTTTAAGTTTCCACTGGACAAAAATATGATTCTTACATTGGGATAAACAATTTTATTGTAAGATCTTATCGGTGCTCAACTGATACAGTGATCTACTTTGATAAATAGTTTACTGACTACCAGGATCATGAAGAATAACATGTTTAAAAGACCTACAAAAAAAAATATTAATAATAAAAGAATGATTACAACTGATGAGAAATGGTCTTCTATGTTCAGTGCTTGAATTGGAGTGAAAAAAGAAAAGTAGAGGGATGCTCTGTGTGGTGAGCTTAAGCATGCTAAAACAAGCCCCTCCCACAACTACAAGCCACACCAATTGTTATATTAAACCTCACACACCAATACTTTTTAGTTTCTCCCACTTTAAAGCAAAACCGTTTTGCTATATCCATTTTGGTATTACCTTCTAATTCCTCTGAGGGTTTGCTATTTCTCAAAAATAAAGAAGAGAAGGGAGGGCATCCCTGTGCATCACTCCCCAATTCCAGCACTGTCTATGCTACTATTTTTATAATAAAATGCATCTTTATAACTTACTGTAAATGTGTCATGAGTGGTTGGTGAACTGGTCTGGAAAAAAAAGTTAAATCACATTAGATAACTAAAGTCATGCATGCAAGACATGCTGATTAACTTCTTGAAGATTTCCATAAATTCAATTGATTTAGATTTACATACTAGATACTAAACAAACTATAAAATATTTTTCAAAGAAGAAATCAAGAAAAAGGCATCACACAGGTTAGATAAAAGACGTTCAGTACTAACATCTTATTAGGATGTGATTCTTTATAACTTACTGTTAATATGTCAGTAGTGTTGAGTGAAGTGGCCTGGAAACAAAAATGCAAATACAAATTAGGTGACTGAAATCATGTGCCAAGTATAAAGTAATTTTTTGCTGTTTTGTTCGTCACAGATTACACATACATGTATGGGAACTGTTATCCGGAAACCCTAGGTTCTGAGCATTCTGGATAAGGGGTCTTTCCATAATGTGGATCTCCTCTATATTTTAAGTCAACTAAAATATCATGTATCATGTGTCAAACCAAATATGATTGTTTTGCCTCCTGTAAGGTTTCATTATATTATAGTTGTGGTCAAGTAAAATACACTCTTTCATTATTACAGAGAAAAAAACTATTTTAAAAATCTGAATTATTCTATTAAAATGGCCTTCCCATAATTTAGGGGGTTATGCATAACGGGTTTCCATATAACAGACCCCACACCTGTATCAGCAATTAAGAAAAGATGGATGTTCTTGACTAAAGGCCCCCATACACGGGCCAATAAAAGTGCAGAAAGACTGAGTCGGCAGTTTATTGGCCCGTGTGGAGGCCAATAAGCTGCCGAAAGTCGGCCAGATCTCAGTCGGGCAGTTTAAAAACCTAGTCAGATCGAGGGTGCATCTCTGAGTGTGTGCGGTCCCGCGATCCAACCGCCCGTATGTCCCTAGGGCCCACATCGGCCTGATATCGCCCACCTCAATGTGGGCATATCGGGGAGAGATTGCTCGTTTGGCGATATCGAGCAGATATCCCTGTCAATGGCCACCTTAAGAGGTAACAATGTTTTCAACTGGACAATATAATCACTGATCCTTGCAGTGGGATCAACAATTCTATTGTCAGATCCTAGTGGTGCTCTGATAATCTGATACAGTCATCTACTTTGATAAACACTTTCCTGACTGCCAGGATCGTAAAGTATAACATTTTAAAAAAATAAAGAAAAAAGAATAATAAAAAAGAAGAATAATTATAACTGGATGCTAAAGGCCTTCCATGCTACTATTTTAATCATAATATGCTTCTTCATCACTTACTGTAAATGTGTCATTAGTGGTTGGTGAACTGATCTGGAAAAAAATGGTTTACTTTTGTTTACAAAATTATCAGTGATGCCACTATTGCAGTGCGATTAACATTTCAAATGACTGTTAAAGTTTAGCAGTGCTCTAACATCCCATCAAACATAATCTGTTGGACTGCTCAAAACAGTGAAACACATTTTGACAAAATAACACATTGACCTGCACACAGGTTTTAATGTGTGTTAAAACTCATGTACCCATGTTTATTTTTTTGTCTTCTTTGGGTGGTCACAGATTACACATTTTATACTTTATGATAGTATATATAGTTTAATATAAAATTATAAATGTAAAAATGAATACAATAATAGTATATATTATTATATCACAATATTGATAAAGATATCAATGGTCTTCAGTGGGTAAAAAAAATAAAATACCAATTATTCCAGTTTTAACAGATAGCACCCACTGATTGGTTGCAGGGTCGGACTGGGCCCAGACCCTGCTTTTGCTGCCTCAATAATCTCTGGCCCCAGTTGCTTTAAAAAAAGGTATGCACACACATACTCCGGGGGAGGGTGTAGTTACTAAAGGTGGCTGCGGCCGGGGTAAGGATAGGGTTGCCACCTTTTCTTGAAAAAAAAAAAGAATATTAATAACATTGGGATCAACTATCAAAAATACCAGCTAGGCTGTTAAAATACCTGCCAGGTGGCAACCCTAGGTAAGGAGCAAGATTTGCGGCAGGGTCGGGGCTTGGGGGGCCCTGGGACCCCCAGTCTGACCCTGATTGGTTGTTGTTGTTCTGTTGTTACTAGAAAACATTTCTAGTTTAATTCATCCAATAATAGTCTTGTACCACATTTTCCAACCTGAGCTACTAGTACATCTCAGAGTCTGACAACAATATATTTGCATGGAATACATGACGTTAGTCACAAAGGTAGCACTATCATTTTATGAGGCTTATTGCAGCTATTAGAGAAAGTAAATTGAACTTGTATTTGCATTCTTTCAAATGAACACAATTACGGTAACATTCAATAGAATACTGTACATATTCATTTGAATATCTGTTGAAAATTTGAGCATATCCTGGTATATTGCTTTCTTTCAAAAAGGCCACTTGTAAAATAGTTGGAAGCAATCCCAATACTCACTGTAGTGTTATCTGCTGTTGCCATTAAAGTCTGAAAAAAGAAAACATTCATTACACAGATGCTTATGTTTAATATACTATATATATATATATATATCTCATTAATACGAATGGCTCTTCAATCATCACCATATCTAAAAGGGTTGCTAGCCCAGCCTTAAGCAAGGTTCCTAGAATATGTTTTGAAAAAAGAGGGGAAAAAAGAATATATTCCCAATTGCACACAGGCTCAGGCCAAGCTGGTTGGGCGCCCTAGGCAGGCAAGTCAGCTGCTCCCTTACTGGCGATTGCACAAACATGTGATGATGCTTATGGGTTAGTAGAGAGCCCAATGTGTGCCAGAGGGACTAGTGTTGGTAGGGGAGCAAGGCCAGGGGTAGGTGAAAGAAGAGGTACGTGCTTGGCGCCCCCCACTTCATTGCACCCTAGGCATTTACCTCTTCTGTCTACCCCTAGTTCTGACCCTGATTGTACAATCTTTCTGTGTGGTGACATTTATACTATATATATTATAAAATATATAATGTTGTGAGACAAAAACATGTATGTGCTAAAGCTTAAAGAGAAAATTTGCAGTTTAGAATTACAGAATAGACGGCTTATCAAAAGGATGGAAATGTTTATTTTTACGATGTAATTGAACAAATGTATTTGTGCTAAATAATAAATATTGATCAGAGAAACACAAATATGGGGTGGGGAAATGCAGCAGAAACTATGGGGCAAATTGACTAAAGCGCTAGCGCTAATTCGCCAGCGTGATGTCAATTCGCAACTTCGCCAATTCACTAACAGTGTCCCTAGCGCTAGCAAAAGACATCGACTTGCGAAACTTCACACCCGAAGGGACGTAACTTCGCTAATTCACTAACATGAAAATTTTTGTGAACGTTACCTCTTACGCTAGACGTTACTACGCCAGGTCAGACCTGGTGAAGTTCAATACAATAGATTTCCTAACATATGGCAACTCAACTATACAGGGGGCACATGTTTAGGGCAATAGGACAACTTTATTTTATTTATTAAAGGTTTTGTGTAGTGGAATGTAGTGGCTGTAACATATACTTCTATTATACTTTGAAATTCGTGCCGTATGCAAATTAGGCATTGCTAGCGTAAATGCGCTTTGCCTAGCGAAGTAACACTAGCGCAACTATGCTACAGTTCGCCGACCTGGGAGTAACTTAGTAACGCTTTAGTGAATTAGCGTAGCGCTGGCGAAAATTCGTCTGGCGAAGTGCGGCGAACGTTAGCAAAGGCAATGCTAGCGTTTATTTGCCGCATAGTGAATTTGCCCCAAAATGAAGTTGTGCATAGTCAACTTATGGAGAATAAAATTATAAAAAACCACATATCCGGAAAACCCCATGTCCAAAGCAATCTGAATAACATACCTATTGTTTATATTGCACAGGAGAAATTACAAGAGCAGCCATAGAAAAAGCAGTAACAATTGTACAGAAAAATGAAGGGTGATTTTACAATGTTTCATCACCCAAGGGTGGGAATGAGCTAAAGCTCAAAGTTGCCCCTTTCCCATTCAGAGTGGGAATGGCTTTCATCAACATATCTAAGGATTACTAGCCCAACCTTAAACAATGTTCCTAGAATATATTAAAATATAAAGGTGGCAAACACATGAATATATTTCCAAGCAATACAAATGTTTTATCTGTTTGTTGTACAATACTTCTGCATTGAAACATGTAGTTGCAGGGGGGCCAGTAGTGTAGAGAGCCAAGTACGGCCCTAATTAATGAACAATTTCAATATATCTTGGTAAAATAGGTCAACATAGCAATGTTTTGGGGCCCTAAATTGAATTTGCTGTAGGGCCAGAAACAACTAGTTACACCACTGACATGTTATATTTTATGAAATAATTGAACAAATGTGTGTCTATAGTACATATTGTTCAGGGGAAACCTAATGTGAGGTGGGGAAATGCAGCAGAAATTAAAAATTTTAGAGCATTCTTACACCCAGCTGTTAGAGTGGGGAAAAAGATAATAGTTGCTCCCCCATTCAAAGTGAATGGGGATCTCCTGCAATCAGTTTGTCCCATGCAGTGACAGGCACATACCCCAGGATTATATTCAAACTGCTCATGTATAATGTTATAGTTTGAAGCAATTCTGAAACTCACTGTAGTGCTATATTCTGTCACTGCCATTGAAGTCTGAAAAAGATAGCAAAAAAGAATATATTCATTAAATACATGCTAATGCTTAATATTCTGTATGTATTTCAGTAACACAAATGGCTGCTCTATCCTCACCATATCTAAAAGGGTTGCTAGCCCAACCTTAAGCAAGGTTCCTAGAATATGTGAAAAAATAGAAGAGGCAAACACATAACTATATTCCCAAGTAATATGAATCGTATTTCAATCTGTTTATTGTACAATCACTCGACATGGTTTATACAATGTGTTATAAAAATATATCATTAGCATACAAACAAGCTATACATAAATGTTTATATCTTGCAAAAAATGGCAAACATCTCAATGTTGCCAGAAACAGCAAAAAAAAAAAATTTCAGGAATGCAACCTTTTGCAGTGCATTAACTTCTTTTTTGCAAACTTATCTGGAGATGGAATACTTACACATAAATCACAATGTATGACATTAGCAAGGGCCAGGTGGATACTTCTGGATACTTCTGAAAACGAGTAATTAAAGTGGTTGTACACTTTACAAATGCTTTTTTCCATTCAGTTGGTTTCAAATAGTAAGACTTTTTTCCAATTATTTTCTTTGTGATTGTTTTTCTAATAATGAAGTGTAAAGTTTAGCTTTTCACCTTCGGGGGGGCATTGTCTCTGTAACTGTTCTAAATTGATACATTATTAAAGGGATCATGTCATGGGAAAAAATGTTTTTTTTCAAAATGCATCAGTTAATAGTGCTGTTGCAGAAGATTTCTGCATTGAAATCCATTTCTCAAAAGAGCAATAGAACAATGGGAAGGTAACCAGATAACAGCTCCCTAACACAAGATAACAGCTGCCTGGTAGATCTAAGAACAGCACTCAATGGTAAAACCCATGTCCCACTGCGTACTATTCAGTTACATTGAGAAGGAAAAACAACAGCCTGCCAGAAAGCAGTTCCCTCCTAAAGTGCTGGCACAAGTCACATGACCAGGGGCAGCTGGGAAATTGACAAAATGGCTAGCCCCATGTCAGATTTCAAAACTGAATATAAAAAAATCTGTTTGCTTTTTTGAGAAATGGATTTCAGTGCAGAAGTCTACAGGAGCAGCACTATTAACTGATGCATTAAAAAAAAAACATGTTTTCCCATGACAGCTTCCCTTTAAATTGATAGATTTCTTATCTTTGTCCCTGCAGAGCAGAACCTCTGCGTTTCATTAACGGCAGCCATTATAATTGCTACAATAGTTGTTAATATTCCACAGATGATGAAAAAAAACCAAAAAAAAACATTGAAATAAATTTTAAAAAAATCTATTTCTGGTGTACAGAGTGAAAACAACTAAATGGAAAAAAAGGGGTTTGGAAGGTGAACATACCCTTTAAGTTATCATTTGGTATTTTGAATAACCTATTCATAGCAATTTTTCATTTTTAATTGTCTTGCTGCTCTTTTTCCAGGTTTTAGAAAAAAGTTCACTGACCCTGGCAGCCAAAAAGCTATTTCTCTGTGAGTTCCATTTTATTAGCTTTTGCTTTTAATTATGCATCTTTCTATTTAGGCTCTCTCTAAATCTTCTTAAAATTTTTAAATCACACTACCTCTTTGCTAGTTAAACTGGACCCTAGAAACCAGATGTCTGCTAATATTCTAGACTGGGCAAGACCAGGGATGACCAGGATGATATTAATGGGAAGGTTTTTTAAGGATATGATTTTACATATTCTTTTTGCCCCTAGCTTCAATTAAGGCATTCCTTTATTCTTTAGCCAAAGTTACTGCTATTGTGTATCAGGGTGGCTGGTCATGAACATCTATATCACCAGCTATTGCTCCCCTACTGAGTTATAATCACTTAAACAGAAGTCAAAAGGGGGTACAGCCATTGATAGTCTGTGGACATAAACAGAGTAACAGGGCAGTAAATAAAACTCTCCAAACTCTCGGGGACATAGCCGTATGTCTCATAACCCACAGAGATACTAACAAAAGCAAAAAATAATAGGAGTAAGCACAATTTTTAAACTGTTTGACTCTATTCTATTTATAAAGACCCTTTAAGCAAGCAAATGTATTCTAAAAGGAATGTAAAAAAAATCAAGGACGGTAAAGGACCAGTGTGTGTGATTTGTATTCCCCACATTATAGTGAAGGTTGTCGTCTCTGAATATGGCATGTCCAGGGAGTAGTTAGGCTCACTAATACAGTATTGTTGCAGTTTCTTCTACAACCATCACAAGCCTGCCAGATGCAAACTGTGCCTCAATAGGAAATAACAATTACAAAGACTCAACAAAGCCAATAATCAGCTCAAGGAAGATCACAGAAGGTGTAAAGTTACCTGTGAGTACTGTTACATAGAACATGCCTATGTGAAGCCAAGCTATTGGCAAGAAGCCCCCACAAAGTCCCATTATTGAAAAAAAGACATGCAGTGAAGAGGTTACAATTGGCCAAACAATACTTTGACTTGCCTAAATGAAAATGGACCAACATTTTGTGGACTGATGAAAGTAATATTGTTCTTTTTTTATTGTTAGACGACCCCCAAACACTGAATTCAAGCCACAGTACAGTGTGAAGACAGTGAAACATGGTGGCACAAGCATCATGATATGGGGATGTTTCTCATACTATGGTGTTGGGCCTATTTATCTCATACCAGGGATCCTGGATCAGTTCCAATACACCAAAATACTTGAAGTGGTTATGTTACCTTATGCTGAAGAGGAAATCCCCTTGAAAAGTGTATTCCAGCAAGACAATGACCCCAAACACCAGTAAATGATCTACATCTTGGTTCCAGGCAAACAAGATTGACGTTATGAAGTGACCAGCCAAATCTGCAGACTTTAATAGAAATCCTGTAAGGGACTGGGTAACTCACCTCCCCAAAACATTTTAAGTTGTGTAAATTGGTGTCAAACCATTAACTCATGAAATAAACACACACTTTTTGTTTGCAAGTGGATAAAAGCATTCATATTGTTCCATGGCCAAAATGTCAAAACTACATGGCATTTTTTCTTAAAAACTTAAAAACAATTGTTCCTTTTCTCTGTGTTTAAGAGGGCAGCATTAGCACAGATCTCTCAGTTCCAATTCTGAGAGTAATCCTTACTTGTGATCAAAGCAAAGCAAACCTAACATGACTGCTCACTAAAGGAATTCCTAAGCTCTGTCCACATAATGGTCTAACTGGGAAACTGCTTACTGCCTCTAATTGAGCAGTGGGACAGCAGAAAACACCAAGCCTATCAAACAGCCACTTATACTTAATTTATTTCAATATAATCCAGTGAGCAAATGTGCATTTCATATAATTGGGCCCAGAATAATAGAACAGTTTTAAAGCACCACCCTACAAACAGGGTAGGCAGGGCCGGATTTCCATAGCGGGAGCCCCTAGGCCCCATACTCTGCCCTTCAAATTTTTCAAGACCAGAGTAATGGGGATTGTTTCATGGGAAATGTAAAAAACTATTGTATCTCCTGCGTATCCCCAGTGTTTCTGCACCAATGTGGGTGTAGTTGGGCATCATGCCGCCCCTAGGCTTGGGCCTAGGTGGCCTTTCTACAAATCTGGCCCTGAGGGTAGGACTGGAGCATGGGGGGGCCCACCGGGTTCCACACTTCAGGACCACACTGTCCCACTGGCCCAGTCCGACTCTACCTACAAATGTCTTGTCCAGAACCCTGGATAGAGAACTGGCTAATTGGACCAGTGTTATTAGTGGGGTACTGCAGGGCTCTGTACTGGGTCCCTTGCTTTTCAACTAGTTTATTCGTAAATAAATAAAAACCCCTCCCACTTCATTCCTTAATGCGTTTAAGATCCCATACCATGGCCATTGAACCTCTTACTGTAGTGTACCCTGCCCCCCCGGCCCCCCTGATGGTATCCCTTTTATTGCTGTACCTCACATATTCTCTATACCATTTCTGCAGCAAAACTAAAAATTCGTATACCGGGGATACTGACATGTTTCATGATGTGACTATGTATTTCATATGTACATATAAACATTTTGGGGGGTTATTTATTAAGGTGCAATTTTTTGCGGTAACGTGATTTATTATGACCCGAAAACTGTTCCAAGTCAGAATCCGAAAATACTCCATCTTAAACCTGCCAATTCACGTAAGAGTCAATGGCAGATGTTCCTTTAACCATTTGAAGATGTTTTAACCTTCACAAAATGTTCCGAGTTTTCGGGGTGTGACACTGGTTTGTCCACGACAACTAACATTTTGCAGTTTTCGAGCATCAAATTCTGAAAATTTGGGTTTTTACGATCTACAATATGAATGTGAAAAGTTTTTCCTGGTCCAGAGTTTTTTTTTATTGATAAATAAGGGCAAATCGTGGATACTAGTTTGGTCGGACTTTTTTAATTTAAAAAATCTTTACATTCTTTTTTTTTTAATTTTGATAAATATCCCCAACGTGTGTTTTTGTTTTGACTTAAAAACAATGAAAAAAGATTATTAAAAAAAAATTATACTTCCGTGTACATGTTCTGTGCCTCACCTGGTCTAACGTGATTGATGAGATTACTACCAGTTTAAAAAATGACTCGCATACTTTCTTGTTCCGTAAATGGAGAGTTTTGTTGTTGCTTTAGATTTTTTCTCAAGAACATCTTTTATACAGTCATTACCTAATAATATATATTTATACAAGTTTGCTTCAGGAGCAGGATCGGAAAGATTAAATTATTTCAGATAAAAAGTTAGAGGTTTCAGTGTGCCAAACTCTTGATATACAGAAGAGTCACATGCATTCTTGCAGTGTTCTTTTTAATAGCGTGAGAGGAACCAAAACATTGTGAGTTTTTTTCTCCGAAATAATAACCAAAAAATATAATTAAAAGTTCAAACCATTTATTGGGACATACAGGCGAAGGCCTGACGCGTTTTGTGCCTTTTGAGGCACTTACTCATATTGTATAGTGGTGCTGCTATGAGCAATTTGTATTAATTTTATTAGTTTGTTTCTTTTTAATAGACCATAAACCTTCCACGGGTGTCATATAACTTTTTAAAGACATTTAAAATCAGTTTGCTGGATTCTGATATTTTCCCCAGTACATGGAAAAATAAGAATTCATCCATCTATTCCATCTAATCCTAAAAAAGGCATATTTATACAATTAAGGGAAATATAATAATGATCATCTGTGCCATTAACTGAGATAGCCTTTAAATGTACAACAGTATATATGGCCTATGGGGGAAGGTGTCCTTTTTTGGGTAGCAATCCATAAATCCAGGTTATTCTGTAATTTGATTTTGCAGCAAATGACAAATTTAGAGGAAATTTTCCTTTTGAAAGTCATGAGCAATGGTCATTGCTGCAGTAATTTTGAATCCCATGTGCAGCTAATCAAAACTGTGGAACCTTAAAAGGGTGAACTTATACCACTACCATCAACACTCCCCAGGAACTGCACAAACCCAGTTGGCAATCCCTGATCATCTTGGGACCAAAGAGTCTGTCCTGTTGCATTTGTCCAGACAACGTGCATCTGCCACCTGACTTGACTCAATAATAAAAGTACCTTGTACTTCATGGTAGCTAAGCTGCATGAATTCAAACTGATGGCAAAACAAACCTATTGAGTCAGTGGCATAATCAGATGGCCTCCAATATTTCCAGAGGTTGTCCTATTTTACCACTATATATATATACGAATATTGCTCAGGAATTAGAGCAGTGATCCCCAACCCGTAGCTCGTGAGCAACATGTTGCTCTCCAACTCCTTGGATGTTGCTCCCTCAAAGCAGGTGATTATTTTTGAACTCCAGACTTGGAGACAAGTTTTGATTGTATAAAAACCAGATGTACTGCCAAACAGAGCTTCAATATAGGTTGAAAATCCACAAAGGGGCTACCAAATGGCCAATCACAGCACTTATTTGGCACCCCAAGAACATTTTTCATGCTAGTGTTGCTCTCCAACTCCTTTTACTACTGAATGTTGCTCACAGGTTTCAAAAGGTTGGGGACCCCGGAATTAGAGACTCATGGGGCCCCCTATACAACCTGAGCCCACCCCCCTGTCTGCTTCCTCTGTAGTTACACCCATGTATTGGGTTTATTCAATGTTTATAGTACACCATGTATGGTGCTCCAAATTATGGAAAAACCCCTTACTTGGAAAAGCCAAGGTCTGGATTATACATCCTACACCTGTACATACACAATGTACAAATAAAGAACAGATAGTACTATGTGCTAAACAAGATAATAGAAGAAAACAACATACTGTAGAAAATACAACATCCAGGAAAGCACATCATTTGCACTTACTTTTCAATAAGCAGAATAGCTGTGGGTCTGGGTAGAAGGAAGTGATCTGCTTGGAGGATTCTCATAGTCTGGCTGTGTATATGAAAGGAATCAGGTAATATGTACTTTAGACTCTTTTGCAGACAAAAGGGGAAATACCCAGGAAAGGAGTTTGCATTCTCAAATACAGCTATTCTCACCTAATCCTTGTAGCTTGTCAGTGGGTTTGTCTCATCGGCACTAGTATAGAGGCATACTAAAACAAGATACAGTTTTTGTCACCAATGCCACCCAGAGCTGTACCTGGAGCTCCGGGGAAGCGCGTCTATCCCCTCTGACGTTGCTCCCAAAATGGCGGCGCCCATGGCCGCCACGTGGGTAGCAGCACTGGTGCACTGCGCGTGACATCAGTGCTCTGTGATGGAGGCACTGCTTGGCACGGCACTCATGCCGGTTTTAGCTCCAATATAGTTTTAAAAAGGACGCCCAAGATGCCATGACTTTGCCCAAGTATAGGTTCTGTTTATCACATGGGTGCTCTGTATTTGATTGATTCTTGGATTTCTGACCCTGCCTGGACTTTGATTCTGATTCCTTCTACCTGCCTTTGAACTTTGCCTGGACTTTTGATCACAAACTTGCCTGAACCCTTTTGTACTGCGATTTTGGACTCTGTCCCCTAAAGCTTCATCCTTGGTCCTGACTACTCCCCCCGCTGGGAGCTGACAGGCCTCTGACAGTTTTTGCTCGTTAAAATAAACATGAAATAAATGCATCTAATGAAGCTCTTTGCCCATCACACAACTCACTCCTCCGAAGTGACCCACTGAATCTGCAGTTCTTAACACCTCCGGCAAGGCGCACAAAGAGTTTGCCCAAACCGACAGTGAATTTTTTGCTTAGAGGCACAACTTGTGCCTTCCATGTAAAGACTTTGCATTCATGATGTGCAAGTAAGAGCCAGATTTTGAGGCACATTTTCAGCACTATATTTACTGCCTGCTCAAGGCAAGAACTACTATATTGTTCCTTTGCATCACTCAGAAATGCTGTCTGCACTTTGTACTTTACTCTTCAAGTCTGCCAAAGTGCATCTTGTTCTGTGCTCTGGGTATGCACAAATGTTCAGTGTATGACAATTTTGCATTTCAGCACTTGTGAGAAAATAATTTGATATTTTAACATTTCAATTCTTATTGTAAATTAATCACTGGTGGCATTTTTCTTTTTCACTAGCACTTGTAGCCCTGCTGCTGCCAAGAGACACCTTACCACAAAAATAGAACTTTGGTCGTTAAATGTATTTTTGTTGTTGTATCTGACAAGCCCTCACATTTTCTTCATTACTGAAAAACAAGTTTGGGCTGAAATGTAAGGGTTTCTTAAACTTTTTCTTTGTTTTCTCTCTGGGGTTTTCACCAAGAGGGGTTTGCCTGTCTGTAATAAGCTACCAGATGCAAACTTTGGCATCGCAGAGACCAGCAAACGTGGACGGACAT
Organism: Xenopus borealis; assembly: GCA_024363595.1. Taxonomy (NCBI): domain Eukaryota; kingdom Metazoa; phylum Chordata; class Amphibia; order Anura; family Pipidae; genus Xenopus; species Xenopus borealis. The sequence continues at coordinate 25,199,300 of CM044444.1, forward strand.
AAGGCGAACCTCCCTACAAACCGTATGGCAAGCCAACGGAACCGCACATCAAGTAGAAGGCGAGGAAAGATAGATTCTCCCCCGCCAGTCCGGACACGCCCAGTTTCCGACTTCCTAGGAAAGGCCCGAAGCCCCGGGACACTGCCAAAAGCTAATCTGACGGGTAAGACAAACCCTCCTCCGCCATCCCGGACACGTTTAACCTCCGATTCTCCAGAAAGGGACCGTAACCCAACAATATCGCTAAAACCTGACTCGATGGCATCTCCGAGCAGCTTATTTAGCAGTCAGGCCTCAGCCTCCTCGGAGCAAGGCAACGCTCCAATACCTTCTGATGAAGCTCTTTTGGGGAAATTTAAATTAATGCTGCAACAGGAGCTAGATATCACGGCTAATAAAATTACAGCAGATCTTGCTAAACAGATAGCCGAGCTGGGCCAAAGGGTGAACGAGACAGAAACCAAAATCGATGATATTATAACAGTAATCGATTCACACGAACAGGACATTATATCTTTACAGGCCCAAATGAAGGACACACTTGACAAAATCGAAGATGCGGATAACCGATCTCGCCGCAACAATCTTCGTATTCGAGGCCTACCTGAATCCATTATAGATTTACAACAGTCCATTACTGAACTATTACAAGAACTTCTACCCAATACACCAGCGACAAGGTTGGAAATGGACCGAGTTCATCGTGCCCTAAGACCTAGAAGACCTGATGACCCTCCGATAGATATAATCCTACGTTTACACTATCATCAAACACAAGTTGCGGCCCTAACTGCAGCTAGAAAAGGTAATAACCTAAAGTTCCGCACTCACCCTTACCAGAGATACATGGACCTTTCCCCAACTACGCTACAGAAAAGGAGGAATATGGTGCCAATCACAAAAGTTCTCCAACAAAGAAAGATTCCCTACAGATGGCTCTTTCCATTTCGGTTGGTATTTTCCTTCGATAGCAGGCAATATTCGGCTATTTCTCCAGAGGAAGGATTAGCAATCTTGGTGAAACTTGGCTTCTCCGACGCTCCGGTAAAAGAAATATTACCACCAAGCAACTCCCAGAGGAAGATTCTCCCTATTTGGGAAAAGGTGAGATCCTACTCCCAGAGATCACATTCCTCCATCACTTGAACATCTCAGTCTCTTCCTTCTAGCTACTATGTACGCGACATCCTTCACATTCTGACTTTGCTGCTCACAAATTTCCATTTGGAGGCTTTATGCCCCTTAACCAACGAGATGCCGAAATTGGAACTTGATATCAACAATCTGCCGGTTGGTCAATGCTTTCCCCCATAGGAACTGAGTTCTCCAAGGGCTCCTGAGTTGCCCCAGGAGCATCTTTTGACGGAGACTCTTATTCCCTGGTAACAAACTGATTTTCTGGTTGAATTACAGTTTTTTCTTAGTTTATAATTACATAATGTTGCAGACAGGTGTAATCTTAATGGTGTCAAATGTGAGGTTGGGAATTAGAAGATGGCACTGGGTGGTAAACCCACAAAGGTTAAGAAGCGAAGGTCTATCACTAACCGTAAACAAGGGGACTGAAAATTTATGGTATATACTAACTGAAATAAGTAATAATGGTGGTTAAATTACTTAGCATGAATGTCCAAGGTTTTAATTCCCCGGTAAAATGCACCAAAGCTTTCTCCTATTTTTTATCCTTAAATGTGGACATCATTTGTCTCCAAGAGACCCACTTTTCACATACATCTTTCCCAAAATATCTGCATAAGAGGTTCCCGACAGTACTTTTAGCTACAAGTCCTAATAAAACCAAAGGAGTAGCTATCTGTTTTAACACAAGATTGGGTGTTACAGTCAATAAAACAATATGTGACCCTGAAGGCCGGTTTATTATTGCATTGATACATATAGGTGACACCCCACTTACGGTAGTCTCTTATTACGACCCAAACCAAGACCAGATCAAATTTTTTTCAAAACTACTTGATATCTGCTCCCAGAACCAACAAGGACAATTAATCCTATGCAGAGACTCTAATTTAGTCTGGAGCCAATGCCTAGATCGTTTAGTAATAGGTAAACCTCTAAATACGGGGAAGCAGAGTAAAGATTCTATTAGATTCCGGAACCTTTTAGCATCTTATAGATTGGTTGACGCCTGGAGGGAGAACAATCCTAACATACGGCAATTTTCCCACTATTCTGCTCCACATAAGTTGTCCTCACGAATTGATCATATTTTTCTCTCCCCCACACTTTTACCCTCACTATGTACTGCCAAACTGTTTAATGTTAGCTGGTCCGATCACTGCCCAAACTGTATCACACTATCAAATATTTGGGAGAAGCCAAAGACTAGTGCTTGGCGTCTAAATGAGTCCCTACTGAGTATGCCCACAACAGTGGAAATTATTAAAGAATCCCTTATAAACTATTTTAAGGAAAACCTTCACACAGTATCTTCAGCAATCACAGTATGGGAGGCCCACAAAACAGTTATACGGGGAGTTTTTATCCAACAAGGTTCCAGAAACAAAAAGGCTAGAACAGCAGCCATATCTACTCTAACTCGCAAACTGGATAATTTTGTAGAAGATCAAAATAACTCTCCAGAAATTGATTACACCAGTCAGATTTCACAACTCCAGAGAGAATTAGATTTACTTTTGACTACGAATGCTGAAAAAAAGTTGCGATGGGCTAAACATAAATTTTATGGTAACTTAGACAAACCCGGGAAAATGCTAGCCCGTAAGTTAAACCAACGCGATCAACCCCCCATAATACATATAATTAGAACTTCCCAAGGCTCCCTGTCTGGTAACCCATCCAAAATAACCAAACAATTTGCACAGTTTTATGAGAATCTATATACTAAACCGGCTACAGTACCGGAACCAGAGCTTAATAAGTTTTTCTCTACTATTCACCTCCCAAAACTATCGATAGAACAGTCCCAATATATCGACCAGGACATCTCCCTAGAGGAAGTTTCCTCTGCAATAAAAACCTTAGAAACAGGTAAATCCCCGGGCCTGGATGGCCTGCCAAATATATATTACAAGAAGTTTACAGAGCAATTAAGCCCCCATTTAACGTCTATGTTAAATGTGTTAAAGGAAGGAGGAAAGCTACACTCTGAATCCCTTAAAGCTAAAATTTCCGCAATCCCCAAACCCAATACCGACTTATCGGAATGTAAGAATTATAGACCAATTTCTGTACTAAATACGGATGTTAAGTTACTGGGGAAAATCCTTGCTTCCAGAATCAACTCCTTCTTCCCCCAACTAATAAATAAGGACCAGGTTGGATTTGTCCCCGGTCGCCAAGCGTCCGATGCAATCAGACGACTTATACTTTTAATGCAAATAGCTAAAAAAGCCAATCTCAAATCCATGATCCTGAAGCTGGACATCTGTAAAGCGTTCGATTCCTTAAATTGGAAATACCTTCATTATACTCTAGGAAAATGGGGATTTGGAAATGGTTTCTTACAATGGGTTAATGCACTTTATCTTGATCCAACAGCAGTAGTTAATATAATGGGATTCTTTTCTCACACTTTCCCTATATACAGAGGGACTAGACAGGGGTGCCCACTTTCCCCCATATTATTCAACTTAGCTATTGAGCCCTTAGCACTATCAATTCGTAACAATCCTGATATTTATGGTGTTGAAACAGCCGGTACCCAACATAAAGTATGCCTTTTTGCTGACGATTTAACCTTAGTCCTTTCTAGACCCTTGACATCCCTCCCAAACTTATACAATTTGATGGAAATATTTGGAACCTTATCAGGGCTCAAAATCAACCACCACAAAACAGAAGCTTTGAATTTATCCCTTTCTCATTCAGATGAAAAGCTAATACAGTTAAACTTTGAACTGGCATGGCAAAGTCAGTATATCTCTATATTAGGAGTCAAACTTACTAAATCATATGAATCACTCTATAAATATAACTACCCACCAATGTATAAAACCCTAGGATCCCTACTAACAAGATGGGAGCATCATCATATATCTTGGATAGGGCGCATTAATTCTATAAAGATGTCCATACTTCCTAAGCTCCTATACTTATTTTGAACTCTCCCCATCCCGGTTCCAACAGCAGACCTAAATAGATTTAGCTCCAGACTAACAAGATTTGTGTGGGCTAGGAAATTCTCACGGATAAAGAAATCAATCTTGATGTTACCTAAGGATAGGGGTGGTCTAGGGTTTCCCAATGTTACATTATATTATAAAGCTGCTCAATTAGCACAAATACTAACTTTACATACAAATTCTGATAGCCCACATTGGGTCCAGCTGGAAGCCCTTTTCTGTATACCTTATTCTCCCTCAGCTTTAATCTGGTGCCCCATAAAGAAACGACCAAGAACGGGCAGCATATGCCTACAGAATACATTAAAAATTTGGGACAGTGTTAAATAAGTTTCAATTGCAATCCCCACTAACTCCGGCAATACCACTATGGGGCAACCCTCTATTCCCTCCGGGGATTCAATCTACACCCCCAAGGTGGTGGCTAGATCAGAACATATTATATTTAGGACAACTATTTTCTACCACGGGTCCTTATTCCTATCTGAACTTTAAGGAGAAATTTTGTGCTCCACAATCTGAAAGCTTCAGAATAACTCAAACCTTACATTATGCCCACTCGGTGTGGAAAGCCACAGGTGCAGTCAATAGTTCTCAGACATTTTTTGAATATTGGTGTAGTAAACAGCCTAAGGCCCTCAAGGTTATCTCTATATTATACAACAATTTTCATAACCCAAAGGATCCCCAACTAATGTCATATGCTAAAATATGGCAAGAGGAAATGGACCTCCAAATGGGGATAGAGGAATGGGAATCAATATGGTTGAATGTCAAGAAATCCTCCAGAAATGTTTCACTTTTAGAAACGAACTATAAAGTTATGCTTCGGTGGTATCTGGTCCCAGCAAGAATCGCACAGATTATTCCCTTAGCAGATGACAGATGTTTTAGAGGATGCAATCATAAGGGCACCATGTACCACATTTGGTGGCAATGTCCACTTGTCCAAAGGTATTGGGTAAGAATATATAATATGATATATTCTATCTTTAATGTCACCATCCCAAAACACCCAAGCACATCATTACTATGTAAAAAACCAGAGGCACTGACATCAATTCAATTTCAATTATTTCTTTTAATAATGACAGCTGCGAAACAAACAATAGCGAAAGCCTGGAAATCCAAACATATTTCTATTGACATTACTAAAAACAAAATAGATTGGATTATGGTTCAGGAAAAAATGTCTAGCCTTTTACTGGACACATCATAAATATCTCCAAATTTGGACCCCTTGGTTGGAATACAGATATGGTATAAACTGTCCAACCACCTTTTTGAGCATTTGACCCACTGTTGCTTCTTCAGTTCCTCCTTCTTCATATTTTCAACGGAATGTTGTCAAAATCTCTTAGACTTGTCTGCAAGTTAAACAGTTTAAAGAATTGTTAACAAATATATTACTGCAAAATATCTAAATGATACAACATATGCTTATGCACTAATGTTTTCTTCTGCTTATTTTTATGTGTGAAAACTCAATAAAAATATTGGAATATAAAAAAAAATTGAGTATTGAATGTAAAGTCTTGCAATATTTATATACATATATATTTACAGGTATGGGATTTGTTATCTGGAAACCCGTTATCCAGAAAGTTTCGAATTACAGAAAGGCTGTCTCCCATAGACGCCAATATAATCAAAATTTTAGAAAATTATTTCCTTTTTTTCTGTAATAATAAAACAGTACCTTGTACTTGATTCAAACTAAGATATAATTAATCCTTATTGGAAGTAAAACCAGCCTATTCAGTTTATTTAATGTTTACGTGATTTTCTAGCAGTCTTAAGGTATGAAGACCCAATTATCTGGAACCGCATTCCGGTTTGGGGTTCTAGTAGATTTGCGCCTGTCCATCAAAATTGGTCAACAAACATTCATAGTCACAAAAATGAATTGTCATTATGGTTGAGCAGTGGACATCCAACTATGTCACATGCCAAGCAATGGTAGCGGTCAGTTTAATGTGTCTGGTCCTATAAATCACAGATGTGCTGACTCCTGCAGGGGAAAAACAGAGCTTTGCTACTCTTATTTCATATGTCGGGAGCTTGCCCTGTGACTAGGGTTTGTTATTAATAGGAGAAAAAGCCAAATATATTGGAAGGCCGGTATTTTTTTCAACCCTACTCTCTGCTGAAGTTCAGTAAACAACACAACGTTTAAGATGCAAACCCAGATGGCTACAGATTGTGTCACAGTTAGGGTTGCCACCTTTACTAAAACTGTTACCGGCTTGTGGGGTACAAAAAGGTGGCAGACTGTGATGTAAAAGGGGGCGGAGTCACAAACAGTGACGCAAAAAGGGTAGAGCAACACACGCGATGGACAGATGGAAAAAAAAAAGTGAATTGGGGGTGTGCCACAGGCTTTTTCTTAAGAGTATTACAAATTACCGGCAACTACATTACCAGTAAATGTGTAATACCAACCCTGGCCTTGGCAGGTGTTTTATCTGATAGGCCGGTAAAATACCAGCCGGGTGGCAACCCTAGTGCAAAATCATTGCACTTATCCCTGTAAGGGCAGAAGCACAGAGCCTGAGTGCTGTAAGCTGTTACCTAGCAACCAGCTATTCAGTGATCTCAGTGCAACAGGAAGTGATCCAGCAGCTAGTGAGTGGCTGGCAGGAAGTCACAGATATTGGCAAAAGAAGAAAGCCTGGAATAGAGAACCATATGTTGGACAGAGAAGGAAGCCATAGAGCTGCCGGTGGGCCCAGAGAGCTGAGAGGCTGCACCAAAAGCATTCATTTGGATCGGGCTGGCACAGGGAAGCCAGATACTGTGCCTGGAGAGACAGAGAGTGTGAAAGGAATTCATATTGGAGGAACAAACAGCAAGGGATTCCCATCTGAGCATCTAAAGGGACTGGTAATCGCACTGTATGCCTGAATGTGCTGGATTTGCCTGAAGAGAGCTTGAAAGCATCCAAAGAGGATTTGTGAGTATCCTGTTTAAATGGACAGTACCCTAAATAAGCGCTTGAAGATAAAGAGACTGTTTTATTAAAAGACTTTGCCTTCTTTAGTTAGTTTGACAGCTTGGCACTAGCAAGTTAGTTAGTGAGGCCCTGTTGCCACTGGTTAGGAGTGCTGCATGTACTAGTTGGCCAGTTCTTTTATATAAACCAATACTGTGTGTGTGTTATAACTGTGTTCCTAGTGGGGCCACACGTAGGTGCATTCCCAGATACCACTAGGTGGAGGCACTATGCTAGTAAGTACCAGATACCCAGTCTCTCCACTGCAGAGTGGCTCAGGTAAGTGCCACACGTGGAGTGTAATACCGACAAAGGGGTGTCTAAAGGGTTACATGTATACTGGAAAGTTGCTTAGAATTATGTGTTCTTTTATTTGGGCTAAAGGTGGCAGATATAAAGGAGTAATAGCCTGGGAACAGAAAACTGTAGAGATGGCGGAGATGAAGACTAAGAACAAGAATCTCAGAGTGGTTTCTGCTCTAAATTTGGAAATCCCAAGATAATGCTGTGCTCACAATCCCTCCTCATTTTCACCCTTCCCCAGCTGCACCGCAGTGGCCAATACAGCTACATCTCATAAGCTTTACACATGGATGTTTTTACATGCAGTGCATTGCGATGGTATTTGTTTGCGTTCTACGGCACCTGAATGAATGAAATTGGTTACTGCCTGCTAACCAATCAGTGACTTGGGGGGGGGCACATGAGTCACAACTGTTTGCTTTTGAATCTGAGCTGAATGCTGAGGATCATTTATTTTGCACAGCCTATTTACCCAGTTTTATTTTTTCACTGAACTGTTCCTTTAAAGTTACCACAAGCTGCTTTTTGCTCCCCTTAGTAACCCATTAAGTGCTGCCAACTAAGGCAAGCTTCTCAAAGCTGTAGTGGAACAGTTTGGGGGTACAGGTTGCAGTCCCTCTTCTGTAAAAATATATTATTTTACTTCATATTTCTCAAATATTCAAGCAGTGAATGAGAATGTATTACAATTTTCAAAACCAAATTAAAATAAACAAAAAAAAAACTAGAAAGATGTCTATTTCCTTACATCCAGCTAGGGAGTTTATTCTCCACAATGTGATAGTTACTGTGATTAAATAGTCTGTGCCTGTCCTTCCCATCTAACTGTGCCTAACAAGTTAAAGCAAGTTGATTTATAAGCAGAACAAACTCTCACAATTACATTGTATGCCTTCTAGAAACAGAAAATGCCTAGCTGAAGTGGTGCTTTTCTTAGAATAAGAAGTAATCCTTGCTTGACAATGATAAAATGAAAAATTGCCCTCTTGAATAGACATGACGTTGTGTTGTTATATATAAGGGAGATTTAAAAGAGCCACAGGACCCACAGAAGTCTAATGCAGGTGGAATGCCATTTGGTCAGCATTCCTGTGAATTAGATTATGACCAAGGAATCTAATAAAGGGGAAAATGCAACTTCAGAAAATCAAAGATCAGCTTTGTAAGCTTGACAGGACCAGAGATTCCTCCTAACATTGTGCATCCAAACCCCACTGAACTGCATATGGATAAAAGCTTGATAACCAATTATATAAAAAAGATTTACAGTATAATGTTGATGTAAATTTGTGTGGGAGTTTCAATTTTGAGGCCCAAACAACCAAACCTATTGGAAATGTTCTCAATCTGCTTACTAGTGGGGGTTACTGCATCCATTGTGTAAAGAGAGCTAAATGTAAAGTTTAACAAGGGGTCCCCTCTACTGGCCCCCCACCCTTTCCCGATCTGCAGCACAGAAAACTGGAAAATACTCCAGCGTCCTGTCAGCTCTTACGTCGCCATCTGCTGGTGGCCGATATCTAAATTGCTCACACAATATAAATATTCACGACGCCATCTGCTGCTTAAGACAGGCTTAGTTGAAGCCATAGAGCTGCTGTAGATTTTTGAATTACCTCAGAAAGGAGTCTCGCCTAAGTAAGACTTAGAAATTACCTGCCATTATACCATTATAGACTTTGTGGACATTGTGCCTGGCCTTCATATATTTCAGCTTCTCTAAAGTCTTTTTTGGTGGCTTAGTTATCTGGATTTCACCTCCTTCTCCTGGAAGTATGAGTTTTTGTTAAAAAAACATCAAGTAAACTCTGGAAATAACTTCCTAAGTAATCTCTTAGTCTTGGGATCTCTAGTTACTTATTATCCTTTATCTGGATTACCCCAATTCTTCCCAGAATGGCTTCAAAATTCAATGGGAAAACTTATGAAAAACAACATAAGAAAAATGCAAAACAGTCTGATTCTGATTCCCCTGCCATGGCTCATTCTCAAAAACTTTCTGCTCAAAATACAGTCACTGTGGAAGAACACACCATGATTGCAGCTGAAGTGGCAAGACTTTTAAACCCAGTTATTGAGCAATCTGTAGATAAAGCCGTAACTAAACTTCATCTTGAGATTAGTAAAATCTCTCAGCAACTGAGTGGTCATGATAAAAAAATTTCAGAATTGGAGTCAACAGTCTCTACTATGATAATTCATTTAAAATGCAAGAGAAAATTGACTTCTTGGAAAAGCATAAACAAGAGCTCTTTCTCAAATTAGATGACATAGAAAACCGCTCTAGGCGTAATAATTTAAGATTCATTGGAATTTCGGATTGTCATAAACCAGATTCCTTAATTAAGATTGTCACTAAAATAATTCCTCAAAAGTTGGGAATTTCACTGGACTCCTTCCCAATGAAAGTTGAAAGGCTCCATAGGATTGGTCCATTGAAAGATACACGTCATACTAAACCTAGAGTCGTTATTGCCAAATTCCTTGACTACTCCAATAAAAATGCTCTTTTTCAGGCAAATCTAAAGGTTTGGAGTTAGAAGGAAATAAAATTCTGATTTTCCAGAACTACTCAGTTTATCTCTCTCAAAAGAGGAAGGAATTTTCTAAGGCATGCCAATCTTTGATTTCCCTAGATATCAATTTTGCACTGCTGTACCCTGCAAAATTAAAATTTTTCTTGACAACTGGTCCCCGGATATTCAATGATTCTTCAGAAGCCATTACTTTTGTGGATCATCTTACCAAACAAAAACTTAATAACACACCTTCACCAAGAGCAAGCTTGCCCTATGTTCACTCAAGTTCTCTTCCCCAACGTGACCATAAAGCCAAAAAATTTGAGAGATCTCAGTCTGGTTCTACTGTTCCTAATAAGGATTGTTTTCACCCTCGTTCTTGCAATCACAGATTGAGATCCAGATCTCCCTATTCTACTAGAAGAACTCCTCCACAAATTTCAAGTGAAGAAGATTTGATACTTGAATCTTATCTGCTTAATCTAAGCTGGCTGGCAGCTCTTTTCCCCTGATAAATTCTCTCCAAGGAAAAAAGGAGGTCACTTTCTGCTTTACCCGTGTTAATTATTCACCTCTATAAACTTTTGACTTTATTAATTTTTGTTTCATCTATTATGAATTTGAAAATGTATTCATATTTGCTTATTGTTCACTTCAGACTTGTAAATAAGTTCTCTCACTCAGTGGTTCATTATATTATTACTCTATTTTATGATGTAAGATGGCTAATCATTATGTCGATACTTCATACATGGAAAATTGTCTCTTAATTTTATAATTTTTATCTTAGAAAAATTAAATGTGATGTTGCCCTTTTACAAGAAACTCATCTCAATGAACCTGACAATGTCACCCTTCTTAGAGACTGGGTTGATTTTTCCCCAGATGTAAATAAAAAAGGTGGGGTAGCAATCTTATTTCACTGTAACCTAAATGCTCAAATACTATCTGAATATAAAGATGAGCAGGGTAAATTTATCCATATTGAAGTGTTGATTTATGGAAATGGAATTTTATTTCGATTTACGCTCCAAACCACACTAAAGAAAAATTATATTCTGATATTGGTCATAGGATCTCAACTATTCCTCAATCTAATATTATTCTAGGAGGTGATCTCGAAGAGACTCACTTTTGGTCTCTATACAGATCTGATTCCATTAGAGCTAATGTAGGGAAAAAATCCAAATGGATAAATAGTTTGCTTAACTCCTCTGGGTTGTCTGATGTTTGGAGACTTTTACACCCAACAGAAAAAGACTTTACACATTTCTCATCCCAATATATGTTGGGGACCAGAATCGATTAGATCTTAGTCTCAAATTACATTGTGGGTAAAACAATCTCTGTTGATATTGGTCCTAGATCACTCTGACCATGCACCTGTGATAGCTCAAATTGCTACTTCCAAAGGTTTCAGGGATTATGTTTCATGGTCTTTCCCGTCTTCACTAGCAGATCATCCGGAATTTTTAAAGATGCTTAATGAAAGGTGGGACTTTATTTTAGAAAATTCGCAACACTTAGATAACCCCTCCCTAATGTGGGAAACATAGAAATCTGTAACCAGAGGTGAGATATCTTCCTATAAACATCATCTAACACATAAAATTAATGATAATTTTCGGAAACTGAGTTTACAACAAAGAGACTGCTACTTGACTAAAACATTTTCCTTCCAAATCAAATAGTCAGGAATATAAAGAAGTGTCCAGACTATTAAAAATTTGGATAACCCTAAGAGATTCTATCTTTGCTCAACATTCCAAATCAAAGCTGACCAATTTTAGTAATAAAGCTAATAATGTTTTAGTAAACCTTACTAGATGTTGGAATAAGATATCTACTTTGATTAAAGTTAAAGAAACAGTAACACCAAAAAATGAAAGTGTTTTAAAGTAAAGAAAATATCATGTAGTGTTGCCCTGCACTGTTAAAACTGATCTGTTTGCTTTAGCAACACTACTATAGTTCATATAAACAAGCTGCTAAGTAGCAATGGCGGAAATTGAAAAAAGGCTATATGGCACAGGATAAGTAAGGGATAACAGATAACATTATGTTCTACAGAGCTTATCTGCTATCTGCTGTGTAACTTGAGCCTTTTCTATTTTGAATGGCTGCTCCCATTGCTACACAGCAGCTTATTTATATAAACAATAGTAGTGTTTCTGAAGCAAATACAGCGGTTTTACCAGTAAAGGGCATTATATATTTATTACTTTAAAATAATTTCATTTTTTGATGTTACTGGCCCTTTAAAGACTCACATGGTTCCCTGACTAATAGCCCATGAAAATTAGTAAACATTTTTAAAGAATATTACGAATCTTTGTACTCTTCTTCAGGTTAAAATACTAAAGAAAGTGAAGTTTTTTAAAAAACAATTCAGATTCCCCAACTCTACAGAACAACTGGAGGACTTGAACAAACCTATTTCTATTGAGGAAGTTACTTTCACCATTAATAATCTGAAAAAGAAAAAAGCTAGTGGTCCTGGTGGCCTCCCTCCTGTTTTTTATAAGATTCTAAAAGAGACGATCTGCCCATTTCTTACCAACTTGTTTAATGATATTCTACTATACAAAAGTACACTTCCAACTAGTTCTCTCTCTAGTTTGATTATAATACCCAACGAAGGCAAAGATCCTTCTCTTCCGTCCTCGTATAGGCCCATTTTGTTGTTAAACCAAGACATAAAAATCCTTTCGAAAATTCTAGCTGACAGGCTAGCTTTGATTTTACCTTTTATTTCTCCTGTCCAAAATGGATTTATAAAAGGACATTCTGGTATTAAAAACATTAGAGCTTTATTGATTATTATTGCTTTTGTCAATAAACACAAAATCCCGTGCTCAGTGATCAGTCTGGATGCTGAGAAAGCTTTCAACAACATAAATTGGGAACACCTTTTTAATTGTTTAGATCACTTAGTATAGTAGGTCCTTTTAATATCTATGTCAAATGCTTATATTCCTCTCCATCTGCCCAAATATTAATTGCGGGGATAAAATCTTCCCAATTTAAAATCTTTAAAGGAACTAGACAAGGTTGCCCTCTTTCTATACTCTTATTTAACCTTTCTCTAGAACCCCTAATTAGAGCACTAGCGAATTTGGTGAAATTTTGTGGTGTCAAGATTAATACATTTCATATTAAGACTGGCTTTTGCTGACGATTTGTTGTTGGTTGTTCAAAATGCAAATAATTCCCTTGTTGATATCTTTGATTTATTATATAAATTTGGCACTTTTTCAGGCTATAGTATTAATATCCACAAATCTGAAATTATGAACTTTAATGTTACTTTACCCAATACCCTACTGAAAAACCTGAATCTCAATTCTCCAAAGTCACAACTTAAATACTTGGGACTTGTCTTTCCCAAAGATTTAAGAAATCTTTATTCACTTAATATTACATCAGCAATTAGTAAAGTATTATCTCTTTGCCATAAATGGGAAAAAGCTTTATTCAAAATGCTAATTTTCCCTAAATTAATCTACCCCTTATTGAATTTACCAATCCAAATCAAACATAAAGATGTTAAGAAACTTGATTCAGTATTGAACTCTTTTATTTGGGGTGGAAAAAAATCTAGTATTGCTTTAGCCAAATTGCGTGGCCCATGTGAATTGGGTGGCTTGAAAGTTACCAACATCAGAATATTTAATTTTTCTGCAATCACAAGGTATTTGGTTGAGTGGACTTTCAGGGGTGATAAATTTACAAATCCTGCTCTTGAACTCTTCCCCATAGCTGATTCCCACATTTTACATATTCTTCATCTGAAATGGAAGGAAGTTCCTTATGACTGTAAAATAAACCCCTTATTTAGAGATTCCATCTTTACTTGGAAGTTGTTATTCTCCAACCATGGCTTCAATCATATGTTCACGGCAGTAGAAAATACCAAACACCTTTGGGTAAGTGCTGCGGGGATCCCCGCAGCACTTACCCAAAGGTGTTTGGTATTTTCTACTGCCGTGAATCAATAGGAGAGGTGCCGATTCCCTCCAACCAGCACAGGGTATCTATCAATTGGAGAGGTGTGGACACAGGTAATATATCTGCATTCAATCATATGTTGACACCTTTCATGCTGATCCAACTTTTATGGAGAAATTCTAAGTCGGTTATTCCTCCTATTTGTCATCCCAGAAGAAAAACCACCCTTTTATGATTAGAGACTTTGTGAATCCTGCTAATGGAGACCTACTTGCTTGGGAAAACTTAAATAAGCAGCTTAGTTTGAAAATAGGAGACCACTTCCTTTATGTTAATATAAAGAGTGCTTTCCTTTCAATCACTAATAAAGATCTATTTGCTATTCAGAAACATTGGTTAGCTGAAGAACTAACTATTTTGGAAGACAACTTGAGGACCTTAAATATAGCTTATATTACTAGGAAACTTTGGTGCCCCTTTTTTACTGTAAAGCATCCCCTGAATGATGCAGCTATGAAATGGTCAAAATATTTATCTTGCACAATTTCCCCTTCCCAGTTGTTGTCTTCCATTATTAAGTTTAACAAACAATTTTCCTCAGAAAACTGGAGAGTTCAACACTTCAGATTGATCCATTTGGGTTATGGGAAACTATATCGTAGGGGGAATGGACCAGGTCACTTCTCATATTGCCCGAAATGTAAATAAGAGAATGTAGATTTATTTCACTACTTTTGGAGTTGTCCCCACGTTAAGATGGTCCACAAAGACATTTTCTTTGTTTAAACTTTATGCTGTCTCCATCTTATGCTCTCTTAAATATAGGTTCTCTCTTTATCCCATTACAAAAAATGTATATATTTTGATCCTTCGCTTCATTGCTGCTACAAAACAAAACTCTCCTTATACATTGGCTCTCCATCCATGAAGGTTTTATCACAGATAATTCAATTATGTTGGCAAGAAGTGTTATGGATAAAAACAAATAACCCTCATTTAAAGCATAGTTTTTTTTAGATAGCTGGTCTCTCTTTTTTAAGCATATTGATCAGAGCCATGAAACTAAAATCTTAGGTATATTACAAATATGTTAGTTCTACTTACAAACTGTCTTTGAGATTTGATTTTATTGGATTATTTAATAATTCTTTTCATTTAGTTATGTAAAACCACTGAGTGAGGTTTTTGATTTGTTTTAGGTTAGTTTGGATTTTATTTCTTTCCTTTTTACTTTGTATACTCTGCTATCTATTCTCCCTTTGAATCTTTGACTTTAAAAACATGTACTTATCTGGACATATCTAATATGTAAATAATAATCTGTTATGCTTATGAAAACCCCAATAAAACAGTTGAAAATAAAGAAGTCTCCTTCAGACTGGTAGAAAACACATTTCCACTGCTCTAGAGTCCAATGGCAGTGACCTCAACAAAGTGATTCGCTGATAGAAATTCTATCCAATCATGTGGCCCGATGCATCTTGAAGTAAATGCCCCCATTATTTTTTTGTTGGCCACAAACTATTCTACAGACTCCTACCTGGAGCCACAAGCTATGCCTAAATGCCAGTGTGCTGGATGCAATGTGTGCACCAGATGCATGAATAAAGTCTGCTAGATGTGTGTATACTCACGAGCATTAGACCTAAAAGTCATAAAAGATGTGCACTCTTTAAAGGGGAAATATTTTATAGAAATGTGTCAGTGCATTATACTCCTAAAACAAAAAGCTGCGTTTTTGACAGATTTATTGTAAATTTCTCCTAAAACCGTACTAGCCGCGTCCATCTGTTCCACTTCCTCCCAGACTGGGCAGTTGAGTCAGCGGCACTCAGCACAATAGGATAGGAACCAATCTGCAGTTAGGCTGACCTGATAGGGAACTGAAGCTTCACTTTTCTTGTGTGAATGCAGAGCTGTGATTGGCTATGGCCCTTCTATTGTGTTTCTGGCAGGCTCACTTAGTACATGCCCTCCCCTCTTTTTAGCCCAAAGCTAAACGAGAACCGTTATTGTATTTAATTGTGCATCAGTCGGCCACAAAATATTAGAAAATGTTTTACTGGTTTGATTTTTATTGTATATTAAAGGGATTGGTCATGATTTTTATGATGTAATTTTTATTTCTAAATTACACTGCCAATGATTCAATCTACAATATAACATTTCATTCATGAACCAGCAAGTGTATTTTCTTTTTAGTTGTAACATTGGTGTGTAGGCAGCCATCTTGGATCATTTTACCTGGTCATGTGCTTTCAAAAAGAGCCAGCACTTTAGGATGAAACTGCTTTCTGGCAGGTTGTTGTTTCTCCCACTGAATATATCTCAATGTGTTGCAATTGAGCTGGATTTTACTACAGCGTGCTGTTCTTAGATCTACCAGGCAGCTGTTATCTTGTGTTAGGGAGCTGCTATCTGGTTACCTTCCCATTGTTCTGTTAGTCACATGACTGGGGGTAGCTGGGAAACGGACCATATGTCTAGCCCCATGTTAGATTTCAAAATTAAATGTAAAAAAATCTGTTTGTTCTTTTGAGAAATGGATTTCAGTGCAGAATTCTGCTGGAGCAGCAGTATTAACTGATGTGTTTTGAAGAAACAAAAATGACAATATACCTTTAAAACTAAAAATGTCCTGAACAGCAAGTATAGTGGTGCATGTAAAGCTGATCATTTTGATATCTAGGGGTAAATTCACAAAAGGGTGAAGTGACTAACGCTAGCGAAAATTCACCAGTGACGTCATTCTGTTACTTCACCGATTAACTAACATGCAAAGGCGCCCCTCCACTAGCGATAGGGATGTTCTCTAGAGGTGGATTTTACTGAACGTTACCTGTTCCACCAGACTTGCCTTCGCCAACTCAAACCAGGCGAAGTGGTCCCAAAAAAACTCTGGCGTCTTACATTTTTTCAGGGAAAAGATACATTTCCTAAAAAATGGCACATAAATTAGACATTGGGATCATGTGTAGGGCATTAAAACAACTCTATATTATTGTATTAAGGTTCCCCGTGCTTGTGTAATGTAATGTATTTACTGCAATATATAAGTGCATTGAAACTTCAGTTCCCGCTGTATGCAAATTAGCCAAAGTAACGCTAGCACAACTTCGCCATCGTTCAGCACCATGGACACAACTTTGCATTTTAGTGAATTAGTTGCCCTGGCGAATCTACGCCGGGCGAAGTGTTCTGATGCGAGCGAAATGGATGCTGGCGAAGCATTGGTGATCCTGTCTATTCTAATAGTGGAAGCTAATTATGAACATATCTGGTCATATTGTCGTCAGTTGAAGAAAACCAAGAGATACCATGTTCAATCACATCCCTTATCTCAGGTTTATTTCTGTAGATAAGCATAATTAGAAATCAACTCAGGTATGGACGGATACATTCAAATAGGTCAAAATCTTCAGTGTTAATGAGATTTCTTTGAACTATACAGAAATAAATGATTAGCCAGAGGTTAAATATGAGCACAATTATGATGTCATTTGTCCAGCGTACCCTTAATTCCTTTGTTATCGGAGGAATGGTCTGAAATAGGGAAAATAAATATTAAACTGTAACCACCTTGGATGAACATAAATGCAAATACATGTCTTTTAACTGAATCAATCTGGATGGGCAATTAGAAACCTAAAGTGACAAAGATCTGGAAAATGAAGACTGTCCTAATGGGATGTTAATGCATTCAGGCCTTAAATAAGTAGACTCTATGAGACCTGCTGCTGGATAACATTGAGCTGGTAGAAAAAAGGTGCTACCGCAAAGATCCATGATCAGATTTCTTTCCTTTACACAGGCCATGTGTACAGTAACGGAACTAGGGTGTGAGACTACCGGGGGGGGGGGGGGGGGGGGGGGGGGGGAGTGGGCCCTGGCCCAATTGCACCCCCCGGTAGTTATGCCCCTGCATGTGTACGAGGCAAAACATAAAAAATGCAAATGGAAGTAGACGGAGTCTTATAGGAAATAAAAAGGGTCAAAGAAAGGATTTGTCTGAAAATTTTATTTCAGTTTTCTGAACACTCCAAAGCCACAGCGCTTCAGATGTTACACACGTGTCCAGACGGGATTAACAAAAAAAAAGCCTAAATTACAAATCTGACCTGCCTTGTGTAAGCTTCAGAAGGATATAGAACTAAAAGAAATCCGACATACACACATCATGGAAAGAAACAGATGTTTCATGCAAATGGCAGACAAGATGGAAAAAAAGCCACCTGACTCCACAGATTTTGTACAATGAATCATCATCAGAAGAAAAAAAAAGTACTTTGTAATAAATCTGTACATCCAAATACATGGGATCTAAATCTAAGTTACATTATTTAATTGTTATATACACTCATTTCCCCCATTATGTTTTTAAGGAAAGCCTTCATTAAACCCAAACAATAAAAAAAAACAAGTAAAATTAATCGTAATTACTGAAACGTGGGAAGGATGAAGATTACTATAGGAATTCAATTAAAACGCTTCCTTTTTTTCAAATCTAGACCTCAAAGAGTCATAAAAACAAAGATGCAGTCATTTTACATTGTTTCCTTTTAACTATACAGTAAATTGCAGTGCCGACAACAGCTGTTTTCAGCCCTCTTTGGATGGATTCTTAGAATGCTGCTTTTTTTTTTTTAATTGTCCGTTACAGAGATAAATACGTAAGGAAATTGGTCCGATTATATGGAAAGCCGTTAAATTACATGCGTTTTATTGTGTTAAAGAAAAGAGTGCAGATGTAGTTGACACTGCAAACCAATGGACAACCACAGTAAAAATATAAACATACAACTTTAAATTGGCGACAAAAGAAAAGAAGGTTTCCTGGAACAGAATTCCTAGAGAAGGTACCAGGAAGACTACTAATCAACTAGTTTCAGCAGCCAAGTTTCCCTCTTTTTATTTCATGGAACAAATGCTTTAAATAAACTGTTTGTCCTCTTCACTGAAGAGAGCTAGTCTATTCGTCTTTAATGAGCTAGTTTTTTTTTGGGAAGATTAGCCATGTACTGTATTAATGCTTACTGCGTATAATCCAAGCATTTGCTGTGATGATTGGAAAGAGCAGTCAGTGAGAACCTAGGATCAATGAAAGTGATGCCATTTTTAAGCCTTCCACAAAACGGAGACCAACACAGTACCCAGTGTTAAAACCCAATCTCTTCTGGCACTAATGTGCAGATTTCTCCCCATCCCCAGAAAAAAAGTAGTAACTGATCCACAGTTCCCATTTCCAATGGATATCTCAGTCAATTTTCACATTCGTGTAAATTTTCCGAACAAAGGCACTTGTTCCCATGTAACCGATTGCTCCTAAAAGATACAAAAATATAATTTGCATGAAAAATTGACAGTTCAGACTAAAATTAGTTAGATGATCAATACTCTGAGGTTTCCTTCTCTATAGATGTTCTGACACACATTACCGTCTGTGTTCCCTTCTTGTGTCTCGTGTTCAGGAGTCCATATTACAAATGGTTACTTATATATAACATACCATTTACACCTCACTTACAGCTGGCTAGAAGCAAGTCTCCAAGCATTGAGATTGTACACAATATTCAGTAGGTTGCCAATAATGATAACATGATTTTCTAGTAGACTTAAGGTATAAAGATCCAAATGACAGAAAGATCAGTTATCTGGAAAACACCAGGTCCCAAGCATTCTGGATAAGCGGTGCCATACCTGTACTGATGTGGCTTTTCTATTTTTCGGAGTAGCTAAAACACCTGTAGGGGAATGTAATATAAGTCGGTAAGGCAAAAACTATTCGCAATGCGAAAATTTATGCCTCTGTGCGAACAATTTTTGCTTTGCGTGAATTTAATATAGCTTTTGCGAAACCGGAAACTGTTTTACCGATAACTTCCGACAGTGGAAGAGAGTTTGCGAATTTTACAGCTTGCGCCAATGCGCAGTCGATGTAATAAAACTTCTTACTGAAAAAGTCGTTATGTTTGCTCCTAAAGATTACGATACCTTCAAGCACTTCTTAAGAGTGCGCAATTTAAATTCGCAATGCGCAATTAAAAGTCGCACTGCGCAATTAAAAGTCGCACTGCGCAATTAAAATTCGCAATGCAATAACAGTTTACGGAACAATATTACATTGCGAGATGTGGATTTTTAATCTTATTGATGCGCATTCTTTTGCTCTTTGCGAATTTAATTACATTCCCCCACTAGAATGCTGTATTATTCAGGCAGACATTGGTGTTTTTCAGCAATATTTAAGGGAGACAGAGAATTGGTTCTCCTGGGCATATTGACATCTGCAAGTAGGTTTAAAGGGAAACTGACATGGGAAAACGTTATTTTATTTTTTTTAATGCACCAGTTAATAGTGCTGCTCCAGCAGACTTCTGCACTTAAAGGGGTGGTTCACCTTCACATAAATACAGTTATGAGGACAGATTAGGTCATTTTAACTACATTTGTAATGTAAGTCTTTAAAAATATTTCTATAGTTTTTGAGAAAATTACCTCCGAACTTAGTGTGTCTTTCTAGGGCAGAAGCTAGTAGAGGCACCACGGGAGGGGGTCGCCGATCCCATTTTACACAGGAATGCGGCCGTGCGTTGAAACTCTGCATAACGCTTTGTACTGGCAGTAGGAGCTTTAAAATTCACTGCGCATGTCTGATTCTTATCACTTCATTTGCATGCTCTACTTCTATTGGTTGTTTACCAGGATCTAACAGACTTGCTGTCCGAGAATACAAGTTTTGCTAGGGTAAGGCTTTGAACAGAGCTGCTGCGAGTGAGGCAATGAGTGAGGAGGGAGCATGGGGCATGTGGGAGGGAGAATGGAACATGTTTGTTTCAGTGAGCGACATCAAGTAAACGATCGGATACAAAGGCTGTGGGAGGGAGGGGGGTCGCATAGTAAGGGAAGGCAGAGTTTCTGACGTGAGGACGCTCCACACTGCACACAGGCTAAATGATCCGCCCCCTTGAAAACTTTCTGGACGGCTTCCCAGATAACTGTGGTTATTATAGTAAGTTTTAAACTGTGCATTATCCTTAATGGACATATAGTATGTGTCATACATAAATAAGTAGGCTTAGGGGAAGGGGATCTACCATTTTATGGGTAGATGTAAGGAAAGGTGAACAACCCCTTTAAATCCATTTCTCAAAAGAGCAATCAGATTTTTTAATATTCAGTTTTGAAATCTAACATGGGGCTAGCCATCTTGTCAATTTCCCAGCTGCCCCTGGTCATGTGACTTGTGCCAGCACTTTAGGAGGGAACTGCTTTCTGGCAGGCTGTTGTTTTTCCTTCTCAATGTAACTGAATAGTACGCAGTGGGACGTGGGTTTTACTATTGAGTGTTGTTCTTAGATCTACCAGGCAGTTGTTATCTTGTGTTAGGGAGCTGTTATCTGGTTACCTTCTCATTGTTCTGTTGTTAGGCTGCTGGGTGGGGGAAAGGGAGGGGGTGATATCACTCCAACTTGCAGTACAGCAGTAAAGAGTGATTGAAGTTTATCAGAGCACAAGTCACATGACTTGGGGCAGCTGGGAAATTGACAATATGTCTAGCCCCATGTCAGATTTCAAAATGAAATATAAAAAAATCTGTTTGCTTTTTAGAGAAATGGATGTCAATGCAGAATTGTTCTGGAACAGCACTATTAACTGATGCATTTTGAAACATTTTTTTTCCCCATGACAGGAT
>CM044444.1:25256896-25308631 GCA_024363595.1 Xenopus borealis
GGGGGGGGGGGGGGGAGTAATCTCCCGTTGGCTAAAATTTAAATTGCCATCAGAATGGCACTTGGAGTGCTTCATTTTCCAAAGTTGCCTCACAAGGAAACCTCAGGCGACTTTGGCTAATGAAGCGCTCCGAGTGCCATCCTGCCTGCGATTTACATTCTAGCCAGCGGGAAGGCTGTTCAGGAAGATTAGGTGCCCAGAAGAGAAGATTTTTCACCGTGCAACTAATCTCCCCAAATCTGCTAGTCTCTGAAAATGAGCTTTATGCTTCAATATTAGAAAAATGGTCACACAGAAAACAAAAAGTAATGGGAAAAAGTCATTATTTCTGGTGAACTATCTGAAAGCAACTAGGTGTTTGCAATAATATCCTTTTAAAATATTTTTGAAAGCTCTTTTGATTAGAACATTATAAAATAAGTGTGAAGGTATCCCTATGATCCCTTTCATTAATATTTTTTCTTTCTTGAAAACCATTTCATACACTACTGGCACTGCTTATATGGGAAAGGGCAAGTTAAAGGGAAACTCATGGGAAAACGTGTTTTTTTTTTCCAGAATGCATCAGTTAATAGTGCTGCTCCAGTAGACTTCTGCACTGCAATCCATTTCTCTAAAGGGCAAACAGATTTTTTTATATTCAGTTTTGAAATCTGACATGGGGCTAGACATTTTGTCAATTTCCCAGCTGCCCCTGGTCATTTGACTTAATCCAGCACTTTAGGAGGGAACTGCTTTCTGGAAGACAGTTGTTTTTCCTTCTCAATGTAACTGAATAGTACGCAGTGGGACATGGATTTTTACTATTGAGTGCTGTTCTTAGATCTACCAGGCAGCTGTTATCTTGTGTTAGGGAGCTGCTATCTGGTTACCTTCCCATTGTTCTGTCGTTAGGCTGCTTGGGGGGAAAAAGGGAGGGGTGATATCACTCCAACTTGCAGTACAGCAGTAAAGAGTGATTGAAGTTTGTCAGAGCACAAGTCACATGACTTGGGGCAGCTGGGAAATTGACAATATGTCTAGCCCCATGTCAGATTTCAAAATGAAATATAAAAAAAAAAAAAATCTGTTTTTTCTTTTGAGAAATGGATTTCGATGCAGGATTCGGCTGGAGCAGCACTATTAACAAAGGCATTTTGAAAAAAACTTTTTCCCGTGACAGAATCCCTTTAAAGAAAGGGTGGACAATAGCTGGAATAGATTGTAGCTACAGTAAGAACGACTGCCCTCATCCTATGCATTTAAGATCTCATTTTGAATGTCGAAAATCATACAGTGAAATTAGCGTTTTCATGCTGTAAAAACGGATTCCATTAACTTGGGAAAGATGAGCTTATGCAGGCCTGAACTGGCAATTAATGGGTTCTGGCAAATGCCAGAGGGGCTGCTATAAGGTGCCATAGAAAGTCACTATTTAGTGGGCTGGTGGGGGCTGTTTGGTCCTCTGTGTACCTGAAATGCCATGGCCTATTTTGATTATCAGTCCAGACCTGGGCTTGTGTTCACCGCCACAGAGCTTTATATTGGGCCCAGGGGCGTAACTACAGAGGAAGCAGACCCTGCGGCTGCAGGGGGGCCCAGGAGGAATTGGGGGCCCATTAGGCCCTACTTAATGAGCAATTTCAATATATAGTGGTAAAACAGGACAACGTCTGGATATTTTGGGGGCCCTAAAATAAATTTGCTGGGGGGCCCAGTAACATCTAGTTACACCACTGATTGGGCCTCAATGCACTCAATGCCAAGGATTATATATTGAATTGTTAATTAATAATATAATTATTCACAACTACCAAGCCCTAATCAGAATGACAGTTACCACCAGATGTCAATAAATACAAATATAGCGATACACAAATCTCCCTTGTGCCAGTAGCTTTTCTATGTGTACATTAGAAACTCAAAACTAAGCCTTATACAGGCCCCCAGCATTTCCTTACAGTCTCCATGGGAAGAATAAAGTAATTTTAAAACCCAGCTTAAAAGGGGACATGTTTGCAATTACACTAAAGTTCAAGGGGCAGAACTATGGAGGGGGCTGGTGGGAGTCTAGGGTTGCCACCTGGCTAGTAAAAATGATAGTTGATCCCAATGTTATTAATAAGAAAAAAATATAAAAATATAGGCCATTATTTTTTTTTTTTTTCTTTTTGCAGAAAAGGTGTAAAACCATAGCTGGGACAGAAAAGCATATAAACGTGCTGCTACTATAGATACTGAGAGAGCAGCGCAATGATTATGCCGCGAGGCCCAGTAACCCATAGAGACGCCACAGTGCCGCTCCAGGACAGTATATAAGGCAATCAGAGAAGACTGGGGGATGCGCTACTAGTACTAGGCCCAGCTTTATGGAGACCGATACTTTGGGCCTGCCTCTACTCTGCCATAGGCCAAGGCTCTCCGGTTCCTTCCCACAGGCCCGAGACAATCACTCTCCACCATCCCGGCATTAAGAAGCTCACCGTGTGCTCGTGTTCGTCCGCCCAGGCGTACAGCACGTACAGGCACAGCAGCAGCAGCCTCTGCGGCCTCATCCTAAGCAGGCAGCTCGGCTCACGTACAGCGGCTATGGCTTCGGTAATCCCTCCTCCTGCCTCTTCCTCCTACCGCCTGCTGCTGTCACTGCCCCTGCTCCGACACCCGCCGCTTCCTCAGCGGTAGCTCAGCCACGTCATCCGGCCACGGAGCTCGCAACCGGAAGTGCCTCACCTCCTGCCAACATCCCGGAAGTGGACGGCGTGCGTGTGTTCTGAGGGTGTGGAGTTACCTGTACTACAACGAGAGGACTGTGCAGGAGCTGCCACCTGTGTTGCTCTATGTCAGCTGTTCTACAGCACCCGCCGCCATGTTTTCAGGGAGTTGTAGCAGCTCGGAGGGCCACAGGCATGATTTGTTGTCACACGACGACGTACAGTCGCAATGGCCCACTCGCTTGTAGTATCTGCAGGTCTTAGTTAGCTACTGTGTATGATTATTCTCATAATGCAAAAAAAAAAAGGTCATTAAGTTTACTTTGATTAAAGTTACTTGTTGTAACTGAAAGCAGCGTTTCGTCTTTGTTTCCAGCATCTGCCTCTTGAAGCAATTTAGCAGTGGTCAGTTCTCCAGAGGGGATTTCTCAGAAATGGAGCCCTTGGGACATTGGAGCAAGCAATGTATATGGCATTTAATTATTAGGGGGGAAAAACATGTCACACTCTCTAAAATCTTACTCCACATCAGAGCTATAGGGGCAGATTTACTTAATTTACACGAAGGATTCGAAATTAGATCGAATTTTCAAATGTTTTTGAAGACCACTTCGACCAGTGAATTATGAAAATTCGATCGAATTGAATGATTTGAATAATTTGAATAAAAATCTACTCGACAGTCAAATTACTTCCCCTTTAAATTTTTATTCGACTGCCTAGTTCGCCGGATCAAAGCTACCAAATTGTGTTTCATTAACTTTGATCGAATGGTTAAAATAGTTTGAATAGTTCGATTTGAACGGTTTTATCGATCGATCGAATATTTTTTATTTGATCATTGGACCAGTCGAATTGCGGTAAAGTCCTTTGATATTCGAATTCGAAGGATTTTACTTCCCTAACAATTCCCAACTATTCCCATGGCAGAATTCGAGGGTTTTTTTAACCTTCGATTTTGACCCTTAGTAAATCTGCTCCATAAGGTTATCACCTTTTCTAGAAGAAAATAACGGCCTTCCTATATATTTTTTTCCCCTATTAATAACATTGGGATCAATCATCATTTTTACTGGTCAGGCCGGTAAAATACTAGCCAGGTGGCAACCCTACAGAGATACCACCATGTTACAATGTATACTTTTCTACACATAGTTAAGGTATATAATTCTATGAGTTTCAATGCTCATTTATGGCCTATGATTGAGTGCAATGGAAGCACAAAATGTGTAATTTGGTATGTTAAAGCAAAACTAAAGCCTAACCATAAAAGTAGGCTAGAAATCTTGTACATTATGATTTGGGCTTATATACCAGCTTTAGCCCTCATACCTCCCAACTGTCCCTTTTTTGGATGGACAGTCCCTCTTTTGAGAGCTCAACCCGCAGTCCCTTATTTGTACTGGAAAGTCCTTCTTTTCTCTGTGCTGAACAACCAGAAAAAGAAACAAAGTTTCTGACTTAATTGGCTTTTGGCAGAGAGCCCAGAACAGCTAACAGGTGCAACTAAGATACTGTAACAATGTTGAAATAAGAAAATAAGTAACTGTAACAGTTTAGATAAGGAGAAATATTTTCAAACTTTCATAATTTGCCAAATGTTGTACAATAAAAATGTTAATTAGGGGGCGAGGCCACAAAAATGGGTGTGGTAATAAATTTAGCCACACTACAAGAAAAAAACATTTTTCCCTTTCTTTTTTTCCTCCCTCTTTTTCCTTCCAAAATCTTGGGATGTATGCTTTAGCAGTAAAGCTCTGTGTCTTCAAAGCTGCCCCAGTAGCTCCCCATCTTCTTTTCTGCTGATTCACTGATTCACTTGCTCTGTGCTGCTGTTACTTACTGAGCTTAGGGACCCACTCACAATATACAGTACTCATAAAATAGAAATGTCACAATATAAGGCTGATTAGTCATTAATACAGATAATTACTACATGGCAGCACAGAAACCAGTGCAATTAGCATGAGAATTTAATCAGCCCTGAAGCATCAGCTTATATTACAGACCAGCTTAATTTTCTGCTGGATAATTTGCGACAACTAATGATGTGCGGGCCGGCCCAAAACCCACGGATCAGTCAGACTCCTGCACAAAATCTTCAAGTCTGGGTCAAGCTCTTCTCCTGTTTTCCCCGCCTACAACCTAGCAGTTCCTGCTTCTGGTGCCGGACTTTATAGACTTCCGCCTGCCCCTTTTGCGACATCACTGCGGGGTGGGCGCAGGTCTATAGATAGAGGGCAGCATCAGGCCCGGGCCTGGTACAGATTGGGAGAGGGCAGGTTAGGGTCGAGTGCAAGTAGAGAAATTCTTGGAAACAGGAAATATGCAGTGTGTTATATTAAAGGGGTGGTTCACCTTCAAGTTAACTTTTAGTATATTGTAGAAGGGCCAATTCTAAGAAACTTTTCAATTGGTCTTCATTATTTATTTTTCATAGTTTTTTAATGATTTGCAATTTTCTTCTGTTTCTTTGCAGCTTTCAAATGGGGGTCACTGACACCATCTAAAAGCAAATGCTCTGTAAGGCTACAAATGTATTGTTATTGTCACTTTTTATTACTTATCATTCTATTCATAATCAAGTCTCTTATTCAAATCAATGCAGGGTTGCTAGGGTAATTTGTACCCTAGCAACCAGATTGCTGACACTGCAAACCAGAGAGCTGCCGAATAAAAAGCTAAATAACTGTAAACCCACAAACAATAAAAAATCAAAACCAATTGCAAATTGTCTCAGAATATCACTCTCTACATTATACTAAAAGTTAACTCAAAGGTGAACAACCCCTTTAAAGCAGAACTAAAGCCAAACTAAAGAAGTAGACTAGAAATCTTATACATTATGATTTGGGCTTATGTACCAGCTTTAGCCCTTTAGCAGTTTAGATCTGTGTCTCATAATGCCCCAGTAGCTCCCCATCTTGCAGGCCGCCTGAAAACCCATCGGTCGTGCGAGTTCCGGGCCGACTCCTGCACAAAACCTTTGGGTCGTGGGCAAGTCTGGGTCAAGCTCTTCTCCTGCTCTCCGCTCCTGCAACCTAGCAGTTCTGGCTTCCAGTGCTGGAATTTATAGACTTTCGTCTCCCCTTTTGTAGGTAGGGTTGCCACCTTTTGACAAATTTTATACCGGCCGGCGGGGGCGGGGCCAAAAGGGGGTGTGACGTGATGTCAAAGGGGTCGTGACGTGACGTCATAAGGGGCAGAGCCACACGAAGGATCGGCTGAAGACGCGAGAAAGGTACGTTTTTATTAGATTTAAGGCAAGGCAAGGGCCATTTTTAAGGGGTATTTCAAATTTACCGGCAGCTACATTGCCGGTAAATTTGTAATACCGGCCCCGGCCTTGGCTGGTGTTTTACCGGCTAGGCCGGTAAAATACCGGCTGGGTGGCAACCCTATTTGTAGGGTGGGTCAGGCGCGGGTCTATAAATAGAGGATAGCAGCAGAGGGTAGGTGCTGATTGGGAGGGGGCAGGTTAGGCTCAGGTGCAAGTTGAGAAATTCTTGACCCCTACATCACTAGCGACGACCCCTAAGGTTAGCTTCTCAACAGTTGCTCAGAGCCCACTGAGAGTGAGTGTCACAGACACTTTCCAGTATAAGCCTGTGATAGATTGGAGCATAATAGCCACTATGAGAGATGCTGCTAGCTATGCTCATTGCATCAGTGGTAGCAGGTGTTAATGCTGTTGTGGTCAGTCTTTGTTAATTATAAAGAATAATATTCTGTACTACAACTCTCGTTTCTGTGATGTATAAAATCTGTTATATATCTTCACGAAACTGCCTGTTCACCACCAATAAGTGACAGAATAGGGGGTGCTGTGATCAGTGGCGTAACTATAGTGTACCAGGCTTCCTTGCAAAAAAATAACAGGGTGCGCTCCGCCTGCGGCAATTCACATGCGGTGCTTTGTTTTCTGAAGTCGGCCAAAGTTGCCTCACAAGGAAACGAAGCGCCGCGTGTGAATTGCTGCAGGCGATTTTCATTTTAGCCAGCGGAGGGCAGGGAGAAGGCAGTTCGGGGAGATCGACGCCCCAAAGAAGAGGCAATTTGTTTCTAGGGCAACTAATCTCCCCGATCTGCTTGTGTGGACTGAACCTAACATTGTGTTGGAGAAACAACAGCCTGCCAGAAAGCAGTTCCATCCTAAAGTGCTGGCTCTTTCTTAAAGCACATGACCAGGCAAATATAGCTGCCTACACACCATGTATCAGGAATTACATTTTTTATTGTAGAGGGAAGAGTGTAATTTAGAAATAATTACATAATAAAAATCGTGAAAGAATCCCTTTAAAAAAAAAATCATTTCAAATTAAATAACCCCAATAAGCTGGTTTTGCCTCCAATAAGAATTATTTCTATCTTAGTTTGGATCAAGTATAAGGTACTGTTTTATTATAACAAAGAAAAAGGATAACAGGTTTTCTGGATATAGATCCCATACTGGTACAAGTATGTATGCGATAAGATTAAAAGTATGTGATAACAGATTAAAAATCAATAACATCAGGAAAGGCTTTATCCAGGTGTACCTGATGAAGTCTGCTCAGTTAGCCACCTTGGTAGTAGGCAAGTAAGATCCATCTGCTTCTTTGGTCTCCTGGACTAGAGTCCTGCAGCGGGTCGGGTACCCGCGGGTTACCCACAAAATCCCGCGGTACCCTGCGGGTTGCTCGTAGAATTTCTGGGTGCGGGTATAGAAGCGGGCCGGTGGTCCTGCAGGTTGGCGGGTTGAGGGTCGGGTTGCGGATCCTCGCTATAGGGATTTTTACTCCTTTTTCTGAGCATTTCCACTACTGATGATGTCACATCCGGTTTACAATGACAGCACTTCCTGTTTTACTCCTTTTTTTTCTGATCCTGGCTACTTCCGATGATGTCACTTCCTGTTTATGATGACAGCACTTCCTGATTCTTGATGGTCAGCGGGCTGCGGGTCCGGGTTGCGGATCACGGGTTGCGGGTACGGTTTGGGTCGCGGGTCCAAGCGGGTAAAAATGCGGGTCGCGGGTTCGGGTTGCGGGTACGGGTCGGGTTCGGGTCCCAAAAAATGGACCCGCGCAGGACTCTATCCTGGACCTTCATAGACCCATTTAGGAAGACATAACTTCATAATTTGATCCTCTCCGTTTTATTTTGAAGCTTTCCTAACCTGATTACCATCCAGATATTGGTCAGGCTCAAGTCAACTTGCCATTAGAATTTTTTTCTTTCTACTGGGGGTCCATACCACTGTATTATGTGGGACCATAGTGCCTTATGGAACCTTACAAATTGTTGGTTTGCAGAGCCAGAGAAATGACTATCCAGTTATGCCCTGTGAACTCCACTGTTTGCTACTCTGTAAAAACAAAGGACAGCAGACAAAAGGTAAAGGCAGTGTACGTAATGGACTGCCTGATGCATAAGTTACCATTTTCTGCTCTAGTGATAATAGTTTATTGTCAATATTATATCAAGCAAGCTAATAGGAGTGGCACATACTTTCAGGATATCCTGGCTTTGCTACTGCTTGTAATCCCTGAGCTGTATTGTTATTACTCCAGCAATTTTCTCACAAAAGATACAGTTCAGCCCACTTTTAATGCAGTCTTGTAGGGACAATTCAGCCCATCTGATTAACATGGTGAGATAAAGGTATTTGAATATTGTCAGATCAAGACCTGCCCTGGAAATCTTGTATTAAAGGAAAACTTTCCCCCCAAAGTGAATATTTAAGCAACTGATTGTTTATATGAAATTAAGTGGCATTAAAAATCTTACCAAACTGGTATATATATATAAGTAAATATTGCCCTTTAGTATCTCTTGCTTTGAACCACCATTTTGTTATGGTCTGTGTGCTGCCTCAGAGCTCACCGGACCAGAAATATTTCAACTCTAAGGGGCAAATTTACGAAATTCCCGTGAAATGATCGACGTTCGATCGAATTCGATCGAATAATGATTGTACAAATTTTTCGTGAAATCGGATATGCACAATTGTCCTCTTCGATCATCGAATATCGGATAGATCGAATGATCGGATAGTCGATAATTCGATCATTCGATGATCGAGTTCATCGAGAAATCGGATTCTGAGCAAAATGATAGCCTAAAACAATTCGATAAGCATTGGATGGTCGAATGCTTATAGAATTTCGAATTTGGGCAAATTTATTTTGGGGAATAATAGTAAATCTGCCCCTTACTGTAACAGGAAGAAGTGTTGAAGCAAAAGACACAACTTTGTCTGTTAATTGGCGTAAATGATCTAACATGTATGGTTTGTTTGGTAAGTTTGTGTGCACCATGAATCCTACGATCCCAGGGGGATGACCATTATTTTTAAAAATGGCAATTTTCTATTTAGGATGGCCCAATTACAGATACTACTAAAAAAGTATATTATTATGAAAACGTTTTTTTTTTTTTCATGAAGCAGAGTTTTACATTTGAGCTGTTTTATGCAATATCTTTTTATAGCGATATTGTTCAGGTTATAGTTTTCCTTTAAAAATGAGAAATTCAACCAAAGCCACTTCGCGGTGGAGTAATTGCAGTGCAAGGACATGTCTCCTAACCCTACATTTGAACATTAACCTGGACTACCATACAAAAATCTTCATTACCAAGGTACTATTTCAAGCCAGGAGGTTGCTCACTCTGCATTGGAAGGATGTTTCCTCTCCAAAAGTCCAGGAGTGGACAAAAAAGGACAAATGAGCAAGTACAATCAAGTATACCCAAACCTGACATTGCTGCATAGAAGGTCAACATACAGTCGGCCTACCCCCCAGATGGCACATAAAATGAGAACAAGGTGTTATAGGTGTCAAAATTAATTCATCTGAACAGGGTGTAGTATAATCTCATGTGTATAGAGTATGCCTGAATGCACTTGTTAAAGTGGTAATACATAAGACTGTATATGTTTATTCCATGCTTGTGAACCTTTCAATTAAAAACACACTTGAGCAAAAAAAAAAAAACCTAGAAAGCCTTTTGCACATTCTTACCTGTGCCACATTCACTGGAAGTGCCATTGACTTAGGAATACAAAACACATTTAGATTCCATGCCTGATGTTTCGAGGAGGTTTTTGGTCATTTGGTCCTTAAATGGGTTGTCCACCATCAAACAACTAGTTGGTTTCAGATAGATCACCAGAAATAACGACTTTTTCCAATTACTGTCTATTTTCTATTTGTAACCATTTTTCTAATGTTGAAGTGTAAAGTGTCATTTTTCACCTTCTAAAGCAGCTCTGGGGGGGTCGCCGACCACCCCAACTGTTCTAAACTGATACATTTCTTATCTTTGTCCCTGCTGAGCAGAATCTCTGGATTTCATAACGGGCAGCTGTTAGAATTGATACAATAGTTGCTAATACTCCAGAGATGTTGCTGTGAAATGTATCAACTAAATGTTGCAAAATTGTATCAGTTTACAGTCTGCACCTGAATTACTGAGCTGCCAGACTCAAACACCAGAGACACCAACATTCAACTTTACACTTATATTTTGGAAAAACAGTAAAATATAAATAATGGAAAGTAATTGAAAAAAAGTCTTTATTTATGGAGAACAATCTGAAAACCACTGAACAGAAAAAAGTGTTTGGAAGGTGAACAACCCCTTTAAGGCTGCTAAAGAACATTACATATTAAAGGCATTCTGTCATGATTTTTATGGTCTAGTTTTTATTTCTAAATTACACTGTTTACACAGCAAATAATTCACTTTACAATTTAAAATTTAATTCCTAAACCAGCAAGTGTGTTTTTCTTTAGTTGTAATATTGGTGTGTAGGCAGGGGCGATCGTGAAAATATCGCCGCCTGAGGCGGCCTTCAAGATGCCGCCCCCCCAATTGCGCTCAATTTTTCAGCGCCGTACAGGGGTAAGTGGGGTCCACGGCACAAGTGCAGTGCGCAACCGAATCTCAGGTCTCAGGTCATTTTTCCTGGTCATGTGCTTTCAGAATGAGCCAGCACTTTAGGATGGAACTGCTTTCTGGCAGTCTGTTGTTTCTCCTACTCAATGTAACTGAATGTGACGCAGTGGGACCTGGATTTTACTATTGAGTGCTGTTCTTAGATCTACCAGGCAGCTGTTATCTTGTATCAGGGAGCTGCTATTTGGTTGCCCATTGTTAGGCTGCTCCAACTTGCAGTACAGCAATAAAGAGTGATTGAAGTTTATCAGAGCACAAGTCACATCACTAGGAGCAGCTTGGAAAAAAAAAATATATATCCAATGATTCAAACACCAAGGGGCAGATTTACTAAGGGTCGAATTCGATGGTTAAAAAACCCTTGAATTCGACCATGGGAATAGATGGGAATACTGTGGGAAGTAAAATCCTTCATTTTTCAAATTTAAAGGGGAAGTACTTCGACAGTCGAATAGTCAAATAGATTTTTATTCGAATCATTCAATTCGATCGAATTTTCAAAATTCACTGGTTGAAGTGGTCTTCAAAAACATTCGAAAACTCGAATTCAAATCTTTTTGAAAATTGGGTCGAACTTCAAATCCTTCTTGTGAATTTAGTAAATCTGCCCCCAACTGTGCTCTTTCTCAAGAAATAACAAACCAGACTGTAACCAACACAAACTGCAAAATCCCCTCCCCTAGAGCATTCACTGGCACCATTCACTTCTGGGAGAGGGTATTTAGCAGTTTGTGTTGGTTACAGTCTGGTTTGTTATTTCTTGAGAATAATAAGATAAGATTTTTTTCATTAAATTTTGATCCTTGATAAAGGCGCCGAAGGGGGTCAAAACGTTGGATTAGTAAGTGATGCTATAATAAATCATTTAAAGGAAAATACATGGGGGCAAATTCACTAAAGCTGTATAGTTGAGTTGCCACATGTTAGGAAATGTAGGGGGGGAAGGAGGGTAACCCCCAAAAGATTTTTCGCTCTTTTTCAGACTATCACCCTACAAAAGGTAAAAGACTTAGAAAAAATTTCAAAATTTTTTTTTTCAAACTCCTATCTATTGTATTGAACTTCGCCAGGTCTGATCTGGCAAAGTAAAGTCTAGCATCTAGAGGTAACGTTCAGAAAAATGTTGATCTTAGTGAATTAGCGTAGTTACGTCCCTTCATCAGTGCGCAACTTCGCCTGGTGTAAGGGTGCGAAGTTGCGCAAGTCTATCTACTTCGCTAGAGAATTTTCGCCTGGGACACTGTTAGTGAATCGGCGAAGTTGAGAATTGACATCACGCTGGTGAATTAGCGCTAGCGTTAGACGCTTCGTACTTTAGTGAATTTGACCTTGCACCTGGTCCTTGTGAAAGATTTTATATATATATATATATATATATAAATCTTTCACAAGGACCAGCACTCCAAGTATATAAATATATAATACACAAAAGCCGTAAATATCTTGTAAATTATATCCTTATAAACGGTGAGTTCTGATGTCATTTCTGTCACATGACTCCCTGAAACTTGTGTATTATAATAAATAAAGTACCCCCAGTTGCAAAATATGAGGATATTAGAAGTTACCTCGGAGTTCCAATGGTCATGTAACTCCTCGGTAACTTATAATATCCTTATATTTTACAAGAGGGGGTACTTTATTCACTATATAATCTGTTCTTTTGAGAAATGGATTTCAGTGCAGAATCTGCTGGAGCAGCGCTATTAGCTGATACATATTGAGAGAACATGTTTTCCCATGAAAGTATCCTTTCAAAAAAACCTTTAGGATTTTTGTTCTTGAGTCAAAACCAATAAAAAGTATTTTTGAGGAAAAAATTAAATATGCCTAATAGGATTGTATTTGCCACCTGTATGGATTTATGCAGTTCAGTTACCATCAAGTACAAGATACTGTTTTATTATTGCGGAAAAAGGTTATTATTTAAAATCTTTGAATTATATGCTTTAAAACACTCTATACTGTACATACATCAGTGCATAGAGCAATGGAAAGTACATGTTCCGTAGAAATAATGTGCACATAGGGCTCTAAAACTCACACTTTCTTAGAAGTATATTTAGTAATACCTATATTTTATTCATGTTTGAGCAACTGCTATTTCTATGAGTACGTCTGCATTATTGATGTAATTGTGTATTTAATAAATGGAATCACTGAGTAACTAAAGTACTTTAGGACAGTTTACTTATGGTAATGTGATTCTAAATCCTAGGGCTCACCCAACAATTGTTTAGAACTATGAGCTATGTTTGGAAAACAATTGTAACTAGTTGTATCCAAGCCAACCAGAACCCAGCCTAAAACTGAGGCATAATCACGTGCCTGTAGGCCATTCACAAGGCGTTGCAATGGCAGGAACAACAGACAAAAAACAAAGACCCTCCAAACATATGGTGCTGATAGGTATTTGACATTGTTGACAAATTTTGTAATGTCTGCAGGGTAAATAAAAATTAAGAAAGATGACTTTGTAAAATGTATAATGAAGCAATAGAATTCTTAATGAATCAGATGCAAGTTAAGAGTAGGACTGGCCAGATATGGGATGACTTTGACGTAGTTGGCCAGCTTAAATATATTGCAATATATGGAGAAACAATCCCTGTTTTGTTTAAAGGGTAAGGCGTTGGGGTTATGTAAAAAAAGGCACTACGTTTGCCCAAGGGCAGTAACCTATAGCAACCAATCAGCAGGTAGCATTCACTAGTCACCTGTTTAAATGCAAACATCTTATTGGTTGCCATGTGTTACTGCCCCTGGACAAACCTAGTGCCTTATATTACATATAGGGGCAAATGTTTCAATGTCCTTAATACATTGATAATGGGTTGAGTGCAGAGGACCTCTTGTATTTGTCTATGTGAATTTTGTTGTCACAACCTCATTGCACACCTCTGTAAGCTGACTGGGAGATCGGCAATCTCCGTCAGTTTCGGCGCATGTGCAGTTGTCGAGAACCGGCAAATCGCTCCAACTGCGCATGCTCCACCACGCTGATCTCCCAGTCAGCTTACAGAGAACGCGGAAGATGGATGCCACCACGTTAACTTTTAATACTATAGAAAAGCAACTTTTCAATGGTTCTTTTTTTTTTTTATAGTTTTTTAATTATTTGCCATTTTCTTCTTATTCTTTTTAGCTTCAAAATGGAGCCACTAACACCATCTAAGAACAAATGCTCTTAAAGGCTACAAATAATAAATACAATAACCCTTTAGGATTTTTTTTTCCTTTTGGTTCTATAATGGATCTGCATTAACCACCATATGTTCTTCTACCCTCCCAAGCTGTGTCTTTTTTTGTGAGAATAGTAAAAAAACAGGACTATCCAGAAAGTGGTTGGATCTGGAGCAGGTCACAGGTGGTGTGTGTCCATTCAGGCTTTGATTGGCAGTTTTTTTAAAGAAGCCCACAGACCAAACTGCATAAGCACTTGCTTTAGGAGATGCTAGCTTGAAGGTCTGAGTTTCTAACATCTCTATGGTGCCGACTTTGAGTCTAACAGCTACTATTTAGGAAGCGATAATGGCGGAGCTCAATCGGAAGACGCCGCTCCTCCGGCCTGACAGCAGCTCCCGTGACACGTCGGTGAGCAACTCTACGGTCCATGTAACCCCCAGAAGCATCTGAATAAAGCTAAGAATCTTAATGTTTAAAGCACCGGACTCCTGAGATCTCTGACCAGTGCACGATCGTGTACTAGTGTATTTGTGTTTGAGTCTATCCTGGACACTAGCTGAGATCTTTGTTTGTGATCTTCACTGGAACAGGAACCAGTGTGAAGCATAGGAAGTACTGAGAATTATCTTGGCTTTCGCACACCCTCTCCAACCGGCTAATTAAAGACGCCTGGTGCTCAATGGTGGAGGTCCGGCAACCTCCCAACAATGTGGCACACAAAAACTCCAGTGGCACACAGGGCTTATTAAATTGTCATGCTTGACAAAGGGGGCAACCCCGAAACATTGCACCGCAATTTGCAATATGTGTTTAATAAGCCCTGTGTGCCATTGGATTTTTTGTGTGAAGCATAGGAAGTAACCACGGGTGTGCCAGTGCCAATTAAGCTCATGTCATAAAGTCTGCATTGTGAAATAAACTACTTCAGGGCACAGTAACCTGGAGAAATGCAGTTACTTGAAACTGCCAAGTACAGTAGGACAGTTTCAGAGCAAGTACACGTTTCCAGTGCCAGTAACTAAATGCTACAAACACAGGACAATTTTCTTTCAGAAATCTTTTTAATAGCATGTTCCATGGGTGTTACCCAACGTACTTAAAGTCAATATTTCTTGAGCTCAGTTAATAGATGAAAACACCATTTTGTAATCTCTTGAAGTGACTCACTATGAAAATGCTACTTCGGCTTGCACCCAATATTTAGCTAAACCTGAGTTCAGTAGCACCCATTACGAAACATTGGTTGCAATTGAGGGAGATGCAACTCAAGTCCTCTGCCAGATTCTGTGATGAGGGGTAAGAATAGAGTATGGGGCATTTCCCCAGGGGGCAGTTAGGCTGGGGGGAGGAGGAAGGGGGTCTATGTGGGGTTGGGGTACAGGGTTTTTCTCTGTCTCTGGTGCTCAACAGGGATAAAGATAACAAATGTATCATCTAATTATCAATTCAGAACAGTTAGAGTCGGGGATCCCCCCCCCCTTCAGAGCTGCTTTAGCAGGTGAAAAATTAAACTGAAAAAAAAAAATGAAAAACTGTCACAAATAGAAAATTATTAGTAACTGGAAAAAGTGTTTATTTCTGGTGAAATCAACTGAACTGGAAAAAGTGTTTGAAGGTGAACAACGCTTTTAAGTTGTTGATATATTGGGGATATTACTGGAGTAAGGAAGATGAATGTATTCATCGTTATATGAGAGTCCTCGTAAACCAAGTGCATCAAAATCAATCCAGTTACGGGAAAGTGTTTCTCTGGAATGTATTATTAAAAGTTGGTAACTACACTGATAGATTGCAAGCGCTTGAATCACAGTATTGATCAGTATTTGTATGTAGCTTGTACAACTGATATGTACAGCCTTCTAAAGTACAGTGCTATTGAATATGTTGGAGCTTTGTAAATACATGATAATAGAGCAAAACTTTATTTCCCCACAATGTTTTTAGAAAGGAAGCTGTGGCCACTAGATGGCATGTGGCACATAGAATTAATCCGGTTACAAATTAGATCAAAGACAGTTCAGAGTTTTGAGACTGTTTTGAGGTTTGTGACTGTAAAAAAAAAACTGAGGTTACTGTGCATTTCATTTGCATTATGGAGCCCATATGTGTTTCAATGTACACTTGCTGCAGAGATGCTACTGCTTTTTCATTTCATGCACTTAGCTTTGTAGGGGCTGTTTTACTCTACAGTTGATTTCGTCCACAATTCTCTGTGGATGTTGGATTGCCTCTCCTAGATATCATAATTGGCATTTAGAGGAAACTATAACAAGAACAATGTGCTTCCCGGCTGTAGTAATGGGCCAAGGGCAGCATTGGAATGGGGGGCTGCAGCAACAGGGCCCCACACTCCCCCTCCCCCCCCGAGAGCCCATGGCATCACACAGATTCCTCTTGATGGGCCAAACAGAGCTGAATGCAAGAAAAAACACACAGGGGTTTTTCATACAGGTATGGGATCCATTATCTGGACACCCATTATCCATAAAGACTCCATTTTAATAAATAATTAAAAAAAAACTTTATTCCAACTAAGATATATGAGATAAGGGATCCTGTCATGGGATAAATTTTCCAAAATGCATCAGTTAATAGTGCTGCTCCAGAAGAATTCTGCTCTGAAATCCATTTCTCAAAAGAGCAAACAGATTTTTTTATATTTCATTTTGAAATCTGACATGGGGCTAGACATTTTGTCAATTTCCCAGCTGCCCCAAGTCATGTGACTTGTGCTCTGATAAACTTCACTCACTCTTTACTGCTGATAACAACTGCCTGGTAGATCTAAGAACAGCACTCAATAGTAAAACCCATGTCTCACTGCGTACTATTTAGTTACACTGAGAAGGAAAAACAACAGCCTGCCAGAAAGCTGTTCCCTCCTAAAGTGCTGGCACAAGTCACATGACCAGGGGCAGCTGGGAAATTGACAAAATGGCTAGCCCCATGTCAGATTTCAAAACTGAATATAAAAAAACCAATTTTCTCTTTTGAGAAATGGATTTCAGTGCAGAAGTCTACTGGAGCAGCACTATTAACTGATACATTTTTAAAAAAAAAATTCTCCCATGACAGTTTGCCTTTAAGCCTTTAATTAATCAAACAATTTAATTTGTTCATTCATTCATTCATTCAATGACTTTTAAGTAGTCTTAAGACATGGAGATCCAAATTACAGAAATATCCCATCTCTGGAAATCCCCAGGTTCTGAGCAATCTGGATAACTGGTTCCACACCCATGTTATTATTATATTAACCCTATCAAGCGCCATTTAGTAATTTTCCTGCCATGCTCTCATTTATTCTCTCTTTTCTCCTATTTAATATATGAAAATTACAGGAATGGGGTGTTATCCCTGCTGAGGAATTCATACTTAGTTCCTTTCAAAAAGTCAAGCAGTTAGTATTAATTTGCAGGTGCGTATTGGCTATCAACGCCGTGTGGTCCTAGCACTCGGGTGCACTGTCCTAGATCACTTCTGCATACACTACACCCCTCCCCATGAGCTGTGCTTCCCAGTGCTCCCCGGAGACCGTCTGGGCCGCATGAAGCCCCCAATTTTTTGCTGCCCTAGGCCTGGGCCTTTGTGGCCTCACCACAAATCCGGGCCTGTTGGCCATGCCCTTTACAC
Source organism: Xenopus borealis (assembly GCA_024363595.1). Lineage (NCBI taxonomy): Eukaryota > Metazoa > Chordata > Amphibia > Anura > Pipidae > Xenopus > Xenopus borealis. Next base: position 25,274,347 of record CM044444.1, read on the forward strand.
ACCTATCATGTCTTGTTACTCCCTGTTACTTCCTGCTTTGCAGCTCCCTCGGTTTCCTCTGATTGGTTACCAGGCAGTAACCAATCAGTGACTTGAGGGGGTGCCACAAACTGTTTGTTTTTTAATCTGAGCTGAATGCTGACAATCAATTGCAAACTCACTGAACAGTTATGTCCCATGTGCCCCCCCTTAAAGTCTCTGACTAACTCAGAGAGCTGAAAAGCAGGAAGTAGTGTTCTGTTCTGTTATGTTAGATATCAATCACTTCAGCCTTATACATTAAGTTTTTGGCTAACTAGCTATAAGAAATGTTTTTTATTTTGCACAGCCTATCTATTTACACAGTTATTATTTTTAGAGTGAATTGTTTTTTTAAAGGGGGACCCAAACCGCTAAAACATTTTAGGAGAGTTGACCTGTCTGGAAAACTAAGAAATAATAAAAGTACCACTAGGTCATGGGTAAAAGCCAGTTGCCAAATATAATGCCAGTGGTCGATAAGCAAAAGTTTGGGCCCCAGAAGGACAAGGTACGATAAAAATGTAAGATAAATAGATAATGGTCAACAATTGTTATTTCATCTACACCTTTTACCAAATTACAAAGCCAACAGTAATTTTTGCATGTCTGATCCCATGAGTAATATGTCTACTTTCACGAAGGCTGCCCGGAGGCTTACCAGGAGCTCCGGGCGGCGCGTGTCCTTCCTTCGACGTCGCTCCCAAAAATGTGGTGCCCAGAGCTGCCACGTGGGTAGCGACGCCGGCGTGGTGACATTGCTGAGACATTACTGTGTCACGCTGTGCGGTGACATCATGGCGCTTGTTTTTGGAGCCAAATTAAAAAATAAAAGGATGCCATGGACCCGGTTCAATGCCCGAGTATAGGAATTGCTAACTTTGTTCCTGGGTGTTCCTAATTTCTTCCTGAATTTATTCCTGCCTTTGAACCCTTGCCTGGACTTCACCTTGAGATTCGCCTGAACCCTGTCTGTACCCTGTATCTGGACTTTAACCCTGTAGCTTCCTCCTTGGTCCTGACTTCTCCCCGCTGGAAGCCGCTAGGCCCCCTGACAGCTACATCTATAATAAAATTATAAAATCATAAATTATGCCTGTTGGGTAAGAACTGATACAAATGCTACAATTACACTCAGAATCAATACAGATGATCATAATGCTGGTTTTGGTAACCTTTTCAGCTGCAATGGTTCAGGGTTTTTTTTAAATTAAAGAACACGTAACCACAGCTAATGTTTGAAATGGTTCATCTGAACTGACATACCAGTATTTTTCCAAATTCATGTAATGTTTTCTTTTGTGTTTTGAAGTGAAAGAACTGATGGGTAAGCTGCACTCTACTCCTGATGCCAAAGAAACCTACAGTACGTACCTCCTTCCTGCCCCTCAGTAACACAGTGTTTGCCATCATTGACAAGGGGCAGGTCTCTGTGCTCCAAAACTAAGTACAAATATAAGCCAATGGCAATACAGATAAGGCAGAATGTGTAAATTGCAAACAAAAATGCCTGATTGTGGTCTTTTTTGCACTTTACACAATGGTGCAAATTCACTAACGCGCGAAGCGCCTAACGCTAGTGCTAATTCACCAGCGTAACGTGAATTCGCAACTAACAGTTCACTAACAGTGTACCTGGTGAAAATTCGCTAGCAAAGTAGATAGACTTGCAGAACTTTGCACCCTTTCGCCAGGCGAAGTTGCGCGAAGGGACGTAACTTCGCTAATTCACTAAGATGAAAATTTTTGTGAACGTTACGTCTTACACTAGACGTTACTTCGCCAGTTCTGACCTGCGCAAAGTTCAATATAATAGATAGGAGTTTGCTTTTACCTTTTGTTGGGTGATAGTCTGAAAAACAGCGTATTTTTTTTTAGGGTTACCCAGTCCTTCCCCCCCTACATTTCCTAACATATGGCAACTCAACTATACAGGGGGCACATGTTTAGGGTAATAGGACAACTTTATTTTATTTATTAAAGGTTTCCTGGGCTTGTGTAGTGTAATGTAGTGGCTGTAACATACACCTATATTATACGATTAAGTTAGCGCCATATGCAAATTAGGCATCGCTAGCGTAAATGCGCTTTGCCTGGCGAAGCCCTTGCTAGCACATTTTCGCGCTTTAGTGAATTTACACCAATGAGTTCCGCAGGGTAAATGACCATCGATGTATTTGCTTATCTTCACCCCTTGGCACATATCTTTAGGTCTTGGGCACATGGGCTGAAGCCTCCAATGGTCCTAAAGGGGAATGTAATATAAGTCGGTAACACAAAAACTATTCACAATGCGAAAAGTTAAGCCTTTGCACAAAAAATTTTGCTTTGTGCGAATGCAATATACCTTTTGCGAACCCGGAAACTATTTAGCGACCACTTACCCCTGTGAATTTTATACTTTACGCTAATGCACTGCACTACGCTAATGTCAATGTAATGAAACTTCTTACTGAAAAAGTCGCAATGTTTGCTCCAAAAGATTACGACAAGCATTTCAAGCACTTCTTAAGAGTGCGCAATTACAACCCGCAATGTGCAATAACGATTCACAATGCAATAACCGTTTAAGGAACATTACATTGCGAGATGTGGATTTTTACTCTTATTGTTTTGCTCTTTTTGACTTTAATTAAATTCCCCCCTTAGTCTGTGTAGTTTTGCAAGTTAAGGGCCCTTACACACGGGCGTTTGCGACCTGCAGCGTTGCGTCTGAACATGCGTTCGGCGCTTACACACGTCTCGTGGGTAGAACCTCATTGAAAAGAATAAAGTGCGTCTAGACCTGCACTCCCCTGCGGCTGAATGCACAGGTCACAAACGCCCTTGTGTAAGGGCCCTTACACACGGGCGTTTTTACCTGCGCTCCCGTGCGTTCCGTTTTGCTGCGTTCAGCCGCAGGGGAGCGCAGGTATAGACGCACTCAATTATTTTCAATGGGGCTGTACTCACACGAACGCATGTAGGCGCCAAACGCAGGAAAAATGCAGCATGTTGCGTCTGAATCTGCGTTCGGCGCTTACACGCGTCTCGTGGGTACAACCTCATTGAACAAAATGAGGTGCGTCTAGACCTGCGCTCCCCTGCGGTTGAACGCAGCCAAACGCAACGCAGGGGAGCGCAGGTCCAAAACACCTGTGTGTAAGGGCCCTTAGGGCCCTAAGAGTAGCTCCGTTGATTTGAATCTGATCCACTAGTAAGTGCACACATGCAGCTGTGCAGAAGCAGAGGTCAGCCCCCAGATGCCTCCTTTCACATAGTATTTGGGCTGACAATCGCTTCAGATTTGTTGCGTGTGCTCACACAGGTGGATCATATTCAAATCAGTTGAGTAGGGATATGAAATGCATCCACTTCTCTCAATTTGGAAAAATATACAGGCATACATTTTGTTAGAAAAGTCGCCAACGTTGGGTGGGGGGGTTTGGGTTTTTTTTCCCCACAGTTTGAGTTTAAGCATTTTTCATCAGACAGAATATGATGTAACTGACATCAAATTGAGGAAGATCTAGCTCAATTTTTGCAGTTCGCCAAGTCTGAGATGGCGAAGTCAACTCTGGAGAAAGAGGTAACGTTCACTTTACTGAATTTGCTGATCAATAACCATTCGCTTGAGGGAAAAGTCGCCTGTGTGAATGAACGCTAGCAACAGTCCCGTTCGCGAGAGAATTGTTGTCTGTGCCTGTTAGTGAATTGGCAATGTCACTTTGGATTGGATTTCTAGCGAAATTACACTAGCAATTGCCACTTCACCCTGAATCTTCCCCATAGGGTGCAGTAATAGCAAACAGCAATGGCAATGTAATTTAATGGTCTGCAACAGGGACTGTTTCCTACTGAGCTGTAACTGAAACCCAATTATACTTTAAGGGCCCTTACACACGGGCGTTTTGGACCTGCGCTCCCCTGCGTTGCGTTTGGCTGCGTTCAGCCGCAGGGAAGCGCAGGTCTAGACGCACCTCATTCTTTTCAATGAGGATGTACCCACGAGACGCGTGTAAGCGCCGAATGCAGGTTCAGACACAACATGCTGCATTTTTCCTGCGTTTGGCGCCTACATGCGTTCGTGTGAGTACAGCCCCATTGAAAATAATTGAGTGCGTCTATACCTGCGCTCCCCTGCGGCTGAACGGAGCAAAACGGAACGCAGGGGAGTGCAGGTAAAAACACCCGTGTGTAGGAGCCCTAAGTATAGCCCCTCAGCCAGACATCCAATTGTGAAGACATATTTACAAATGCAAGTGCACTGGACAAGGGCAAAAAAGAAAACTGCACCAAAAGACCATGGTGAATACTTACAGTGTAAAGTGTTTCTTCCAGAATGCCACTGTAAATGTGGCAACTGTAAAATAACCACAACTTGCACACAATTTAGCACTGTAGTCACAAATTAACACCTTCATTGGTAAATGATAACCAAATTGCTCTTGCATTAGTCTGGCATCAATGTAAATTTAAATTGCATCATTACTAAAAGAGAGACGCTTCTGGATTTTGTAAGTATGCTATTTGGAAAGACAGTTGTGTGCGTGGGTGCAACATGCATAAAAAGCAAGGTAAATGCTAATTTCAGGGTTCCTTTCCATTCATGTGCACTGCACCTTGCAAAGAGTAGGTATGGCATGTTTTGATACCTGCAGAGTACCTTTACAAATAGCATACAATAAACTCAGTGTTTGCAATTTGCACTTGCATCTGCATCAAAAGAGCAAATAAGACAAATTAGGGCAGATTCACCTGTTCATAAAGGAGGCTTTGGACAGAGGCAAGGGTACAGACACAATATTGCAGATTTGCCAATCCAGTGTTTTCAAGGGGCTCTATGAACCCATAAAAATAATTGTTTCATCATAGTACAAGAAAAACACCAGACTGATAAATGCCAGATGGGCTACTGTAAAATAAACTGGTTATATTTATGAGTTATATAAGAAAATAAGGTCACCATTTGCCATAGATAAAGGCACTAGACAGCAGCAGCCTTCACCAAGACCACCCAGAAAGAGGAGAATGTTCTCTGTGGGTCAGATATTTAACATAAATGTCACAGTTTCAAACAGTATTCTGACATAACCCAACATGAGAACATTCTGACAGCAGCTTTTTTTTTAGAAAATGTTAGAAAAGGATAAATGTTAGCAAAGATAACAGGAGTATTAGATATTGTAGATTTAAGATACAATTCTGATAGATGCTATTAAAGAAAAGTCAATAAAAGAAAAAACAGGGTGATAAAATAACACCCATACAGTGTGTTCTCTAAACCAAGGGATCTCAGTTATTTTTCTTCAGTACTGTACCTCATGGGTGTAATTTAGGCAGCACAGGTCTTACCTGCTTAAAATCGCATCATAAAAAATGAAAAATCACTTGCGACATGGCACTCTCTCATTGTCTGAAGTAGCCCAAAGTTTCCTTGTGAGCACTGTAAGTGCCATGCAGCAGGCAACTTTTCATTCTAGCAGGTGGAAGCAGTTCCAGGAGATTAGTCGCCCCAAAGAAGAGGCAATTAGTCGCCGGGCGACTAAATCTTCCTGAATCTCCCAGTGTGACCTTACCCTTAGAGTGATCCTGAGAAACACAGCCTAAGAAACACTGATCTAAACTACCCTGGAAATAGCAATGTGTAGTCAGAACAACACTCTTTCCTAGAGGAAGTAAAGAGACTGGAAAAAAAACTTGAGTACAAAAGTTACATTGTACATTCTTTAGGAAAAGTATTTGATTTCCTTTTAGATCATATAGTTAAAAACTCTAGTTTACCACTAATGCTGTGTAGAAAGGCAAGATGGTGTGAGTAACAACCAGGGGGTTATTTATTATTATTTATCATCTATTAGTAAGTCCAATTGTTTTCTGGTCAGATTTTTAAAGGGGGGGAAACTATTTTTTCCATTAAAAAAAAAAAAAAAAATATGCATGATTTATTAAACCACAATTGTATCAGAATACTATATGTCAGACCTGTCGAGTTCATGTAGAAGTCAATGGCAGATGTCCTGTTTACAATTGGGGGATATCCTGATCTGCACTGGGTTTCGTTTTAATATTCTGAAGATACAGTGGTTATCAGGCGATAATACGAAAAAGTTGCAGGTTTTGGCGTCATCCGAAAAAGTCACAGGTTTCGGTGACAAATCTGAAAACTTTACAATTTGGATTTTTTCATGATTTTATTAAGTCTTTTTTGTGAAAATGTATTGATAAATAGTAGGAAAAAGTCAGTGCTGATTTTGTTGGAGTGGTTTTCAGAAAATGGTGAGAAAATTTGGGAATTTGATAAATAACCTCTTAATGTCAGCTTGAGCCAACCTGTAACCTCCAGCATTCACAAAGAAAATCTTTGAGTGCTGGGAGTTGTGGCCGGGGTGCTTGGCCGACCTGGCCGGCCCTGGACCTATTGGTTGTTTTAGCTGATGACCCACAAAGGCAGGTAATATTATGCTGAATTATTCCAATATACATGTGCAGAACCACAAAGCAGATATCATTTTAGAACATTCATTTTTGTTCTCCTTGTTACTACATTGTTACATCAGAGAATTGGGGGATATCCTGATCTGCACTGGGTTTCGTTTTAATATTCTGAAAATACAGTGGTTATCTGGTGATAATACGAAAAAGTTGCAGGCTTTGGCGTCAAATCCGAAAAAGTCACAGGTTTCGGCGACAAATCTGAAAACTTTACAATTTGGATTTTTTTCATGATTTTATTGAGTCTTTTTTGTGAAAATGTATTGATAAATAGTAGGAAAAAGTCAGTGCTGATTTTGTTGGAGTGGTTTTCAGAAAATGGTGAGAAAATTTGGGAATTTGATAAATAACCTCTTAATGTCAGCTTGAGCCAGCCTGTAACCTCCAGCATTCACAAAGAAAATCTTTGAGTGCTGGGAGTTGTGGCCGGGGTGCTCGGCCGACCTGGACGGCTCTTGACCCATTGGTTGTTTTAGCTGATGACCCACAAAGGCAGGTAATATTATGCTGAATTATTCCAATATACATGTGCAGAACCACAAAGCAGATATCATTTTAGAACATTCATTTTTGTTCTCCTTGTTACTACATTGTTACATCAGAGAATGAACATTTATTCTATTCTTTAGTATGGCACAAGAGTAAGAAAAACAAGAACAGTGCCGTAAATCATAGAATTTAGGCATAATACAGACAAACGTTTGAAGCTGCGCTCCCATGCGTTCTGGTTTTATGCGTTTAGCCACAGGGGAGCGCAGGAGTAGACGCATTCAGTTTTTTAGCAACATGCTGCATTTTTCCTGCGTTCGGCACCTACATGTGCCTGTGTGAGAACAGACCCATTGAAAAAAACTGAATGCGCAGCTTCAAACGCTCATCTGTAAAAGCACTTTTTAGACTCCCTTTTCAAGGGCAATTACTTTAACAATTGTTACACACATGACCCATGAAGGTCCCGTCTTAATGAACAGCTAACAGTCTTGCTCCAGATACAAGTTCATGATTGGTAATGGCTTCCTTCTGAAAACTGCCGCATTCATAAATTAACTCAGCACCTCCAGTCTGATGTAACTCTTCTGCTCAACTTTAGTGGAGAAAGTACAGTCTTCACAGAGAGTGCGGCCATGCCATTGTCAAGGGTTTTTAAATAAAGTTAAGTAATAATGTCTCTTATGGAGCAGATCGTATCATCGACCTCTGGGTGGCACAGGAGGTGGACCATTTTTTGTGGCTGGAGGAGTGGGAATCGGCCTAGAATTGAAATGACAAAAAATATACTGTAATGAATGCATGCATTGTGATTATGGCACACAGTGTCATTTAAGTTGCAACGGTTTTACTCAGCTTTATAAATATCCCCCTGTGCCTGATGGAACACAGTGCAGAAGAGCTTTAACGTGCACCGACTGTATCCCTTTACTTAAATGAGAGCTGCATGGGTTACATTACCTTCGGTATGGAATTTTGGGTGGTCTGGCTGGTGGGTTTTCTTCTTTTAAAGGCTGCATAGGGCTATGCTTTGGTAGAGTCTCTACATATTCAAAATCCTAAAATTAAAATAAAAAAAAAAGAAAGATCCGGTAACAACAATAGATATGTGCTCTACTGTTTACACAATGCTTCTGTCAGTTCTGTGGTGGCCAGAGAAGATCTACTTGCAAATAACTTACTAGCAAAAATAAAGTGCCTATGTGAAGTAAATGAATGAAGGAAGCTGACAGTGATATAAGATGAAGAAAGCAATAGAATGACAAGATAATATTAGAAAATGGATCTGGTGGAGAGCTGAAGCTAGAAAAGGGGATGGATTGGCAAGCTGGAATGGAGTAGGAATAAAAGGAACTGAGACTGGCACGTGCACATTTGTATTGTTGGCAAATGCATAGACATGGTACTAGCACTACTTGCAATGAACAAAATATTGCCTTAAAGGGCACCAATCATACCTAAAATGATTTACTAAGTAAATACAATATGTGAAAGTTCAAGAAATCGATTTTTAAAACAGTTAGAATTGTTTGTATAATGTAAATGTTCTAGCTGAGGCAGGCATCTTGGATTTCACTGACTCCTCCTACCTATATCTTCACAGCCAATGGCAGCTCTGAAATCTCGCACATGCTCAGTTGAAATTCCTTGCTTGCCTAATAAACCTTCTAAGCTATTATGAAATCTGCCAAACTTCTGTGTTAGTGCTGCCACCTTGTGGAAGTTAGTGTGTGCACTTCTCTTGATACTTCTAGATTTTACTAAAGCTAGGCATTCTGGGTAGCTCATTTGCATGTTGCAGTCAGTGACAAAGTATGGCATTTTTTAAAAACTGCTGTTTTTTAAAAAAAACTGTAAATGTAGTTTGATTAAACATGTTTAGGTTGTACTGGTCACGTTGTTAATATGTGTTTGATTTTGGCTATGATTGTTGCGTTTTAATTATTAGTAGTAGTGACAGGTGTGTTTTCTCCACCAGAGAGCAATGGCAGTCAAAATACCCATGTGCCATAGGACATAAAGATAAATGGTGTGTTGTGTGTGCCCTACACCAAATGACAAAATTAAGTCAGCTTCATCTGTCCGCATGGTTTTATTTGCATCTTACCAGTGCACATACACACTAGAATAACCCGCCTTGTGGCGGGAGCAGCAGTATCTTGAAAGAAATACCAACTGATTCTGATTGGTGGAGAAAAAAACAAAACCTTTGGCTTCAATAATGCAAAATGCCATCAAGTATTTGTCTAGAATGAATACATCATAAGACCGGATATTTTCCATGTTTTCATGAGGGTCGTACACAATTTTTGAGGCCAGTTTTAAAACAAATCATGGTACGCAAAGAGATTTTAATGTTAAAGCACATTGGGGGTCATTGACTTAGTCCAGCCAGTGTCAGACTGAGGCACCTGGGCCCACCACAGTATCTGATTTCAAGGGCCTCCCTGCCCAGAATTGCAACGGGTGCCTGGCTGCTGTCACTGTGCACCTCTCATTCCTGCCAGTTATATTATAAGTTAAGGTACAGTTCTACAAATGCACCACTGCTGCCCTAACAACATCAGCACTGCTAGCCACACAACTGGGCACAGAACCACTATCTTATTTACCTTACTTTTTTGCTGCTCCATGTAAATGCTATTTACATTTCCCTTCTATTTCTTTCTATTCTTTATATTTTCTTATGCCTTTTCCCTACAGTCTGCCATTTTTTCAATTTCATCCAACGTTATGTTGATGTACTTTTCTTCACAGTCCACATTTTCTTTTCCTGTTCCATTCTTCCTTGAATGACATACAGATGAAGCCACTTTGGTTTGTGTGTTTGACACAGAATAACTAAACCCAGATATCCCACTTATCCCATTTAACACAGAAAATTGCGTCACAGCATCCCATCTAAAGAAGGTGTTCCCCATTGTGAACAATGGTGCTTTGGTATACTAATGAAAAGGTTAAATACATTAAATGATTTAAGTAGACTTTGGATAACAGGAATTCTTCAGTTAATCCTGAGTCATGACACATTTAACACACAAATCCAAGTGGCTTCATACGTACCTGTCATTACCTAAATAGTGGACTCTACAGACTTTAGCCATTCTTACCATTCTAATTTGAATAATTAGATCCCTTCAAATTGAATAATACATCCATTTAAAATCATCTGACTTGGCCAATGTTTTAAAATGAAAACACATAACAAATATGTCACCACTACAGGTATATTTTCACTTCCATGGCCACATTTTAAAATAGGTTAGGTAATGTAATATTTGTACAGAAAAAAGGACCAATTACCTCACTGTCACCTTCCATGCCACTGCCTGTGCTCATTATGCTTCTGGTGCTAGATCGGTTGCTGCCACTGCCTGAATAGTAAAATAAACATACTTTATTGCAGGGTATACATAAAGCATAGCATTGGGATTGGCAGGGCCGGATTTACATAGCAGGCACCCCTAGGCCTGCTGTCGTTTGACGCCCCTGTCCCCTCCATTTTATTTGCTCAAATTTTCATCATCGGGACAGAGCAATGAGAATTGGCACACAGGATATTGAAATTTCTGAACCAATGTGGGTGTGGTCGGGCAGCATGCCGCTCCCTAAAATCCTGCCGCCCTAGGCCCGGGCCTAGGTGGCCTCTCCACAAATCCGTGTCTGGGGATTGAGTTATAGCGTATACATTAAGACCGGAGGCTAATTTTGGCAGTACACCTGGATTTGAAGCAACTAAAACTTTCCTCCGAGCCTGGAATTAAAAAATAAGCACCTGATTTGAGGCTAGGGTTGGCACTTTTTCCCGTGGCCGAACCCGGGCAGGGGGCGGGTCCATGACGTCAGGGGGCGGGCCTGTGACGTCGATGGGCGGGCTCGTGATGTCGATGGGCGGGCTCGTGACGTCAGGGGGCGGAGCTATGACACAGCGATCGCCGATCGCAGCGTCAATCAAGCTAATCCCGCCCGGTTTTCCTTATTTGGAAAACCGGGCAGGAAGTATTGACCCGGGCAGCCCTTCTAAATACCGGGCTGTCCGGATCAAAACCGGACAGGTGGCAACCCTATTTGAGGCCATTGGGAGCAACATCCAAGGGTTTATTGGCTATATATTAACAATAATTATTTGTATATGTTTGAAAGGGAGTGTTATCCATCCAAAACTAATTGAATCACAACCCAGTCTGTGGCTCAATAAAATTGGTAAGGCTATGGGCAGACAAACTATATGATCCAGCTGTTGTCAGCTTATGTATTTTTTCAGGCTGAGAGAAGCGCATCTGCTCCCTGCCGACCTCAGTTTCACCTTCGCTCTGTGTGTGCACAAACACAGGCTGATCATATTCAAATCAAGAAGTAGGGCAGGGAGCAGATCCACTTCTTTACGCCTGCAAAAATACGCAGGCTGACAACAGCCAGAGTCTTCAGCCTATATGCCCATATGCCAACTATGTTTTTATTCAAGGTGATTCTTAGGCAGATATCTAACCATCTGAGCTTCAGACACCTGTATCTTTCAAAGCATTTACAAAATATGGCACCATCAGTGACCCCAGCAAAAAAAAAAAGTAGGTTAGACACACACAGTATGCTGCACTGTGGCTGGCTATGACTATGTAAAATGATCACCTTTGAGTGTGTGTTTAGCCTCACAGTATTCTTTGAATTTATTAAGGGTGTTGATGTGGGTCATGAATGTGCGTCAGGAAGCTGCACCTCAGTCAATACTAGCAGCACCTGGAATACCGAAAGTGTTCCCATTCCCAATTGCTTTTGTGATGAAACCCCCAAGCAACTCATTTAGTAGTTTAAAATGAGTTACAATTATAAAAACAAACATTTGGCCACTTCCAGGAAACTTACAATATAGTTAGGATTGCCACCTGTCCGGTTTTGACCCAGACAGCCCCGTATTTTGAAGGGCTGCCCGGGTCAATGCTTCCTGCCCAGTTTTCCAAATAAGGAAAACCTGGGCGGGATTAGCTTGATTGATGACGCGATCGGCCAATCGGCGATCGCGTCGTCATAGTGACGTCACTGGCCCGCCCACTGATGTCACGGGCACGCCCCCCTGTCCGCCTTCAGCCACAGGGAAAGGTGGCAACCCTAAATATAGTGCTTTCAAAAAATATATGTATGTAAATTTTTATACATATATATAGAAACAGGGGGTCATTACAATAAGTACAAATAAGTATAACAATACAATACACATAATTATAAAGTATAGTTACAACACATATTAAATGCTTATTGTCAAAGAGACAAAAGTATGGAGGTCCCTGTCCCGTAGAGCTTACAATCTAAATGATTAACATTACATTCGGGATAAATGGACTGCAGTCGCTGTTCAGCGCTGGCCGAATTTAGAGTCGCTATAATTTTCTTTAAAACAACTTTTATTCAGCACACTTAGGGGCAGATTTACTAAATTCACATGAAGGATTCGAAGTTTGATCGAATTTTCAAAAAGTTTCTAATTAGAATTTTGGAATGTTTTTGAATACAAATTCGACCACAGAATTTTGAAAATTCGATCAAATGATTCGAATAAAAATCTATTCAAATATTCGACAGTAAAAGTAATTCCCCTTTAAATTTTTATTTGACTGCCTGGTTTGCCAGATCAATGCTACGGAATTGGGATTCAAAAAGTTTGATCAAATAAAAAAATCCAGTAGAATGGTTAAAATTGATAGAATTTTTATTATTCGATCATTCGACCAATTGAATTGCGGTAAAATGCTTCGAATTCAAATTTGGAGAATTTTTATTCCCTAACTATTCACATGATCGAATTCGAGGGTTTTTTAACCCTCAAATTCAACCCTTAGTAAATCTGGCCCTAAGTGATTACAGCGGCAGTGGGGGAAGTGGTACAAATGAAAGTGTTTTGTGCCCTTTCTATCGGCACTTCAACAGCGATATACAGCGTGTGTTGCAGGTTCCGGCTTAGAGTTTGCCGGACTATCGCGGGAGCAGCGGCTGACACGCTATACATTAAGACGGGTGAGCTCCGCTTTGTTTTCACTACCTGTCATGTTGTGGGATTTGTATTTAATGGGAGCCCTATATTAGGACTCATCATCAGAGCAAATTCCAATCAGAAAAAGTGCAAGCATATGTCCATGATGTGAATGATGTATATTTTCTGTAAAGTGCTGCCTATAATGTGTTGGTATATACTTTACTTAGCCCTAGGAGTGCATCCACAACCCCCTTTTTTGTATTTATAATGTGTTGGTGCCATATAAATACCAGATAATAATAATAATACAATACCCATGCTTTATTGTTTATTCCAATCAGCTCTGCTTATCAGTAAAGTTCTTTCTACATAAGGCAGTGAGTACAAACACAAGACTTACTTGCAGTACTGGAGGTGCTGTCGTTCTTCCAGTTCCCTCGTGTGATATCTCTTTTTGGAGGAGTATGCAGCATAGGACCTGGATTATAGATACCATACTGTTGATTTGTTTCAGTATTCTTGCCACGTCGAATGGGCTCAGTGATGTTCAAATCTAAATCAAAATAACTATACATTAGGGATTGGGGTCCTTTAAAAGAGAAAGTCTGGGTTAGTTGTGTACAAGGGCACCTATTGTTATACCCCGTGATGGTAACTTCAGGGCAGGCCTGGACTGGCAAGCTGTTGGTTCTGGCAAATGCCAGAGGGGCTGCTATAAGGTCTCATAGAAAGTCAGTATTTAGTGGGCTGTTGGGGGCTGTTTGGGCCTCTATGTGGGCTAATTGGGCCTCTGTGTACCTAAAACACCAGAGCCTATTTTAATTCCCAGTCCGGACCTGCTTCAGGGTTCCCACTGCAGCCTGCCTCAATATGCACATTAGACTTGCACCTAAAGAAGGAATTGTGTCCAATTAATGTTTAAGTGCAAGTGCAATTGCTTGCATTTTGACAAGTTGGACGCAACACCCTCTTGTGACTCAATTACACTGGAATTGTGTGTGTGCGGGGGGGGGGAATGCTGCATTCTGTGTAAAAAAGTAACATACATATTCTCATTGTGTGCTCTACACTTGTGTTACATAAATGACCCTATAATGCTGGCCATAGATGCAAAGATCATTCCCCGATATGCCACTAACTGGCAGGGCTATAATGGGATAATCCGGACGTTTGGTCCTATGGCCGAAAATCGGAAGAAAGTCGGAAGAAAATCCAACCTTCCCGATCGATATTGTGTCCAGATATTGGTCGGGAAGACCCGTCGGAAGCCCCCATACATGGGCAGATAAGATGTCTAATCGGTCTAAACGAACAATATCGGCAGCTTTATCTGCCCGTGTCCACCTTTAGTTTAAGTTATGTAGCCTGCATTTAAAATGACAATCTCTAAAAGAAATCTATGTTTGTAATCTATGAGCCCACAGGCTCTGCACTGATTAAGTGAGAGATCTGTCAAACACTAAAAATAATCATAATTAACTGTATCTCATTGTTTGGCCGATAAGATAACAAATAACAACTCAGTAAATTAGAGCCCTGCCTCCTAAAATGAAGCTACTCATGTAAATTGGCGCGGGCAATTTTCATGTTAGCCAGCGGAGGCCAGGGAGAAGGCAGTTCGGGGAGATTTTCGCCCCGATTTGTCGCTGGGGCAATTAATCTCCCCAAATCTGCTTGTGTGGATGAAGCCTAAAAAACAGCGACCAAATTCACACATTGCCATGTGCCTTGCATCACCACCTAAAATATCTGAGGGTTGAATTTTGAGATTGTACACCTTTGTGTAAAAATCTGGCATATAAAGCGTCCTTCGCTGCCACTGGAATTTACTTTGCACCTACATTTTCACTATTGACTTTGTTAAATCAAATACAAACCAATTCTACCCAAGTTCAGTAGCTAAATATGCTGGATGTGTTTTACCTGGGGTTTTCTTTTTTTTATGGTTATGTCTTCTGCGGTTTATACTGTCCCGTAACTTTTTCAGATTTTCCTAAAACAATATAGCATGGCAGAATTAGTTGAGCCCTTTTAAACAAGTGTTCTCTTTATAGTCTGGAAACAGTTTATATTGTATGCGATATTTCAGAAAACTACATCAACTGATTGAGACCCATTTTAACATAGTTTTTTTTGCTTTATGGTAATAGAATGCATTATCTGGAAACCCATTATCCAGAAAGTTCCAAATTACAGAAAGGTCATCTCCCATAGAATCCATTTTATCCAAATAATCCACATTTAAAAAAAATTATTTCCTTTTCCTTTGTTACAATAAAACAATATATTGTTCTTTATCAAAACTTTATTTAAATAGGTTTATTTAATGACTACGTGATTTTGTAGTAGATTTAAAGTATGAAAATCCAAATTACGGAAAGATCTGAGCCTTCTGGATAACAGGGACATGAGCTTGTAACACAATTATTCTATTTACAGAGACAAAGGTACCCACAGATTAAAGTCTTTGGGAATAATCTACTAACACTGGTGCTAAATTGCACCTGTGCAGTACTCCATAGCAACCAAACAAAAATAAGCTTTTTTTAGTCCAATACAATGCATGCAAAGATTTGATTGGTCGCCAGGATTACCATTTCATAGTCAATCATCCTTATAATTACGGTTGTATCTATGCTCCTGTCTGATTTGCTAGTGAGTGAAGACTTACCTGCTGAAATCTAAATGAGTCAGACCTTCTTTTCTGATTGAATTGCCATTCTTTAAACTGTTGCAAAGCTTCATCCACAGAGATCATCCCACATTTGACTTGCTCTTGCAGTGTTATTAATTCACGCTGACCAGGGGTTTTCATACCAACAAACGGATCATACACACTCGATTGTGGCCTGTCTCTTTTTATCGTCACACTTGCGCCTTGTCAAATAAAACAGATTTAATTTATTCCAAAATACCACTTCATCCATATGATTTCAGATAAATAATCCTACAACGAGGGAAAAGCTCAAGTAGTCATATCATCCCACTCTTGTAATATGATGGCAAATGTACATGGCATAGATAAGACATATGTAACCAGGTTTGGATCGGCCTACCAGGATACCAGAACCCACTTCCCCCAGTACAGCTGTCTGTCTGCTAACTACCACCTTGCCAAAAAACAAGGATCCTTGGGCAGGGTGCTAGGCTTTGTGCAAAGTGTGTTAAATGGGGGCTCTGCAGCAGCTGGGGGAATGGGCATTAAGAGTTGGGTGATCTGCTGTGGTTGGAGGGGGTGGGGCTAGAGGTTAGGTTCCCAGTGGGCCCTCAGTACTTCTGTATATAACCTGCAGTAGTCCAGCTGTTGCAAAATTTCTGGACCCAAGCACCCAGCACCCAAGCTTCACTGGAGGTGCTGGGATGGGTGATGCTTGACTTCTAGCTCAAATCAGGCCCATTAATTATGGGCTGATGAAACTTCAGTTCTCTGTTAAAATAAATGCAAAGCAAAGATTTTTGCCAAATGTAAAACTATCTTTTTACTATTCCAGTGACTTCAATGTTAGGCAGGGAATTCCATTGAGGAGATTGCAGAATTGCAAGACCATGTGGACCTCCAGTTTATTCTTTTCCTTGTAACAGTTTTGTAATGATTAATGCAGCCATTACTACCAAACGTATTAGCACCATGGGAAACCACTTTATATATTTGTTTGGGGCTTTGCATATAATCAGTCCCATGCAAGACATGGATTTTATTATGGCCAATGCCAGAGGGATGCCACAGAACATCATTTTTCATAGGTAACTGTTTTGGACAACTATAACTGACCTATTTTGATTCTTGGTTTGGACATGCTTCTAATGTCAATGGGAAACAGAGCAGTGGCAGTCCTTTCTGATTATGTCAGATACTGCTGAATGTATCAGTTATATTTAGCGATGAGTGAATTTATTCACCAGGCATGGATTAGAGGCAAAATTCTTCACTTCATTTCCTGCAAATATTTTCATGAAACTGCAGCAAAAATTCCCCATGGGAAAATTTTGCCATAACAAAATTGTCTCCTAAACGCAAAGAATCACCATGAGAAAATAAAAACGCTCATTGATTTTAATGCATTTGGACAAAAAAGTTGAAGAGACAAAAATGTTGCCAAGACAACATTGTGGCTGAGACGAAAAAAGTTGCCATATGAAAAAACACCCTTTAATGCATTTGGAGTGAGAAAAAATTGTTGCGCACAAAATTGTTTTGATGCCCATTGACTTCAATGATTTTCATAATTTTTTCACCATTTTGGGAGTTTCACTAAGTTTTCATAAAAACGAATGGGATAGATTCGCTCATCACTAATTATATCGGAGGCAAAAATGTTTCTGCTTTGTCTTGCAAAATATTGTCTACAAACTTTATGCTGAACAACAGTGCACTTACCTCTTACCATGCGATGCTGAGTTACATAAATATTTTCACTTCTTGTTTGTGTTTTTTCTTTGAATACTACAATAAATACAAAATATTATTGCTTTTGTAAAATACTCACTTAAATCATTAACTATGAATTATCCCAGGTTTGCCTTCCAATGGATCAGTATCATCTCAAATATAGTTTCAATCCCTTGACTTGTTGCACCCTAAAATACTTTATTGGACTTATTTATTAAGCAGTACATTTTTACTGTTTGTTTTGTCCTACTTTCCCTTGAAATAATTTGTTAGATACACAGGTAAATACAGGTATGGGATCCATTATCCAGAAAAACCCATTCTCCAAAAAGTTCAGAATTACGGAAAGGCCCTCTCCCATAGATTCCATTGTATTCAAATAATCCAAAATTTAAAAAATATAGTGAAACAGTCCATGATCCAAAGTAAAACAGAATTAATTCTTAGATGGAAGTAAAGCCAGCCTATTAGGTTTATTTAATGTTTACATGATTTTATAGTAGACTTTAGGTATGAATATCCAAATTACAGAAAGATTTGTTATCTGGAAAATCACTAAAAAGGTCCTAAAAATTCTGGATAACAGGTTCTATACCTGTATAAAAAAAAGGCCCAAGTTCATTGTTTAACAAGCCATCATTTAACAATCAACCTAAGGGCTCTTACACACGAGCGTTTTTACCTGCGCTCCCCTGCGTTCTGTTTTGCTGCGTTCAGCCACAGGGGAGCGCAGGTATAGACACACTCAATTATTTTCAATGGGTCTGTACTCACACCAACGCATGTAGGCGCCGAACGCAGGTTCAGACGCAACATGCTGCATTTTTCCTGCGTTCTGCACCTACATGCGTTCTCGTGAGTACAGCCCCATTGAAAATAATTGAGTGCGTCCATACCTGCGCTCCCCTGCGGCTGAACGCAGCAAAACGGAACACAGGGGAGTGCAGGTAAAAACGCTTGTGTGTAAGAGCCCTTACAATGAGCCTCTTCATTTAGTGGCTCAACACCACAAAAACAACCATACACAAGGTTTATTTATTAAAGGTCGGATTTCAGTGGTTTTTGAGGTTTTTGAAACCACAACTAAACAAGCTTTAAAACCATGATTGTCAATGAATTTATTAAAAGATCCAAATTTAAAATGTGCAACAAAAAAGGGTAGAATGATGCAGTAAAAATATGAATACCACAAAAACCTCTAAAAATAAACCTTTTTCAGACAATTTCTAGTGAAAACAAATCTGAAAACCCTCTAAAAGTCCAAGTTTATTTAGAGGCTCAATACGATAGGGCAGTTCCCGCTATACAATCAGCACAGCTCCCATGGACTTTTACTTTGCAAAGTTAGGCATTAGAGGTATTTGAGGTTTTTACTCTTAATACATTTTGAATTTTTAGATACAAAGGAAACTATTAATTTTTCAAGATTCAAGGGAAAAAAAATGGAATTCGACTGTAGATGGGCCCCTAAGTCATATCCTTGGAATATGTTAGATATAGAGATTGATGGCCTATAATTAAATTGATTTAAATCTTCAGTGTATCAATCTCTGCATAATAAATGTTCAGTTGTTTTAAAGGAAAAGGAATAGTATTTTACACTTGGGGGTGCCAAAAGTTAGGCAGCTCCAAGTAACTACTTTTACTTACCTGACACTCCGGGCAGGTGCTCCTATCAGAAGAAAACCACACGGCCCAGGGTTATTCCATCGAGCACAGTGGGGAGATCCTCTTCCTGCTTTTTTTTTTTTGATTTTCACATTTCCCGGGGCAAACGAATGCGCAGTAGAGCGAAATAGCTCATCTTTTAACTATACTGCGCATGCGCAACCAAAGAAGCAGGAAGAGGATCTCTCCACTGTGCTCAAGGCAAGAACCCCGGCTAGTGTGGTTTTATCCTGATAGGAGCACTGGCCAAGCACTGGGTAAGTCAAAGCAGTTACTTGAGGGTGCCTAACTTTTGGCACCCCAAGTGTAAAATGCTTTTTCTGTTCATAAAAACAGCAACAGCTTGTGTATAACCGTACCCTGTGAAATACAACGTTTAGTTTCTGGAGGTTGGTTAGGTCTTGGGACGGGAGGAGGAGGCCTGCATACAGGCTCGTTGCATGATATGTCTTCCTCTACTGTATCATATAAATCATCTTGCAGATGATGGTAATGGTCTTCGGCTTCATTTGTTAAATCCACATTGCCTCCTAGAGAAATACAAGGCAAGTAATATATTATTGTACTTTATATTTTTGGTTCCCATGTATGTTTTTAGAGAACAGTGGCTTAAAGGAACAGTAACATCAAAAAATGAAATAGTTTGAAAGTAATACAAATATAAAGCAGTGTTTCCATGCACTGGTGCAACTGCTGTGTTTGCTTCAGAAACACTACTATTGTTTATATAAATAAGCTGCTGTGTAGAAATGGGGGCAGCCATTCAAAGGAGAAAAGGCTCAGGTTACACAGCCGATAAGCTCTGTAGAACATAATGATGTTATATGTTATTCGCTATTTAAAGGGATCCTGTCACGGGAAAAAAACATTTTCAGAAGAATTCTGCATTGAAATGCAGATGTCTACTGGAGCAGCACTATTAACTGATGTGTTTTTTAAAAAAACGTTTCCCCATGACAGTTTCCTTTTAACCTGTGCCATTTAGCCTTTTTCAGTTTCTACCATTGCTACACAGCAGCTTGTTTATATGAACTATAGTAGTGTTTCTGCAGCAAACAGATCCTTTTTACCAGTACAGGGCAACACTACATGATATTTTCATTACACAGTGTTCCTTTAATTACAGATTGCAAACATCCTCCAGCCACTGAGATGCTGGGTGATTTACAGAGCCTGGGGGAACCTCTACACAGGGATTTTTTTTTTAGGGGCACCAGCAACAGAATAAGCAGGGTGAAATTGCCTGTATAAGGAATCAACACCTAGCCATGAAAGAATTTTTGCAAAAGCTCCTGTACAGTGATTAAAACTATACAGGAGAACTTTGGGGCAAATTCACAAAAGCAGGAAGCGTCTAATGCGAGCACTAATTCGCCAGCGTGACGTCAATTTGTAATTTAGCAAATTCACTAACACAAATTTTCGCTAGTGAAGTAGATAGACTAGCGCGGCTTCGCACCCTAACGCCAGGCGAAGTTGTGTACTGACGAAGGATCGTAATTACGCAAATTCACTAAGATGACCATTTTACTGAACGTTACCACTTACGCTAGATGTAGGGTTGCCACCTTTTCTTGATAAAAATACCGGCCTTCCTATATATTTACCTTTTTTTCCTATTAATAACATTGGGACCAACCATCAAAAATACCGGCCAGGCCGGTAAAATACCGGCCAGGTGGCAACCCTAGCTAGAAGTTACTTTGCCAGGTCAGACCTGGCGAAGTTCAATACAATAGAGTTTGAAAAAAAAATGGAATTTTTTTTCTAAGTCCCAAAAAAACTCTGGCGTGTTTTGCCTTTTGTAGGGTGATAGTCTGAAAAAGAGCACATTTTTTGGAGGGTTACCCTCCTTCCACCCTACATTTCCTAACATATGGCAACTCAACTATACAGGGGGCACATGTAGGGCAATAGGACAACGTTATTTTATTTATTAAAGGTTTCCTGGGCTTGTGTAGTGTAATGTAGTGGCTGTAACATATACTTCTATTACACTTTGAAATTCACCCCGTATGCAAATTAGGCATCGATAGCGTAAATGCGATTTGCCTGGTGAAGTAACACTAGTGCATCTACGCTACCGTTCGCCGACCTGAGCGTAACTTCACACTTTAGTGAATTTGTGTAGCGCTATTGAAAATTCGCCTGGTGAAGTGCAGCGAACGTTAGTGAAAGCAACGCTAGCGCATTTTTGCCGCTTAGTGAATTTGCCCCAATGTGAGTAGAAAAGGAAGTTTGTGACCAGCCAGTATGAGAATAATGGAGTTTACTGATTCTGTGTGCTGAGATAGTAACCACTTCACAGAAAGCAGATCAAACAAATCAAGCAGAAAATAGACATGCATTCATGCATTTTTTTAAACCCATAATGCTGTATTTTCTCACTAATGTGGCAGCATTGCAGTAGTTAGGGAAGTGATGCAAATTGACTCAGCTGCACTTACACTTCAATGGTAATTGCACCTTATTCTTTGAATGCAATTGTGCTGTGCTGATTGATGCAGGCCACTCTGGGAATGCTGACGTTCAGAGGCGATGGTAGAACCAGGGTTTCCCTGCATCAATAAGTGCAACTGCTCAAAACTACGTGGAAGTGCAAGGCGCACATGATGATGTAAGTACCTTTAACTTTGCTTCAGAGAAGCAAACCAGAAGTGGCAGAACAATCGGGTGCAACAGGGTTCCAGAACTTTACATTTAGTTCCTATAGTGGAAGCAGCACTTTATCATACATTCTTTTGTTATGCACCACCTAGGCCCAAAAACTTTCTTCTCTTCTCTTGGGCTCCTGTTCTGTAATTGGGCAGCTGGCAATTGCAATGTCTCCCATAGACTCCATTTCATCAAAGTAATCCAAATTTTAAAAAATGATTTCCTTCTTCTCTGCAATAAACAGTACCATGTACTTGACCAAAACCAATATGCAATTAATCCTTATTGGAAACCAGCCTATTGGATTTATTCAAAGTTTATATATTTTTCTTGTAGACTTGAGGTATGAAGATCCAAATGACTGAAAGATCCGTTATCAGGAAAATTCAGAGCATTCTGGATAACAGGTTACATGCCTGTATACCATTATATACTGGACAAGCAATTTGATCTTGCAACTTTCTGCTGAAACTGAAATGTTTTTCTTCCTTAGGTCTTTTGCAAAACAACATATGAAATATAATGTATGTCAAGTTCCAGCTAGATATGGGAAATTATAAATGCAGGCATAAATACAAAATTCCTTGCCTGTATCAAAAGTCTACCGTCATGTTCTTTTTTTCATTGGTTTGTAGTGGGTTTTTTTATGATCATCACTAGACTGCAGTCCATATATTCTATATAAAATATCTTACCTTCCAAAATTTTACGTATTACTGAGTCTTTAGCAGTAATAATGTGTTCTGAAGATGCGTGGGCCTCTTTAGTTTGCATATCAACATCTAGGAGGAAATAAACTTTATTATTCTTGTTTAGGTATACATATAATCAAAATAATAAATGTGCCTTTTTTCCATAATCACAAGAGTAGTATGCTTTACATCTATAGGGACCAATAATTAGTTCTGCAGCTGAAATTACTATAAATTATATATACAGGTATTACAGCACACCAATGCAGTTGCATCAGGAACCAATTAACCTTCCTATATGTTTCTGTAGTCTTGTCCCCACGAATCACTTTGATCTAGACTGCATCTTATAATTGGGCAGGTTAGAAAATTTTGTCTGCCAATACACAGTAGTCCAGTTCATGGTTCATAGGCAGATGAGGAAGTGAGACAGAGGCCCTACACCTGTGTACATGTGTTCAGTCCATGGGGCAAATTAAGTAAATGGTGAATTTTCTCATCAGAAGGCTCTGCCACACTTCACACAACTTCATCAGATATTAATTCACATACGCTTATTTATCAAAATGTGAAGTTACGTCTCGACAGACAAGTGCTGGCGAAGTTTTGCTAGCATTACTTTTTTCCTAGCGAAACTTCGTTAACACACTTGTGCTTACGTCAGATAAACAGAGTGAGTATATATAGGTCCTATATATATATATATATATATATATATATGTATATATATATATATATATAATATATGTCTTAGTGATGTTGGTGCAAAAGCTTGAAGTGGCCACATATTATTAAAAATGTCTAAAGAAGCAAAATAAAGATGTACAGGGTCAGAATGGGGATCCGTGGCCCACCAGAGCTACATGCGCAGGCCACAAGAAAAAGATGTGGGTGTGGGCCTGGCCAGTGGGGCCCACAAGAGTAGGGGGCCCACTGTGTTTTTTCCCGGTGCCCCGCCGGACCAGTCTGACCCAGAAGATAAGGGTCTGTTGTCCTAGACATGAGCCCACCTTAAAATGTGGCATAAGCTTCAAATGATATCAAATATACTGTATATATATATATATATATATATATATATATGTTTTCTTTTTTTTTTTTTATATACAGTTACAACTTTTAAACATAATTCCACTTTCAAATATGAAAAAAAAGCCAGCATTTTGTCTTTGCCAGAGGGGCTACTGTAAGATGCCATAGACAGTCACTATTTATTGGGCTGCTGGGGAGCTATGTGGGCCTCTGTGTGTCTAAAATGCCAGGACCTCTTTTAAATCCTTGACCTGCTTTAGAGTAAGATTTGTGGCGTATACCTATAGTCTCTCTACTAGATGCCCATGGAAGCCCAGTCTGAAGATAAGTTAGGATGACATGTGATGTTAAAACGTCTATGGTTCCCTATATGTTCCCATAACCATGACTTAATTACTGATGCAGCAGTATATGTCTGCAATCTTCTGTGAACTAGTGACAGCTCACCCGGCGTTGAACTTCAAACTGAGGCTTGAACCAAGAAGTCTATAAACCCTTTTCAGGCATTTCCACACACAATCCCATTAACAAAACCCTTTCCTTATGACCACTAGTATGCTATGAAATGTGATTGTATGGAAATGTTTCTGGCAAAGAAAAGATCAAGCTTAGGTGTCTTCATGGAAAGGAGGAATGGAACCTGACATTTCCTATTACTAGGACTGATTTGTGAAATGCAATAGAACTGTTATACATGTAATCATTTAAAAGAATTCCCTGGTAATGTATTGGGGTACAAAGTTTTCCCAGGTCTAGAATGTCATTGTAACCAATGAGATGTTTGCTTTCAAGCAAGTAACAAGTAACTGTTGATTGGTATGTGTTACTGGAAAGTAGCAAAGTCCCTATTTATTGCCTTTTCCCTTTCATATCCTAAACAAATACACTTTATTTTCATTTGCATAAGGGTAATTTGTGATTACAGGTAGTTCAACTTTACTACCTCTATCCAACCACTGTGGTAGAATCAATGTCTTTCTTTTATCAGAATTGAGCTGCCTACTGATAATCATATGTTATTCTGAGAGACAATCACATTTCTGTTCGCATAGCAATCCAGTCATATCAAAGAATGTCTGGTTTCTAGCGGTTGCAATACATTTGTTTATATGGTTGCCATAACAATATGAATATGCCAATATAAAAGGCTACTTGTTCTCTATAGCCCCCCCAACAAAAGTTCATTTTTAGAAATCACCTAGCTATTAATGTTATATGCCTTTCTATGGAGAAAAGAAATTTAGACAAATGTCAGTATTAATGCATTCTGAACCTGGTAGAATAAGCAAAAGTCAGTCTGAGTAATTAAGTTTATGTACCACAGCTAGGAAACTAGTTTGACAATGCCTTCCATTGTCATGCATTTGTTTAAAAAACAGCACGTTTCCTCTAATGCTTCTTTGGCTCATTAATGAAAATTGTGCTCTGCTTGTTTTAAAGCCCAATACCCTACAAATCTAACAGACTCAGACTCCAAAATCTTGGTTTATGCCCATGGCAAGTTACCTGAGAGCTATTAGTGTGTTCCATTGGGATTCTAGCATTAAAAGGAAAGGTATACACTTACATTTAAATAAGACAACCTTAAATATTTTCTGTGACATTTCAATAAAAAAAAAAAAAAAAGGCTTTTCTCATTCTTCTGCTTTCAGTTAAGAGATAATGCATGTTGGATCAGGACAACTATTTTGCAATGTTTAGATATCAATATACAATACTTGGACACATCACATACTTAGGGTTGCCACCTTTTCTTGAAAAAAATACCGACCTTCCTATATATTTATCTTTTTTCCCTATTAATAACATTGGGATGAACCATAAAAAATACCAGCCAGGTCGGTATAATACCGGCCAGGTGGCAACCCTACACAGTACACATACTTCATGCTGAGGCTACTAACACACCAGTCACAACTCCTGAGGCTACTAACACACCAGTCACAACTCCTGAGGCTACTAACACACCAGTCACAACTCCTGAGGCTACTAACAAACCAGTCACCGTATTCAATTTCCAGCAGGGAGGAAGCACACCAGTTGGCAGTGTCTTTATACCATTTATTTAGCAGAACATGGCACAAGTTTTTGGGGATTAACCCCTTCCTCAGGTATTTCAACTGAGGAATGGGTTGAACCCTGAAAGCTTGTGCCAGTTTCTGCAGAATAAATCATCTAAAGGCACTGCCGAATGTATTGGTGTGTGTCCTCCCTGCTGGAAAGTGTAATGTTTGGATAAACTTCTTAGGCCAAAATACTGATATAGGCAAGCAGGTCGGAACACACATTTTCCCATGCTGCCACTTTTGGTACACAAATCATTCAAGATACAAACTAATTATGAGCTGTTGAATATGAAAGAGGAAGTATCAGCTCTATCCCCTTGAACCTCTGTTTGCATACTAACAGTTCATTAGTTCATTTTAACTTAATCAGCAGTGCGGAAGCTTTGCAAGGGCACAAAAATCCCCCATGGTTTATTTTTATTGCTTCCTTTAATACTAATGCCCTGAAGTGGTAAAACTGGTGTGTTTGCTACAGAAACTACTCTATAATCAAATTGCTGTGTAACAGTATAGTAGATAATAGATAAACCCTGTAGAATCCCACTGTTTCCAATAGAGTTTAACTGTAGTGATGGGCGAAATTCGCGAAACAAGTTGCGGCACGTTTTTGACACGTCACGTTGTTATCAACGCGCGTTGCGTCGTTTTCGTCGCGTCAAAAACGACGCGCGACTCGTTTTTTTTTTTTTGCAAATTTTCACCAGGCAAATTTTTGCTGGCGTTTCGCAAATTTATTCGCCAGCGGAGAATCGCGGGAATTCGCCGCAAATTCGCCCATCGCTATTTATCTGTTGTCTGCTGTGTAGCCTGTGTTTTTTCCCTTTTGTTAACTTTGAATGGCTGTCCCCATGGCTACACATAACTTTCAGCAAAGGGGAGCAGTCATAAACAAGAATAAGTTATTCCCATCTAATAATAATAATAATAATAATAATAATAATAAAACTGTACCTTGTACTTGATCCAAACAGATATAATTAATCCTTATTGGACCAAAACTAGCCTATTGGGGTTATTTGATGTTTTCATGATTTTCAGAAAGATTAATTATCCAGAAAACCTCAGGTTTTGAGCATTCTAGACAGGTCCCATATCTGTACCTCCATTCCCCTTAATGTCAGACAAATGCTCATGTCTGTGTTCTTTCAAAGATCTAGCAGTTTGGCCTATACATTGCTCTCTGATTTTTTTTGCATGTTAGCAGATAAATCACATTCTTAGAATGACTGTTTATATATTATCTGATGTGAAAGCTTTTATTAATTACTGAGGATGTGAATATTTTTGTCACAGATAGATAAAGGAGGTGCAGGGGCGATCCTGAGGAAGAAGCCGCCTGAGGCAGCTCCTGAAATGCTGACCCCCCCCCTTGTCGGCTTACCTGTTGGGGGGGGGCAGGAACACTAGTGTGGAGAGCACAATTGCGCTCTCTCGCACTAGTAAAGCTGAATTTCCGGTTTAAAAAACAGAAATTCGGCTTTTAAAAGGTACCAGGAGCGGCTTTTTGCTACCCCTGAAAACCTATGTGGTGCTGCTGCCTGTTTCTCAACTCGCCTCATTGGCGGACTGCCCCTGAGTAGGTACATGTCAGGCACCTTGTGGAGCCACATTTCTACATGCCATTATTAATGCTCTCAGATTACTTTGTTTATGTACAGTATATTTAACTGGCTTTTAATGTCCATCCCCCTCTTTTTTATTGGTTAATTAAGGTGCTATATGGATTGGTGGGTTTGGCTTATATATGTTGCATACCTGTGCTGTCCAACTTCTGTGGTACCAAGGGCTGATAATGGAAGCCACTCCTCTTTAAACCACACCTTTTAAACCACACCCATGTTATCTGAAGTACCTTTAAGACTGTGTCAATATTAATGGTGGTAGCACACCAAAAAAACTAATTGTTGGTGTTCACTGCAGGGATTTCACTCATCACTCATATGTGGAAAATGTCATACCCTAAGTCATAACCTTAAATATACCATAAACATACTCCGCCTCCTCCCACAAGCAGAGTAGGGCACACACATGGGAACATGGGATAGGCATAATATGGCACACAAGGAGCATAGGGCAGGCAGAGTATAGCATACGCAGGGAGCATAGGGCAGGCAGAGTATGGCACACACAGGGAGCATAGGGCAGGCAGAATAGAGCAGGAGAAAGGGAAACATATCAGTTCATATTGTGCTACATAAAGTGACACAATGCTGGTGCCCCTCCAGAAGTTTGTGTAAGGTATAAACAGGTGACAAATATGGTCAGTTTGAGGTGTGAACAGTCAGGGTTCAGTCAGGTGTAAATAATGCAGGAGCCAGTTAATCTCAGTACAGATACGTTAAGCTTACACAAGGTAAGAAATCTACCTGGGGATCAAAGCACTGGATTGATTTTGATGTCAATTTTAAAGTAATGCATATCTATGACAAATATAAATAAAAATGGTACTCTTATGAAGACTTTAATCTTCATAGTTGAGCATGGCCACTGCTTGGTGTTGCATAGCTGGAATACCCTGAATACTTTTTTAGTTGAATGGTCAATTACAAATTACAAAATGAAGGGCAAAAGTTTTTCCCAAGTCAAGACTTTTTTTTGTTATTGGTTACATTTTTTATTAATTTGAGGATGCTTACAGATCTCTTCTTCAATAGGAAGCCCCATGCCAGCCATTGATTCATACAGATCATCATCACAGCCTGGATTCAGAGAGCATTTCATCAACAGACCAGTGGAGATGTTGGCCATGGACTCATATGTACAGTCATCAACATCCTCTTCATTCATTAATTCCTCTTTTATGTGTGTCCTTAACATATCAGCAGTTTCCTTGGAAAGATATCAAGATTAATCACCACTTTTTAGAAAATCATTATTTTCCAGTAGGGATGCACCAAATCCACTATTTCAACCGAATCCATTGCTAAAGATTCGGCTGAATACCAAACCGAATCCAAACCCTAATTTGCATATGCAAATTAGTGAGAGGAAGGGAAAAGCCAGCCACGCACAAAGTTTTGTTTTGTGACGAAAGTCACATGATTTTAAGGATTCGGTTCGGCCAGGCACAAGGATTCGGCCGAATCCAAAACCTGCTGAAAATGTCCGAATCCTGGCCGACTACCGAACCGAATCCTGGATTTGGTGCATCCCTATTTTCCGGTATACAGGAGTTGCCCAGTACGCATATACACATAACCTACATCTTTTCTTGGTCTCTGCTTTAGGTTCACTTTTAAAATATTGTCATGTCATCATAGTGCTTCAATTTATCCATACAACCTAACTCTTAATTTATATCTGGAAAAAGGGAGTGTCTACTTTAATCATGGTTAATGTATTCAAAATACAAAAATGATTTAAAAAAAAGTCTCTATTCCCTGAGTTTTATAACCTTCACTGGCAGCTTTGATAATCATGAGACTGGTGCACTTTGCACTTCTATATTTGTCAGTATCTGAAAACTTGAATATACAATATTGATTTCACTTTTTTAGGGTTCTGTGGTTGCAAAATGGCCAGCAGTTTTTTTAAATTAAATTTAATTCAGACCTTATTTCTGAACCTTTCTGATTTTTTCTTTTTCAGAGTTGTATGCCCCCTTGCTGAATTTTCCTGCAGCCTAGTAGTTTAAGTAAATCCCTAGCCCTTAACATACAAGAACATATAAAAACAGCAATAGTATAATAGCAATAGTAATCAATATTTCTATATGCAATTATTTTAAACATATGCATACAATAAATAAATACTTGCTACTTTTATTAATTGCTACACGTTTGTTGTTTGTATACTAACAACGTATTCGTCAATAAACTGCCGGAGGTCTTTGAAGCCATATTTCTCTGCGATATTATTTGGGAAATCTCCACTTTTATTTGACACGCTATATGCCTGTAGGGCTCCAGGACAGGTTAGAAGAAGAGCCGTCAAATTTTTTAGCCCATATTTTGCAGAAAAATGAAGAAGAGTCGGTAATTCTTCATCTCTTTGATCTAGAACAAGTGACATATGCAGTTAGTGAAGGAATGCATGGAAGTGCTAAATATAAAAATCTGTTTTACAGAAAAATAATGTGCAGATATAACTTTAGATGCTGTTAATACATATATATTACATATGTACTTAAACTCACAGTGAAAAAAAATTAGATTATGACTGCAACAAGACAAGGGAAATGTAACGAAAAGCCACCAGATGTTTCGGGCCACAACTCCCATCAACCCCCACAGTCATCAGATGGCAGTGAATGTGGGAGGTGAAGTGTAACAAAGAGATACAAATGTAAAACGTTTATTCCAGAAATAATACCACTAATGCCTAAAGCTGTATATTTCCACCTTACATCCTTTGTACGTCTTCTAAATATTAAAGGGAAAAAAGCACTAGACACATTCTTTCAGTACTATATTACCAGGCAGTAACTGCTTTTAATGTTTTGCTAAATTACCCCCATAATCTGACTGATTAAAACAGATTAAAATGGCTGGGCAGAAAGTCTGTATATTTGCTGTGCTTAAGGCATCTATAAACATTTTTCAGTGTATTTTGGAGAAACAAAAAACTGTGGCAAACAAGCAAAATGGTAGGGGAGACTCTGCAGTAAGAAAACTTCACACATAATGAATAAAAAAATTGTCATTTTAAAATTAATGTTTAAAGGAATTGTTCAGTGTATAAATAAAAACTGGATAAATACTGTAGATCAGCTGTGCAAAATAAAAAATGTTTCTAATGTATTTATAATATAACATATATTACAAACGTAACATATAAAGGTTGGAGTGACTGGATGTGACTTGAGGGGGGCCACACTGGTCATAAATGTTGCTTTTGAATCTGACCTGCATTATAAGTATCATTGCAAACTAACTGTTATGTCCCATGTGGCCCCCCTTCAAGTCGTTGACTAAAGGTGGCCATACATGGGCTGATAAAAGTTGCTGACAGAGTCGGCAGCTTATCGGCCCGTGTATGGGGCCCTCTCACGGTCTTTCCCGGGCAGATGTCGATTGGGCAGGGTTAAAAATCCAGTTGGATTGCAACCGCATCTGTTCGTTGATGCGGTGCCACGATCCGACTGCCTCTTCCCACAAACAGAGTAGGGCTCACACAGGGAGCATAGGGCAGGAAGAGTATGACACACAATTGTTTATATTATGATCCGATTATTGGAACAGACCAATATCGCCCAACTCAATGTGGGCATGTTGGGGAGGGATTCGCTCGTTTGGCGACATCGCCAAACAAGCAGATCTCTCTGTGTATGGCCACCTTAACTCAGAGTTAGAGAGCTGCAAAGCAGGAAGTAGTGTTCTGGCTCTTACGTTAGACATCCAGTCACTCCAGCCTTTATAGATTACATTTTTGCCATACTGACTATATTAGAAACATTTTTTTTATTTTGTACAGCCTATCTATTTACCCAGTTTTTAATTTACACCTTTAAAACATTAAATCCCTGTAAACATTTTTCAAATCGCTGCATTGGTGATCACATGAATTTCTTGCCACAAAACAGGAAAAAATAGGAATGCGTGGGATAATGAATACTGTAACACTATTGAGCCCTCCAATATGGAAGAACTATTTTTTGACCAACCAATAATCCTTGGGGCAGATTTACTAAAGGGTGAAGTGGCTAACGGAAGCATCAATATGCTAGTCTTACCGCAGGCAGGGACTTAGGATTTACTAACAGGCGCAGGGTCAGACTGGCCCTGCAGGCCCCCTCTCACAATATTTACCGCCTACTGTAAAAAAAAAAATCTTAAAAAATTTTTCGGTGCCACACGGCGCTGATTTTTTTTCTGGCTGGGGCTGCACAGTGTCTCTGCCCATGTGCGCGCCATTTGCCAATGCGGCAATTGCGCATGCTTGCTGAGTGGCACCATTCATGCAAGCTAGTTAAGCGGCGCCATTCGCACTTATGAGCGGTGCGTAACAGTAGGGGGACCAGAGGGGGGCCCTGGACAGCAGTACCGGTGAGCCCCAGGCCCCCCAGTCTGACCCTTGAAGCTAGCGTTGCTTCTTACACTAACGCCAGGCGAATTTTCGCTCTGGCAAATGGACGCGAATCTCTAAGATACCAATTTTACTGAACGCTACCTCTATTGCCAGAATTGCCTTCACCAGCGGTGAAGTGTAATGGAGTGCATGGAACATCCTCTATCATCAGTTACTTAATTCATCATTTTTGTGTGTATTATCTTCTAAGTCCAAAAAAACTCTGGCATCTTTTCATTTTTTCAGGGTGTTAGGCTGCAAAATGCATATTTTTTTTTTCTGGGTCCCCGGTTTTCCCCATACATTTTCTACCATATGGCACATTATTTAACTGTGGGCTTATGTGTAGGGCATTAAAACAAGTCTATTGACTTTATTAAGGTTCCCTTGGCATGTCTAGTTATCAGTGTAAATGTAATGTTTTAGATGCACCATGTAACATAAATAGCTCCATTCCACTTTAAATTTCCTGCCGTATGCCAATTAGCCTGAAAACTAGCGCATCTTCCCTTTAATTTGTTCTCTCTGCTGAAGTAACGCTATTGAAAGTTAGCCAACGTCCGTCACCCTGTGACGTTACTTTGCTACTTAGTAAATTTGTGTTGTATGAGCAAATATTCACCTGGTGAAGTGTTTACGTCATTGGCAAAATGGCACTCTTTAGTAAATTTGCCCCCTAGTTTCATAGATTAATCCAGGCCTAATTGCTAAAACTGTGAAGGTGCTAAACAAAAATAAAAAAATCTACTCACTTGCACTTAAATTTTCTTCTTCAATTTGATTTATGCCAAACAAATGGAGTCCACTTGCTGGAATGTTGTTCTTTAATGATTCCGTCAGCAGCTTGTCCAATGCATCTATGCTGTAGGGCACGATTTTAAATGCCTACAAAGATATAGGCATTATCCACAAACCATACTGTACATTTTTTATTGCAAACATTTAAAATGCATGATGCAATTATGAAATGAGGATATTGTATTGCTCAATAAATAACCTTGTTGAAGGAAGGCATAGTTCCTCTGAAGAACGTATATGTTAAAAAAAAAAAAACATTTTGGGAAACAAAATAAAATACTGACATACTGTCCCTTTTGGTACACTTAACAAGTGCTCAGTCTGGCTCTATTGAAAGTATTATAATGAGCTACACATCCGAGTAAGCTGATTCTGCATAGATATATTAGTGATTCCCCTAAGTAACTTCAGAGGAAGGTCAAAAATTGTAAAACCAAGAATATAAATTCCTCATTTTCAATGTCTGACCGGAACAAACATCTTTCAAAGCTGTTTTATTTTATGATGTGCACAGTTACTGATCCCTTTTTCTTTTATGTTTGTACTTTAGTTCTTAGAGCTACTCCTACTGTAGAAAATGCTGTCTCTTTAAAATAATTTATGCAAGTTCTGTGGTCAACAAACACCACTCACCAAGGTGATATTTCAACAATTAACACCCTTAGGCTGGGGACAGACAGGCAGGCACACGCGGCGCAGCGATTTCCGGAATCGCCCGAAGTTACTTCATGAGGAAACTTCGCATGTGCACAGCGCTGGCGCTTTTTCATTTAAACTAGTGACGGACAGGGAGAAGGAAGTTCTGGGAGATTGTCGCCTGCGATTAAACGCCAGGCGACAGAATCTCCCCGAATCTCCCTGTCTGTCCCCAGCCTTAGGCAAGATGAGAGCATTTCCTCAAGCAACAGTGAGTGGCCGGATACCACGGGTACAAAAAGCCACCTTCGGTAACTTTGAGAGACCATATTTTTAAAAGAAATTTGGCTTGTCTAGTGGAGAGAGTGTAATAGTCCTCTCGCACTAGCCATGAGTCTCCCTCTGACCCACTCCAATGCCAAAGCAGTAAGGGTGGAGCAGATATGTACCTGGGTCCAGTATCTTAGGAACTAGACCAACTAGACCCCAACCTGCGTAATGACATCAAGCGCATGTGCACGTAATGTCACTTCCACCGAAACGTAACTTCCGTACCTCAACAATGAGGTGTACCCCTCACCCCCTGTGGGTTGCATTTTTACGTTTTATTTGGGGGGAAAATTACGCCCCAAAAGCTGCTGCCCTAGGCACAGGTCGTTGGGTGCCTATATCTATACAGTAATTACAGCCCTGCATGTGAGGTGAGGCAGCATTGGCGCTGCAAACTCAGAAACTCAATAGCTTGTTCACATGTTTATATATACAGCTACTATTATTTGTTTATTCAGGTAATAAAAGTGATAAATACTCCAGTTAATCCCATCATAACTAGAATATTCTGAATCCTTGAACAAAGTCCTCTTTGGCTCAGAAATTATTTACCAAGCACAGTGGCTCTAATAAGGAATTTGATACAAGGATACCTTATTTATTTCCTGGTATTTATATGGTGACAACATATTTACTCTTTACAGAGATTATATATGATTTGCTTAAATTTCTGGCTGAAATTATAAATGAAAGGTCAATTTTCAATTGAAATATAGGGGCTGATTTAATATTGCATGGAAAATAATTGTCCAGATATTTTTTTCCTGCATGTAAAATACATTAGAGAGGAAGCTTTCATTCAGAGTATAAATCTCAGTACAGCTGGAAAGCAGTGCTCCATAGAAAAGAATGGTATTCCACTGCTCAATGCAACTGAAAACATATTGACATACTGATATAGCCTGCTATTACACATTATTGATTTGAAAGAAGTGAGTTGGAAGCGACAGGTCCGGGGCGTAGGCACACAGGCCCACCTGAGGCAAGGGTGAGCACCATAGGTTTAAGGGGATTTTCCCCGACCTGTGGTCCATTAATTTTATGGGACTTGAGCGAACTAATT
>CM044444.1:25313462-25324339 GCA_024363595.1 Xenopus borealis
TGTTTCCTCGGAGTCCAGGAAAGAGAAATTACGGTAAGTATGATAAAATTTCCATCATTAATGCCCTAGGGACTCCCGTAAAGGTTTTTTTTTTAAATCATTGATGGTCAGGGCCCCCATAAGTTAAAAAAAATGTTGGCGCCAGGGCCCCTCTTACAAGTTAAAAAAATTGGGGCCCCAGAGAATATTAAAAAAAATATACTTGGTGGTAGGGGCCTGTAGAGTATTAAAATAATACATTGGTGACTAGGGCTTTAAACAGAATAAAAAAACACACATTGGTTTTCAGTAGAACTGAACTCATGGCCAGGGCTGCTCCGGCCACGAGGCAAGGTGAGAAACTCTAAGCCGCCTCTTGTAACTTTAAGAGCCAAATTTCCAGGTTTTAACCAGAAATTCGGCTCCGCTAGTACAGAGAGCGCAATTGCGCTCAATGCACTAGGGATACCACCCCCTTTTGACCTGCTCCAACACTGATTTATAAGAGCGGAGCGGGAAGGGGGGCAGCATCGGGGCTGCTGCCTCAGGTGGCGGCAGCCCCAGAAACAGCCCTTCTCATGACTTTAGGGCTCAAGTTCAAGTTTGGCTCTTTTCATGACTTTGGGTCTTTCAGCGGCTTCAGGACTTCAAGTTTGGCTCTTTTCGTGACTTTGGGTCTATCCGCGGCTTCAGCATTTCAAATTGGGCTCTTTCCATGGCTTCGGGGCTTTGGCAGTTCAGCTGTTTTCATGAGTTCAGAACCACGGCAGTCTGGGACTTTCAGAGAGGTGGCAAGTTTTCAGTGCTGCCACGGGGGCCCGGTTATTTCAAAAACTTAAGCACTGTCAGGCCCCCCTTTAGTCCTGGGCTGGGTACACTTGTACCCCTTTGCCCAAGCCCTTGGTAGCACTGTTATACAGACATACAAGTTGGTTTTGTTTTGCAGATAATCAAATGTTAATCTATAAATATGCAAATCAACTCCAGTTTCCAGCAGGAAGTACAAAACAGAAAAACCTTTAAAAAGAGGGCATATTTTTATTTGCCAACTTTCTATTTGTACACTACTTAAAGGGGTTGTTCACCTTCAAACAACTAGTTGTTTTCAGATAGGTCACCAAAAATAATTACTTTTTCCAATTACTGTCTATTTTCTATTTGTAACGGTTTTTCTAATATTGAAGTGTAAAGTGTCATTTTTCACCTTCTAAAGCAGCTCTGGGAAGGCAGGGTCGCAGACCCCCCCAACTGTTCTAAACTGATACATTTAATGGATACATGTCTTATCTTTGTCCCTGCTGAGCAGAATCTCTGGGTTTCATTACAGGCAGCTGTTAGAATTGATACAATAGTTGTTAATACTCCAGAGATGTTGCTGTGAAATGTATCAATTAAATATTGCAAAATTGTATCAGTTTAGAGTCTGCACCTGAATTACTGAGCTGCCAGACTCAAACACCAGACACCAACTAAGGGGCCAATTTACTAAATTCACATGTATTCATGTGAATAAAATCGAATTCGATGGAATATTTGATCGTAGGATCTATTCGATTGGTCGAATATGCAAATTAGTCATATTCGATCATCGAATAGTGAATGATCGAATGATCGAATAGATTCGAACTATCGAATATTCGATCATTCGATCAGCGAATAAAATAAAAAATTTTAAATATTCGACTGGCTACTTCGCCAGATTGGACCTACCGAATTGCAATAGAAGCTTATGGGAACCCTCCCATAGGCTTCTGGGTCCTGATCGAATAGGATTCGAACGATCAAAGTCTTCAAATCGTACAAATTATTTGAATGATCGAATGATTTATTCGACTGATCGTATAAATTATTCGACTGATCAAATAAATTTTAATTCGATTGTCGAATGATCGAATATCGAATAAAAAGTAGCCTAAAACTATTCGATTAGCATTCGACGATCGAATGCTAATCGAATATCGAATTTGGTCAAGCTAATTATGGGGAATAATAGTAAATTTGCCCCTATAATTTTGGAAAAACAGTAAAAGATAAATAATGGAAAGTTATTGAAAAATGTCTTTATTTCTGGGGAACAATTTGAAAACAACTGGACAGAAAAAAGTGTTTGGAAGGTGAACAACCCCTTTAAGAGATATCTATAGATATTTGCAGTAGAAAAATATTTTTTTTTTCTAAAAAAAAAAAAAACTCATCAAACTACTCACCTGACACATGAATTCAACTGGATTGGTTGCATTTTGTAGCAAGTAACTTAACTCCTCCATGTCAGTGTAATAACTTATTTTTGCCTCGCATATTTGTAAATCACCAGAGAAAACATTTAGAAATACTAGTCCTGATGGTAAGTCTGTGTAAAAGAGAAAAGAAGTGAAGGTGAAACTCAGACCCCCCACTAAACCCACCCCATAATACATAATATTTGCTGCCCAGCATGCCTGGCCTGGAATTTATAATAGACACTGGCATACAAGGATACAAAGGCCCAAGCAGCCCCATAATGCCCTATATAAAATAGCCCCTTTGCTAGGATTGCTAGGAAATTGCTAGGATTGCTAGGAATTTATATAGTCTTTTTCACTCTCTTTGTATTCTAAAATCTAAATAATGTTTATACTGTAATTCCTAGGTCCCTACTATATACTAAATAGTTAAGTACATTAGCAACTTTTCACTGTTTCATGGATATTATGAATAAAATTTAAATTGTATTATGCCAGTCTTTGGTAAAGCCAAAATCTCTCCTTTATACACCCACTAAATTACATTTAATATTTTAATGTTGCTTACCAGGAGCTTCCACCGTTAGAATATATTCATTTTGTAAAGTTGCATGCAGCCGAACAGATTGTCCATTTTGAGGGTTGAAATATACTTCATTTTTAACTCGACAATCAAGTTTACATTTGAAAATGAAATAAATTTGCGTTTTGTTCTGTAAAAGACAAAGGTGGAACCAGAAATGTCTCTGTATTCTGAAACAACAATAGCATTCTGTATTACAAGAACATGTCATGCACTGTTTCTGAGGTCTTTATGGTGTAATTGAAGCATGCTGAGACTATATAAGTACAGCTGTGTTTGGTTTAATGCAACTACAGATAAGACAGATCACATAGAATCAGAGGATAGTATATATTACAGCACAGTGCTAAAAGAGGCCTAATAGCATATAAGAACAATGCATACCTTTCTAAACTAACATACTAAGGGGCAGATTTACTAAATTCACATAAATTCACATGAGGGATTCGAATATTCGATCAAATTTGCAAAAAGATTTGAATTCGAATTTCGTATATGCAAATTAGGCAAATTCGACCATTGAATATTCGAATTCGAATGATTGGAATATTCGAAAATTCGATGGTCGAATACTTCCCCTTTAAATTTAAATTCGATCATCTACTTCGCCAGAATAAACCGAAATGGGGATCATTCCCTAAGATCGAATTGTGCTAAAAAATTTTGAATTCAAATTTTTTAAATTCCCCACTATTCGAATTTTTCATTCGAAATTTGGCCAATAGTAAATCTGCCCTAAATGTTATAGGGTTCCTACAGCATTAGGTGCAAAAGTTCTATACCCAAATAAACCATCATCATATGCAGTTGATTCATTCAATATTTAAAATAAGGTTACAGACCCCACAGTGGATCCTCTCCGGTTGCACACATATCAGATTTCTGTGGTTTTCCTGAAATGAAGTTGGTTGCAACTTTCCAACATGAGGTGTGGAGCTTCTTTTAGCCCTGTCATCTTCTGAATCTGTGACGGAATCAAACCCAGAATCTGAAAATTATACAGAAAATATATTTACTTATTTAATCTGTCTTGAGGTTGCATACATATAATAACATTAATGCTTTGACAGCGTTAAATATTCTTAAGTTCTCTTGTGCAGATGATGGTTATCTAGGTATTAAAGTAGAACTAAAAATTAATATGGCTAAAAATGCCATATTTTATATACTGAATTTATTGCACCAACCTAAAGTTCCAGCCTCTCAATAGCAGCAATGATCCAGGACTTCAAACTTGTCACAGGGGGTCACCATCTTGGAATGTGTCTGTGACACTCAGTGGGCTCTGAGCAGCTATTGAGAAGCTAAGCTTAAGAGTTGTCGCAAATTAAAAGTTGAAAATGAAATTGCCCTGTAGGGCTGATTATTAAATTCTGATGCTATTTGCACTGGTTTCTGTGCTGCCACGTAGTAATGTTCTGTATTAATAACTACTCAGACTTATATTGTGACATTTCTTTTCTAAGGGGCAGATTTACAAAATTCACATCCATAAATATGAATGATTTGAAATTCGATCAATTTTCAAAAGGATTCGAACTTCGAATATGCAAATTAGGTAAATTCGACCAGTGAAGTCAGTAAATTCGATCGAATCAAATGATTTGAATAATTGTAATAAAAATCTATTCGAATATTCGACTATCGAATTACTTTCGACTGCCTACTTTGCCAGTTTCAATCTACCGAAGTGGCTTTGGCGAATTTTGATTGAATTATAAAAAACCAATCGAACTGCGGTAAAATCCTTTGAATTAGAAGGATTTTAATTCCCTAACTATTCCCAATAGTAAATCTGCCCCTATGTGTACTGTATATTATGAGTGGGTCCCTAAACTCAGTAAGTGACAGCAACACAGAGCATGTGAATCAGTGAATCAGCAGAAAAGAAGATGGGGAGCTATTGGGGCATCTTTGGAGACACAGATCTTTACTGTTAAATGGCTGTGGTTGCCTTGGGCTGGTACAGAAGCCCAAAACATAATGCACAACATTTCTAGCTACTTCTTTAGTTAAGACTTCAAGGGACAACTACACCAAGAAAATATGAATATTTTACTGTACTGAACTAATTTATAGTATTTATGAAAATATAGATAAATGGAGGGCACACCTTACTAGCAAATGTTAAGGAAAATACATATACTGGAGGTGCAAAAAACCAAGGTCACCCCTACATTGAGTGACCAAATAATCAATATATCATACACTAGGGGGCAAATTTACTATTATTCCCCAAAATTAGCTCGACCAAATTCGAAATTCGATAAGCATTTGTCCATCGAATGCTTATCAAATTGTTTTAAGCTATCATTTTGCTCGCTATATGATTTCTTGATGAATTCATACGATCGGATACCGATCGTTCGATTTCCCGAAAAAATCGTGACATTTCCTTCGAGTGTCCGAAAAATTAGTACAATTTGAACGATCAAACGCTCCGATCGTACGAATGGTATTCGAGCATGACTTAGCATCAGAAGCCTATGGGGGGTTTAATCTGGTGAAGTAGGCAGTCGAATAACTTGTTGAATATCCGATCATTCGATCTATTCGATATTCGATGATCGAAGAGGCCAAATTTGCATATCCGATTTCACGAAAAATTTGTACGATCGTAATTCGATCGAACTTCGATCATTTAACGTGAATTTCGTAAATTTGCCCCTAGGTTATGCACACTCAAACAAAATCCAAATATAGAGGTGGCATCAAAATTAATTCTTTACTGTTTAAAACAATTTGGCAATACACAATTGCACTGGCAATGGCAGTGGCACTGGCAGTTTTATACAACAATAATTTACATAGCAATAGTATACATACCACCCAGAAAGTTTTAATGAAGCAAAAAAAGGAGCAAAATGTCTATTTCCAAATTGTTTTAAACAGTAAATAATTCATTTTGATGCCACCTGAGTTTATATTTGGATTTTGTTTGAGTGTGCACCTAATGTATGATATTTATGTTACTTATATTCTATTATAAGTACTGTAGGTGGGGTATTTGTGAATTTGTAATCTAATTATATACCTAGCAAGAGCCTAAAATAGAGTAGTTTCCATTTCTCCGTTCGTTTTTAAGAAAATGTGCAAAAATTTCTACAGCATATTTCATATTCATTGCACTCATGCTGCACAAGGGGGTGTACTGGCAATG
Organism: Xenopus borealis; assembly: GCA_024363595.1. Classification (NCBI taxonomy): domain Eukaryota; kingdom Metazoa; phylum Chordata; class Amphibia; order Anura; family Pipidae; genus Xenopus; species Xenopus borealis. The sequence continues at coordinate 25,319,407 of CM044444.1, forward strand.
TTCTTAGGTCTCATCAGGCTACACTAGCCTTAGCAATGCCACCTGAAGAGTAGGGCTTTAAGAGGAACCAAACAACCCACACCAGTAAAGCCATGGGGAAGTGGTCATGTTGAAAGGAACCAAAAATGCATTAAAGTGTTTAAAGTAAAACTGTCTTAAAGAAAATATTCTTGCTGTATCTAAAGTATTGTCTCATAAACCACAAAGTGGTAACGTACACTTGATTAAAGGTGAGTGGAGACATGCAAATCACCACTTAAAGGAACAGTAACATCAGAAAGTGTTTTTGAGTAAAGAATAAATAATGTAGTTTTACCCAGCACTGGTAAAACTGGGGTGTTTGCGTCAGAAAGACTATTATAGTTTATATAAAAAAGCTGCTCTGTAGCAATGGGGCAGCCATTGAAAAAGAAAAAAAGGCACATTTTTCAGCTTTGAATGGCTGCCCCATGGCTACAGAGCAGCTTGTTTATAAACTATAACAGAGTTGCTGAACTAAACAAACCAGTTTTACCAGTGCGGGGCAACAATGCATTATATTTATCATTTGTTGATGTTAATGTTACTTTTAAGTTTCACTTCAGCTAACTATGTTCCATATGTTCCATGTTTATCGCAATAAATATGGCCAGAAAATCAGAGCCATATTAACTTGTAGTGGACAAAAGAGGATAATGGCTTCTCGGTTGTAGGACTTTGCATAACCACAGAGAATAACCAGAAATATAATAATGAGACGGGATGAAAGCAGCCAAATATTTTACACTATAAAAACAACAAAGTTACAAAATATACACCTATCTTCAGTATAAACCAAATAAACAGGATTTTTGTTAAAAATGTGTTAAAAAAGAAAACAAACGCTATATTATATGCTAGTTATAAAGCACTAACAGCTCATTGTTTTCTATTCAACCTTATTATCTTTCCTCAGAGGATGAGTTCTGTATACATAAACCCCTGCTTTGCATGAGGTTTACAGATAGGATAATTATACAGAGGAATTAACTGGGAATGGCGATTTCCGGAATTGCCCGAAGTTGCTTTGTGAGGAAATTTCGGGCGATTCCGTAAATCGCAGCGCTGCGTGTGTATTAGCGCTGGCACTTTTTGATTTTAACAGGCGGCGGACAGGGAGAAGGCAGTTCAGGGAGATTGTCGCCAGCTATTAATCGCCAGGCGACAGAATCTCCCTGAATCTCCCTGTCTGCCCCAGCCCTAAGGGTGGTGGCACGCCCAACCACAAATCACTTCTTCTTTGTCTGACTAATCTTCCCAAACTGCCTTCCGCCAGCTAGAATGTAAATTGCAGGCAGGAGGGCGGTCTCCGAAGTCGCCCAAAGTTTCCTTGTGAGGCAACTTCTTTGTCACCTGGCCAGTATTTTACCAGCCTGGCCGGTAAGAATATTGCTTGATGCCAATTTTATGTATAGGGAAAAACCATAAAAATATAGGAAGGCCAGTGTTTTGTTTCCAGAAAAGGTGGCAACCTTAGTTTACTGGTCCTTTAATGAAACCGAATCTCAGTGGGATTTGGCTTAGTGCTGTAGATTAGATCTTCCAGGGAGCTGTTATCTTGTGTTAGAGAGCTGCTATCTGTTTACCTTTCCATTGTTCTGTTGTTAGGCTGCTGGGGGGGGAGGGAGATATCACTCCAACTTGCAGTACAGCAGTAAAGAGTGTCTGAAGTTTATCATAGCACAAATCACATGACTGGGGCAGCTGGGAAACGGACAATATGTCTAGCCCCATGTCAGATTTCAAAATTGAAATTCTGTTCTGTATATTTTTTTGGTAGACCGCTTGATTACGGAGTGAGACTTTCATAAAAATAGAAATGAACTAACAGAGACGGGTTAGCAAAGCAATTGACAAGCTAAAAAGAAACTCAATAATCACTGCATTGTTTAACTTAGATAAGAGGCGCCATACTTGTGATACTATACAGTACAGATAAAGTCAAGGTTAGAATATAACTAATCTAATTGTTTTTTGTTTTTTTTAATACTTACAGTAAAATACAGGAAGGAAAGAGGACATTTGCCAATCTACTACATCTAATCAGCAGCATAAGAAGGGTTTCTTTATTGTAACAGATGTGTAATTGTATTCGGAGGGAGGTAGTGAGTGACGATTGTGATGATTTAGGTTTAGGCTTGGATGCCTTTCAAGCAAAGTGGATTTAATGAAAGGGTTTGATTATTACATTAAAGGAGAAGGTTGTCTGACATTTTTTAATCATTTGTCTTTCAGTTTAGCTCCACAATAGCATATTAACCCAACAAGCAGTAAGTTGATTAATTAAAAGCCCCAAGACTTTTTTGTTGTCTTTGGTTTAACTGATTTCCAGGCATTTTCCAATTCATTACTTATCATTCACAATCATTACATTCAAAGAGATGGCTGCTAAAAACTAGCAACCATATAACAGTTTACATTCCTTCATTGCTACAGATCTGTAAACAGTTAAATAATGAGTTAATGTATGTTAAAGGAGAAAGAAAGTCTGTTAGCACTTGGGGTGCCAAATGTTAGGCACCCCCAAGTAATTGTATTGACTTACCCGGAACCCCTATCGGCAGAAAACTACACTGGTCTGGTGGTTTTCCTAGCGAGCACCATGGAGAGATCTTCTTCTGTTGTTTTCTTTCTTCAAATTTCCCAGGGCAAGCTCATGCACAGGAAAATGAAATAGCCAACTTTTTAGTTAAAGTTTGGCTTATCGCTCTACTGAGCATGAAGATGGAAGAAGATCTCTCCATGGTGCTCACTAGGAAAAACCCTGGGTTCCCAGGTAAATCAATACAATCACTTGGGGGTGCCTATCATTTGGCAACCCCAAGTGCTAACAGACTTTCCTTCTCCTTTAAATAATGGATTCACTATGGAAAGAGAATTTCCATATGGCCATAAATTAATTGGCTTAACAGTATTGTTCATCGGTTACCAGTAGCAGCTCCAGTTATGGGGCATGAAGGACTCCTACTAATGTCCATTGGGCCTTTATTCTTTTTCACTCCTAAGCAAAGCATAGTTTACATGGGGTTTTTGAGCATGGAGTTATTATTAACAAAAGCCACATTCTTTCCATAAGACATGAATGATAGATCTGATATATTTTATTACCTTTATGTTTTTGTCTTATGCCCTTTCTGTCAGCATTCCAGGAATCAGTGAGAGAAATGTTTTCACATTTTGTTTGATCTGGGAAGAACAAAAAAAATATGTCAGTTTGATATGATTATTATCCTCTTATTTGCATAGCACCGGCTTGATACACAGCTCAGTATCAAGAATGTTCACCATGCATGTGCTACCCCTTAAGTGCCTCTTTAAATGAGAAATAATATCATCAGATGTTTGCAAGTGATCACTATGTCCTACCTACTGATTGATATCCAGGGTTTACTGGATCTGTAGAGAACTTTGCCCCTCAAAACAGACATGAACTTTGAAACAGCCTTGGGAAGTGAGTAAGCACAACTGGGTCTGGGGTTGAAGCAGCAGAAAGGGATTGGGTTGTTGCGGGGGGCAGTGTGCTGGGAGGCTGGAGCGCCAATACCACTTGGCTGACTCTGATCCCTGGCATCTTCTTGCTAAATAGATTTCAGCCCTGGGTGTTCTTGACTCCACTCGGGGTTAATCCCTATCAGATTGCTGTATTGGTTAGCCCCTCACTTACCTTTTCTCCTCTGCATTCTGTGATTGAACGGTTCACTGAATGTTTCTCGCATCAGATGCTGCCAGTCTATTCCCTGCTTCCCAGCAGCTCTGCCTGCTAGCCTCAGAATTTATAACTGCTAGGAGAATACTTTGTCTTTTTATTTCCTTCCCACGTTAAAGCATTACCAACTTTTGGCTTTAGATAAAGGGATTCTGTCATGATTTTATGGTGTTGTTTTTAGTTCTAAATTACGCTGTTTACACTCAAACAACACTCTACAATATAACATTTTATTCCTGAACCAGCAAGTGTATTTTTTTTATATATAATATTGGTGTGCAGGTGCATCTCAGGTAATTGTGCCTGGTCATGTGCTTTCAGAAAGAGCCAGCACTTTGGGATGGAACTGCTTTCTGGCAGGCTGTTGTTTCTCCTACACAATATCACTGAATGTGTCACCGTGGGACCTGGATTTTACTATTGAATGCTGTTCTTAGATCTACCATGGAGCTGTTATCTTGTGTTAGGGAGATGTTATCTGGTTACCTTCCTATTGTTCTGTTGTTAGGGTGCTGGGGAGGGGGAAATAAGAGGGGTGATATCACAGTACAGCAGTAAATAGTGACTAAAATTTATCAGAGCACAAATCACATGACTGGGGCAGCTGGGAAACTGACAATATGTCTAGCCCCATGTAAGATTTCCAAATAAAATTTAAAAAACTCTGTTTGGTCTTTTGAGAAACGGATTTCAGTGCAGACTTGTGCCGGAGCAGCACTAGTAACCGATGCATTTGTAAAAAAAAAACATGTTTTCCCATGACAGTATCCCTTTAACTCTTGCTGTTCCTGCTGTATCTTACCTGGTAGCTTGTTTTCTGCTTAAAGCATTCCACTGTTATGAAATAATCTAAACAGTTTTACAAATTTTAACTGTAAACTATAACTATAATGTAATTTGTCTACTTGAATCAAACAATGTGCATCTATAATATTAGTTTCTGGAACAGAATGTCATCACATTGGATCAAACTGAAAAAGTGGGGAGGTTGATTTGAAATCAATCCACCGAGCTCGATGCTCAAGATTGATTTATAATAGATACAAATAAGGTACCACCATAATATATTATAGACTTTGGGACTACTGAAAAAGAATAGAAACTAAAACTGCTTTTGATAAAGTGAAGGTCTTTGACTAGACCCAGACAAGTGATTCATAGTCAATTGTTTCATCACTATGAGCTGCTTTTTTTTTTTTTTTTTTTTTT
>CM044444.1:25325818-25338228 GCA_024363595.1 Xenopus borealis
TATATATATATATATATATATATATATATATATATATAGTGAACCGGAGAACAGTTTGAAGGGAGTAATTTTGTATGTACAGCAGGCGTGGATTAATTCTAGAAAGTCTCACCTGGGGAATAAATAGGAGGCTGGATCTGCTAGCTGCTGTAGAGGGTAGAGTTGCCACCTTTTTCTGGAAAAAAATGCCGGCTTTACCTATTTATTTATCTTTTTCCCTATAAATAACATTGGGATTAACCATAATTTTTATAGTCCAGGCTGGTAAAATACTGTCCAGGTGGCAACCCTAGAGGGGAGTCTCTCAGATTGAGCTACACGCTGAGAGGGCTGAGACCTTTGTTCTAAGTGTTCATTTGGAGTGGCTGTTTATTTTTCCAAAAGGAACAAGGACATTGTAAAGGTACTGTGACTTTGTGGAATTGTACTTTTGTGTTTGGCCAGGAATGCCAGTAGGGGACCAGTAGTAGAGCGGGAAACTGCTCTGTGAATTAGTTAGAGCCCAAGTGTGGCAAGGATGTTTTTTTTATTTTATGCCCCTTTGCTCACAGAGTCTATATATGTGAACAATAAATGCACTTTGCCCTGTTAAAGAATTGTCTTTTTGCCTGATACATGTGTCCTGAGACACTGGACACGTGGGAATTTTAGCAGCCAGTTTTCTTTACATTATCTGAATATGTCTATCTATGTAAACTGGTACAAATTACTTTCCATATTATACCAGGGGGTCAACTACAATTTATGAGCAATGATTGAGTTCATTAACTTTTCACATATCAAGATTGTTAAAGGCAGGGCCGGATTTAACTAAGCAGTGCCCCAAGGCTGCTTGGTCAATTTACCGGTCGCTTTCGGTCATACTGGATAAGTCCCCAGTGTTTTAGATGCAGCAGGGCGGCATGTCGCCCCAAAGTTTTTGCAGAACTAAGATGCATTGATGTCCTTCACAAAGGTACTTAAGTCCATAAATGCTTCTATCACCATGTGCCAATGAGCCTTCCTAACCTGCTCTGATAAATTACATGCAAGAACATGCACAGACACAATTGATCCCTGTAATAAGCTAATAAGTGGAAGTAGGTTCAGAGTTCCAATGTAAGGCTAGGGCCACACAACACAGGCATTGTTTGCCTGTGGAGAATCTGCTGTCCAACTGCTCCTTCTCTTTTACTGCACTGCAGATGCAGCGGTTTTCTGCGCGAAATGCAAAACCTGGCTTTTCGGTGCTGAAATCCATAGTGTTTGCCTGTATCTGAGCAGAAGTAATGATTCCAGGTGCATGAGGTACAGCAGAAAAGGAGCTTTGGGTCAGCTATTTCTTGATCTGTGTTTTTCTGCAGGAATAGATCTGTGTTGGGTGGCCCTAGCCTTAGGGCATGGACCACGTGTAAATACGCATGAAGGGAGCGGAGGTGGCGGCAGCAGCAGGCGATTTTCAGCCAAGCATATTGTTGTGTCCATATAATTCAATGGGTAGCGGATGTTGTCCATATATGCAAGTCAGAAACAGCACAGAAGCTTGAGATCACTGATGGAATTATGCCGTCAGACCCAGTTGAGACCAGAATAATTTGTTTTCAAGCTTAGGCAATGGCACACTTGGCTTAGCGTATTTACACGGCAGTCTGTCTTTTTAAAAAGCGTGCCATAAAAACATGTGTGGCCATGCCTTTAATTTTGCTGCAACTTAGTGCATGGCTGTTTTTACTCTGTAATTGTTGAAGGATTTCAATTCACATGTGAACATTTGTGCTGAATAGTGATAAGCTTATGACTGACTTTGCTGGTGTTCTTTATTACAGTAAGTTTGGCCATAATGAATGTTCCCATTCACATGAACAAGCTGGCTTTGGGATTATCATATTGACTGGTCAATGACCATCTACTGTACACAGCCAGTCCCAAAGCCACTCAAGCCCAAAATACACACATCAAATGTTTGTGCTCCCATTGGCACACTTTATTCTTTCTTCATAATCACTATAGTCCTGTTAATTATACACCAGAAAAAGAGCACATTGTTGTTGTGGTTGTTGCAGTACCAGCTGCAGTACATAAATATTTCTTCTTATGGGAACTTCCAAAACTTAAATAAGTTTCGTGATTGCATTTCCCAGCTCTTATGAAGCAACAGTCGAGATCCTTTATTATGGGTAAGAAAGAGGTAATGAAACCAGAGCCTGCTGAATCTCATATGAGATGTACAAAGGAAATTACAACAGATATTTAATACGCAGAGTAAGCCCTTGTACAATCCCAGATTTCTGAGTAAATTTCACAGTTAGCAGAAAAGAAAGCACTAATACTGGAAAGTTTACCTAGGCAATTCAACAATGTCTACATCTTTGTTACGCATAGGTAACACTACATGCCACATTTACATAACTGCAAAAATGTGCAGCAATGTTCATCTAGTTTTTAATTCCAGGAGGTAAATGACTTCCTTGGGAAGAATGGCTGACCATGCTTCATATATTGCTTACAGCCAGGTTATGGTATGAAGTCAGTGTGGGTGTCATTACCACAACAAATTCTACCCTCCCATTTTTGTTAGAACAGTAACAATTGTGAGCTACTGAGGCATGATGCAGCATTCTTTTTCAGATCAGGTTGAATGCTCTCATGAACTGGTGCAACTTGCTTTTCTGTTCAAGCACAACCTCAGCCTTTCAACTTCTTGAGGGAGGGAAAATATCCTGTTGGTTCATTCTGACTATATATTTACATAGCTCAGTCGGCACTCACCAGTCCCAGAGACTCAGCCGGTTGCTAAGCATAAATATTAAAAGCACTCACAGCAACAATAAATAAACGTGTTTCAGTGCATCTTTAATTTTGCATGGTGCATCAACGTTTTTCGGTCCACATGGGGCTGTAGTCAGGATAATGACGGGAAGTAAGCTAAACATTCAAATACCTCCCATACCCAATCAAAATACAATTCCAATTAATGCATCACATAAAAAGAAAAAAAACCATCCACATCACCATATAACCAGAACCTGATGTGCTCACCCTCTAAGGTCAGGAAATCACATAATACCCAACTGAAAATCCATATCATTTCCATAATTCATAAAACCATACAGATCTACAAATTTCAATATCAAAATGTGCCAGGAATCCATAGTAATACATTCCAACCTTAATAATGAGCTGAAGTTTAAAGTGCAAGAATATCTAAAAACATCAAGCTAGGAACCATATTAGTATATATATATATATATATATATATATATATATATATATATATATATATATATATATATATATATATATATATATATATATAAAATGTACACTCAGTGTCTTTCTGACATTTTAAGTTGAAGGCTTAGGTCACATCTTAAAACCAAACCTATTTTAACAAGTCTCCTTATCCTCTAATGTCTATTTTACACATATATGCTCCTTTTAAACCCCAAGCTCTTTACTTACAACTTTTTTATTGTATATTAACATTTTACTTTTCATTATTAAATATTTATACAAAGACACAAGGGAAACCTCAATTTTACATACCCTGATTTATGTTTTCCCTAATTTTACAGTCAGTCAGTTCCACCTATATATAATGCATAATACATTTCCCTGATTTTGCATTTTCTGGATTTTACTGAATTTTTCTCCTGGAATTGTAAAATGGGGCTTCCACTGCATTATAAATGACTACATATAACTGGAAAAGAAATAGCTTGCAGGCACAATAAATGTCTTTTAAATACACAACCAAAACAGTACAGATCTCCAGTGTAGGATTACAAATTAGGAAGGTAAATAAATCAAGTAACAATAGAAATGAAAGTATCTTGTTTCTTGTCCTATGAGTCCCATGTTAATTTATGAGAGTTAACTTGAACAGCAAGATACCTATGTAGGATAGCTCTGGGTCTAGATAGTTGAAAGTATAAGTATGCAGGACCATTGTAGATAATTGAAACATTGCAACCCAAAAACCACCATACATTTAATTTTCCTTTAATAATTGAGATGCAGCTGTCAACTGAGTCACAACGGAGGCCAAATACATTGTCTGCAATGCAAAATGCAGCAGGTAAATAATTCAGATTGCCTAATTATACATAAATACCTTCTGTAGGAATTTGGGTCAATTATCTGATCCAAGTAATTTACCCACTGCGATTTAAATTGTGGCCAGGAAGATACCACATGTCAGGCTCTGCTGGGATTTGAGCCAGGGACCATTGGGCCAGGTGAGCAGCCTGTAGGGTTGCTCACTATAGGTTACCTGGCCTCTGCAGCCCCAGCCCAGCAGCAGCCTGATTGGTAGCAGTCAGCCAATCAGAGCTGACTCTGTCCTATTTAAAGCAAGCCCTCAAAACACTCTTTGCTGGAGCATTGGTTCCCATCATAGCAGTGTGGCATTGTCCCTTGCTACAGGTTCCCGTTCAGGTCTCCTTTCTATTCTGCCTTACCTTGTCTTGTCTTGCCTTAACTTGACTGAACTCTCCATGTCTTGTCCTTCCTGTCTCTGAACCTTGTCTTGTCCTGATCTGCCTTTCCTTCCCCTTCCAGTTCTGCTCCATTCCTGCTCTTAACCTTGTCTTGACCTTGCCCTGCCTTGCTTTCCTTGCTATTCTGTATCTTGCTCTGTTCCCCACTCCAAACCTTTTACTGCCTTGACTGTGAACTGACCTTGCCTTGCCTGATTTCTGCTTCCTGTTCTGCCTTGTTCCGACTGTAGCACAACTTCTAACCCTTACGCCAGGTGAAGTTGATGTAATGAAGGGATGTAACTACACTAATTCACCAAGATGCAGATTTTACTGAACATTACCTCTTGCGCAAGACTTGACTTCTCCACCTCAGACCAGGCAAAGTCCAATAGAGTATATAGGAGTTTCTTTAAAAAAAAGTAGAAAGTCCCAGAAAAAACTGGCATCTTTTACTTTTTTGAGGGTGATTGGCTGAAAAACCATACATTTTTTTTTTAGGGTATCCTTCTTTCCCCCTACATTTCATAACATAGGGCAACTCAACTATACAGGGAGCACATGTTTAGGGCAATAGGACAACTTTATTTTATTTATTAAAGGTTTCCTGGGCTTGTGTAGTGGAATGTAGTGGCTGCAGCATATGAGTCCATTATACTTTAACTTGGCGCTGTATGCAAATTAGGCATCGCTAGTGTAACTTCGATTTGCCTTAAGAAGTAACGATAGCGCAACCTTGCTACAGTTCGCCTCCCTGAGTGCAACTTCTCATTTTAGTGACTTTGTGTAGCGCTGGCGAAACTACACCTGGCGAAGCGTGCCGAAGCTGTCACTGGCGCAACTTCGGATCTTAGTGAGTTTGCCCCTCACTTTCCTCCTGCTGCCTCAACAGCGCCCCCTAACTAATCCTTGACACCAAATGATGCCCCTCACATCCAGAAAACCAAACGTTTGGAGCTTCTACTCTCATCAACTAGTGACTGACACTTGAGGAGGACCATTTATCAAAGTCCACATTTTTCTCAATATTTTCTGAAAACTACTCCAACCAAATCCACACTGGTTTTTCTTTTTAATTATTATTCCACTTTCCCGAAAATTTTCTTTGGGGGGAGATAACCCAAAACAAAAAGGTGAAAAAAATTTATTGTGCAAATTTTCAGCTTTTTTGCCCGAAAACCATGGATCCTTCAGATTACTGCACAAAACCAAGTGCAGATCAAAATATCTTGGGAACTTCTCCCATTGATTTATATGCAACCTCGGAAGGTCTGAAATGTCAGATTTTCAGATTCACACTTTTTCCATTCTCTGGGTATAATAAATCCATAAAAAATGGTGGTTGTTTTCCCACTAAAATTTTTTATTTTATGGTAAAAAAAAGCAAGACTTGCAAGACTGGATCTGATGTAAATATCTCAAGAGCTGGAGGGTTGATATCTAGACAGCACATAATAGCATCATTTGTTTTCCCTCAAAATTAGGTCAGGGTTCTTACAAAGCCTGTAACTCTTTCTTTTCTATCTCTTGCACTGCTGCACTTTGCACGTGTATTAGTTTCACAGTTGATAGAAAGCTCAATAAAACATATCTTGTATGCTTTCAGTGTATCTGTATATGCCTGTGTTGTTCCATCACCATGACTTTTTATGATTCTAAGTAAAGGTCTCACTCAATACTGAGCCAGCTGAGACACATAAGTATAGCTCTGCATTACAAATATTTGATTTGATATCCTAGATATGTATCGTTGTCAGGTTCTGAAACTACGGTAGGCAGAAATTGCTTTAATTTTAATATTTCACTTCAAAAAAAGCCAACTGCAATTTCTTTTTTTTTTTTTACTTCTCTCTTATTTTTTATTTATTTTCAGTTGAGCATTTCAAGAGATCTGCAATTTCTGCAAATGAGTTTTGGAGGAGAGATGACATTGCACCTCTAGGAAGCCAATGAAAGATTTCCTTAAGTAATTACAGGAAAATTAGTGAGTAGAGCAGGGGTGCCTAAAAGGCAGATCGGGATCTACCAGTAGACCTTTAGTTAGTGATCAGTAGATCTCAAGACTCTGTCAACAAACTGTCTGTCTAAATAACCCTCCTATTTCATACTATTCATTGACATTATTATGTTAAGGTTACATAAAAAATAAATGTTTAAATACAATAATATTTAAGAAATATTTTTCAACAGAATGCTACCAATTCCTTTATGGATATAGATCATATTGGGATAACAGCACTTAGGGGCAGATTTACTAAGAATCGAATTCAAAATTTGATTTTCAAAGTAATTTTGGGCTACTTCGACTATCGAATAGCCCAAAATTTGATTCAAATTGAAAAAATTAGAAAATTCTAATTTCAAAGTACCTGCCCTTTAAAAATCCTTAGACTTTGACTATTCTCCAGCTTAAAGTTTCTGAATTGCCATTTAAGCCTATGGGGGACCTCATAGAACCTGTCCTGAAAAACATTCTAAATTCCAAGAATTAGAAGGATTTTGGGGAGAATCGTTCAAATCGTTTGATCAAATTGAACGACTCGAACTTTTTTTTTAATTTGATCGAATATTTACTTATTCCATCCAAATAGGTCAATTTTCAATCAAAAAAGCCCTTTTTCAAGGTTTTTTCACTTCGAAATTTCGGCCCCTTAAAGTATACCTTGCATTAGTAAAGTATGGGCACTCCTGGAGTAGAGAATATTTTTCTTGTTTTATTTCGGCAGTGCTGTATTCATCAGTGAGGGGCTGGAGACATCTAGATGTCTCCATTCCTACTTCCATCCCTAACTTGCACATGTGAATGCAGAGCACAGCAACGCATCGAGCCACAAGTCCAATGTGAATGAGCATTAAGGGGGTGTGATTTTGTGCCTGTTAGGAATCCTGCACACCCTTTGTGTTTTTTTGCCTTTGATAGTAACCCAGGCAAACTCTGACTAGTAAAAGATTGCTATATGCTAACATCATCAGTAAACTGACAAATAAAGGGGATCTCTGCCCATGAAACAGCTTTTTCAGTACAGTATACAGTAACTCGTTTTCAGTGGCTTTAAACGCATTTTAAAAGGTTTAACCATATCTTTCAGTTCCCTTATTTAAATTGTGCTGACTTGTTTATGTAGTGCTTTTTTTTTTTTAGAGATTAATCATCATTTTCATCAGCCCTTGCTTTAGTGGAGCTTACAGTCTAAACTCCCTTGTACCTTTACACAGCACATCCTATGGTCCATTCCATAGGAAGCTAATTAACTTCTCTGTATATTTTTGGCATGTAGGAGGAAACCCATGCATACACAGGTGGAGCAAACTTCTCCAGATAGTACCAAGGCTTTGCAAGGAAACAGAGCCACCATGCTGCCCACGTTGCTTCTACCTCTAGTAATGTAAACATGCATGCATTCCTATAAATGTAGTTATCATTAACTCAGGCCACATAAAGATGTAAGCATAGTCTGGTTTGACATGGATAATATACTTATTTACATGCTCTTGATTCCACTGGTTTCACTATGAGTTAGAAATGCACAACCAAAAATTTCACTTCCTCAGGCAGAGAATGAGAATACGGAAATGTTACTGTAACACCTCTAAACAAACAGACCTGCGTTCATTCTAAAGAAAGATAAATTATCTGATAGCATGCCTAAGCTGTACGGGGCCAGAGAAAACACACATATATATATAAAAGGCATCCATGCTAAATATTCTTTTGACAATACTCTTTTGGCAAATAAAAGAGAACTGGACATTTCTGCACAGATGTGCATTGTTTAGACACAGAATGTTATCAGTGTTGTGCATTGAGATGTCCTCTGTTAATATTGATTGTCATTGATTCATGCCTGTGAGTACATTAAGGCCATTCTTGAAAGTCATTATTTTGAAAGACGTAATAAGCACTCTGTTTAACAGCCATACCAATAAAAGTATGTGTGGGCTCCCTTTAACAGTAATTGTCACAAAGTTTGACATATGTTGGATGTGGTAGTTAAACAGGTTGTTCAACTGTTCAACTTTTATTGTGTTATACAGTAGAATGTTTTATTCTTAGTAAACTTTTATTTGGTCTTCACTTTTATTTTGTATAGTTTTTTAATTATCTGCCCTCTTCTGAATCTTTCACACTTTAAAATGGGGGTCACTGACCCCAGTAACCAGAATCAAATTCTATGCGAGACTACAATTTTATTCCTAGTATTATTTTTTTTTAACTTATATTTCTGTTTAGGCCCCCTCTTATTTATAGTCCAGTCTCTAGTTCAAATCACTGCCTGTATTGCAAAGTATACTGGACCCTAGAAACCAGATAGCTGCTGAATTTCCTGGACTGGAGAGCTGCTCAACAAAAAAAGCAAAATAATACACAAAAATGAAAACCAGTTGCAAATATTCTTAGAATATGAATGTCTACATCATATTCGAAGTTAATCTTAGGGCAAACCACCCCTAAACCACAGCTGAATGGCCATAGTTTGCCTATTTCTAATATAAGCTGAACTATCCCTTTAGAAAGCTGGGAGTGAACTGGGTGATATAGTGTCTTAAAGGAATGACAATATAATGTATTGTTGCCCTGCACTGGTAAAAGTTGTGTGTTTGCTTCAGAAACAATACTATAGTTTATAGAAACAAGTTTCTATGTAGCCATGGAGGCAGCTATTCAAGCACAGGATACACAGTGGATAGTAGATAAATTCAGAAAAATCCCATTGTGTACAAAAAAGAGCTTAACGGCTGTGTATCTTGTGCCTTTTCTCATTTTTCAGATATGAATGGCTTCCCCCCATGGCCACAAACATGTTTATATAATCTATTGTAGTGTTTCTAAAACAAACACACAAGTTTTAAAAGTGCAGCACAACCAGGCCCAGATTTGTGGAAAGGCCAACAAGGCCCAGGCCTAGGGCGGCAAGATTTCAGGGGGGCGGCATGCTGCTCAGCCACATCCACATTGGTTCAAAAACACTGGGGATGTACAGGAGATACAATTGTTTTTAAAATTTCCTGTGCACCAATTCCCTTGCTCCCGATAATGAAAATTTGCACAAAAAAAGGGAGAGGACAGGGGAGGCTAACGGCAGTGGGCCTAGGGGTGCCCACTATATAAATCCGGCGCTGAGCACAACAGTAAATTGTATTTGTTTTACTTTAAAAGACTTGAATTTTTGGTGTTACTGTTTATTTAAGATTGGTGGCATAGGCAATATAGTGCCCTGCATTCACTACAGTAAAGCTACCTACTATACCATAAATTATTACTGAAATCTGCAACAGGAATGATAGAATGATTATGCCTTTGTGCACCTCTTAAATTGTGCACAAATGGTGTAGCAATGTAGCACAGTCTGGAACATTCATAACATGAAAACAATGTTTTAATTCATGAAATGGCAGCAGTGCAGGTGGCAAGACACAAAAAAACACATATTCAACGAAACTCTGGGATGGAATTCATGCATTATGGTTAAACATAAATGATAATTGCTCATATATATATATACTGTATATATATATATATATATATATATATATATATATTAACTTGGCACTAGTTTATAGTAATGAAACCTTAGTGGGCTTATGTAATAAAAGCTATCACTTTAGTAACCAATTACTAAAGTAACCAATTAACAGGCAAAACTTTGGCAGTAATAGAGTAAATAGATTTGTTGCAGTATTTACTGCATTAACATAAACAGCAATGAAGGGGAAAAAGAAGGGACACAATCGTCACAATTTACACAACATTCTTACTTAATAGCTTGGGTTTTTCTTGATTTGCTAACTGCAGTGAAAGTCAGTACTTGCAAGAGGAAAATGAGTTTTTTTTAAATGGTTAATAAGAACTGGTTAATAGAAATGGTTAATAAGAACTGACAACAAATTATTGCATTCTAAATGAGTAACATATTAGGAATAGTGTGTAGAAAAAACATGGCGCTAACTCTTTGACTATACAGGTAAACTAGGCCGAATAAAAGATAAGTCTATTAAGTCTCTAGAAACACTTAACATTAATTTACACTATGGGGCAGATTTATCATCGATCGATTCGAACAATTTTTTCGATCGATCAAATTTTTTTTATTCGATCAAAAATAAGTAAACCCAATTCGGTCGAATAAAAATTTAAAGGGGAAGTACTTCGACAGTCAAATGATCGAATATTCGAATGAAATTTTATCGAATTTACAAAATTCACTGGTCGAAGTGGTCTTCAAAAACATTCGAAAATTCGAATGTTTTTGAACATTCAATCGAACGTCGAATCCTTCATGTGAATTTTGTAAATCTCCCCCTGTGTGTTTCCTAACTGCAATTATCAAATGGCAAAATGACTTACCATGACAGATTTTCTCTGTAACCGCTTCAATATAGAGATCAGAGTCATCATCACTGGAAAGCTTCTTCCATTGTGCCCAGTCTTTGAAAATGCATGAGAAATCCTCATCTGTTACTCCACAAAAGAGAACAAGTATTTTATTTGCGGGAGTCAGAACTCTCTGTAAGTCAGCCAGGACAAGTTGGTTGTTAAAACTTTCTGTCAAGTCTCCGGATAAGAGAATCACTATGCATTTACTGGTCCGGAATGTGAAAAAATCTTCTTGTTCTATTGGATCCTCATTTATTTCATAGCTTTCAGTCTGTAGATTTTGGAGTTCATAGCTTGTTCTGAAGAGGTCCTTTAGATACTGGCACCATGTTAATGCATCACAGCCATGGACTATGAGCACATCACAATCACCTGCAATAAAAAAAAGTGATAACTTCCTGACAATTCTCAACATAACGGCAACAATGCCCCATTTTTAAAAAATTTCCCTTCTTGCACAGACAATCCCAGATGTACAGTATATATGTAATGAATTCATTACAAACCATGAACAAATCATTTAACATTATAATGAAATGGTGCTTACTGGGATAAACCACTTGTGCTTGAGACTGACCAAGCTTTTACATAGTCTTCTTCAGCCGACCACCAACAAACAAACTCCCTAGGAGCCACCGAGCTAATAGACATTAAACAGATGCCATGATCTGTGACTCTTAACGCCACACCAATAGAAATTTTTTTTGTTTCTCACCTTAACTGGATAGGGGTATCTTCACCCTTTTCATTTGGTCACAATGTTTATTATTTAATTTTTTTTTGTAATAACCTTTACTTTGTAAGCAATGTTCGAATTTTGTATGTGTATTTCTGTTTTAAAATTCAAATAAAAACAAATGAGAAAAGTTTTTGCTAAATATCCCAAAGATAAAGCTGGCCATAGACGTAAAGATTTTTAAAAGACCCAATGGTTATCGTGAGACCACGATTGTCTCAAAACGATTTTTTAAATGTCCAATGCGTCCATCAACTAAAAAGACCATTTCAGGTGATATTGCCAGCAAAACTGAAGGGTCGCTGTCTGCTTGGCCCTGTAAACATAGGTAGATTGCATGGGGACTGATAAAGATTTTTTAACTTGGCCGATCAATTTTCAGACCAATGTCGGACGAAAAATCGTAAAATGGAGGATCGCTTGAATCCCACTACCCACACGATAATTTGACAGATTGGTCGGACCTTGCTAAAATCGGTCGTTCGGCAGAGAAAGATCTTTGCGTCTATGGGGAGCTTAAGACTTAGGGGGTCATTTACTAACAAATTTCAATTTTTTCCACAAATCTCTAAAAAAGTTGTGGTCTTTAAATATATTTCTAAGAAAACTGAACAAATTTGAGATTTATTAAGTGACAAAACCATGAAACATCTAAGATTTCTCCAGGTAAAAGTAGTTGAGGTGCAAGAGAAGTTAATGAGAGCTGATCCTATTGGACCACTTTAAATCAATGAAGACTTTTCGAGGTTTTTGAGCACCTCGTTCAGGGCTTATTTGTACTTTTAAATTTTTTATTAATCTCACGATATTGTCTTCGAGGGTTGTTTAATAAAACTTGACT
>CM044444.1:25338238-25413968 GCA_024363595.1 Xenopus borealis
ATCTGTTCAAGCTCCCAAACTCGAATCCCCTTAATCTACCAATAATTTTTCTTGAAAAAATCAGTGCGTAAAAAAACGTTGCAACAAAAATAGCTCAAAGAATTTGACTTTTTCTAGTTGTCATCCCTAAAAACCAGAATAATTTTCATTATTGAACAAAAACCAGCTCAAACAGCACAAAACTATTGGGAGACCTGAAGGTAAAAAACATGTTGTCCAAGGGACCATCTCCCATTGACTTCTACATGATTTTGTGATGCTTTAGTATTTTTGGACTCTGATTTTTAGCAGCTTTGGAGCATAATAAATCTAGAAAAATTATAGATGTTTTTCCTCACAAAATTCAGATTTTTTTACAACTCTACTAGAAAAATGTGAGGCTTCATAAGAAAGTCTCTTGCAGTTGGTGAATTTAGTCGTGATTTTAAAATCACTAAAATAAGCCTCCAAGCATTGGTGATAATTTGTTATATATAAGGATAATTACAGACCAATACATTCTTTTTTTTTTTTTTTACTATTTTTGGCAAACAAGATAGTGAGGGGAAAACCACAGAAAAGTTACAGTAATCTCTCCAACAAGAAAGAAGAAACTGCTGCGTAAGTTTGTGTGTGTGGGAGGAAAGCCCACTGGCCTAACTGTGGTTTTGACTTTTTACATTGTGTGACAATATATCAAATATTTCCTATAAAAGAAACCAGCGCCAAAGGCACAGGAAAAGACAAAACATAGGGCAATATTGTTTGGTATTGTTGACCCTTTATATGGTGCTCATAGGGTTAAGTTTATACACCACACTATGTGCAACCCTTTCTTTTCCACCAACACCTTATGTGATATAAATATATAGCGTAACTCTCCTTGTGTTAAACTCTCGGGTGGGTACTCACAAACATAACGTTTTTAGTTGGCCTGTTACGGATTTTGCTCTCTTGGTAATGTAACACTTCTCTCAATGCAAGCTAAGGAGTAAATGCGGCAGCGATAGTGTAAAAAAACCGTTTTAACACTTTAAAATCCAAAATAGTTATAATGCACTCACATGGCAGAACTACCGCAAGGACCGAAAACAAATGGAGTGCTCCAATCAGAAGCACTCTGTGTGGACTTTTATCACTGAGGGCTGGTCCCAGACAGGACATACTTATAATTTGCATTCTAATCATGTGCCAGCCCAGATGTCTTGTGATGCTTCTCGCTTTGCATATCAAATTTTCCAACAGGGCTCAAAAGCTCATCTCTGACATTGTATCTTGTTTTACATTGTTTTGTTGTGGTCCTACTCAGGCAAGCTGTATTTTTTTATTTCTCAGATTTAATGTTTAGCCAGAATTTATCCTGTCTTGATGTGGTCCCCTAGGAAACATAAAATTGAGGTTCTACTGTAATTATTATTGAATTTAAAAAAAATTTAAAAGTTCACCCTTTGATAAATACACCTTTAAAAATCCCATAGAAATGAATGGAGAGAGTTTGTATTTCACTCTAGCAGCGATGTAGTGATCTCTAACTTCACTTTTTAAATAAATGCACCCAAAATTTAGGGGCCGAGTTACACATTTCACGTGAAATGATCGAAGTTCGATCGAATTCAATCGTATACCGATCGTAAAAAATTTTCGTGAAATCGTAAAGTAAAATTTTGCCTCTTCGATCGTCGAATATCGAATAGATCGAATGATCGGATATTCGAAAATTCGTTCATTCGATGATTGAAGGATTTAAGATTTTTAAGTTATTCGACTGCCTACTTCGCCAGATTGAACCTAACGAATTGTAATAGAAGCCTATGGGAAGCTGCCCATAGGCTTCTGAGATAAGGTCCTGCTCGAATACCATTCGTACGATCATAGCGTTCGATCGTTCGAATTGTATGAATTTTTGGGTCTCTCGAAGGAAATTTCACGATTTTTTCGTGAAATCAAACGATCGGTATCCGATTGTACGAACTCATCGAGGAATCGGATGTTGAGCAAAAACAATTTGATAAGCATTCAATGGTCAAATGCTTATCGAATTTCGAATTTGGTCTAGCTAATTATGGGGAATCATAGTAAATTTGCCCCTAAGTGTATTGATTTGTATAATAATGCTAAGTCCTCTTGTTAGAAATTGTGTCACATATGTGTGAAATAATATTGTTAATTAGAATGGGTCAATGTGCAATTACCTTTCTATTTCTTTAGGAATGAAAAACAAATTAATACAATATAATGATTAAATCCAGTCTATTTGCTCAGCAGGGCCACTTGAAAACAATGTTGTTTGCTCACATTATAAATGATCTCAACATAAATACTCAAAAGCTAAAATAGAAATAAATATGTTCCTGGTTACCAGCAACATAAATTATACACAGGGATAATAATGCCTGAAACTTTGTTTATTATTTTTTACTTCCTCTTATTTGTATGTTACAATATGTTTGTTTTATAGCTACACCTCCATTATTTTACAATTGCTACTGCATTCAATCAGATGGGGGTGACCTTAGTCTACAGTTGTTTGCATTGTTTTAACAAATTAAAGAAAGTTTGAATTATAGGTATTATATTAAAATATACTGTAAATATACTATTGATTAGTAATTAATTCTTATTACATGGCTGTTCACAAACCAGCACAATTAGTATCAGACTTTAAAAAGCAGTCCTGTAGCATCAGCTTTTATGACAGGCAAACTTTATTTTCTGCTTGTTGATCTGTGACGACCCCTAAGCTTAGCTTCTCAACAGCTGCTAAGAGCCCACTGCGCTTGTGCGGGGTCACTGACACTCCTAAAAAAAAATCCAAGATGGGGTGCTTCTGTGACACTTTTGAATGACTGAATCGTTAACTTTATAGAGATGTTGAACCTTTAGATAGCATTTCGAGCCATATTAATTTTTGTGTTTAGCTTTCATTTAAAATCCTTCAAAATATATCAAATCCCATTCCCTTGTCCTAAAGAAAGAATCATTTTATCAACATAATTCCAGCATGAGAGAGATTATATTATTATTAATATTATTAACTACATACTGTAAATCAATACAGAAAGTTTGAGAAACATTGACACAGGTATGAGACCTGCTATCCAGAATGCTCGGGACCTAGGGATTTCAGGATAAAGGATCTTAGTGTAATTTGGAACTTGATACCTTAAGTCTACTAGAAAATTACGTAAACATTAAATAAACCCAATAGGCAGATTTTGCTTCCAATAACGATTAATTATATCTTAGTTGGGATCAAGTTCATGGCACTGTTTTATTATTACAGAGAAAAAGAAATTTAAAAAAATGGATTATTTGTATAAAATGGTGTCTATAGGAGAATGTCTATTTGTAATTTGGAGCTTTCTGGATAATGGATTTCTTGATACCAGATCCCATACCTTTAAAAAAAAAACTGCACATGGTACGATCTAGAAAGCTTCCAAGGTACCAACCCTTTAATTCTAGCAACGAGGACCGTAATTTGCTAGGCAATTAAGATAATTAGAACAATATAAATCAGTGGAGGGCACTCCTAAAAATATGCAAAAAAGTTTATCTGCTAAAGTCCCAATCACCAGCACATGGGCAGGATCCCCTTGACAAAGGCCTTGGTGCTGAAACGTTGGGGTATTCTCACTTGAGGCTTGTGTATTTGCTACTTGTGGTTTGACTTTTTTGCCTTGTCTGTCCCAAGGGGGTATGTATATAACTGTTCATACTGTGATTTACCTTGTATTGTTACATTTATTCTGTGATTGTTAATATATCAAGTAAAACTTTTTTGCATTTACCTCTTGTATATCTTGAGAGTTTATTTGAGTGTGCACATCCATACAACATTTGTGAATTAAGATAATTATGATACAGTAATTCCATTTCATTGTTTACGGCTGGTGGCAGATGGGGAGATAAGTTGCCTAGTAACAAATCTTCTCTAGTTCAAGTGACTAATCTCCCTGAAATGCCTTCCCACCAGCAAGAATATGAATCGCCGGCGGATGGCATGCATTTCCGAAGTCGCCCTAAGTTGCATCACAAGGAAACTTTGGGTGACTTCTCTGAAGCAACACGTATGCCATCCCGCCGGTGATTCGTATTCTTGCCATCACTAAGCTAGCAGCTAATTAATGTCTAACTGATAAAAAAAACACCATTAAAGGCATCCCTGCTAGTACAGACTGCATGATTGGACTCCAACTGCTGAAACAGCAGTATAACGACAAAAATTGACTGTACAGTCACTGCCGGTTTCCCATAAATTGTTCCAGAGGTAAGAGTAATGATTAACTTCATGTAAAAAAAGGATGCAAGACCTTCCCTATTTGGATCCTCTGTAGCCAAGGACCCCTCTGCAGGCACTGGACCGGCTAGCTTTATTGTTATGGCACCTGATCAAAAGTTGATATATTTTTGGAATTTCCAAGGTATATAGAAATGATCATGAAATGAATGGAATGAGACTGGCGCTTAGACATTTTCCGTGCGTTTCGGCGCATGCGCAGTTGTTATGAGACAGAAAATTGCTCCAACTGCGCATGTGCCGAAACACAGCTCTCATTCCAAAGATTACCATTGCGGATGAAGATGTGTGAACTCCGATAACTGAATCTGCACCATTGTGGTAAGTAAAATGTTAGGGGCATTTGCCTGGAAGGGGGGGTCTTGGTGGGGATGTGGGGTAGGGTTTTTTAAATTTAGGGTTGAAATCTCCTTTAAGTTAAAAACCAATATAGATTCAAATGCTATACTGAAATACTGTATTGTGTAATGATTTTATTTACAAGTTATAGGGTTTCATTCACTACTTTAACACTATGGTTTTAGTAGGGCATGGTTCGTAATTAAAGGTTTATACATTGTATAACACTTGCTGGGCAGCTATCTTTGGAGCTAATAACACCTTTGCACACATATACTGTAAATTCTATAGTTATCATAAATTTCTATTTGAAAGGGAAGAACATCAAATAATCGAAAAGTACTGTTTAACCTTGCCATAAACAACTTCCTTATTTATTAGTACTGTATACTATCTATTCAACTACAGCAAGACCAGAGTAACACAAAACTGTTAACTCTCTAGGCAGCAAAGGGCTAAGACTAAACTGGATAATCGCAGGACAATAATCTGCTTGTGCTGTTCTTATCAGTTTGCCTGCATATGGAACCAGGCAGATGTGGCTTATATTGGCAAAGAACAGCAAGAGTTTGCAATTCACAGCCAATATACATCATGCCTGTCTGCATCTGAGTGTAGATTACAGCATGTCTTTTAGGGTGGTGGTACACGCGAATATTCGGGTAGATTAGTCACCCAACGTCTAATCTCCCCTAAATGCCTTCCCACTGGCAAGAATTTGAATTTCACGCTGGATGGCATTCAGATTGCTTTGTTTTGCTTCAGAAAACCAAATCGATCCGTATGACATCCCGCTGGCGATTCATATTCTTGCCATCGAGAAGGTATTTCATGGAGATTAGCCGTCTGCAGAAAAGGAGATTTGTCGCTGGGTGACTAATCTACCCGAATATTCGTGTGTACCACCACCCTGCACCGCTAATCTGCACTGGTGAATGGATTCGCCATATATCGCCCCCCCACTTCCCATGTGCACCTCACATCATGCGACATCAAGGATGTAGAAAGACCCAGAAATGTCATCTCTGCCTGTTTGCCTATTTCAGACCGGTTATTTGAAGATATAGCTCGTGGGCCCCCGACCTTTATACCATTTGTGTTGGGAAGTAACGCAAGCATACAAAAGTCCTTGGGGGTACCAAACAAGGGCTGTAGTTGGCCATTTGGTATCTCCTCCATTAACTGATTGGTAGTGATGGGCAAATTTGTTCCATTTTGCCTTTGCACAAATTTCCAGCGAAATTCATGAAATGGGCGAAGATTTTTCGAAACGCTGATTTTGACGCCAGCGTCAAAAATGGCTGCCGGCATCAAAGTTGACAATATCGTCCATTAAAGTCAACAGGCATCCATTATTTGTCGCCTGCGTCCAAATTGTTGCCAGCATGAAACACGTCGAAAAGTTTTCGCAGCACAAATTTGCAAATGTATTCACCGCTGGTGAAACGCGGAAATTCACAGCAATATTTAGCCTGGCAAATTTGCCCATCACTATTGATTGGTATATATTATGGACCATGAGCGGTGACTAACCTATATCTCTGCATATGAGCTAAAATATAGGGGCAGATTTACTAAATTCACATGAATAATTCGATGTTCGATGGAACTTTAATTAAATTCGAATCTTCGAATATGCAAATTAGGCAAATTCGACAATCGAATATTCGAATAATTTGAATATTCGAATAAAATTTTACTATTAGATTATATCATTGGAATCGATCGATTCGAACGGTTTATCAATCAAATTTTTTTTATTCGTTCGATCAAATTGCAGTAAAATCCTTTGAATGTGTTCATGTGGTCGAATTTTTTTTAATTTTAAATTCGACCAATGATAAATCTGCCCCTTAGTGTATACAGTGCATTTTAGCCAGAGGGATCTTCCATACAAAAATGCCCCTATTATTGCAATAGACCTTGGCACAACACAGAGAGTCTGTAGAAACTGTTACTCCTTTTTATGATTATTGAAGTTACTACTGTTTATGATTCAAGGTTAATCTCAAACCAAGAATAAAGTGTAAATTGTATGGAATGACTGATTGAAATGTGTATGACCTCTTCTAAGTTACTATGGCAAATGTTATCCTGTATAGCGTCACAAATCGAGAATGCGTCATAAATAATTATTTATTAACATGTATTTCTATAGCGCCAACTTGTTTCATAGCAGTGTGTATATATACAATTTGTATATATATATATATATCCACGAACATCAGAAAACCAGCACACCCATGTAAAAAACACTCACCTCTTTATTTCTATCATATCGTAGTCCCATGTTTTGGTCCTCAATGACCAAAACCTAGGACTATGATATGATAAAAATAAAGAACGTTCACCTCTTTATTTTGATCATATCATAGTCCAACGTTTCAATGAGGATTGGACTTTGATATGATCAAACTAAAGAGGTGAATGTTTTTTACATGGGTGTGCTGGTTTTCTGATGTTTGTGGATATATACATATTTTAACCGTGTACATGCTTTTCTTGAATACACAATTTTTAAATTTTGCACGCAGTGGTTGGCAGTGGTATGTGTGGTATATCATTAAAAAATGTCAGGTTAGAGTAGGGTAAACTATTGTAAAGAAATGTGTTTTAAGAGATCATTTAAAGGAGACTGGAAACATAGAAGGTAATACCAGAGAAGTGGTGCAGCCCTAGAGAAATGCATATCAGGAGGTAATAAGTAATTGACAGGTTTAGGGAAGCAGAAGAATGTTATCATTTTTTTTTTTAAATTTGAGTTTTCTCATGAAAAATTTTTAGAGGGGAAAATGTATTATGCCCCGAAGCTGCTAAAAGTCCAAATCTGAAAATACTCCATCTAAAAACCTGTCCATTTAATCATTTGAAGATGGTTTTTAACCTTCATGAATTTTGGAAGTTTTTGGGGTGTTTGACGCTGGTTTTCGCTCAAAAACTTGAAAGTATTCAAGGTTTTTAAGCCCATAAAAAGTAAAGGTATTTAAGCATATAAACTAGAAAAATGTGAGATCTTCATAAAAATTCACATTTTTTAATTCAAGTTTTTTTATTCAATTTTTCACTTTTAATTATTAGTAAATTAGCCCTGGTAAAATATGTTTTTAGTAAATAACCCCTTAAGGACTGCTGTACAAATATGGCAGCCCCCTTACAGGAAAATTAAGAGATAATGTATAAGTACTGAAGAAATACTTTCATGGCATACTGGTGACATACTGGTGTCAGTATATCTTTAAGGTATTGTTGGGACAACGTTGTGTTAGCACAAATAGCTGACAAACAAGAAGAGAGCCAAGTTAAGAGATCTGGGTTTAGATTAGGAAAAGAGAGCGGAAAGGAGTATTGTCACTGTAGAGATGGTATCATAAAACCATATAAAGTGATTAGTTAGCCAAGGGAAGCAGTATACATAAAAAATAGGTACCTTTGGACAAAGCCTTGGGGAACCCCAACAGAGAGGTAAGGGGTAATATGATACTCCATTGTAAAAGATAAAAAGGGAAAGATATGGGAAAGGGTGGAGAAGAAGAGGTGGTCATTGCTGGCTAAAGCATCTAGGAATGGATTTTGTCTTTTGCATTTAGTTTGTCTTTGGTGAGTCATGTTGAGCAGTGTCTGTAGAATGTTGTGACAGAGACACACGCGAAAATGCAAGGAGAATAGTCACCCAGTTACAAATCTTCTCTTCTTCAAGCGACTACTCTCCATGAACTGTCTTCCTGCTGGCTAGAATGTAAATCGCCGGCGCCATGGCACTCAGAGCGCTTTGTTTTCCGAAGTCATCCGAAGTTGCCTCACAAGGAAACTTCAGGCAACTTCGTAAAATGAATATTTCTGTGTGCCATCCTGTCGGCGATTTAAATTCTAGCCGGTGGGAAGGCAGTTCAGAGAGATTAGTCGTCCGAAGAAGAGGTGATTAGTTGCCAGGGGACTAAATCTTTGAGCTTGTGTCTCTGCCCTTAAGGTGAAGGAGTGAAGAAAAGGTATAATCACTGGCTGGTGCCAAAATTTTAGGCACGCATCAGTGCCTATAATCATTTACCTGAGACCTCAGGCCAGTGTTCCTGTTCCCTGAAAGTGTAGGAGAACTGTATCTCCCACTCAGCTCTGGTGCCAAATTTAGCCATAAATGTACATTGGTGAGATAAGGTTTACAAAAAAGCCTTTAGAGTATTTTTCTTTCTGTTTGATTTATATATAGGCACCCAAGGACCACCGTGAAGCGGTAAAACTAGGCACATGCCACAGACCCTGGTTTGGTCAGAAAATAATGCCACCAGAATTTGTTTTGCTCACGGAAATTTTATAGATAATATAAATAATAGCATTAATAATAGCATAAACACTCAAAAGTAACAGAGTAAGAAGAGCAAGTAAGTGCACAGTAGTTTTTTCTCATTTGATCTCTGCACTCATTCATACACAAAATAATCCAGTGCTAGTACAGAGCCAGACCCCAGATGCAACTGCATAGTAAATGACTCTCCATAAGTCAGGACAGCCAAAGCCTTGAAGAACAGTTCGAGTTAAAGGGCTGGTTGACCTTTAAGTTAACTTTGAGTATAGTTTTTATTTTTTTATAAATGTGCCTTCTTCTTCTGAGTTTTTCAAGAAGAAAAACAAATTCTCTGCAAAGCTTTTTATTACTCATCTTTCAATTCAGGTCCTCTCCTATTCAAATGAGGGTCACTGATCCCTTCTAAAAAACAAATTCTCTGCAAAGCTTTTTATTACTCATCTTTCAATTCAGGTCCTCTCCTATTCATGTTCCAGTCTCTTATTCAAATCAATGCATTGTTTCTAGGGTCATTTGCAACCAGACTTTTGAAATTGCAGTCCTGAGAGCTGGTCAATAATAAAAAAAACTAAACAACTCAAAACCCACAAACAATACAAAAAGAAAAATCAATTGCAAATTGTCTCCAGTATATCAAATTATTCAAAAATCCAAATTTTAGGACAAAGAGAAAGGGCAAAGTGCATTCCTTCTCTTATTACCTGATTTACAAAGAAGCAGCCATATACTGTAGCTTTCTATAATAAAGACATTCTCTATTGGCTCTAAGAGGAAAGATCGCTGAAGTAAGTGTTACAAAGCTGTTGTTCTACAGATCCAAGCAATATATCAGTCAGCTCCTACACATTTGTATAAATCACACATGCAGAATAAATATTTTGCTCATGTGGCATGCAGCCTAACCAGATCTTAACTCATAGGGGCTGATTTACGTGAAATGATTGAAGTTCGAACAAATTTGATCGAATAACGATCGTACAAATTTTTCGTGAAATCGGATATGCAAATTTGGCCTCTTTGATCATCGAATATCGAATAGATTGAATGATCGGATATTCGATAATTCGATAATCGAAGGAGTCAATTCGACTGCCTACTTCGCCAGATTGAACCTACCGAATTGTAATAGAAGCCTATGGGAAGCTGCCCATAGGCTTCTGAGGCTAAGTCCTGCTCGAAAACCATTCGTACAATCGGAGCGTATGATCGTTCAAATCGTACAAATTTTTCGATGGCCGAATGCTTATCGAATTTCGAATTTGGTCGAATTAATTTTGGGGAATAATAAATTTGCCCCATATTGTCCAAATACTTGTCTAAATGAATACATTTTTTATTCCTTCAGCAAAGCTGGCAAATTTCCCGATAATGTACATTATGTCACTTTAGGTCAAATGGTTATAAAGTTACTTGAATTCCAAGACATTCATTTTTTCTATATTATGTAATGGATAATATTTATTCTAGATTAAGTACTGTATTTCCCCTTTAAAAGGCACACATTTCTAAAGTTACCCTAGAGAATAAAATTCTTTTTGTATGTACACATGCAGCTGAGACTACACTCCTACTTCTAATATTATCTTTACAAGTTTACACTGCACTATAGAAGAATTGTTCATCATTCACATCAGTCCCTTCCCTATGGAGCTTACACTCCATAATATTTATCATATTCATAACACACTATGGTAATCTTTTGTGAAACGAGGAAGAAACAGGGTTATCACTGCACATTTTAACGTGCCAAGACTAAGAAAAAATTACTGTAATGAAAAAATGGAAATATCTTTTTATTTTGCTGAGATAACATTTATGTAAATGCATTTGCAATTTACAGTATTCTTCACAATGAAAGCAATGCAGTAGCAGGAGAGACTGATCTTTGGACTGTTAGCTAGAGTTAAACAGTTTCACTGTGCTGAAATATTGAAAGGGGAACTCGACTAAAGGAAATGTCTCCATTTTATTCTGTCTTTATTTTAGAAAAGTAAAGGAATGCAGTACGTACCTCGCCTTGACATTCTTTCTAGAAGCAGTTATTCTTTTTCTACCAGATGATTTCTACAGGAGCCTTTTTATGCCTCTCTCTCCCTCATGTTAGTTTTTCCTGTTTTCAGGCGTAATTTCAGTCCCTAAATAATGTTTTTTTTCAGGTGTCCCTCTTGGCTGTGCCAAAATAAAGCAGTTTCCAAACTCTTGTCTGAATGCTACACAAGGCAAATCCAAGTTGTAAAATACCAGACACAGAGACACCTGTCTGTGTCCCAACGCAAGAGCAGATAGTGATAGCAAATTTACATATACAGTACTCTACTTCCTGATTTCTCTAAATGCTTTACTTCCTGCATTCTGTCTTAAAGTGGCTTATGACACAGACAACAGACAAGTTCTCTGTCCAACCCCCCAGTTATTGGTGAATGAAAGCAGAGAGTTACACTAAACCAATTTACAGGAATCCATGGAAAAACCCCTTTATTCTGAGTAGCCATTTAAGCTTCACAGGCAAAATCCATACAGTGACCTAACTATGCATTAAAAAGATAAGTAAGCCTGTATCAAGACCTGTAGCTGTCAACAAAAGATATGGATTAGATAGAGTAAGCTCGCCCCAGTATCTAGCATTTGATTGCAGAGCCAATTGAAGAGTCACTCTAGACAGAGCAGTAACTTTAAAGGGGAACTAGCAAGAATATTAAAATTTTATATAGGCTTTGTCATACTGAAATAAGAAACTTTCTAATTACAATCAATTAAATATGCTGTACTGTTTCTGAGGTAATCAGGTTTATCTTCACTATTCCTCTCTCAGCATCTGTTTCTTTTCATTCTATTTTCATGCAGGAATTAGTGTGTCAGATATTCATTGATCCAATGTATCTTCTAGGTGGGCTTCCTTTCCTAGCAGATGAATAAGAGCTCACTCAAATAACCTGTTCCAATACAAACATAATCTAACAAAATACCTGCCTTTTTCACATATTCTGCATGAACAGAGACATTATGGGGGTACATTTGTCAAAAATTAAAGTTAGAGATCACCACAGTCCTCTATAGTGAAATCAGGCCAATTTGTGTGAGGCCACATGGGCCTGGGAGGCAAGTTGGTAGGGGTGGCATGCCCCCCAGCAGCTTGCTGAGGAGCACTGGGTAGTGCAGGTCCCCAGTCCTAAGGTGTGCCTGCTCTCACCAGAGCGGTGCGGGTGACTGGCACTAGGACCACTCCACCTATGGGAGCCCGCTGCTGGAATCCATCCCTGAGTGCGCTAATTGGCGCTCCTGCGCATGTGCGAACGTGCGTTGGCGCTCAAATAAGGTGTAAACTGCATAGAGAGTCAACAAAGAGAGGGGACCGGACTGGGGGTAGGTGACAGAGGAGGTGTGTGCCTGGCGCACCCCAGCTTTGCCCCCTAGGCACGTGCCTACTCTGCCTACCCCTTGGCCCTGGTCCTGCGTTTGTATTGGAAAGTCCTGATTTCTCTGCACTGAATAGCCAAAAAGATACAATCTTTTCTAACTTAATTGGATTAGATACTTAAGATACATTTGTAATAGTTTTGTCCCTTGAGAGAAATTAGACTTCCAAACATATTTCAGCAGCACTCCGATATAGTGAAAAATCTATTTATTTGTGCAACAAGTGAAGCCTTCTCCTGTTGCACAAATAAATTGAATTTTCACTATATCAGAGTGCTGCTGAAATATGTTTAAAAGTATGGATCGGACCTGAGCAGACAGAGTCACAGTCAGCACCTGATGCTACAAAAAGCGGTGAGGATTGTGTAGCACTACTGTGTTTGTTTGTGCTGGGAGAAGTTAAGGTGGCCATACATGGTCATGGTCATTGAGGTCGGTGATATCGGGCTGATCCGATCATGGGCCCAAGGGCCCAACGATTGGATCACAACGCAGGGGATATGCGCGGTCGGATCCCAGGACCACATCTACAACCAGCTGCGATCTGACTGGATTTTTAGTCCCATCGATCGACATCTGGACGACTACCGGCCATATATCGATCGGGTAAGCCCGTCCCCACGCACGGGCCCGATAAGCTGCCAACTCAGGGGCAAATTCACCAAAGCGCAAAACTACAGAAATGAGTTCAAACTTTCATAACCTGCAAATTTTGTAAAAGGGCCATGGTAATTAGGGGTGTGGCTGCAAAAAGGGGCATGGTCAAAAATGTTGTCCCTCTTTCCGTTTCTAGAATGTTGGGAGGTATGCATTCACTTCTATGGGATTTTTAAATGTGTATCAACAGATGCTAAGACCCTGTGAACATAAACTTGATTATTTCAGAAATAATACATCATTTTTAATTGATTGCACTTAAAGTTTCTTATTTCAGTATGATGAAACGTATTATATTTACATTTTTGCATTAGGTCCCCTTTAAGAAAGGAAATATTATATAGGGATAGAGATCTTGTAAACTCCACTAGGACTGATGCCATTAAGGAATACTTTATATTACACTTTGATAACCAACAGAATGAACAGTAAACTATATAGGAGCCCTTAAAGGACAAGGAAAGTTAAACTAAAGAAGTAGTCTAGAATAGTTGTACATGATGTTTTGGGCTTCTGTACCAGCCTCTGGCAACCAAAGCCCTTTAGCAGTAAAGATCTGTGTCTCCCCAGTAGATGCCCCAGTAGCTCCTCATCTTCTTTTCTGCTGATTCACTGATTCACATGCTCTGTGCTGCTGTCACTTACTGAGCTTAGGGACCCACTCACAATATACAGTACACATAGAATAGAAATGTCACAATATAAGATGGATTAGTAATTAATATGGTTAATGACTACATGACAGGATGGAAACCAGTGCAGTTAGCAACAGAATTTAATAATCAGCCCTGTAGTATCAGCTTATATGACAGGCCAACCTCATTTTCTGCTTGATCATTTGTGACGACCCCTAAGCTTAGCTTCTCAACAGCTGCTCAGAGCCCACTGAGCATGTCACAGACATTTTCCAAGATGGTGACTCCATGTGACAAGTTTCAAGTCCTGGAACATTGCTGATATTGAGAAGCTGAAACTTTAGGCTGGTGCAATAAATTCAGTATTTAAAACATTGCATGTTTAGCCCTATTCATTTTTAAGGATAGTTCTCCTTTAAATGGGACCTGTTGCCCTATGAAATTATTCCAAATTCTTTACTTATGTTAGTTGAGTAAAATAAACTTTACTTACACTATATTTATTATTTAGATGTTGTTTAATTAAGTCTTTTAATTACACTATCACAGCAATCAGGCAGGAGCCATTTTGTGGATACTGTTAGTAAGATAAATTGTGTATCACCCAAAAATCTTGTGTATGCACCAGAATGGAAAACCCAATGCCCATGTACAGTGCCCTGTATATAATTATAGAGAGTGAATAGGGAAGGGGGAATGTAAGAAACGCAGTGACATGTAGGAAGTGCTGAATGGAAAGTGAAAGTAATTGAATGCCTCAGGCATAGAGGCGGGGCAGATAATATTTGATTGACAGCTCAGATATTTAAACACCTTTATAAGCAGTATGGATGTTTTAATGAAAAAAATAATTTGTGTTTCATGTTTAATTTGCAAAGGACTTTCATTATGCAGCTGTATATGTGTAGGTGACAGGTCCACTTTAAGATACAGTAGCTACTGTATATTTGGTCCAGGAAAAGTATTATTGAAACTGAGTATTTCGAATAGTTACAGATGCTCCAGCAAAAATCACCAAATAAACCTGAATAGATTGTACAATTACAACGCTGAAAATATTAGTTTGAGTTTCTAGGTTTGTTACCAAACTGATTCCCTAAAACTGCAAAAGATGCACCAACAGGTGTGGGAGGGTAGATTTTTACATGGTTCTACAGGAATTTCTGTATGAAAGAAATACGCATTTAATCTACCCTGGATATAAACTATCCCAACAAAAGTCTCTTCTGCATCAGAAACATCAGAAACCACAGAAGCCCATATAAATATAGCTTTCTGCAACACTGCTTTTGATATTCAGCAGCTTCAAGACAAGACAACCACCAAAATGACCAATATCTATTTTTAAAGTAAGGTTTAGCGGATATATGTTAAATGTATAATTCTTGTTTAACTTGTCATAAAAGGCACAAGGGCTCATTTACAACAGACACAAAGCGGTATGTTTTTTGCACACAATGAACCATGCCAGTCTCAAGTCGCACCTGACACTCACAGACGCAGCGCTTTGAGCTCTCTGAATAGATTGCATTTTATGGGCAAATTCACTAAAGAGTGCAAATTCACCAGCAATTACTTTGCAGCTATTGGAACACTTCCCCAGGTGTAAATTAGCTGGGACAGTGCTAATTCACTAAAGTGCAAAGTTGCATCCAGTGCGCTGGTGAATTTTCACTAGCGTTACTTTGGCAGAGCGAACAAATCAAAGCAAAGGTGTGCTAGTGTTCAATTCTGGGTAGCGCAACTTCTCTAGAGTTTGTGCTCCCAGGGTAATTTGCATACGGCGGGCAATTTAAAGTGGAATTGAGCTATTTATATAACATGGTCAGGGCTGGACTGGGACTAAAAAGCAGCCCGGGCAAACATATCAAAGCAGCCCACACAGGGCTGGGCCAAGCACCCCCTATGCGCGTGCACACGTGTATACGCACGGTACATTATCCCTTATAATACATGAGTGTACTGGCCTTCATATATTTTTATGCATTTTCTCTATTAATTACGTTGGCATGAAACATTGTTTTTACTGGCCAGGCCCATAAAATACAGCCCAGGTGTCAACCCTAAGCACAGCACATACAAAATGCTTCATACATACATCAGCACTGGGTTTTCTTCACCCAGAAACTCCAAGGCTTTGAGTGTTCATGTAAATGCATGAGTTGCTTCCTAAATTCCCCAGTATAATAATAGCAATAATAATGTATGTTGATTTATGTCACCAAGCAAAGTATTTTACAGGTGAGGAGATCCTCTAACCTCCTCCATTTACTTTACAGTCTGACAAGCTTCAGTGCAGCCAGCTCCAAATTGACATATCCTGCACATCAATTGGAAGTGGGGGAGTCAGGGCCCACCAGGGCTGCTACGGTAGGCTCCCAAGGGCTCCCTTCAGTCCCAGGGCCCCCTCTGTAATCCTCCCCCACCCCTGCTGCTCTCGCATACCTTCTTCGCACAATCTTCTTCCTGCGATGGGGCAGGGGAGGGGAGGTCAGAAGTGCAAGGTCAGGGAAACAACAGGAGACCCTGCAGCACAGTTTCAGGCTGGTGTAATGAGTTCAGTACAGGTATTGGATACCTTATCCATAAACCTGTTATCCAGAAAGCGCTGATTTACGGAATGGCCATCTCCCATAGACTCCATTATATTGAAATAATTGAAGTTTTGAAAAATGATTTCCTATTTCTCTGTAATAATAAAACATTAGCTTGTACTTGATCCCAACTAAGATATAATTAATCTTTATTGGAAGGAAAACCAGTCTACTTTATGTTTACATGATTTTTTTAGTAGTCTTAAGGTATGTAGATCCAAATTACAGAATGATCCGTTATCCGGCAAAACCCAGGTCTCGAGCATTCTAGTTAATAGGTCCCATACCTGTATATAAAATATGGCATTTTAGCAATATTAATTTTTTAGGGGGTTTAGTCCTCAGTAGGCTTAAGGTATGGAGATCCATATTACAGAAAGATCCCTTAGCCAAAGAACCCCAGGTCCCAAGCATTTTCCATAACAGGTCCCACACCTGTACAATTATTGGTTATTATTACAGAGGAATAGGAAATAATTTCAAATTAATTATTTGATATAAATGGAGTCTATGGGAGATGCCCGTCTAATAATTTAGAGCTTTCTGAATTGTGAATAAAGGTACTGCTATACTTGGAAGGGATCTCTTAAACCTACAATTAGTTGGTGGTCTTATTACTACTGCACCAGTGCCTGCCACACAGCCTGTGTCTAAAATTTCACCACAAAGCAACACATCACTGGGCTGTGCAAAGAACTTTGTACACAAAGTAAAGTTGAGACCAGATGTAAAACCAGTACGCCAGAAATTGAGGCGCTTGCCCTACTCTATAAGGGAGACCTAATAAAGCAGTTGTTATGGATAATCATCTCCAGCTGAATTATTACATGGCAGACAGATGCGCACTAAGTTACATGTTGCAGACGTCAAAATTCCACCAAAGACTATTCCTACAAAATCATCTACTACTGACATTGTGAAACATCACCAAGCCAAATACAAGGCTTATACTGACAGAAAAAGTGGTGCAAGAGAAGTGCACTTTCAGCCTGGATCTTTAGTCAGAATTAAGAAACCAGGAATACTGAAACAAGCTCAATCTAAATTTACTACACCACTTGAAGTGAGTCGACAGCGAGGATCATACACATATGAACTGTCTGATGGATGCATATGGAATGCAAGTTGTCTTGTTCCTGCTAGATATGACTTTGGAGATGTTCCATTTGATGAAGGACTTTTCCCTACTCCTGATGCCAACTGCAATAGGGCAGAGGAAAGTGAACCTATAAGGCATACTGACAGATTCAGGAAGCTACCTGCATGGACCAAGGACTATGTCATGTAAAGAATGTATATATTGCTTTAAGATACATATGGTTTAATTGTTATATAATTGTTTAATTTGTCCAAATGCTTTCCTAATATAGGGGGGATATGTGGTGTTTATACAAATGGCCTGCAGGTGGCACTGTGCATACATAGGACTTTCTGTACAACTTGAAAGTGAAAGTAAGACTTACTGCTGTTATGTAATGGCTGCATGAACCTGCTAATAAAGCATTGTTATACTCTCCTCATCCTTGGCTACTAAACACAACACATACCTGTAATAACCACCATGCATTGCAAAAGAGGAAAGTTTCTGTGGCTGCCTGGAGGCAGGGATAAGTGAAAAGATTGTCCAGTATGGAACTATATAGAACATTTATAATAACTCTGATCTTTATTTATTCATTTTCCCCAGAGACAAGGATTATTGAATTATTAGTTCTAGGAACATAGACATCAAGCAAACCATAACCAAAAGTTGTAATATGAATTAGTGGGACTGAGATCAGACTCAGAAAACATACCCTATATTTATAACTGGTTATCTGTAATGCTGCATGGTTGCTAGAGTGAGTTACCCCCATAATCAGAAAGCAGAATAATAAGGTATCTTGCCACATTTACCTGTAGCTATATGATTTCAGTAACTAATTTGCACTGAGGTCTACCAATCAGAATCCTGTATAGCTTATACCACCAAATTCTATGTATTTGCCTCTCTCTACAAGCAAATGACTTATTTCCAGAGAGAACACTGTCATCCTGGTCAAATACAGGAACAAGCTGGGGGCTTTCTTTTTATATTTTACATTATGTAACTTTGTAACTATGTGAAGTTAGGAGCACTAATAACTTTTGCACCAGCACTTTCTGTTTCTGGGACAGTGAAGCTGTGGTTTTTAATTTAGCATAGGTTTTTAATAGTTATAGGGAAGTTCCACTTGCGACTACAGAAAACTGGCTCCATTCTTTCCTCTCACAGATACCCTTTAGATCAGACAGTGCCTAATTAATTCTCATTCTGAGACATTCTGAATTATTGTAGCACTATGCTTTAGCAAAATATAATTAAACATCAGTTCAATTATAATCAAAAGTAGTTCAATCTTTCATCTCAGTTTTTAATTCTAAAGATTTTCCACCAGCTCTTTGTTTCTGTGGTCCAATGGAGCTGAAATGTTTAGCTCAGAATAGCTGTTAAACAGCAATGGGGAAGTTGTAGTTGTTACTGCAGCACTCTGGTTTGTTTCCATGATACTCTTTAGATCAGTTAATGTAGCCCTACTGGAAATGCCCTTCTCTCCGGCTCATCTTCTTGTCTACTAAGTATCATAATATATATATATATATATATATATATATATACATCACTGGGATTAAACTTAAGCAAGGTACTTTTGACGAATATTTTTAAATCAAATGAACTGTAACCTAAGTCACTTCATGTCTTTTTTATAAAGTTATTTTGACACTGGTCATCTTGTTTCACCAGAAAGACAGAGACTTTTTAAAATAGGTTTTTGGCTTACTGTAAATTCAGACCTTGGGTATGGCATAGTCACAAAAATGCTCTTGTAGGACCTGTATAATTGCCAGAACCATAATACTACTATATTTGCCACTTTTGTAGAAAAAGTATTGTGTGTAGATAAATGCACTTGTAACAGAAGCAGGAAAATATTTTGAGCATGGTTCTGTTCACCTGATGAAGGGGTTGTCCCTGAAAGTTTGAGCCACATTTATGCTGCAATAAATCCTTTAAAGGCAGGAGCCAAAATATGGTGTGCTTCTTTTCTCCTTTTTTCAATATATCATTTTGTTGGGCTAGAAGAAGCGTGGAATTAAATGCACCCTATAATTAACAAATAAAGCTGACCAAAGATCCAAGCTGGCAAAGATCCAAAATCTGGACAGTGTGTGGAGAGTCCCGACATTTTTTGTCCCATGGAGATCAGCCAGGTTAAAAGATTGCTGTCGACAACTTGGACTTAGAAAACAACACATTGAATAGTGTATAATGTAGGGATGCACCGAATCCACTATTTTGGATTCGGCCGAACCCCCGAATCCTTCCCGGAAGATTTGGCCGAATACCGAACCGAATCCGAACCCTAATTTGCATATGCAAATTATGGGTGGGAAGGGGAAAACATTTTTTACTTCCTTGTTTTGTGCCAAAAAGTCACGGGATTTAGCTCCCTGGCCCTAATTTGCATATGCAAATTAGGATTCGGATTCGGTTCGGCCAGGCAGAAGGATTCGGCCGAATCCGAATCCTGCTGATAAAGGCCGAATCCTGGCCGAATCCCGAACCGAATCCTGGATTCGGTGCATCCCTAGTATAATGTCACATATCGAATGTAAACATTTATATCACAAATGTGTTTACAAAGACACAACACGTGTATTCTGCACGGCTGTTTGATACATTACCTCTGTAACAGCATTTATTTATTTTACTGAAAATTAATAAAACAGTTTTATATATATATATATATATATATATAAATTATATATATATATATAAAGATTTCGGCTGACGATAATATCTCTGCATGTATCACCGATCTGACAATATCGCTGTGAGCTTTCAACTAGAGACTAGGCTGTCTCAAGCAATTAAACTACA
The DNA here is from genome assembly GCA_024363595.1 of Xenopus borealis. Taxonomy (NCBI): domain Eukaryota; kingdom Metazoa; phylum Chordata; class Amphibia; order Anura; family Pipidae; genus Xenopus; species Xenopus borealis. The sequence goes on from CM044444.1 coordinate 25,358,361, forward strand.
TATCACAGGGTTCCATATACAAGCTGAAGTGATTTTTCTGAGCATGGATCCTCCTGTTGCCAACCTATCATAAGCTTAAGGGATTGGGTATATAGCAAGCAACTATAATATTACTAACTGAAGTTGGTCAGAATTCCTGGTTCCTCCGTTATGCCAGTATAGGCATGTGCACTAACAAATGCAGGCATTGGCTTAGCTGTGGCTGGCTATTATGGACAGCTCATTTACATTGCTAAAGTGATTTTACATATTAACAACATACCTAATTTGAATTTTTAGGTGAGCATTCCATTTACATTTTAAAGTAAGTGGGCCATCAGGCATTTGCCCTCACCCACAGATTACCAGTCCAGGCCTGGCACTGAATGAACGTTCGTCCGATATTCTGCTTGTCTATGGCCAGCTTAAGTGGTGCTCCTGAAGGTAAAATTGTTTATGTTTTTGTGCTAAGCATTAATCATTGATTTATAAGCTTTAGTACTAATTTCAAATTAAATAAGGAAACACTGATTTATTGTAACCTTTATGTTCAGTTCCCCTTTTTGATACAACAATAATTATTTAAAACCGAATATGTCTGTCTGACTGCTCTGGCAGACACAAACAAGGTTCTATTGTAGTGCCTCGAAGTCATTCTACATACAAATAAAACTCGTAGAGCTCTCCAGTTTGTGATTTAAAATGAAGCTCTCGGAGTGCCATCCTGCCGGCTATTTAAATTCTAGACAGCGGGGAGGCCGTTTCACTAGATTAGTCGCCCAAAGAAGAGGCAATTTGTCGCCAGGTGACAATCTCCCCAAATCCCCACGTGTCTCTGCCCTTAAAGTTTCTATGAGAACCTTAAATAAATACTGACTAATTGTGATGTAACACGTTTAGCTAATATATCTATTAAAAAAAAACATAATAAATTATGCTCAATAAAATGCCACATTCATTGTTTTTGTTTTTAGTGCTGCATGTTTATTTCCCTTTTTGATAACAACATGTAACATTTATATATCTTGCATAGTGAAACACTGAAGTGTTTACTTAAGGAGCTTATCAATACTTCCTCCTCTTGAGAAAAATGTATTCCCTAGCCCTGCTTTTCAAAGATCAAAAGGCTTGGCTCATGTTTTGTATGTGGCATTGCCTATATGCTATCGAATAGACTACAAAGCAAGTGAAACCTGAAGGCTTCTGGCAAACATATTTTTTTTTCTATATCAGTCAACAAAGAAATGACTGATTAACATTTCCCATGACAGTATCCCTTTAATTTGACATCCCCTGATTTTACATTTCCCCTCGTTTTACATTGTTGTTTTGTGGTCCCACCTATATATTATGCATAATACATTTCCCTGATTTTACATTTTCCTGGATTTAACACTATTTTTTTCTGATCCCCTGAAAAACGTAAAGGGGACATTTCACATAGACTTCATAATCAGATATATATCCTTGCTCAAAACATGTAATGATGCAGAAAGAAAAAGCACTGTTTCTCCTAAAACTGTCATTATATCAGAGCTGAAGAGAACCTCTCTGCTTGGTGTCTAGGCTGAAAAGGAAGAGTGGGAGTGTATGTCCATTCTCTCACAGGCAGTGGTCATAGCACTGACTGACAGGTTGAAGTCTGGAACTGTAGCAAACAAACTCCTCCCCCTCCCACACTCTGTCCTGTGTGTTTCCAGCCTGCACATAACTGTCTTATACTGCTGCCTGATCATTCACTTATAACTATAAACCTTACATGCTCAACATAAAGCAATACGGTTAATACAAACTGTAATAGTAACACTTTATTTTATTTAAAGTACAACAGTACAGCCCCTGTGTCCCACAGCAAATAGGCATCAGTCTGAAATGTACCTGCCCAACTGGACATAATCTATAGTCCATAATACATTGTTATACATTATAGAAGTTATACAAACAGTGTACATTAGTATTAACTTTTATGATATTCCAGAAAAGCAGTTGTAGGTTTGTTTTCCTTAATACTGATCTATGATCAAGTGCAGGGAGTCGCAAGGGAATAAATATGATACATTTGTAACAGTTTTGTGCCTTGGGAGAAGAAGATTTGCAGCTTAATGATGTTGGTGCAAATGCTTGAAGTGGCCACTTATTATTACAAATGTCCAAAGGAAGCAAAATTAAAACAAAATGTTTTAGACATGAGCCCACCCTAAAACAAATGAGGCATGTCCCTCAAATGGTAAAAAAAAATAAAACCAAAATATTTAAAAGTTACTTTTAAACACAATCCCACTTTAAAATATGACAAAACACCATTTTTCGGCATACAGGATATGATGTCACTGACATAATTGAGGATAGCTTAATTTTATCAGTTCACCAGGTCTAAACAGGTGAAGAAAACTCTGGTGAAAGATGTAACGTAATAAAAAATTTGCACTTTAGAGAATTTGCAGGGTCACAATTGTTCACTTCTAGAAAATATCTTTAACTTTTCGAAACACAAAAATTACCTTTAGGGTAAGGCCAAACGGAAAGATTCAGGGAGATTTGTCGCCGAATCTCCCCGAATCTTCCCGTCTGGCCTTACCCTTAGCCTGTGCTTATATATATGCAGATGATTGTTCTTCCATAGACATTATTCAGACATGATACATTTTGACTCCCTGCTTTGTTGGGTTTTTATTCAAAGTAACATTATAAAATGTGTGCATTAGTTGCCTCATTATATAACTAGATAATTTTTGGTTTATCAGTAAGAGATGAACTATCCTGAAATGTACTTCATAAAATTCTTTATACTTTAATTAAAGAGATTCCTGTAGTCATCCTTGTTTTAGGGCAGGACTACACGGACGATTGACGTCCGTTTCCGGCGGATGCGACGTGTTGAATGCGACAGGAACAAGGTAAGTAATAGAAAAGCCAGATGGTGCCGCAGGGTTGATGCCACGCAGGGTTGATGCCATGCAGCCTGCAGCATTTTCATCTGACAGTTGCGTTGCATCAACCATGCAGCACGATCCGACCTTTCTATTACTTACCTTGTTCCTGTCGCATCCGACTCGTCGCATCCGTTTTTCGCGCCCATCGCGTCAATCGTCCGTGTAATCCTGCCCTTAAACTATGACTGCCTCACCTGAAAACTGTGCAAACCTTTAAAAGGTTATTGACTAACCATGCATGAAAAAGAAAGAACTGAGGCAAAACATTATAGAATAGGTTAAACATGTGTATTATAATAAAAATATGTTGCAAGTAAAACTATCTTTTAACTTGGAGGTTCACCACAGCAAGCACATCTTTTTCAAACATGAATAATAAATTTATAATAATGGCATTTTATATAGCAACAAATGCAAGAAGAAAAGAAAGGCCATCACCATCTACTGACCAAACATCAAACTGCAGTGCCCCAAAACTAACAACATGGTTACATAGATCTTCCATTAATGGCTATAGTACAAAAGGTAAATGACATACCCCTTCTGGCTTTCTAACACAATAGGAGGCCTATGATATATGATAAGGAATATTGTAATCTAATTTCCAATGAGAAAGCCAAGAGCATTATAAAACTAAGACAGTCCCTATCTTCATTGAGGGTTGAGAAAAACAAAATACACCCAGGACTACTAGCCAAATCCATAGCAAGAATTAAAATATAAAAAAGCCATAGGGGTAATTTAAGAGGCAGTTGACATACTTTTGGTTAGTTGCTAAATTTTAGCATTGAAGTACCCTTGGTTCTGTAACAGTACATTTAACCTTTTCAAACATGTATAGCACCTGTTGCATGTAACATGCCCAGGCACAAGATTTCATGTTGCCAGACATTCTTAGAAACAGGTACGGGTCACCTATGAGGATGTTTCACTTTTTAAGAAGGGGTATGGGAATTTCCTTTTCCTGAAACTAACTGATTACTGTACAGCTATGGGATCTATTATCCAGAATGCTCGGGACCTTCGGCTTTCCAGATAACAGGTCTTTCATTATTTGGATCTTCATACCTGAAGTCTACTAGAGAATCAAGTAAACATTAAAGAAACCAAATAGGCTGGTTCAGCTTCCAATAATGATTAATTATATCTTAGTTGGGATCAAGTACAAGCTACTGTTTTATTATTACACAGAAAAGGGAAATTATTTTTATAAATTTGGATTATTTGATTATAATGAAGTCTATGGGAGACGGCCTTTCCGTATTTGGAACTTTCTGGATAATGGGTTTCTGGATAACGGATCCCATACCTGTACTAAATGCATCACTTCTTTAGCAGGTAACCAAAAAGTTCATCATAGTCAGTGGTACAGGTTTGGGATCCATTATCTGCAAGTTCGTAATATATAGAAAGCTCAAAATTACTGTAAGGTCATCTCCCATAGACTCAATTTTCAGTAAATAATTCCAATTTTTTTAAATGATTTCTGTTTTGATTTCCCCAAGTACAATGTACTTGATGGTAGCTAATTCTCATGAATCCATAATGACGGCAAAATGATCCTATATGGTTTATTGAATGTTAAAATGTTTTTTTAGCATAATTAAGATATAGTGATCTAATTTACAGAAAATCCCTATATCTGGATAATCCCAGGGCCAAAGCATTTAGGAATAGATCATATACCTGTAAAGGTAAAAGAGCCAAGGAAATGAATAACAGGATGCATCAGGTGATACCAACAGCCTATGGAAAAGTTCGGGAGGATAAGGCCCAAGGTACATACTTCCTGGTGACAGGTCCTGATCTCTTCAGAGGATAGGAAAAACATTCTACTTTCTGTAAAGCCAAAATGAATAACAGAATTGAAATAAACTGAGTTTAGCTTAAAGGGGTGGTTCACCTTCACGTTAACTTTTAGTATATTGTAGAAGGGCCAATTCTAAGAAACTTTTCAATTGGTCTTCATTATTTATTTTTTATAGTTTTTTAATCATTTGCAATTCTCTTCTGTTTCTTTGCAGCTTTCAAATGGGGGTCACTGACACCATCTAAAAACAAATGCTCTGTAAGGCTACAAATGTATTGTTATTGCCACTTTTTATTACTTATCATTCTATTCAGTCCATCCCCTATTCCTATTCCAGTCTCTTATTCAAATCAATGCAGGATTGCTAGGGTAATATGTACCCTAGAAACCAAATAGCTGACAATGCAAAATAGAGAGCTGCTGAATAAAAAGCTAAATATCTATAAAACCATAAACAATAAAAAATGATAACCAATTGCAAATTGTCTCAGAATATCACTCTCTACATTATACTAAAAGTTAACTCAAAGGTGAACAACCCCTTTAAGCCAAAGTCATTTAATTTTAGATGGTGTCAGTGACCCCCATTTGAAAGCTGCAAAGAAACAGAAGAAAATTGCAAATCATTAAAAAACTATGAAAAATAAATAATGAAGACCAACTGAAAAGTTTCTTAGAATTTGCCCTTCTACAATATACTAAAAGTTAACTTGATGGTGAAGCACCCCTTTAAGTTGCACTCTCTTTTTTAAATTTAAGTGTACAAAATAACAGTATTTTACTAAATGGATTAACACTTGAATTGATATTCTTTTAACTCCAAATATATTTCTTACTCCAGTTTTATTTTATTCCACTTTTGTGACAAACTCCCATGGTGCTGTTACCGACATTTTGGAGAACAGAAATATCTTACATAATTTTACTAACTTTACCAATATTTATGCGTGTTTATTAAAACGTGTAATTGCACTTTCTACTCAAACAGATGTGCCCACCTGCCTTGTCATGGTTTGGGTGCTTTAGGTTGGCACAGAATTGAAGTCAGGATCAGACTGTCTTTAACTGTGCATGTTCCTTTTAGGCGATCAGCTTCAGGGACATAAAGTGAAGCTGCCAGACATTGTCGTTACTCACCTAAATGCACTATTCTGCCTTTAATGACCAGGTACAGGGGTGTAGGTGATGTAGTTGGGGTCAATGCAGGGGCACTAGGATGTATACAGCACTTTCCTTCCCCTTTTAGGCACTGGTACACAGAGCTATTTTAGGCATTTATCCCCCATTGTTTAAGTATCCAAAAGATGAAGGGCCAAAATAGCTCTGCTTTGCCCTCTTAAAGCCTTGTCCTTGTCAGACAATTCTCTTCTTAAGCACTTGTTCAAGTGCATTTCCGGCAATTCTCACGTGAAATCATGCACTGCTGCATTTTCAGGCAACAACAAAATGACAATGACATAAAGAAATACTTTCAAGGTGATTCTTAGGGGGTAATATTTGCCAATCTGGACTTATCTCTGGTCTGCAAGAAAAAACATAGTGCCCCATATGAAAACATTCAGTAGTACTTTATGTGCCTCTATGTTATTCAGACTATTGGTGCAAACTGCTTCCAGAAGCTTAAATATTTCATGTTCTGCTTGACTGCTACACTGCATGCAAATGAAAATGATACAGCATTCAGCTGTGATCATTGGGTGGGCCCACTCAGGGACCTAGGGTGGCATCCTGTGAGGTGCACGGTGCATCTAATACATTACATTTACACTGATAACTAGACATGCCAAGGGAACCTTAATAAAGTCAATAGACTTGTTTTAATGCCCTACACATAAGCCCATAGTTAAATAATGTGCCATATAGTAGAAACTGTATGGGGTTAATTTTTTTATGCCTTTTGCAGCCTAACGCCCTGAAAAATTGAAAAGATGCATGCGTTTTTTGTACTTAGAAGATATTACACTCAAAAATTAGGATTTAAGTTACTGAAGATTGAAGATGTTCTATGCACCTCGCCAGGTCAGAGCTGGCAAAGGCAAGTCTGGCGAAAGAGGTAAGGTTCAGTAAAATCCGCATCTTAGTGAAAATTTTCCTGGTGTTAGAGTGCGAAGAAGCTCTAGCGTCTAGCTCCTTCGATACCAAAGGGGCACCTGCGCTCGTTAGTAAATCGGCGAAGTAACGAAATGACATTAAGGGCCAGATTTATCAAGGGTCGAATTTCGAGGGCTAAAAACCCTTGGATTCAACCCTCAAAAATTTTCCCCAAGTAAAATCCGAAAAATTCATATTTCGAATTAGTAGGATTTTACCACTGTTCCATGTATCGCACGATCAAATAGCGATTATCTGATTTCGTGAAAAAATCATACTAAACGTTCGATTTCACGAAAAAAACGTATGAATCGTACATTTTTTACGAGAAATCGGATGATTTCTATTCGATCAAGAAAAACTTAGAAAAAGCCTATGGGAGCTTCCCATAGGCAAATATAGAAACTCGGTAGGTTTAATCTGGCGAAGTAGGCAATTGAAATTTTTTTTAAAGGGCAAGTACTTCGACCAAATGGTCGAACGATTTTCTTATTCGAATCGTACAATTTATTTGAATCATTCGATTCTATCGAATGATTCATTCAAATCATTTGATTTGATCGAATTTTGCAAATTTGATGGTCGAATTAGCCCCAAAAAAATTTGAAAATCGAATTTTTTGCATTCAAATCCTTCACCCGAGCTTAGTAAATAGGCCCCTACATCTTTGCTAGCGTTAGTTATTTCGCCCTTTAGTAAATCTGCCCCTCGCTTAGGAGGGGTTTTATCTTCCTCTCTCCACTCCTTTGGACATTCAGCTCAGCAGGAAAACAGTCTCCTTCACATACACACACATATAGACACACACACACACACAGAGTCACAACTCTAATATTGGGGTATCATAGAGGGTGGCAATTATGACCACATTATAAGTCTAGCTCCAATCATGTTGTTTTTAATTGCTTGTGGGACCTGTAACTAGAACATTTTCAGTTCATATGAACGTTAAGCTAAAGCCTGCATAGCAGGTTCATTTTGTAAATACAGTAGAACCCCCATTTTACATCCTCTGATTTTAAGTTTTCCCTCATTTTACATTGTTGTTTTGTGGTCCCACCTATATATTATGCATAATACATTTCCCTGATTTAAAGTTTTCCCTCATTTTACACCATTTTTTTCTGTCCCCTGAAAAACGTAAAATGGGGGTTCTACTGTATAGAGAACATCTTTCTTTATTTTCTCTATTTATATTGATCAGTATCTAAACTCTCCCAAAACAATCAAAAAGCAGCAATGTGTCCTTAACTATACTGTTAAAATGACTCCTATTTTAGTCTCAGTTAAATATGTGCATTATTGGAGAGGAACATAGTGCTGGTCCCACTTGGCCTAGTATCCAGCACAGTCTTGGAAAGGCACAGGCCCTCTATATTTACAAAATGACCACTGCTATGCAGGTTTAATATTATTTTGAACTGAAAAGGTTCTATTCACAGGTCCCACAAGAAATTTATAACAAAAAGGGCATTAGATCATGATTGACCTACAATTTGGTCATAATCACATCACTATCTGCCACAACTTTTTAAGAAAAAAGCTGACCGCTGCGTAAATACGCTAAGTGGTTTCAAGCTTAGGCAATGGCATACTACGCTAGCGTATTTGCGCACCGGACAGCTTTTTTTCCAGACCTCTGTAAAAACACGTGTATTGGGGGCCTTCCTCAATCTGCTACCTTATCTGTTAGGTCCTGCGTCCTATCAATGGAGATAAAGCAACAGTGGACAGAAATCAAATTGCTTAAAGGGGAATGAAACCCCCCGGTGCTAATTCAAACCCGCGTACCAGCGTCGTACTGCGCATGTGCACCCATCGCCATCAGATCCCGGAAGAAGCAGTTTGAAGAGGAGATGGTCCCTGTGAACATCGCTGGAGGGGACCTGCATTAAGGGGTAAGTAGGGACTTAGCAATAACCCGAGGGAACAGGTAGGGGGCCTATGGGGGGGTGGGGGGTTTGAGTTTGCGCCTGTGGGTTTCATTCCCCTTTAAGGGCAGAGACAGGCGACCAATCTCCCCGAACTGCCTCCCTGCTGGCTAGAATCTAATTGTGAGGCTGCACAGAACGTTTGATGCCTTGGCCTGCAGCTCCCATGTTCTCTGTGCCTTCCCATGCCCACACCTTATTATACCCACTGTCCAGAACAAATGCCGTTGTCTGTCAGGCAGCTGTCAGAGGAAAGTTCTCCTGGTGGTTGTGGTGGAGAAATGCCTTTAGTTTCTATAGGCAGATTCTGCTTCTGTCTTGTTAATTTGCCTACTAATCGTAGTTCTAGATCGAGTACAAAGCTCTATAGCTGTCTGTGCTGTTTAATAGTGATGACATTCATTGAATAGCTATTGTACCTTAAAGGAGAACCAAACCTGTAAGCCCCCCCCCCCCCCCCCCCCCCCCGCAGGCCCAGACTGGCAATCTGTGGGTTCTTGCAAATGCCAGAGGGGCTGCTATAAGGTGCCATAGAAAGTCAGTATTTAGTGGTCTGGTGGGGGCTGTTTGTTCCTCTGTGTGGGCTGATTGGGCCTCTATGTACCTGAAATGCTAAGGCCTATTTTAATTCTCAGTCCGGACCTGCTCCCGTGTAGTCTCCCTTCCCTCCAGCCTACCTCCTCCCCACCCCGGGGGAAAAAACAGAGCACCAGGGAGCACCCTGTTAATTGATTCAAACTTTATGTGTGAAACGGAGCACCATTTTGGAGTCAAATTTTTAAAATTCAATATTTTATTTCATCGATTAAAAGCAGTATCCAGAATATAAAGGCAGTGTAATATCTGTAACGCTCACAGCCATTAGCTTGATGTGTTTCATAGCCCTCCACCCACTTTCTCAATTTCCCCCCGGGCAAATGCCCTTAATTTTTGACTTCCCCCTGCTGCAGATTCTTGCCACGGGAGTTCACAGCAGCCATCTTCTTTCTTTGGTCTTCTTTGTGACTAGACCAGCGTTTTCAGCGCATAAAACTTCATAAATTTACAGGTTTGGTTCTCCTTTAAGGGGGGTGGGGGAGGGTTATGTTTACCTGTGGCACCTGCTTATCCTGGGCAGTCATTATGTACTTGATCTCTCACACTAGAGAGAAAGTTTCCTCATGAGGCAACTTTGGAAAACCAAGAGCTCTGAGTGCCATCACGGCGGTGATTTAGATTATAGCAGGCAGGGAGGCAGTTTGGGGAGATTAGTGCCTGAAGAAGAGGCGATTAGTCACCGGGTAAATTTATCAAAAGAAAAAAAGACCACCAATTGGACATAACTAAGCTAGTTAATGAGTACAAATGTACAAGTACAAGTGTTGGGTAACTTATGGTTTTGAGGATCTCCAGATTTAAATTTAAACTGTAAGGTGTTTTTTAGTTGTATGGAGGACCATAGGAAAGCCACCTACAGGGTCAGACTGGCCTGAACCTCAAAGGATCATCGTAGGTCACTACCCAGCAGTAGGGATGCTACCTGGCTGAAACAAATAATGCTTAATGTCAATATGTAAATAAAAAAGAAAATATAGTAATGTCAGTATTTTTTTCAGAAAAATCTGACAACTATAAAACATAGACATATATAAAACTAATTTACACTTTGGCACTGTCTTCCTATTGTAGCATAAGTGGGCTCTGGGAGAAAGGTTCTCTGGTGGGCCCTAGGAGGTCTCCACAGACCTGGATTTGCAATTTGTAGATTGTGGCATATGCCTGAGGGGCTGCTGTAACATGCCACCTTTTCCAGAAAAAAATACCAGCCTTCCTATATATTTATCTTTTTTCTCTATTAATAACATTGGGATCAGTAATAATTTTTACCGGCCAGGTGGCGCTGGCCATACACGGGCCGATGAAAGCTTCCGACAGGCCAAGTCGGCAGCTTATTGGCCTGTGTGTGGTGCTCCCCAGATTGATATCTGGCCAAAAGTCAGGCGGGGTAAAAATTTCTATCAGATCACGGCCACATCTTTTCATAGATGCGGTCCTGTGAGCCGACCACCCATATTACCTCCATTCTGATCCTGATCAGTTCGATATCGCCTCAAGATGTTCACTGCTCTGTCATCCAGATTACCCCCCCCCGGGCGCTCTCTCCCCTCCCCTCGCTTACCCTCCCTCTGGCAATCACTCTGTGGTTAGCGCTGGGGACGTGCACGTGCTGTGGGGGGTATAGCGCTGCGGCGCCAGGTCCATTTGGCCCGGCACTGTCGGGGAGAGATCCGCTCATTTGGCCATACCTCCCAACTGTCCCTTTTTCGGAGAGGAGATTAGACAAAAAGTAATTGTAACAGCTTAGATAAGGAGAAATATTTTCAAACTTTCATAACCTGCCAAATTTTGTAAAAGGAACATGGTAATTGGGGGGGAGGGGGTGGCGGCCACAAAAAGGGGTATGGTCAAAACATTTTGCTGCCCTACGTGTGAAAATTTTGTCCCTCTTTTTACTTCCAAAATGTTTGTAGGTATGCATTTGGCAACAACGCCAAACGACTGGATCCCCCTGTGTACCTCAAAAACCTGATTTTTTTAATCTCACCACTGACCTAGGAATATGCAGCAATAAGGATATAAACGTCACAAAAACGATAGCCAAATTACTATATAGAATAGTCAGATGAGTCTGGTCCTATTAATAACAGATGTGCTGACTCCTGCAGGGGAAACACAGAGCTTTGCAACCCTTATTTCATATGGCGGGAGAATTCCCTATGGCTCAATGATTCGTGACAGGAAAAACAACTTGCTACTCTCCGCTGAAACTCTGTAACCAACACAATGATATTGAATCATCCTTCGCCGAGTCCTACCCGAAGGCATGGGCTCCGATGCCCAAGTGTCCCAAGCTACCGCCTGCGGACAACTTGTGCGGGTGGGCCCCCCTCCGCCGAAGCTCGGAAGGGTCCACCACCCCACACCCCCGAGGGGGTGTGGAGTCTTTGGACTCCCCTTCGCCGAAGCTAGGGGGAGCCCCGTCTACCCTGGGTTCTGCCGAAGCTTCCCCCAGGGCGTGGTCTTGGCCTGCGAGTCCAGCCAAAGGGACTGTGACCCCATCCAGGGTGCTCAAACCAGGCACCAAAAGGGTGCTGGAGGGAGCGGTGCAATGCCATTAATTGCCTTGTGAAAGGCTCCAGCTGGCGGCTGGCAAAAAGAAAGAAGAGGAAAGGAGTAGTGGAGAAAAGATTTCCCCCCCTAGCCAAGCAGCCGGGGATAGGGGAAGTGAAGCAAGATTAAGCAGAGGCATGTGAAATATGCAAGTCCCAAAAAAGTGAGTCAAGCACCCCTCCCATTCGGGGATCACAAAGCTCAATGCTATGGTCAAGCTTCCACTTCTGGGCCTATACCAGAGGACCAAGTGTATTTGACTACACATGATCTTAGTGGCCAAAAGACCAAGTATTTCCACTTCCTCACAAAAGATCATAAGAAGGTACTACACTTGATCTTAGCCAAAAGGCCGAGAAGCGATGTAACCAACACAATGTTTAAGCCACAAAACCCAGACGGCTGCAAATTGTGTCACGGTAGTTGCTGGTTCGTAACAATAATGTAGAAGACTTCGCTGCCAGCAAGAGCCGCCCCCACAGTGTGTGAGGGAGAGCCGGCCGCAGTGCACACTGGGTCAGGACAACCCCTTTCCCGCGACGTGTGAGCCGTAGCAGAGTCTGCGCTGTAGCCGCCATGTTGCTTGCAGCCGATACCAACACTCTGTAATTGTATCTTCCCCACCCCCCCTTCTGTTTTTCCCGTGGGTCCGGTCCGCAGTCGCAAGAAGGAGGAGGTAGCCGAAGAGAAAACGAAAGCAGGGAGCAGTCCCGTTTGTTTCCAGCCGAGCCATGTCCACCAAGGACGGTAAACACTCCACCACCGAGCGTGCGGTTAAATGTGAGTCTGTTTATGTCGGTCTGACTCCCTTGTGAGCACCTTAGCCTCTAAAATTCCTTTCCATGGTGTAAGTCCGGCCTCCATTTCTTCCAGCATTTCTGTGTGACAGCTCTCGGTGTTTCCTCCTCCTCCTCTCGCTTGTGATAATAAAAATGGCGGCTTGAAAGCTGAGGCTGCACAGTATGTCTGATGCCTTGGCCTTCAGTTTTGCCCTGTTCTCTGTGACTTCCCATTCCCACACTGTATTATACCCACAGCCCAGAACAAATGAAAGCCTGTTGTCTGCCAGGCAGCTGTCAGTGGAAAGTTCTCCTGGTGGTTGTGGTGGATAAATGCCTTTAGTTTCTATAGGCAGCTTCTGCTTCTCCAGCTGCTTATCCGACTACAAATGGAATGTTGGGAGTTGTAGTTCTGGAACGAGTACAACACTCTATAGCTGTCTGTGCTATTTAATAGTTATGACGTTCATTTAATAGTTATTGTACCTTAGGGGGGTGGGGGAGGGTTATGTTTACCTGTGGCACCTGCTTATCCTGTGCAGTCATTATAGACTTGATCTCTCGCATTAGAGCTTATAATGCTGGCCATAGACGCAACTATCCAATCCGTAAGATTTTCTGGTCTTGTGTGGAGTGTCCCGACATTTATCTTGCCATGCCAATCGGTCATTTGGTTGATTGGCCAGGTTATAAAATTTCTGTCGGCTGGCGATCAAATCTTTGCGTGTATTGCAGGTCGTACAATTTTCAGTGGGAGACTGTCACTATGTTTTTATCGTACAAATTTCGTACAATCCCTGTCAGGGGCAGAACGTCGGCTTACCTGTGGTTTTACTAATTATTTATTTAATCAATCTGAAAGTTAGTGGGAGGTCGATAGATGGGGAAGTCTGATCGATGATTTGAACAATCAGATCTTTGCGTCTATGCATACATGGTGAGATCTGCTCATTTGGCGATGTTGCCAAACGAGCGGATCTCTCCCCGATATGCCCTCCTTTAGGTGGGAAATATCGGACTGATCCGATCGTGGACCTTGGGGCACAACGATGGGATCACAACGCAGGGGATGCGGGGGCGGTCGGATCACAGGACCGCATCTATAAATGGATGCGGCTGCAATCCGACGGGATTTTTAGTCCTGCAGAGACAGATAAGAGTCAGCACACACTCTCCTCACAGTGTTTTGGTGCAGATTCCAATGGAGGCCACCATCGACCATTTTTTAGTCCTGTCCGATCGACATCTGGCCGACTTTCGGTTGAGCCCGTTGGAGGGCCCCACGCACGGGCCAATAAACTGTTAACTTGGTGTGTCGGCAGCTTTTATGGCCCGTGTATGGCCACATTTACGCTTGCAAGATCTTCCAGCACATCCCTAAGCTAAGAAAACACATACTTTATAACATACAGAAGCTTTTATGCATCAGTGAGCAGTACTGTCCATGCCAAAACATTTCCCTATTCGTAGTGTCCTTTTGTAAGAGTGTGATATTTGCTGTCTGGATTTAAAATGATTTGCTGTCATCATATAATGTTAATTTAATCCGTAACAACATCGCTAAAATGTTGGTCTCTTTTATGAAGTGTTGAAAACATTTAATATAGATTTCAAAATCTAGTCCTGTGTTGTGCCAAACCCATTTTAATGGAGAACTAAACCCCCAAAAAAGAATGTGGCTAAAGATGCCATATTCTACATAATGAACTTATTGCACCAGCCTAAATTTTCAGCTTGTCAATAGCAACAATGATCCATAACTTCAAACTTGTCCCATTGTTCTTTTGTTAGGCTGCTGGGTGGGGGAAAGGGAGGGGGTGATATCACTCCAACTTGCAGTACAGCAGTAAAGAGTGATTGAAGTTTATCAGAGCACAAGTCACATGACCAGGGGCAGCTGGGAAATTGACAAAATGTCTAGCCCCATGTCAGATTTCAAAATGAAATATAAAAAAATCTGTTTGCTCTTTTGAGAAATGGATTTCAGTGCAGAATTCTTCTGGAACAGCACTATTAACTGATGCACGGGCCAATAAAAGACAGTCAGCAGCTTATTGGCCCATGTGTGGCCCTCTGACGGGCTTCCACGATCAATATGTGGCCGAAAGTCTGCCAGATGTTGATCGGACAGGGTAAAAAATCCTGTCAGATCGTGGATGAATATGTTTGTTGATGTGGTCCCGCGATCCGACTGCCCGTATTACCTCCATTCTGAACTGAGCAGTTTCCATCTGAATAAATGTACAGGTATGGAATCCGTTATCCAGAGACTCATTATACAGATTACACTGTATCCAAATAATTATTTTTCTCTGTAATAATAAAACAGTACCTTATACTTAATAAGCAGTACCCTGGATTCTTCAGAATCAATATTTTCTAGATGTTGATGTACAGTCAATGTGCGGTGCAGCATATATAGTAGAACTCCTGGAATTAACACCTGTTTTTCATGGTCCCAAACAGGAAAGTTCCTGGATCATTCGTTTCCCCAGTATTTACACAATTCTGCTTCCATCTCCAAATAAATGCAAAATCAGGTTTAAACTGTATTTTGAGCCATATACATGTACTTAAATGTTTTTACCTTCTTCATTTACTTTCCATTTTCTATTTTTTACCGGTTTTCCATAATCAAAGATTGAAGTGTCTGTTGTTTAGGTCTGGCAGCTCAGATTCAGTTGCAGACTCTACTGTTGCAATTTGATATGCAGTTGATACATTTCTCAGCAGCATCTCTGGAATATTGGCAACTATTGTATCAATATTAACAGCTGCCTTTAATGAAACCCAGGGATTCTGTTCAGCAGAGACAAAGATAACAAATGTATCAACAAAATGTATCAATTTAGAACAATTTACAGAGTTGCAACGCCCCCCAGCTGCTTTAGAAGGTGAAAAATGAAAGTTTGCACAATTTTAGAAAAACAGTTAAACATAGAAGGTAATTGGGGGAAAAAAAAAATCTTTATTGCTGGTAAACAATGTGAAACCAACTGAACTAAAACATGTGTTGTAAGGTGAACAACCCCTTCACACATATGTCATGTTCTTCCTCTTTGAATACAGCAGACTTTACAATTTGTTTTACAAATATATAGTGTCGTGGCTTTACCCTTTTTTTGAGTAGTTTTATTAGAAAAAAATGTCTAATGGCATTGTCAGTTGGTGTCCTCTGACTACAGGTGCCTTAAGTTGCAGTGTACATCTAGTAAACTTAAGCACAATAAATAGAACTTGTTTTAACATGCTCTATCTGTTATTTTAATAAAAATGTAATAAATAATATAATAGTTCTTAAGTTATAATAAACTCTCCATGCAAAAACCACTCTCTTTTCCCAGCCAAACTTTGGGGCAGTTTTAATAAATTCACATGTATTCACATGATTGATTTGAAATTCAATCGAATTTTCAAAAAGGTTCGAATTCAAATTTTGAATATGCAAATTGGGTAAATTCGACCAGTGTATTCAGTACATTCAATCTAATCGAATGATTCGAATAATTAGAATAAAAATCTATTCGAATACTCAACTATCGAATTACTTCCCCTTTAAATTTTTATTCGACTGCCTAGTTCGCCAGTTTCAATCTGACAGTGGCTTGGCCGAATTTTGATCGAATAGTAAAAATCCGATCGAAGGGTTAAAATAGTTCGAATCGATCCATCGAATTTTTACTATTCGATCATTCAACCAATCGAATAGCGATAAAATCCTTCAAATTCAATATTCGAAGGATTTTACTTCCCTTCTATTCACATGGTCGAATTTCTAATTTTTTTAAATTCGAAATTTGACCAATGATAAATCTGCCCCTTTGTGTCAAAATATTGTGTAAGGCCGCGTTCTTTATGCTAGGGATGCACAGGATTCGGCATTATTCAGCCCGAATCCTTGCGCCTGGTGAACTGAATCCTAATCTTAATTTGCATATGAAAATTAGGGGCAGGGAGGGAAATTGCATGGCTTTTCGTCACAAACAAGGAAGTAAAAAAAATGTTTTCCACTTTCCTGATATGCAGAATAGGGGTTGTTATTCAGCAGAATCTTTCACCATGGATTTGGGGATTTGGCTGAATCCCAAATAGTGGATTCAGTGCATCCCGACTTTATGCAGAGGGATGACAATTTCCCTTGGTTACTTTGAAGTACCACATGAAGTTGGAAAGTAAAACTGCTTTCAGTTCAGTTGCCCTGCTTAGTGCAAGGAATAACATTTCTAGATTTAAACAATAAGAACATGTAAGTTCGGTACTCCCTATTCATCTTGTGTTAAACAAAAGGGTATACAGCCCCTTTGTCCAAGAAGAATTTATCCTGCATTAGGACCTGTTAATCTCTATAGTGCAGGTCCTTTGTAAGTTGATTCACTGTGCCATTGATTTTTACACTGTACAGTATAAAAACAAACTGATAGACTGTCTTAGTACAGAAATTAAACGTAACTCTTTAGCCCAGTTATCACTAGTAATGTTTTTGCCATATGCAGATTTAATTTACACTATATAATGTGCGAAAATGGAGTTAAATGGCCTGCATCACATTATTGTATATTCTAAGTCAGGGGTCCCCAACCTTTAAATGTGAGTCACATTCGGATGTAAAAAGACTTGGGGGTCAATGCAAGTGTGAAAAATGTACCTACATGATGCAATATAACTGCTATTATTGGCTATTTGGTAGTCTCTGTGTGGACTGTATTTGGCAGTAAATCAGATTTGTATGCAAACAAATGTGCCTTCCTAGCAGACATTAAAAAATAAGCACCTGCTTTGTGGCCACTGGGAGCAACATCCAAGTGGTTGATTAACAACATCTTATTTACTTTGTGTCAATTCCTTAATGTAATTTGTATGTGGATTTATTCACCCTTATATTGTACTGCCAAGTATGTTGGTATTTTAGTAATCCATGTTTAAAAGCAATTTTCAGTAGCATACCTAATTACAATGTGTAGGAGGTGTGCTCCTTCATAGAAGAAAGATGTTGGAACAAGTAGGGAGTAAAAATTGATAATATAGCGATAGACTAGTTTAGAAAAATAATTTAAGGCATTAAGACATGGAGATGCGTTGTTATTTGACATCACAGACTTGCTGTGTTTGTCTAGAGATGAATTGTTTTCTGTTTGTTGCTTGAGTTTAAAATAGAGACAAATCTCCTTTGGCAATAGCTTACTATGTGTGTTTTTACAGAGAGCAGTATTAACTGAATAAAGGTGTTCAGTGTCCATAGCAATGTAATACTTGACGCATTGCCATAGAAGCTAGCAAGTTATGGAACAATCGTGATGTCATGAGATCAATATATTGTTAGTAAATAAGACTTGTACCTATAGCCAGCACAGAGAAAATGTATAGATTTACAGATTGCTTACGGGTTCCTGTGCACATTACATGTAGCAATCCCTGGTAAATGTGGAAGGAGGTATTTTTGAGCACTTACCCTGGAATGCTGCATGTAATGTGTTTTACATGTGGGGAGTGTATCTTCATTATGAATAAATAAGTAATCCAATAAGTAGCCCAACCAGACAACTTCATTGTGAAATCTAACATGGGGCTAGACATATTGTCCGTTTCCCAGGTGCCCCCAGTCATGTGACTTGTGCTCTGATAGACTTCAGTCACTCTTTACTGCTGTACTGCAAGTTGGGCGATATCACCCGCTTCCTTCCCCCCCCCCCATCTCAGCCTAACAACAGAACAATGGGAAGTGAACCAGATAACCGCTCCCTGATACAAGTTAACCGGTGCCTGGTAGATCTAAGAACAGCACTCAATAGTAAAAGCCCAGTCCAACTGAGACCGCTCTGATAAACTTCAGTCACTCTTTACTGCTGCACTGCAAGTTGGAGTGATATTAGAGATTATATACATAAATAATTTGTATAGTGCTTCAAGTTCCAAATTGTAAATTTTTGAGGGCTTAACTTACCCAATACATTGGGGGATCCACCCTTCAGCTTGGAGTGATATTACCCCCTTCTCCTGAAGAAGATGAGGTTTGTCGCTGGGCGACTAATCTCCCCCAAATCTTACCGTGTGCCACCAGCCTTACATTGACTAGGAGAAACAATAACCTGCCTGAAAGCCGTTCCATCCTGCTGGCTGTTTATGAAAGCACATGATTAGGCAAAATTACCCGAGATCGCTGCCTACACATGAATATTACAACTTTAAAAAAAATGAAACTTGTTCAGTTAGGAAATACATTTTACATGGTAGAGTGAATTATAGGCAGTGTAAACTAGAAATAAAAACTACATAAAAATCATGAATGAATCCATTTAATCTGGTTAGTGGAAGGTCTCAAGACCTGCGGCATATGATAGTTCTTCAGATACCAGGGTAAATCTGCATGTTTATGGCCAGCTTTACAACTCAATTCTTGTGCCCTCATTATTTAAGGAGGGCCTGGCTTTCAAGGGATTCTGTCATGAATGATATGATGTAGTTTTTATTTCTAAATTACACTGTTTACACTGCAAATAATTCACTCTGCAGTATAAGATTTAATTCCTGAACCAATAAGTGTATTTTCTTTTAGTAATATTTGTTTGTAGGCAGCCATCTCGGGTCATTATGCCTGGTCATGTGCTTTCAGAAAGAGCCAGTGATACACTATGGAACTCTGGCAGGCTGTTGTTTCTCCTACTCAATTTAACTTAATGTGTTGCAGTGGACCTGGATTTTACTATTGACCTACCAGGCAGCTGTTATCTTGTAAAAAGCTACACAAAATTCCAACCGCATGCAATTAATTAGTAAAAAAACTTTTTATTAATATATGATTAAAAAAATCAAACACAAGCACCCCTTATGGAGCTTAACGCGTTTCATACTTACCTAGCACTTAGTCATAGGCAATGTGACATTGCCAAAAGTTAATTCCTACTGAAAGTGTTAATGCTTAGTGAACTAGTAGTGACAATACAGTGTAATCGAAAAACTTTGTTTTGCATATGGAAACATAATTCTAGTGCTTCATTCTAATTTGTCTTAAAAACTAACCATTTAAATATGCTTTATATAGCTAAGATTTTAATTGTCTTTACACAGGTCAACCTCCTAGTACACTCTGATCTTATCTGAGGCTTATAATTTACATCACTGCATGATTTTTAGCCTTTAAAAGGATTAGGACTCTGGCATTTTGGTCACTGCTACAGCTGACAATGATCAAAAGACTTGTGTGTCTGCTCAAGTAGAGTGCAGAATACAAAAATCTACAGAATGGGAGCTATTATTTTGAATGCTTGATGTTTTAAGATAATGCATATTTTTTGTAATTTGAATCTTCATTTAAGTTTACTTAAATATTTTAAACATTAAATAAACCCACCAGTTTTGCGTTCAATATGGATTTGAACAAGGCACTATATTATTATTGAAAAACTTCAGAAATAAGAATTGTTTAAAGTGGACTCTGTGGGAGATTGGCTTCCCATAATTTGGAGCTTTCCGGGTAACAGATTTCTATTATCATACCGGATCCCTTTTTCTGGAAACCAGTCTGTGACTAATTCCATTTTCAAAAAAAGGAAATATTTAAAAGTGAATTTATAGCCTGGTGTTTTCTATTTGCGGATAGGTATCTTGTAAATGGCAGTTTCTTACTTTTTTCTTCAAATACAACATCATACATTGTGCAGACCTGTCTCTGTGTTGGTGTCATTCACTGTAGTACATGGATTTGATTGAGGTGTAAATCTGCAGTTTGCACATTGTCTGTCGTTTTTTTTTTTTTTTTTTTCAACAAATGCCTTTTTTTAGCACCTGCCAATTGTATAACCCTACAGTTTTACACATTCTCCCCCCCCCCCAGCCTAGAATACCCCCATGATGATGGCCGAGATACATTACATAGAACAAATTACAGTATACAGTATAGCCATATTCTCAATAGTCTTGGGGAAAAAGCACTAATCATCTTCCACCACAGCTTGTGTGTAAGTAAGGATATTTAACATTTAGCCGTCATGTTTTTGTATGGTTGTGGAATTAATTAATGTCATTATTTCACACGTACAAATGAAATCCATTTGTCTAAATTTTTAAAACAAAAAACTGTTATTGTTTACTGTTAAATAAACGACTTCTAATTCTCCTAAACTATTGGGATTTACTGCTAATCTAGAAGAAAAGATGATCATTGATGTGGGCAGTTATTTTGAGGAAATAAGATTAACCGAAGACCAAAGCTAAGTGCACTTAAGCTTTAAAGGGGCAGTATACACTTAATGCTTAATAATCTGTAATCTGGTAAACAGCGTATGTTGAAATCAGTTTTATAGTTCTTTAAGGTGTTACATTTATTATACAGAATGCCTAGGAATTAAAAAATTGATGGTTGACCAATTTTGAGCTATGTTTGCTTATTTTGATCTATACCAGTGATCCCCAACCAGTAGCTCACGAGCAACATGCTGCTCTCCAACCCCTTGGATGTTGCTCCCAGTGGCCTCAAAGCAGGTGCTTATTTTTGAATTACTGTCTTAGAGGCAAGTTTTGGTTGTATAAAAAACTGATGTACTGCCAAACATTCTCTCCTGTAGGCTGCCAGTCCATATAGGGGCTACCAAAAAGCCAATCAGAACTCTTATTTGACATCCACATGGACTTTTTCATGCTTGTGTTGCTCTCCAACTCTTTTTTAAATTTAAATGTGGCTCACGAGCAAAAAAGGTTGGGGACCCCTGATCTATACTGTTGGTGGTTATGGTGTGTTTTAAAAGGGTCATTGTAACATAGTAGGTAAGGGCAGAACTACACGGCAGACTTCCGTGCATTTGTCAGATCCGACGCTGGGCACAAAACGCCCGCATCAAGTCAAATTCGACAGGGTCAAGGTAAAGTAATAGGAGGTCGGACAGTGTCGCAGGGTTGATCTGACGTGACACGACTGTCGGATGAAAATGCTGCAAGCTGTGTCTTCATCTGATCAACCCTGCGACACTGTCCGACTTCCTGTTACTTAACCTAGTTCCTTTCGCTTGACGCAGGTGTATCGTCGCCCAGAGTTGGATCCGTCAGAAACGCTGTGTAGTTCTGCCCTAAGGCTAAAAAAAGACATCCATCCATATAATCTGCTGAAATGCTAGTTGATCCATCAAAACCCGATTTGAAGCCTCTCCAGTTTACTTCAGAGGGGGGGGGGGGAAATAACATTCTGACAAGATGCCATTCTGAACAGTCCCTGGATCAGCTTGTACTGTAAGCTATCTTCCATAACCCTGTATTCCCTCCCTTGTTAAAAAGCCATCACAACTGATTCAGGGAGAGAATTCCACATCTTCATAGCTCCCACTGTGTATACAAAAAGAAATCCTTCCAACTATGAAGAAGGAAACTTCTTCTAACCGGAGTGGATGACCTTGTGTCAGCTGGAAAGACCTACTGGTAAATAAAGCATTAGAGAGATTATTATACGATCCCCTTATATATTTATACATTGTTATCATATCACCAACTTGACCAGTCTTTCCTCATAGCGAAGATTTCCCATACATTTTACCAGCTAAGTTGCCCTTCTCTGTACCCTGTCTAATTCCATAATGCCCTGTTTGAGATTGTAGACCAAAACTGTATGACATATTCTAGATGGGGCCTTACCGGTGCTCTATACAGAGAAAGAATAACCCCTCCTCCCGTGAATCTGTGCCATGTTTAATTCAGCTCAAGACCTTATTTCTTCTTGATGCTGCTGCCTGGCACTGCTTGCTACGGTCAAGTTTATTATCTACAAGGACTCCAAGGTCCTTTTCTGTTATGGATATGCCTAGTGCAGTCCCATTAAGGGTATAAGTGACTTGGATATTTTTACATCCCATGTGCATGACTTTATATTTAGTCGCCATCTTCTGGCTCTTCGTATAGTCTTCGGGTCTTTTCACCAACACAAAGCCTGTCTGCACATGCGCAGCTGGCCCAAGTTGGGCATCTGCTAAAACTGCATCAGCAAATCTGTGTTGAGACCCGAAGACTATACGAAAAGCCAAAAGACACTAAAGCATACAGTGGGGAGGGGGGGGCAATGCCTGCAAGTTTATGGGGGCTTTTGGTAAGGGGAGGTTAGTTCTCCTTTATTGAACAAGTTAAATAAAAGTGCACCCAATACAGAGACCTGAGGGACCCCACTAAGGCCTTACTTCAAGTAAAGAATGTACCATTAACAACCACGCTCTGTATTCCGTCCTGTAGCCAGTTTTGTATCCATGTGAAAATGAATTCATTAAAGGAGAAGGAAAGGCTGGAGGCATTTGGGTTGCCAAACGTTAGGCATCCCCAAGTGATTGTATCTACCCACCTGAAACCTATGGCTGTTGCTTCTATCAACAGAAATCTGCAAATCTGCACCGACCCAGGTTTATACTAGTGAGCACCATGGAGCGATCTACTTCTGATCTACTTCTGTGCTTTCGCACAGCTGTGCTTGCGCTGTAGAACGAAAAGTCGAGCTTTTAACTTTAAAGTTAAAGTTTTTTTTGGGGGGGGGGGGCAATGCATTTTTCATGTTTGTATGTAAAAGTATGTTTTGTTTTATAGATTTATTGTTTAACATTTAATAATTTCTTAATTCTGTTATGGCAGCTGTACCTTTCCCCCCAACTAATCGATTAACATCCGAAGACGTGTTTGACACAGATGGGAAGCCCAGGGTAGACATTCTGAAGAACCATTTAGTAAAAGAAGGTCGTGTAGATGAAGAAATTGCACTAAGGATTATAAACGAGGGAGCTGAAATTTTACGGCGTGAAAAGACTATGATAGAAGTAGAAGCTCCAATTACAGGTAAAATTTTAGGTGTCCTGACTCAGTGGACACATGGCTTTCTCTCTGCTCTCAATAGTTATTTTGGAAACTGTAAACACTCCAGTAAGAGAAAATTCACTATTCCAAATATGCATTTGCATATATGTTTTAAAGGAAAAGTAAATGTTTTTCTTTTTCTTTCTGTAAATTTGCTCTAAACAGCCCCCCAGATTAATGTACCCAAGTCCCTGCTGCAAGTCTGCTCAGGTTTCTGTGTTATCAGCAGCTTGTTTCCCCTTCTTCCTGGTGCAGAGTGAAGCCCAGCCCCTTAGTTTACTGAGCAGTCCATTTGCTGCTGTTCCACAATAGAGAGGAAGAGGGAGCCAGTGTGTGCATTAGTAAGCTAGTTTCCCCAAGCAAAAGCTGCTAAACACACTGGTCTCTGCTATGTCATAGTATGCAAATGATCTCCAGGACTAGTCCAAGAGATAAGGTCAGCTCAGTAAGCTAAGGGGCGGGGCTTCACTCTGCACCAGGAAGAAGGGGAAACAAGCTGCTGATAACACAGAAACCAGAGCAGACTTGCAGCAGGGACTAAGGTACATTAATCTGGGGGGCTGTTTAGAGCAAATTTACAGATAGAAAAAAAAAAGGTTTACTTGTTCTTTAAGCTAATATTGCTGTCTCTGTATTCTGGAATTATTACATACTTATGTAAAGAATCATGTCAAAAATATTTGTGTTTATGTGGTTTTTGATCTTATTTTCTCTTTTGTTTATTTTTTTTTGTTGCAGTTTGTGGCGATATACATGGGCAATTCTTTGACTTGATGAAATTGTTTGAAGTGGGTGGATCACCAGCTAACACAAGATACCTCTTTCTAGGGGACTATGTAGACAGAGGCTATTTTAGTATAGAGGTAAATTTGTACACGAATACATCTATTTACTTATTGTTTTTGTGTGCCAATGTAGATTTTTCATACATATTATTCTGTATTATCTCAGTTGGTCTGAACTGTTCAAATAATCAACTTGATGAGAATTTAGTAACTCAAAGGAGCTGAAATGCTGAAAATCTGTCTCCTCTTGTATGGAATAATGAATACCATATATTTCTGGTTAAAAATTAATATCTTTATTAGGGCTCCCCATAGATCTGCTACAATCCATTCCTGCGTTTAAAGCAAAGGGTGAGCCTGTCCTAACAATCCCTGCCGGAAATACAGTAGGAGCAAGATAGTGAATCGCAGCCCTGCAGCCACACAAGGCTTCAGTTCCCTATTAGGTCAGCCTAGCTGCTGATTGGCTCCACTTCTACAGTGCAGTGTGCCGAGTGCTGCCAGCTGCCCTGCACATACTGGGAAAGGAGCAGAAGGCAGCAGAAAGTGGAACAGATGTGCAGATCTAATATGGTTTTTGCAGAATGTTTTCAATAAATACGCATGAAATACTACTTCTTTTTAAAGCTATTGCCTTCAGTATTGCAGTATAATTCACTAGCACATTTTAGTTTTTCACACAAAACATCTCCTTTGCTTAAGAGGAGGGTGGAAATGCTGCATATACCCCCCCCCCATTCAAAGTGAATGTAATAGTTGTTGCGCCTTGCCTTGTGACAAGACAAGTCCCAATTCCAGTTCACTTGAATAGGGGGGAAGAATGGTTTTGTCCCCCTTTCTTGGAGCAATTAATTACTGGGGCAACAAAACACTACCGAACTCCCAGTGTGTCATTACCTAAAAGGGATCCTGTCATGGGTCATGCATCAGTTAATAGAGCTGTTCCAGAACACTGCACTGAACAGATTTTTTTTATATTTCATTTCGAAATCTGACATGGGGCTAGACATTTTGTCAATTTCCCAGCTGCCCCAAGTCATGTGACTTGTGCTCTGATTAACTTCAACCACTCTTTACTGCTGTACTGCAAGTTGGAGTGCGATCACCCCCTCCCTTTTTCCCCCCCAGCAGCCTAACAACAGAACAATGAGAAGGTAAGCAGAAAACAGCCCCCTAACACAAGATAACAACTGCCTGGTAGATCTAAGAACTGCACTCAATAGTAAAACCCATGTCCCACTGCGTACTATTCAGTTAACATTGAGAAGGAAAAACAACAGCCTGCCAGAAAGCAGTTCCCTCCTAAAATGCTGGCACATGACTTGGGGCAGCTGGGAAATTGACAAAATGTCTAGCCGCATGTCAGATTTCAAAACTGAATATAAAAAAAACTGTTTGCTCTTTTGAAAAATGGATTTCAGTGCAGAAGTCTTCTTGAGCAGCACTATTAACTGAGGCTTTTTTTAAAAAACATGTTTTCCCATGACAGTTTCCCTTTAAAGATGACAATTTCTCGTCGGAACGATTCTTCATTTTGATCTACAGACCTATCACTAACTATTCAAATTAAATAAAGAGGTAAAAATAACAAATCAGATGATGTTTTGGCCATTAATTGACAAATAGCAATCGTATAAACATTACTTTTATGTAATAGAATCCCTCATTGCTATCGTCCAACCCACACTACAACTTAGTGCTCTGTGTTCACAGACAGATTTAAATCTGTACTCACAAGAAACACTTCTTGTTTGACTGCATTTCTTAATAAAACCAATGCCTCTCAATCAAACAATATGATTTTAGAAGCACAAAGGGGAAATCATTTTATAATGTGCATTAAATTTATTCAAAAATTAAGAAATCACAATTGTCTACTCACAGTGTGTATATAAATCCAATCATCAAAACCTAGATCATAAAAAAGTGCCAATTTCATCCTCCTGGGTCACAGTCCTGCAAACAAGCAGTCCAACACAAGGATCCAGTGCAATCTACTGGGAGACCTAGACCATTACTACACAATTAGGCTTGTTCACTATATAAATGTCATTTCTGGCCATATTGTATGTAAGGGTTTAGTTTTCTTTCAAACCCAAGTTTGTTGCCAATTGAAAGTTTAAAAATATAAATTGATCTGTTGCATTTTCTACTTTATTTGCTTTTTCTTTCACCAGTGTGTTTTGTATTTATGGGTTTTAAAGATCCTGTACCCCAACACGCTTTTTCTTTTAAGAGGCAATCACGAATGCAGGCACCTTACAGAATATTTCACTTTTAAGCAAGAATGTAAGTAATAAACACAAAACTATTCATAACTGTTACTATGTAATTAATTTCTGAAATGTTTTTGTTTATGCAGTTTCTATTGTAGACCTAAAATAAGATGACCAAAACATTCATAAGAATAAGTTAAGTGTTCAAAAATGATAGAAATTGATGCATATTTATATGTCCTTGTATTATGGGGTGCATATCAAACTGCTGTTCCCTGAAGTTCAGTCCTACTTCCTAAATGATTTGGTCAGAGAATTGCAGAGACTGCAATTAGTTCTTTTGAAGATTTTTTTCCATATGAGCCATGCTGGCATACCTCCAAAAAGAAACACTTCTAAAAACTAAGGGGTAGATTTATCATTCCTATTCGATTTTCGAATAAAAATTAGAAAAAATCGTAGGAAATATTCACTAGTTTTGAGCTGCCCCAGGTGTCTTACCAATACAGTGGATAAAGTTAGTCTGAATTAAAATAAGTCTATTAATAGGCTTTGTGCTTCCTTTTGCAACTTAATTTCTTGGTACTCAAGCAATACTACACGTTTTCATCTTGCTAAAGAGCATCACTCCTATATACAGGTATGGGACCTATTATCCAGAATGCTTGGGACCTGGGGGTTTCCGGATAATGGGTCTTTCCGTACTTGGGATCTTCATACCTTAAGTCTACTAGAAAATCACTTAATCGTTAAATAAACCCAATAGGCTGGTACACGGGCAGATAAGCTGTCAAATTGGTCTAAACGACCGATATTGGCAGCTTTATCTGCCCGTGTATGGCCATCATTACAGTGTATTAGAATAAGCAGTCACAGCAGATTACACATAAACTGTTCCTTGACAAAGAAAAGTCTTATTTGTAAGTTCTGGGTCAACCGACAAACATAATGTAAACAAGAAATTAGCCTTTTGATGTGCAGAGTAGCCAGGTACTGACTAGCAATTGCATTTACAGAATATATTCAGTGTTTCCATTTTCTTAGTATATGTTTGTATATTTTGAAATTTGGGAAAGAACATATTCTCATATTTTTGTGTTTAATGCAGCTTTATTCTGTGGCACACTGACTCTGATCTTGAGTGTATATCCTAAAAACCTGCCATAAAGTGCAACAATTAGAAAGAAAAGCTATAGTCACACTTGGGAATTGAACACCTCCATACCAACAAACCGCTTTAACAGTGGTCAAGCAAAACTACACTTTACACACACTGTGTATTGTTTTTATGCAAGCTTTGCATTCTGATGACACTGGAATGACAAAAAAAATTACAACCCTAGTTTTGATATTTACATAAAACAGTTTGGTGTAAAAAAAAAAAAAAACTGGATAAATAGGCTGTTTATAATGTTTATAATATAGTTAGCCAAAAATATCATCTATAAAGGCTGGAGTGAAAGGTTGTCTTAACATAATAGCCAGAACACTACTTCCTGCTTTTCAGCTCTCTAACTCTTGAGTTAGTCAGCAACTTTAAGGGGGCCACTTGGGAGATAACTGTTCAATGAGTTTGTAATTGCATGCAGCATCCTTAGCATGCAGCTCAGATTCAAAAGCGAACAGTTATGCGGCCTTCCCTCAGGTCACTGATTGATTGGTTACTAACTGGTAATCAACCCATGGAAACCAAGAGAGCAGCAATTGTGTTCTTGCTATTATGTTAAAGATCCAGCCACCCCAGCCTTTAAAGGGGATCATGTCATGGGAAAACATGTTTTTTCAAAATGTATCAGTTAATAGTGCTGCACCAGCAGACTTCTGCACTGAAATCTATTTCTCAAAAGAGCAAACAGATTTTTTTATATTCAGTTTTGAAATCTGGGGCTAGACATTTTGACAATTTCCCAGCTGCCCCTGTCATATGACTTGTGCCAGCACTTTAGGAGGGAACTGCTTTCTGGCAGGCTGTTGTTTTTCCTTCTCAATGTAACTGAATAGTACGCAGTGGGACATGGGTTTTTACTATTGAGTGCTGTTCTTAGATCTTCCAGGGAGCTGTTATCTTGTGTTAGGGGGCTGTTATCTGGTTACCTTCAAATTGTTCTGTTGTTAGGCTGCTGGGGGAGAAAAAAGGGAGGGGTGATCTCACTCCAACTTGCAGTACAGCAGTAAAGAGTGATTGAAGTTTATCAGAGCACAAGTCACATGACCGGGGCAGCTGGGAAAATGAGAATGTCTAGCCCCATGTCAGATTTCAAAATGAAATATAAAAAAATCTGTTTGCTCTTTTGAGAAATGGAGTTCAATGCAGAATTCTTCTGGAGCAACACTATTAACTGATGCATTTTGAAAAAAAAATTTTCCCATGACAGTATCCCTTGGTAGTGACACAAGGGCAGATTCGGGGAAATTTAAATCGCCTCTTCTTCTGGGTGATCATCTCCTCGAACTGCCTTCCAGTGCCACACTGCTGGCACGTTTTTCGAAAGACGAAGCGCCACGAGTGCCATACTACTGGCGACTTTTCATTCAAGCTGGCGGTATGGCACCGTAAGGAAGTTTGGCCAGGCGACTAAGTCTCCCCAAATGTGCCCGTGTGTCACTACCCCTTTTTACATTAAATTTTTGGCTAAATAACTAACTATAATTGGAAATATTTTTTATTTTGCACAACCTATCTATTTTCCCAGTTTTTATTTTTATACTGAACAATTAGTTTAAATTAATATTTTCAATGCCAAAGCAAAATGCTGCACACCTTTAGCCTTCTGAAATGAGATAATAGAACATGAAAATAACAAATATCTTTATCTTTCCAATGATTCATATTTTTTGCTTTCCCTTTTCCTGTTTTTGTTCTTTTAGTATTTATTTTATGGCCTAATTTTGCTTCAGCTAATAGTGGCTAAAACTGCAATCCACTTAAACCTAATAACACTAAAGGCATTCTGACCCCTTTACATTATATACCTGCATAGGTGCTTTCACAGCAGCTTTGGCTGTTATTTGGCCTTTGACAATGGGCACATTTTAGCAAAATTTATAGTATGGGCTGACTGTGAGTAAGTCTGACATTAAGGATCTTTTATTGTGTTTGAAAAATAAAATTAGTCTGTCTTGGCTAGCTTTCATACAGGACCTTTGGGAGTAGCATTGCATTAACAGATGTAAAATGAGAGGGACAGACTTGTGCTTACTAACATTTGTGTTTCAAAACAAGGCCATGTTGCCTTTTTTGTAAAGCAAAAGGGTGAACAGAAAAAGGAATTCAAAAGCAATATTTGCTTTTGAAAGCATAATCTTCATGGTGGTTTTCTGTAAATATTTCTGTAAATATTTCTGTAAATAGGAATTTTTGCTTTATTTGATGGAAGCAGCACCCAAATCCAAACAGTTGCACAGTTCTTTTTTAGTTTGTATTTTACATGATCAATATAAGCTCCAAAAAATATACAGAGCAAGTACTTGTCTTTCCAGAACACCTGTGGCATATATATATATATATATATATATATATATATATATATATATATATATATATATATATATATATATATATATATATATATATATATATATATATATATATATATATATATATATATATTGTTAATCTCACTGTATTATGTAAGTAATTTTTAAGTTGAATTCTATCTTGTTGTCTGTTAAGTGGGATGATAAACATTCACAGCTCATGAACCCTGCAAATCATAACTAAAGGTATGATCTTATTCTTGAGACTTAACTCTCTTTCTTGTCTAGGTAAAATAAAATATTCAGAAAGAGTATATGAGGCCTGTATGGAAGCTTTTGATTGTCTTCCGTTAGCTGCACTTTTAAACCAACAATTTCTGTGTGTCCATGGTGGATTATCCCCAGAAATACATAATTTAGATGACATTAAAAGAGTGAGTACAAGTTTGGTATTGGCATTCTGTGCTGCAGGGTGGGGTGTTGGGTTCATATATTGTATATCTTTTTTTAATGTCAATATTTCGAGCAATTTTTTATAACAATAATATGTTAAAGAGAAAACTTTCCATTTACAAGTAGTGTTAAAGGGGCTGTTCACCTTTAAATTAACTATTAGTATGATATTCTTACAGATTTGTAATTGTTTTAAATTTTTTTTATTTGTTTTTTGAGTTGAGACTGGAATATGAATAGGAGAGGGCCTGAGTAGACAGATGAGGAATACAACTTGGCAATGACAATACATTTGTTGCCTAAAAGAGCATTTTTTTTTTAGATGGGGTCAGTGACCCCCATTTGAAAGCTGGAAAGAGTCAGAAGAAAAAGGCAAATGACTCAAAAACTATAAAAAATATAAAAGGAAGACCAAATGCAAAGTTGCTAGGATTTGGACATTCTGTAACATACGAAAGGTTACTTCAAAGGTGAACCACCCCTTTATTCTTCTTTTTATTGTTCTTTTAAATGCATAGTGAAGTGTGTAGTCATATCTGATAAGAATTCAGATTTTATATATTTTTTTCTGTTATACCTATGCATGTAAACTAACATACAATATACGCATAAATAGTATTGGTAAGACTTGACACAACAGAACCATCCGATTTGGTAGCTAGATTAATCTGTTCTAGATGTCTACAGAGAATGCTGATGCCGGTGTCAAGATATATACTTCTTGTGTGTAAATCCAAACATGCAGATCAAATAATATCATATAAGTTACTAATGTCCTTATAACTGTGTCTTTAACTGTTATCTCTCAAACACACTGACCAAATATTATTGCTTGCCAAACATTTGCAAGTTTTGCAAAAGTTCCCTTTGTCTAGTCATCTAGGAAGGCCTAGACAACTTTATACCAGTATTCCAGCACGTTTTAAATGTCAACAAAGGTCTTTTATGTTTCCTTTTTTTTTTTACGAGTTCTTAGTATGACACTGCTTCAAGTCTGCTTTTTTGAGAAATAGGTGCACTTTTTTTAAGCAGATACAAGAACAATAATTCTTTTTAATTTAATTTTTAAAGCTCTTGAAATGTGTGTTAAGTATAAAAGATCATACTAAAGGATGTGGTTTCTCCGATAACCTTGAAATACTGTAGGTAGAAATTCTAAATCTGTCCCACACAAAGCCATCTCTGCAGTATTACAATAGCCCGATCTTTTCTCTGAAAATACTTCTACAATTATTTATAATATTGGAGTAAAATACATTCCAGTACCGTATTACTAAGAAAAGTGGCTGTTCTGAGCATCCTATCTCCAGGTCATATTAAACTCCTAACTTAAAATATTAAACTAAGGTAACAGTACAATATCACATCTGAAATATTTACACATAAACAAAATTGTAACACTTTCACTAACCGCTTAGATGACCAAACTTCCCACGGAACATTCGCTGTCCCTCACTTATATTTCACATCTTTTCCTTTCCAAAGAAACGGTATACTTTCTCCAGTGCACCTTCCCTTGTTTATTAATCCACTCATAAAAGCAAGTTAAATCCTCCACAAAGAGAAACTCACACTTTACGGCTTACTAACGTCCACCAGTTAGTGTCAGCGTGGCCCCCAGAGTTCCCACTTTTTCAGGTTCTTTTGGATATTATTTACCATTAATATTTTACTATTAATGCTGATACTACTCCGTCTGTAGTAACATTTACAGCCTTCTCTAAACTGTCCTTTAAAAAAATACACAGTAGAACCCCCATGTAATGTTTTTCAGGGGACTAGAAAAAATGTGTATAATCCTGGATAATATAAACCAGGGAAATTATTTTTTAGTGGAAAAATTTTTTGAAATTGAGGGAATACTTTAAATCTGGCTATATAAATGCGAAATTTCAACCAACTTCAATCAAGAATAAATTAGATAAATTAAAAAGATGGTTAAGTGAATAGTTCACCTTTGCTATTTAGCTCTATGCAGGATGCAAAATTGTTTAAACGTACAGGTATGGGATCCCTTAACTAGAAACCAGTTATCAATTGAAAAAACACAAGAAAACTTTACAAAAAAGTATGCAAACGTATTTTCTTGCATGTTTTTATGAGATTTTTATTAAATTCTGATTTTCTTTACAGTTAGACAGGTTTAAAGAGCCTCCTGCTTTTGGCCCTATGTGTGACTTATTATGGTCTGATCCTTCAGAAGATTTTGGTAATGAAAAATCACAGGAACATTTCAGTCATAATACAGTTAGAGGTTGCTCTTACTTCTATAGGTGAGTTGATGTAAACAAATGTTTTATGTATCACCCAAGTATAACACACACAATTATTTCACTATTTGTTTTTTTTAACAGCTACCCAGCAGTTTGTGAGTTTCTACAAAATAATAACTTATTGTCAGTCATCAGAGCACATGAAGCTCAAGATGCAGGGTAAGACTAAATACACGTCTTAACCGAGATAACATTTTTCAATAGTACTTACTAGTTTTTGTTTTGTTTTTTAGTTACCGAATGTACAGAAAAAGTCAGACTACAGGGTTTCCTTCTTTAATAACAATATTTTCAGCACCCAATTACTTAGATGTGTACAACAATAAAGGTAAAGAATGTGTGTGTATATATATTTATATATATATTTTTATTCTTTTTGTGTGAATGTTTGTGCATATAATATTTGACCTGTTCCCAAAATATGTAAAAGCTCTGAGAATATTAAATGTATATCAGATTCTTGTCCCAGAGCTGCAGTCTGTGCTTGTTTATAAAAACTCTGTAGTTCCCAGTGCATGGTTGACAGTCATTCATTGAAGCGGGTCTGACAAATGAAATGTTTATACATCGCTATAGCTGGGTTATTGGTTTCTTTAACGTTGGTGAAATAATGTAATTCATTTTATAGCAGCAGGAATGAAATTAAAATTGAAAGGGTTTGGGTATATTTTGTTTTTTTTATGTCAAGTTACACTCAAGAACAAAACACAGTTACATTCCAATGTTTTCTTTCCATATTGTAGTAAAATCATCAGCTACACCAACAGGTGTGATTGTAACAGTTGAACTATTTTATTTTGGGTGATATCATGAAAAGTTGAATGGAGCAACATTCTAGGTAGAGAGTAGAGTCTGGTCCACACCCTCTGTGTGTAGGGTTGTTAGATATGGTTCCCAAATATTCTGGAAGCTTTTGCATTCTCTCCAGGGCGATACTTAAATATGTTTCATTAATACTTTAATAATTGCTTTTTATTTTTAAGGGTTAAAATTTTATCATTTTCAAATTTCTATTTTCAGCTGCTGTGTTAAAATATGAAAACAATGTAATGAATATCAGACAGTTCAACTGCTCACCACATCCATACTGGCTGCCAAATTTTATGGATGTCTTCACGTGGTCATTGCCATTTGTTGGCGAAAAAGGTTTATTTTCAATCCTTAAAGTTTTAGAATGGTGTTCCTTAAATAGTTGGCCCTTTTTTGCAACAGAGTATTTTTAACACACATTCTGTTCTGCACAGTTACAGAGATGTTGGTGAATGTTCTGAGTATTTGCTCCGATGATGAACTTATGACTGAGGGTGAAGATCAGTTTGACGGTAGGATTATGTTAATATTGCTCATTCTGTTAGATATTAGAATTTTCTTGATACCATTTATTTTATATATATTAAATTTGGGAATGTAATTTATCGGGTCAATTAGTCAAGTCGAAAATACAAATAATTTCTTTCCAAAAAAAAAGACATAGAAAGCTTCATTATAAATTCTTTTGTTTTTATTGCATAGCACCCTACCCAATTTACATTTTCTAAAGACTAACTTTCTTTTGCTGTGCTCTACTGACAAGACTTTTGATAGCTTAGACTGTGTTCTCTTCAGGCAATTAAAAAAAAAAAAAGGTGCTTTGTATCATATCAGCAATGCACTAAAAACATATAGCCTATTGTTCATGTATTTTAAATGCCTTTACAGGATTCTTTAAAGGAACAGTTAAGTGTAAAAATAAAAATTGGGGAAATAGGCTGTGCAGAATAAAAAATGTTTTTAAAGAAAAAGTAAACTTTTTTTTCTATCTGTAAATTTGCTCTAAACAGCCCCCCAGATTAATGTACCTTAGTCCCTGCTGCAAATCTGCTCTGGTTTCTGTGTTATCACTTGGATTTTATTTAGAATCAGAATGGCAGCCTGTTCTGGGAGTTGTTCATTACAGTGAATGTTCAGAGCCTTATGCAAGAAACTTTAGTGATGCTGGGGGAAACTAGCTTACTAATCATTTAGGGTACAGTGGAATGTGTTAGAATTAGGTTGGCAGTATGTTGTGGAATTTGTAATTTATAGTAAAAGTTTAGGGATTTGTGCAGGGAGAAAAAAAAATTCTGCTGCTGCACACACTGGCTCCCCCTTCCTCTCTGCTATGTCACAGCATGCAAATGGACAGCTCAGTAAGCTAAGGGGTGGGGCTTCATTCTGCACCAGGAAGAACGGGAAACAAGCAGGGACTAAGGAACTATACTGTTCCTTTAAAGATAGAACCTACCATAAACCGTTATGGTACTGTAGCTTTGTGAGAGAATTTACTTCTCCAAACATAATTGTTTTCACTGTACTAGTCTACTTCCCTAAATAACATGCTTTAAACACTTTGCATTTATAAAGACATACTAGTATCGAAAAAGGAAACCGTAGCAATCATGTTCAGGGATATTTAGATTGGCAACAGTCTTTGTGAAAACTGTGATGCGTATTAAGTGGTGTTACAAATAGTCTCAGAAATTAGAAAGAAAAAAAATAGCCATTGTTTTTTAGCGCGTCTCTTGTAACATACTTCATATGCCCATGTCTCGTGCCCGCTAAACTGTAAGTCGCCTGAGCTTACTTACAATTTAGCGGACAAGAGACATGGGCAAGCAATTCAGGGAGATTAGTCGCCCCAAAGAAGCGGCGATTAGTCGCCAGGCGACTTATCTCCCTGAAATCTTCCCATGTGGTCTAACCCTTAAGCACCCAAGTTTAAATGAGTATCTCGATGTGAAAGATGAATATATATATCATGGTGACTTTCATTGCTGAACTTTTTGTACAATTTTCAGACCACAGAAAGCAGCAGCAGATATTTTATTTTCCATTGTTGTCCACTTTTTTCAAGCATTTAGTTTGTACAGTTTACTTTGCCATATGTCCTTTCATGTAGTATCTAGACATTGTATGAGAAACTGACAGGCTGCACACATGTAGTTTTACAACATATACATTGCATTATGTGTAATCCAGAGCATTGTCTTGCTGATGGCATGTGAATTACTTAACATTTGTAACTCTCTGCCTCACATTACTATTCTGTCTCTTTCCATTCTTTCACTTTGCAGTGCATCGTAGGGCAATCTGTTAGTAAAAAGGACTATATGTCCTTTCTTCGCTCATCACATGGAATTGTCCCAATCTGTTTAGCTTTCCGGTGTATATATTCTGCCCTATCTAGCTGCAGAATTTGCCCATGCCTTATTTTTATTACAGAGTATCCACCTTCATTCTTGCCACTGCCAAGTAAAATATCATTATTTTTTTATTTGTCTCACTCACCTATTTCTCCATCGTTCACTTCCTTTTTTTTCTGGACATCTGAAGAACGACTCATATATGGCAATAAAAAAGGTACAGACCAGACAGAGCACCATTGTTTTGAAATATGGCTTCCATCCAATTTTGGGGATTACAATATATTTAAGGAATGATAAATGTGTAGCATTTTTATTTCTTTTGTATTTATTTATTTTTGCTCACAATTTACCCATGAGCATTTAAAAATGATTTGAGTTATACAATTTTCAGAAGTCATATTCCTAGACATCTGTCTTTCTGTGCATGGCATTTTTCTATTTTCCTCCCATTCTTTTCATGAGTAGATTTCCATCCTCTCTCTATCTGTTTCTAACTTTCCGTATATTTGGACCTGCATGACTAGGGGGTATTTTCATTTGTCTGTCTTACGTTCGATGGTTGTTCGATGGTTTTTTTTCAAGTTGTGCATGTGAAGTTTTGTAAATGTTTACATGATTTTGATTCATGTTGGACTATTCATTTTTGTGATATTGTGATTTTCTGCTTACAGTTATTGTGACTCTTGCTCCACCAATATAATCGGGTTGGCAAAACTTAATAGATTGCAAGATTACAACAAAATTTATACATTTTGAGACAAATGTATTTTTTGATCATCCTATATATGCTAAATTGTGAAAGCTTCAGCCATAATTATAGCACATTGCTAGTGGCCGTCCAGCTTAATAGCGGGGACAGCACCTGTCTGCATTTTCGTGTTGCTAAGCTAGATCGCCATTGTGTTTTACTTGTGGCAACCCTAAGCTTTAACAATTGGAACGCATTTTCAGGAAATTAGTCACCTGCGGGAGCGTAGCTTTGTGTGCCATTGCCCCTTAACCATAAAACTTATTTCTCTGTTGGAGAAAATGAGAAACAAGGATAGCAATATTTGTTTATTTTTCTTTTTGCTCTGATTCTGGGATGAGACATACATGCTTTTGTTGTATGCATAAACCGTTATGAAGAACTCGGTATCAAGGGAGTAATGTTTTACTGTAAGCATATGGGACCTGTGTAGTCTATTAGAAGCTTAAAGGGCGCCTATGCCCAAAAAATTTGCCCCAAACCGAAGGTGCGGGCTGATAGAGTCCGCATTCCGGTTTGGGGTTCTAGTACTTTTTTTTTTTTTTTAAATGCCCCCTGCAGGCGCTGGCTTACTCGCACCAGGAGGGAGCTCCCGGTGCGAGCCACCATGTCTTCTGAAGCGCGTGTGAGGTACTGAAAAGCGGCCACACTTCCGGGGCCGCTTTTCATAGTATGGTTTTCATACTTTTCATATGTTACGGAGCTGTAAAATATAATTTAATGTAAAAAAAAAATTTTGTATAGCACAAGATTCTTTTTATAGCAGTATGTTTGCTAATGTGTTCTGCAATGCCAACCAACTTTCGTATGTCGTATGCTAAAGTCTCATCCGTTCAGTCTTAGGGCTGGGACAGACAGGGAGCTGTGCACACGCGGTGCAGCGATTTCCGGAATCGCCCGAAGTTTCCCCACGAAGAAACTTCGGGCGATTCCAGAAATCGCTGCGCCGTGTATGTATCAGCGCTGGTGCTTTTTCATTTTAAACAAGCGGCGGACAGGGAGAAGGGAGTTCGGGGAGATTGTCGCCTGCGATTAAACGCTAGGCAACAGAATCTCCCCGAAACTCCCTGTCTGTCCCAGCCCTTAAAGCGCTTGGTTTTTGCTGAGTTCTACTAAGCCTTAAAGGACCAGTAACATCAAAAAATTTAATTGTTTTAAAGTAATAAAAATATAATGCAGTGTTGCCCTGCACTGGCAAAACTGCAGTGTTTGCGTCAGAAGCACTACTATTGTTTATATAAATAAGTTGCTGTGTAGCCATGAGGGCAGCCATTCAAAGGAGAAAAGGCTCAAGTTACACAGCAGATAGCAGATAAGCTCTGTAGAACATAATGTTATCTGTTTTCCATTACTGATCCTGGGCCATATAGTTGTTTTTAGTTGTTTTTCAATTTCCACCATTGCTACTTAGCACTTAGTTCATATGAACTATAGCCGTGTTTCTGAAGCAAACAGATCTGTTTTAACAGCGCAGGGCAACACTACATGATATTTTCTTTGCTTTAAAATACTTTTTAATTGGTGTTACTGTTCCCTTAATTGTATCTAAAGAATTGTACACAATTTGGAAATCCCAAAAGTGGGGTAAGGCGTTTAGTTTAAAGCATGCAATGTTTAGGGCTAGGGCAGACGGGGAGATTCGGGGGCAATTTGTCGCCTGGCGACTTCTCGCCGCGACTTGTAGCCCCCGAACCTCCCCGAATAGCCAAGTCCTGGGGCGCACCGGCGTTACTGGAAAACGCCGGCGCCTATTCACACAGAGCGGCACGCTTTTTGAAATCGCTCCAAATTGCCTCGCGAGTCAATGTGGAGCGATTTCAAAAAGTGCGCCGCTCCGTGTGAATAGGCGCCGGCGTTTTCAAGCAACGCCGGTGCGCCCCAGGACTTGGCTATTCGGGGAGGTTCGGGTGCTACAAGTCGCGGCGAGAAGTCGCCAGGCGACAAAATGCCCCCGAATCTCCCCGTCTGGCCTTAGCCTTAGAATCAGCTGGGTCACCTTTTTAACTGCAGCTCAGCTGTTTTTGTCCTATTGACAAATAATGCAGATCTACAATCTGGTCCACTTCCCATATTTGACTTGGGAAGTATTTTTTGTTTAAGCTTTTGCAAAAGAAAAGTCTTCTTCCTTCCTTTCAATTCGTTTGAAAAGGTCTATCACTAAATCTGACAACCAAATAGCATTATCAGACTTGAAACAAAATAATCATTTGTAAACTGTAAAAAAATCTGCATCAGACTTGTGCCCAACTGCATAACATTTTTTAGGTTTTCACCTTGATTTTTCCAAATAACTTGAGCCACAAAATTCCCGTAAAAAAAAAATAGCATATTGCTTTTTTGCATATTCCCATTAGAATGTACATGCAGTACACTAAACAGCACTCTCGGTGGTTGTTGCATTTTAATAATTTAAGGAAGATTTTTAAATGCAAGACCAACTGTACTAAAAACAAATACAGGTATCTGATCTGTTATCTGGAGACCCATCATCCAGAAAGCTCTGAATTATGGAAAGGCTGTTTCCCATAGGCTCCATTTTATCCAAATAATCCAAATTTTAAAAAATGATTTCCCTTTTCTCTTTAATAATAAAACGGTACCCTGTACTTGATCCCAACTAACATACAATTAATCCTTATTGGAAGCCTATTGGCTTTATTTAATATTTACATGATTTCTAGTAGACTTAAAGGGGAATGAACCCCCCCCTCACCGGCTCTAAGTCAAACACCCCACCCCCCGTAGGCCCCCTCCCTCCTCCACCCCCCACCTACCTCTCCCCCGGGCTATTGCCCCTAAGTCCCTACTTACTCCTTCAAGCAGGTCCCATCCAGCGATGTTCTAAGGGGCCATCTTCTCTCCTAATGGATTCTTCCTGGAGCTGACGGCGATGGGCTGCGCATGCGCAGTAGAACGCCGGTACTACTGCACTTGCCTGGGGGTATCCTTCCCCTTTAAGATACGAATATCCAAATTACGGAAAGATCCATTGTCCGGAAAACCCTAGGTCCCGAGCAGTATGGATAACAGGTCCCATACCCATAAAAGGACAAATCAGGTAAAACCAAAAATAGGGAAATCCACAAATACAAAACCATCTGTAAAAAAATATTCCTCATTCCTTGTATTTTTGTAGTCACTGCACAATTATACTTGTGTGCTCATCAGTACAAATGCAGTGTTATTGGGAATATGGGTTTTTCTTATCACCTTCAGTGTCTGCTCCTACCAAATGTATGTATTGAGAGAGAGAGAGAGAGAGAGAGAGAGAGAGCTAAATAGATGGAATAATTGATTATAGTATCTAAAGAAAACAAACTAAGAGAATAGAGGTTGATTGAGGAGATGAATATTAGTACTGAGAGTGGGCCCCTGGTCTAAGGTTTTATGGTGGGCCCCTGGTCTAAGGTTTTATGGTGGGCCCCTGGTCTAAGGTTTTATGGTGGGCCCCTGGTCTAAGGTTTTATGGTGGGCCCCTGGTCTAAGGTTTTATGGTGGGCCCCTGGTCTAAGGTTTTATGGTGGGCCCCTGGTCTAAGGTTTTATGGTGGGCCCCTGGTCTAAGGTTTTATGGTGGGCCCCTGGTCTAAGGTTTTATGGTGGGCCCCTGGTCTAAGGTTTTATGGTGGGCCCCTGGTGTCCCAGTCCGACACTGCTAGCAGTTTCATGTGGACACCCTTTTATTTTTGTAGCTGCCCCTGCCAAGAAGTATATGCCATAGTTGATTCTCTAACATGGCTTAAACATACCTCCCAAATGTCCCGTTTTGAGTGGGACAGTCCTGCATTTGACACGTCAACCAGCAGTCTTGTTTGTTACTGAAATACCCGACTTTCTCATTTCATCTCCTGCAGTGGAGAAAAAAAATACAAAGTTTCTAACTGAATTGGCAGAGGGCCCAGAATAGATACTTTTTGTAACAGATTAGGATAAAGAGGTCTCGTGGGAGAACTGAGACTTGCAGCTTAAAGGGCAATTCACATTCATTAACAAAACTGTACTAACAGAAAAACCACAGAAATGTTTTCATAACCTGGCAAATTTAGTTTAATGGTCATGGTAATTATGTAATGTTTTCCTCGATCAGCGCAGTAAATTTTCCCCTGTTTCTTTTCCCAAAATGTTGGGAGGTGTGGTTTAAGGGTCCTGGGAGCAGTGAACAGGCTGTTACTCATATTGGTCTGGAAGTAGAGCTGAATTTTATTAGGCTGAAGTACAGTTTAGATTTGTACTCCAACCTATTGAGGGATCCCCCTGCTTGCAGCCAGTGTGACAAAAAAAACTAGTGATGCATTTAACTATGATCATGATGACTACAAGTAATATTAGGGCACTTTTGTACAGAAAAAAGATTCTGCCTCTTCTACTAGTATTAGTGATGCTTGAACATGTCAGTTTTACATAAAGAGCCAGGGCTTTAAATTGTAGCGTATTTTAAAGTGGAACCGTCACCCAGACACAAAAATCTGTATAATAAAAGTCCTTTTCAAATTAAGCATGAAATCCAATTTAAATTTTTTATTAAAGCATTCATAGCTCTTTTAAGCTCATTTAAAAATCTCAGCTGTCAATCAAATATTGTCTGCCACTCCTCTATGCCTTAGGCATAGAGGCGGGGCAGATAATTACTTTCACTTTCCATTCAGCACTTCCTAGATGTCACTGCTCCCCACACATTCCCCCAGTTCTCTTAACCATTTAATTGTGTAGCCAGGACATGGGGATAGACCTCGGGTCCCCCATTCTGGTGCACAAACAAGATTCTGAGATGAAACAAGGCTTGTCTTAATAACAGTGTCCACAAAATGGCTCCTGCCTGCTTGTTATAATTATGAATTCCCAGACTGCAGAAAACAAGATTAAAATAATTTATATAGTGTACTTAATGTTCATTTTGCTTGACTAATGTGATAAAATAGGATTTTGAATATTTTTTTTGGGTGACAGGTCCACTTTAATTACTGCCACTTTCATTCATTCTTATTCAGTTCTTAAGCTAGCATTACATTGGCTGATAGAAGCTTAATGGGCCCCAGACTAAAGCTGGCCATAGACGCAAAGATCCGATCGTAAGATGATTCCACGATCGGATCTTTGCATCTCCCGACCTGTCACTAACCTTCAGATAACTATAAGTAATAAAAAGCACAGACAGCTGACGTTCTGCCCCTGACAAGGATCGTACGAAAGTTGTACGATTAAAAACCTAGTGACGGTCTCCCACTGAAAATCGTACGATCTGCAATAGACGCAAAGATATTATCGCCAGCCGACAAAAATTTTCTAACCTGGCCGATCGACCAAACGACCGATCGGCATGGCACGACAAATGTCGGAGCACTCCACACACGATCCGAAAGTCGTACGATAGTCGTACGAATCGAGGATTCGTACGACCAAGTCGTTGCGTCTATGGCCAGCTTAAGGTAGTTCAAATTAGCAGATACTCGTTTGGTGACCTAAACAAACAAAAGTATCTGTGTATGGCTACCACACATACCAATGATCTTGAGCTCCTTGTCTTTCTGTTTACTATAAACAAATGTACTATAAACAAATCTAGCTAAGTATACTCCTTTTGTAACATGCCAAAAAAAACACTTGCTACAAGGATTTTCCTTTTAATGGTGACTTAGGAGAAAGTATGTACAGGTATTTGACCTGTTATCCCTAATGCTCGGGACCTGGGGTTTTC
This sequence comes from Xenopus borealis, assembly GCA_024363595.1. NCBI lineage: Eukaryota > Metazoa > Chordata > Amphibia > Anura > Pipidae > Xenopus > Xenopus borealis. Next base: position 25,400,659 of record CM044444.1, read on the forward strand.
TGGATTACGGATCTTTCTGTAATTTGGATCTTCATAATTTAAATCTACTAGAAGATCATGTAAAATTAACTAAACCAAATAGGATGGTTTTGATTCCAATAAGGATTAATGATATCTTAGTTTGGATCAAGTACAATCTACTTTTTTATTATTGCAGAGAAAAAGAAAACCATTTTTACAAATTCGGATTATTTCATTATTATGGAGTCAATGGGAGATGGCCATTCCATAATTCGGAGCTTTCTGGATAATGGGTTTCAAAATAACCGATCCCATACCTGTATATATTTGTTAATATATTTGTATATTACAGTGTGTGTATTATGTCTATGTATGTGTGTAAATATATATATATATATATATATATATATATATATATATACTGTAGATACATATATAGTAGCTCCTTCTATAGCTGCCTTTGTGGAAATGTAATTTACTGTAACCACTACTTTGGCCTGTATGCTATGTACAATTTCACGATATATTGTCTTAAAACAAACATGTATTTTAAGGTATTTCTGTTCCTTTAAATTTATGTATGTTTTGTTTTTTTAATTTCCAAATTTGCGTTTTTTCCACTTTTATTATAAAGATATTAAGTGTGTAATTCCATGGTTTTGTTTATAGGATGTTATTCTATATCCCCGAGCTTGAGATTCTTTTTCTTCCATTGAAAGTAGGTACAGCGGCAGCTAGAAAAGAAATAATCAGGAATAAAATTCGGGCAATTGGCAAGATGGCAAGAGTCTTCTCTGTGCTCAGGTAACTGTTTTTTTTTTCCTTTCATTGTATGCCATTCATATAGTTCTTACATACATACAATGAGAATGCAGTACTTCTTTTGTCCAGATAGGCAAACTAGTTTTCTAAAGCTGTTATTGGTAAATGTGGGTAACTTAGGTAGAAAGGCCTTTGCCTAGGACAACATTGCCTACATTGAGATCTGTCCATTCATCCAGTTACATGATTAAATTTATCAGTATTTGCTTGTCCCAACTAATTATTAATTATAATTATCCAATATTAGCAGATTAAAACATCAGACCATTCATGGCCAAACAAAGGTTTACAATAACACCATGACTGAGATCTGTTTAGCTGTACATACTTCTTAATCCTGTCCAGGTGTTGGCAACTGCCGGGCATACAAAAACTAGCCAGTACGAAATTTAAATAGTTATTTTCTATAGTTAAATTGTGTTTTTTGCCACTCTTCAGTAAACAGCCCATGTGGGACCAAAGTGATTGTGCAATTATTCAATGACAAAGACTATAAACTCCTGTCTGCCAAAGACCATATGGAGATGTAGATTTAGGTCGTCACTGTGCAGGATTCTCATTCAGGTTTTTCAGTCCATTTGGCTGAACAATTCAAGTAGGTCCGTCTCACCAAATGTGTAGTGACCAGCTTTAGTCTTTATTCTGCAATGTGTTACCCATTCTCTTCTATTGTAGAATGGCCCTTAACCTATAAAGGGCAGGATACATTATTTAAAATATAAGCATTTTTTCGAGTATGTCCAACACAACAGGTTTTGCATACAAAATTTGGTGAATAAATATGGTCATAAATTGCAAGTGGTAAGTATGCTTATGGAACTTTCACCAGGAGTCCATGGACTGATTTTAAATTATCTGATGGATGCTTAGATGGATCATTGTTGTACCAATATCTCATTTGTTTGCAAATTCACCTGTCTTGGTAAAAGTTTGACACTCACCCTGTGTTACTTATTCACCCACATTTAAACCCGCAATTTCGTGAGTGATGCTAATATAAGCACAATGGTTGGGCCTAGTGAATGTGGAAATGCAAAAGGTAAAATGTCAGTAGTGTAATATTATTGGTTTGGGGCCTGTTATGCAAAATGTTTGGTGACCTGGGGTTTTCTGGATAAAGAATTGTTCCATAATTTGGATCTACATACCTTAAAGGGGTTGTTCACCTTTGAGTTAACTTTTAGTATAATGTAGAGAGTGATATTCTGAGACAATTTGCAATTGGTCTTCATTTTTTATTGTTTGTGGTTTTATAGTTATTTAGCTTTTTATTCAGCAGCTCTCTATTTTGCAGTGTCAGCAATTTGGTTTGTAGGGTACAAATTACCCTAGCAACCCTGCATTGATTTGAATAAGAGACTGGAATATGAATAGGGACTGAATAGAATGATAAGTAATAAAAAGTGGCAATAACAATACATTTGTAGCCTTACAGAGCATTTGTTTTTAGATGGTGTCAGTGACCCCCATTTGAAAGCTGCAAAGAAACAAGAAAATTGCAAATCATTAAAAAACTATGAAAAATAAATAATGACCAATTGAAAAGTTTCTTCAAATCGGCCCTTCTACAATATACTAAAAGTTAACTTGAAGGTGAACCACCCCTTTAAAGTGATACTGACACTAAAAAACAACTTTTTAAAATACCAATGTACTCTTAAAGTAACCTATGTTGATCATTTTTTTCTGAGAGGTTTATTTTTATAGGTAATAGTTAGTTGAGGTTTCTAAACCTGACCGTCCCATCTAAGCCTGTCAGTTAGAGATTCTAATACTAAAGGACTCCTACTGCACAAATATGGCAGCCCCCTCATACAAGAGCATGGGGCATCAGACGAGTAATGTAAAAGCTTTGTGCAAATACTTTATGGCAGAGTTGTAAGTATAAGTTTAAAAGGCAATAGTCTGATAGATGTTAACAAAATGTTTAATTTCTGGTGTCAATATCTCTGTCTGTTTCATAATCAAATATTAAATAAACCAATTAGACTTATTTTGCCTTCAATAAGGATGATGCGTATCATAGTTAGGATCAAGTACAAGGTACTGTTTTTATTATTTCAGAGAAAAATGAATTAATTAAGAATGCGTTAACTGCAGATTTAGAGGGAGCAATAATTTCTGGTGCTTGCTTACTGTCATGCGAAAACGTGTTTTTTTTTTTGTTTTTTTCCAAAACGGTAATAAAAAAATAATAATAATAACGGTGATAAAAAAGTTAATAGTGCTGCTCCAGCAGACTTCTGCACTGAAGTCCATTTCTCAAAAGAGCAAAAAAATTTTTTTAAATATTTATATTTAAAAAATTTTAAATCGGACATGGGCCTAGACATATTGTCTGTTTCCAGGCTGCCCCAGTCGTGTTACTTCTGCTCTGATAAACTTCAGTCACTCTTAACTGCTGTACTTATAGTTGGAGTGATATTAACCTCCCCTCTTCCCCCCACCCCACCCAGCAGCCTAACAACTGAACAGTGGTAAGGTAACCAGATAGCAGAACACAAAATAACAGCTGTCTGGTAGATCTTAGAACGGCACTCATTAGTAAAATCTAGGTCCCACTGTGACACATTCAGTTACATTGAGTAGGAGAACAACAGCCTGCCAGAAAGCAGTTCCCTCCTAAAGTGCTGGCTCTTTCTGAAAGCACATGACCAGGCAAAATGACCTGAAATGGATGACTACACACCAATATCACAACTAAAAAAAAACACACTTGCTGGTTGAGGAATTAAATGTTATATTGTAGAGTGAAATATTTGCTGTGTAAACAGTGTAATTGACAGAGTCGTGACAGAGTCCCTTTAAGTGTATTATCCACTAACTAGTTAGGTAGGCCTTTAATCAAACTACAAATGTAGTTTTTTTTTTTTTTTTTTTAAACAGTTTTTAAAAAATCCCTTGCTTTGTCAAATTGGTTATTTCAATGAGGGAGTCCATACTGTGACTGTAACATGCAAATGAGTTCACGGGCATGCTCAGATTGTAGCACTGCCCTGGGTATTCTACCCAGAATGCCTAGCTTTAGTCACAAGATTTCCCTATCTTGCCCCCTGCTGGTGTGGTCATTATGCAAATGAAGGGCAAGCACTAACTTCCAGACTGGAAGCAGCACTAACGAACAGCAGATAATACAGAAGCTTGGCTGATTTGTTAATAGCTTAGAAGGGTTGCTAGGCAACCAAGGAATTTCAGCTGAGCATGTGCGAGATTTCAGAACTGCAGTTGGCTGTGAAGATATAGGTAGGAGGAGCCAGTGAAATCCAAGATGCCTGCCTCAGCTAGAACTGCTGTAGAAATTGGGGAGATTCTGCAGAAGGTATAGTGAGCTGATGATTTACATTATACAAACAATTCTGTTTTAAAAACTGGATTTCTTGAACTTTCACAAAGTGTCTTTACTTAGTAAATGATTTTAGTTATGATTGGTGCCCTTTATGGGTTTTTTTTTGGGCAGTGGCGTTTTTTGAATATAGAGTAGTTAACACAAAAATAATGTATGTTTCCTTTGGTACTTACCTTGTCTTTTGTTGAGAATTGAATTTGCACAGGATGCTGTCAACGGATTCATTACACGGCATGTGGTTGCTGTTATTATGAGCAGTTACCAATCATGCAGCATTTTGGTGGGTATAAAGTTCAGGAATGCTTATAATAGAATATTAGGAACATATCCTGAACTCATGCTGTGCATGCTTGTGTTTCTTCTGAATTCTTTTTGCATATCTGGGTTACTTTACTTCCATGACCTCATGCTTTCAGCGTGCATTAAGACATGGCCTGAATTCTACTTTTCTCTTACAAACTACTTTTTCTGATAGATGTGCATTAAGAATTTATGCTGGGTTTTATTTTCTGAGGTGTTTTGCAATTTATTCACAACTTAGAATTAAACTGAGCAGCATTTAAGTTTAGAAATCCATTATATATAGTTGTTCAATGTTATACCAGTGTTTGCATTTTTATACTGTAGAAATGTTATCAAATATTTTATATTGTAGTCAATGAATAAAGGATTTTAAATGTTGACATGTAATTTTTCGCTCGACTGATGTACTTGATGCTTCAACTCTTTTAGCATGGTGTGTTAGTAGTTTTCTAAAGTTTCCAGGTTGCAGTTTTTCATTTAAGCAGAATGCTTTTCTTGTTATTCTGCACTTTTTACATTCATCTTTTCTAAAAAAAAAAAAAAAAAAAAAAAAATTTATATTCCAACCATGACCCTTTAATATTTTTTAATGCATTTCTATTTTTTTTTCTATTTCATTTATAACAGGGAGGAAAGTGAAAGTGTGTTGACACTGAAGGGTTTAACGCCCACTGGAATGCTGCCTAGCGGAGTACTGGCTGGAGGACGACAGACTCTACAAAGTGGTAATGCTGCTCAGCTTGCAGTACCCCAGATGGACTGGGGCAGATCTTCTGCTTTTGCTAATTCTACACCTTATTCATGCTGGGATTTTCTCCGCTTTTCAGCTCTTGTTTTGTGACTATGGTAGTGGTAGTAAATTGTCCATTTAATCTGTGGGAGCTGAAAGGCACATACCAGGGTACAACTTTGTGAAGTACCTTCTACTGATACTGCTTCTAAAACTTTGAAACTAAGTCTTAATCTGGTTAGAATAAACGAAATACACAAAACGATGTATGCCTTTGCATAGAAGTGTTGTATTTAGCAGACTAGCTTACTAGTATAGCCTTTTCAACATTTTGTACCCTGGTAGCTATACTCTCTGTTTAATGTAATGTGTGTAATTAATATATTGAAGGGATTCTGTCATGATTTTTATGATGTAGTGAAACACTCCAACTTGCAGTACAGCAGTGACTGAAGTATATCAGAGCACAAGTCACATGACTGGGGCCATCTGGAAACTGACAATATGTCTAGTCCCATGTCAGATTTCAAAATTAAATTAAAAAAATATTGGTAGCTCTTTTGAGGAACTGATTTCAGTGCAAAATTCTGCTGTAGCAGCACTATTAACTGATGCATTGCCATGACAGTATCCGTTTAATCTTCCTCTTGCACTGTTTTCTTCCTCTTCACTTGCAGCAGGTTCCTTTTTAATTCTTGTCTGACTTGTTGGTCTGTGTCTTAAGCTATGACCACAAGTGTGTGTCTGGTGTTGGCATTCTGTTTTGCACTATGTTCTATCAGCTCTTACCTGTGCCGATATCTACAAATGTATTCTAAACCTGGATTAAGGGTTATGCACCCTGCAAATATTTCACATTTCACATAAAAATCTGTAAATTAAATTAATTTCTAATTTCACTTATTGATTATATATGTTATGCCTATTGTTTAAGAAACAAAGGCTGTAATTGTAATTTTAAGCACATATGTTTAAGGGGCAGTTCAATTCCTATAAAGTCTGTAAATTGTCAGCATGGGTTAGAGCATGCACCTTAGCAGTATATGTTTTTCTTTAGAGTTTGCTTGTGATTTACCCAGACACTTGAATTACTGTTGTGTGTGGTACAGTGCTGCTCGCAGGGGGACCCAAATAGAAAAAGGCAACACACACTTTATGCAAACTTTTTATCAATGGATGCACATCCACTAGGTTCCTTTCAGTCCTGGCTAACTTATACCCCAATGATTACAGGCAGCTCTCCATCATACAGGGAAAAAAGCCTGTACAGCCACGTTACAAGCCTTTGTTAAGCCAGCTTGACTCAAATCTTTGCTGTAGCCCTTGATGTGAAAATAAAGGGTTTTTTTTGTTACCTCTATAATACAGTGGCACACTCAGGGGGAGCCCAGCAGTCCATTTTCCCTGATTAGTTGTAACCTCTTAAAAGATCAATAACAAAATAAAGATAGCTGCTTTCTACCCATCAAATGCCTTCGCTGTGACAGGCGGGCCTCATTCAGAAAATGCCTTGTGTGTTTTTTTAATAGAATTTTAAAGGGCTGTAAATCAATACTATTCTAATGGGCCTTTACCACTGAAGTAGCAGCTCAAAAAAAGAATACAGGAGGAATTCAAGTCTTTAGGTTCATTTTGTGCAAACAAAACATATCGATCATGTTGCAAATATGCTTTTTTTTTTTTTGCAGATAGATTGGATAGCCCCTTAATAAATGCATAAGTGATAGCATTTTTGGTGGTACAATTTTTCATTATAATACACACTTTTTAGGGAGTAATGTGACATACCACTAAGCACAGATTGTTGCAGATTACTGCACTAAGAACAGTTTTATAAATGACCTATAAATATATGTATAAGTTGTAGTATGCACTTCAAAAGTTAGCTTGAGCCTGTGCTGGCTATTGAATAAATTCATTACATTTAGGAAGCTCAATGGCTCATAAAGAGTAGACTTGTGTTTTGTTGCCAAATTCTTTTCTCACAAAGCCGGTGACGAAACACACTAATTCAGCCCCCAATCTTACCTTTGGTAATCACCTGTACATATACACTTGCCTCAATTCTAACAGTGCATGCAGGCTATTACTATAGAAATGGTAAATGTTGAGTGTTTTGACGCCATCCTGGTGAGCAGAAAACGCTTGGGTACAGAAAAGCTAAAAGAGAACACGTGACCTGCTCAGTTGATTTCAAATTCTCTCACATTTATGCTTACAGTTTGCACTTATCTGTGCATGATGAAATGATGCTCTTTTATGACCATGATGATGGGTGTTTATTAAACTCATTGGAGAGTGTCACAGGCAGTATAAGTTTTCTCTCTGCCAGAAGAGACTATGGGGCAGATTCACTAAAGCGCAAAGCGTCTAACGCTAGCACTAATTTGCCAGCTTGACGTCATTTCGCAAATTCACGGATTCTGGCGAATTTTCGCTAGCGAAGTAGATAGACTTGCGCAACTTCACACCCTTGCACCAGGTGAAGTTGCGCACTGATGAAGGATCGTAACTTCGCAAATTCACTAAGATGAACATTTTCCTCAAGTTAGCACTTACGCTAGACGTTACTTCGCCTGGTCAGACGTTCAATACAGTAGATAAGAGGTTGGAAAAAAAATGTCATTTTTTCCCAAAAAAGTCCCAAAAAAAACGCTGGCGTATTTTAGCATAGGAGGGTGATAGTCTGAAAAAGATGGATAATTATTTTGGGGGGTTACCCTCCTTCCCCCCTACATTTCCTAACAAATGGCAACACAACTATACAGGGGGCACATGTAGGGCAATAGGACAACTTTGTTTTATTTATTAAAGGTTTCCTGGGCTTGTGTAGTGGAATGTAGTGGCTGTAACATATACTTCTATTATAAGTTAAAGTTCCCGCCGTATGCAAATTAGGCTTCGCTAGCGTAACAGCGCTCTGCCTAGTGAAGTAACACTAGCGCAACTACGCTACTGTTCGCCGACCTGAGTGTAAATTCGCACTTTAGTGGATTTGCGTAGCACTGGCGAAAATGAGCCTGACGAAGTGTGGCAAACGCTAGCGAAGCCTACGTTGGCAAATTTTCGGATCTTAGTGAATCTGACCCTATGCCTCCTCTGGCATTAGCATAGATGGCAGACAGAATCTTCTCCAATTTAAAATCAGTGCAGCTGTATATTCATACAAATACATGCATATCATTTTATACGTAAAAAATACACATCCATGGGGAAGATTTGCATTTTCATTTAACATAATATGCCAGCTCCTGTCCCTATTATTTTCCATAACAAATACACCAGTACTTGCCATGTTTTGTTGTAAAACCTACATGTTCTAGTCTGTTTATTGTTTATTGCTATTAGAATCAGCGCTGACTGTTAAAGTAACCTGTATTTAACTATAAATCATAATGTACATTTTAGCAGTTTTGTATAAAATTTGCCATTTAATAGTTTGTACTATTAAATGACAAAAAGCTGGCTAAGTGGGTTCCATTGTTTCCTGTGGAGCATTCAACATGTAGGATAGGACATAGTTTGCTATTTATTATAAATTTGTTATTTAATATGAGAAAATTCTTTATTGCCATCTCTCGCTCCTTCCTACCTCTCCCTCCCTCCTTCCTACCTTTTCCTTTGTACCTCTCCCTCCCTTCTCCCTACCCCTCCCTCATTCCTACCTTTCCCTCCCTCCTTCCCACCTTTCCCTCCCTCCTTCCCACCTTTCCCTCCCTCCTTCCTACCTTTTCCTTTGTACCTCTCCCTCCCTTCTTCCTACCTCTCCCTACCCCTCCCTCATTCCTACCTCTCCCTACCCCTCCCTCATTCCTACCTCTCCCTCCCTCCTTCCTACCTTTTCCTTTGTGCCTCTCCCTCCCCTCTTCCTACCTCTCCCTACCCCTCCCTCATTCCTACCTTTCCCTTCCTCCTCCCTCCCTCTTGCTCCCTCCTTCCTACCTCCGAAATCAATTTTATATATTGATTGTTTGCAGCTCTCCATTTATCAGCATAAACATTACTAAGATTCATTTTTCTTGCTTTAATACTAGAGTTTTGATGCATTTATATTTTTCTCTCTTTGTAGCCCTAACAAATTTGGTGAGGGGTGGGGAGATAATGTGTTCAAGGGGCAGCTTTGTATATTAAGTTGGTCACTGCATTTTATTTTGTTATGCAATATTACACTTCTCATTTTTCTCATTCATTTTGCATGCATCTGCTCACTTCTGTACAGCCACAGTTGAGGCAATTGAGGCTGATAAAGGTATGCTTCGAATCTTTGCCCTTTGGCAGAGATCTGTGGTTTTTGGGTTGGGAATTGTATTGTTATGTGTAGCTGTGACCAGGTTTAAACTTGCACAACCAGAGATGGATTCCTCAGTTGATCTATCCGCTCTCTGTAAAACCTTAATTTGTAACTGTTTGTGTTTGAGAACTTGCCTGAAGCATGGTATCGTAGAGTCATAAGTTGTTCTCCTTTTCTTGCCAATATTTTGTGACCTTTTATTTTACTTATAAGTAGAATGTCTGTCCAGTGCTGCGTGTTTGTACAGAGAATATCCACTTCTAGTCCGTACAGTTTATCCTGAAATATGATTTGTGCATGATCCAAATTGTACCCTCTGCTTTATTGTTTTCTCACTGGTTGTACATACTACCTTGAAGTACCATAAACAAAAAAAAAATCAAACTGTGGTAAAATAATAAACAAGTCTTCACCCTGTGCCATGTAAATTTCCAGTAAGCACTGTATGTATTTTTAATATGTTATAAAATGTGTTCCTCTGACCATTCACTGGGGTTGATTCAATGAAACAGATTACCAAATGTAATGATTTCCATCAGCTCTTTCCAATGTACACATCACACTTAGCACTGTCTACACCCTATTGTTCTGATAGTGGACCATCCATGTCAGGTTCTCTTGTGGGTCCAGCTCTATACAGTTAGTCCCATTTATCATTTTAGAAACCACAAATAAACATTAATGTCAATTGCTTTTAATATAGAATAGTATAGAATGAGTCACAAATTTAAAAAAAATGCAGAACAATCCAAATAAAAACCTCAAACGTTACAAAAATGTGTTTTTCTGACAAACTATTTTGGGAGGGGTGCCTAAAAAAATGTTTCTTTTTTTTTAGAAAAAAGGGGGAACACAAGATTTTAGGAATGTAAGAATTTGTTTTGTATTCCATTTTTAAGATGGAGTAATGGACATGGAGGGTCTTATTTCCTTTGAGGGCTGCTGCATCTACCACAAAGGATTGAATCTCAAATTTAGGTCTGCCCTAGTTCCTTCATTTAACCCACAAATACAAAGAAAAGAGGACAAAATTGGTAATAATAATCGGTTCATCACATAGGTGTTGAGTCCACAAAAGTTAACTAAACCAGGTCACAATCCCCAAATAAAATTCTCTCTACAGAATTCAATATACTAGTATCAAAGGTAAATCCCCAAGCAATAGAGAATCTGAGGTGGTGGAGGGGCGCACCCTTCATTTAACCTAAACTGAAAATTGTCAGAATTTATGGCAACCAAAACTTTAAATGATCAGATGCCTTAGGCTAGGCATGTTACCAGTTAACTTCCTGGACATCATTAACATATTTTTCATTTGGCAGAAGAGAGCAGTCTAAATTTGATGAAACCATTAAATCTGAACTAGATGTGGTGTTGGAAACCTGACTCCCAGACATGACGTGGGCTCCACCCAAATAAGTTGGGAAACAATGGAGTAAAGTGATGTTGTCACTAATAGAGAGTTCATTATACATGTATGGGATCCACTATCCAAAAACCTGTTATCCAGAAAGCTCAGAACTACGCGAAGGCAATTTCCCATAGATTCCATTTTATTCCATTCAGATTTTTTCTTTTTTCCTGTACCTTGTACTTGATCGCATTAAAGCTTTAATGAATCCTTGCTGGAGGCAAAACAATCCGGTTGGGTTTTATTTCATGTTAAAATAATTTTTTTAGTAGACTAAAGGTATAGAGATCTGAATTACAGAAATACCCCTTATCTGGAAAACCCCAGGTCCTGTGAATTCTGGGTAACTGGTCCCATGCCTGTATGTCATTTTGGTTATTCATATGTTAATCCACATAAGACTTCATCTTAGGGATTTGCATAAAGTAAAGCCAAGTATTCAGGCTTTTGAATGCGGCTTTTTGAATAGAGAAAAAAATAACTGAGCCAATCAGGTGAAACCACATGAAATCAACTAACATGATTGAATCAACCCCAGTGAGTCTCTAAAAAGTCAGCATATATAGACCTGTTTCTGTGCAGAACATTTGCCTATTTGTTCTATTCCATTGCATATCGGCACAAAAACTATTGAAAAGCAATGTGATTGTCATGGATTGCCTCCCGCAATGCTCTAACCTAGGACTATGTCATCATCTCAAGGTCTTTCCTTGAGTTTGGGTGATACTGGTGTCCATGTGCAGCTTTGCTTAATATTGGGAAGTGATTTGAGGCATTTCTTTGCTTTTCCTGGTGACAAGACCGTTGCTTAGATACAAAATGCAGGCAAGTGTAACATTATGGAGCAGATTTATCCAGGGTCGAATTCTAAATTTGAGTTTTCAAGTGTCGAAATTCACACATTCGAATTTTAATCGATTTATCACATCTCGACCATGGAAACTAATTCCAATAATCTCCACCTAAAACCTGCCGAGTTCATGTAAAAGTCAATGGCAGAGGTCCACTGAGCTATTTGGAGACGTTGACAGCCTTTCTGACATTTGAGTCAATTCACAGGAATCAAATAGAATTAGAATTTTCGGGTCAGAAGCATTCAATTGAATATTATTCAAATTTTTCCACAACCTCCCAGTCGATTTGTAAGTGTCTTCGATTTAAAAAAAAAAATTTAAATGAATTTGAAATTCGACCTTTGATAAATAGGCATCATCTGTTGTGTTTCAGCAGTTTCCTTTTTGAAGACTACAGATTGGACCTCCTGCTATAGAGCAGTACTGTCTTTATGAGAAAGGTCTTCATGTCTTGTCCTTGCTCTTTCTCCAGGGAAAAGTATCTTGTTGATTTATTTCTCTACCTTAGTCTGAAAGTAAAACAAAACATTCTGATGAGACAAGTTAGGAGTAGCAGAGGCAGCTCAGCCCAGTGAAAAGAAGTCTATACAGATTATTTACAATACAAGACTTGGGAAGATTCAGAAAACATCCAGCATTGCTCTTACGTGTATTTATTGCTAGGAAAAGCAAATGGATCTTTCCAGGCTACTAATGTTTTACTTTTGCATTTTAAGCAATACGAGGATTCTCACCGCAACATAAAATCTGCAGTTTTGAAGAAGCAAAGGGATTGGACAGGATCAATGAAAGAATGCCTCCGAGAAAAGACACAAGGCAGCAAGATGGTATTCATTCAGTAAACACAAATGCCAAGGAAAATAACGGGACTGGCAACAACAATGTCCAATGACTGCTCTAGGTCAGCGCTTACTCCCACCCTGCCAGAGAACTCCCTAGACTCATGCTTTGTCTGATAACAGCTTCAATAACCACAAGAATGGACAATACCTACACAGACTGGGGAAGGTCCTGGAATATGCAGAGACTCCTCCTATGTGTACAATGTTTCCATGAGACTACAACATTGCTTTGCAGGATTTGGACATTCACTGGGCATGTGCAGAACCTGCCATTATCATGGGAAAGAAGGGGGCTGTTTTCATGAAAGCACTTCTAGTGTTGCATCTCACGCTTATCATTGTCGACACTTAAGTTTACAAATGGAAATCTTGGTTTCGTTCACTAGATTTTTTCTTTTTCTGATCAGAAATATGTGTACACCCCTAACAGCTATTTATTTAAAAGGATCGTCTTAAACATGCCGAGGTTGCCAACATGTATTCAAAGACCTGCAAACCGGCGCCAGGCAAATGGCTTTTAGTAACGCTGACCTCAGGTGTATAGTTGTATGAATTCCATGTTGTGGTCTATGTATTATACGCTCTGTCATTTTCCTTTCCTTTTTTTTTTTAATTACATAATAGAGAGCCTATTTAATTGCACCAAATCTCTTAAGGAGCTCTTTGGCACTTAATATTGGAGAGATTTCTACACAGGAACGTTTATTACTTGAACAGAGATCAGATATTTTATTTCTTATGAACCCTTCC
>CM044444.1:25416267-25442824 GCA_024363595.1 Xenopus borealis
AATGGAGAGAAAACAAGGACAACCATGTGCAGACTTTCTCCGATTGCTTTTAATAAATATTTAAAAATTCAATGGAATTAAGAAATATCAGTATAATTGTGTAAAAACAGGATTTCAGTAAATGTCCATAATCACCTAAATGGATAAAATATGTGGTAATTAACACTCACGCAACACAGGGGTTAAAATCACCTCTTATTATTTTTTCACTTTTCTCTCTCAATATTTCCCTTTGAGGAACCCAGCAACTGGACTGTGTCTTTTGGAATACATAACCTAGAAGGGCCTCATGGGCACTTAGAAACTGTTCACTCCATTAAGGGGGGCCAGGCAGGGCCTGCAAGACTTATTCCTCCACACCAGCATACACACACTCCTGGCCGTTGGCTCTGGGCTGGGGCGACATCAGCTGCCTTGCCCCTGGGGACTTCTTCTCTTTCAGGGAGGCAAGGGGTTCGCTCCTCTGGTTCTCATCTCGGGCCATATTTGAGCCAAGAGCTGGTCTCACCCTACCTTCCTGTCCGCACATGCCATGAACGCGTAGCATTAGAGCACTGTGCAGGGGGCCTTAGAGACCGGGATCCTGGCTTCTCTCCCTAAGCTCCTGGAACTCTGGCCAGTCATGGGCAGGCATCGGGACTTCCATGAGAGGGCAGCCGGGAGTCGGCCAATGGAAAGCTGGGGAAGGCCTTGCAAGTCATTCGGGAGGCAACACTGGACTGGGACACTCTGCCTACACTGGAACAGCGTACCTTAGGCTGGGTACTTCGGCACCTCACCCCCTGGGGGGCCACGGAAGTGGTGGGCTTCCCGGTAAACTGCAAGGTTGTCTTCAGGGGAGGGGAAATCCACTCTGTCTACCCATTGCACAGTAGGCTGACCAATGAGAGCACAGTTTTTATAATTTATGTAAATTAATTGTGGATTAACAAGCTTAGATGTCTGTACCCAACGGGCCTCAATAGAGACTATGATCTGTTCCTATATCTTTCATTGTAAAGATTTGTTCTTATTAATTGTAAAACTTTGATGTGGTATATCCATTAAGGGTTAATGAGAGTGGGATACACTTGATGTTGTTATTTCCTGTATTTCCCTTTAAGTACTGCCTTTGGAAATGGTGTATTTAATATGCCTTGATAAAGGTCAAGGATTGTGCCCGAAACGTTGCAACTGTGATGTAATTTTAATACACTTTTTGCATTTGATCCCGAGTGCCGCTTCTTCGTTTATTGATGGTGTACACAGATATGGGGATGATGCGGCGTTCCTAATGAGGCAGAGCACCGGGACACCTTTGGTGAGTGTGCTAAGGCGTCTTTCTATATATAATATATATATATATATATATCCCCCCTTCCAAACAGGGATTAATGTGCTCTATATCTTTGTCTTTTTCATTTTACACCAGTTCCCCCAGCCATATAAATGTTTCCCTCAGGGCTACACTAGATTCTGATCATGGTAAAAATCCTAAGGAAGTCAGAAACTAAACCATTGCTACCCCCAAACTGCCTCTGTTTTATTTTCCCCAGATCTTGTTTGTCTTTCAACTTGAAAAGCATTTCTGTATTTTTTTTTCTCAGGAAAAACATGACTTTTTATATGTTTATTGTTAAAAATACTTATTTTTTCTGCATCTGCCTTCATTTAATAGTATAACTGACCAGATGACTCATGGCTTATAGAAATAACTGCACTGTTAAAATAATGCAAATTGTATCAATTTAGCATCTGCAGCATTCCCTGGGCATTGATTAATGGCCCGCTGCAAGTTTAAGCTGATTAGTCATTTTAAATCTATTAACTTTTTCAGGGCTTTCCAATAAAATAACCACAGGCCCTGTTTTATTTTTCCCATATATTTCTTAGATGTCAGATTTGCCCGGTTTCTACATCTATCTGTCAGAAGAGTTTTTGGTAACTTGTTATTTCCTTTTTCAATATCCTGATATTAATAAGTAGTGATGGGCGAATTTATTCGCCAGAGGCAAATTCGTGGCGAATTCCCGCGATTCGCCGCTGGCGAATAAATTCGCGAAACGCCAGCGAAAATTCGCCCCAAAAAATTTGCCGAAAAAAACGAGTCACTCTTTGTTTTTGAAGAAAACGACACGACGCGCGTCAAAACGCGGCTTCGTTTCGCGAATTTTTTCACCAATTCGCGAATTTCGCTGGAAATTCGCAAATTTTTCGGCAAAACGAAACGGGGGAGATTCGCCCATCACTATTAATAAGTAAAAAATCTTCCTCCATCAAATGACATATTTACCTTTCTAGGCAGGATCATATAGAAAGGAAATATACTTTATTACTAAGTAGTGTTTATCTTTCATATATCAGCTTTAATGTGTGAGGCTATATTATGTGAGCATATTATATGCACATAAAGTTATTTTTCTCTTTAATATTAGTGGCAGCAACCACATTGCTTGAGCTGACTTCTTAAAAATCCTAGCAAACTTTAGTAGCCCTTTATACTTTTATTGTGTGCTGTTGGTTTCATTTCACGCAGTTGTGTAGAGAGTGAAGGGACCTGTTAACCTACAGTATACAGTGAATGCAGGGCTTGTAGTCTAAATTGGCAAGTGGGTTCCTAGCATCCCAGTCCAACATTGCGGATGATTGTTTTGTCTCCGCTTTGGCAACATTTTAATTTCAGGGGCTTTTTGGATGCCATCTCAGAGTTTTGTTATTACCCCAAGCCTATACTCTATAGTAGAACCACATTCCTATCCTTAGCATTTAAAAAGCCTTCTTCTGCAAGATGAAAGTCATGAAACAAAGTAAGCCAATCCAGGTATTTCACTTGTACTGCTTCCCAGCATCATTGCTATTGGCTACAGATTTTTCATCTTTTCAAGTGCCATAAATGTCCTTATTATGCTGCTTTGGGCGTATCATAGATGACCGTAGTTCATATTAGTATTGGTGATGGTGTGAGTACAGTGACTATACCTGCCACATTCTGCCATATCTAATTGACTTATCATTTAGGCAAATGAAGTACACTCTATTCTTTTTGTTATTAATATTCAATAAATCTAGAGTTTACAGCTAGAAACCATTGGTGCTCAATTTATTCCAGCACTGTTATTGGCACAATACAGATAGTTCAGCTACATACCCCTTTCCTTAAACACTTCAGCTAGGGCTCCCCCGAGAAATAGTCATGTAGAACATGTCGTGTACAACAGAATTGATGACAGACTCATATGTACACTTGGACTGGCAAAATAGCAGGAAAGTGTTGTCTGCTGTCCTCTGTTCTGACTAGGTGTGGCAACCTCCAAAGACAGTGTAACTTGGCCTATAATTTCACTGGAGAAGGAAGTTTAATTTTAGTTCAAGAGCAGAATACAGAAGCATTGGGTAGCCAGGAGAGATCTCTCTCTAGCTCTAGCCTTTACATGGCTTGTAACGGTGTACAAACATAATGTGTTTGATTTGATAGATATGATCATACTTAAATTACTATAAATTGCTTTACAACTATGATTTGCTACATTTTTGCATTAATAGTCAATGTTCTACAAATACGTGTGTCATAATCATCAGTCTCTAGCTCTCTTCTAGTTTTTGCCAACTTCACTTTTTATTGTTATTCATCTTTTCATATTAAAATTGCTTTTTCATTGTCAGGTGTTTAACACAAGGCTAAATTTGCTCATCATAATGCACATATAATCATCATTAATACTCAGCCCTAACACCACCTATGCTATGTGAATGGACTTTTATATAGAAAATAGCTCAGAATCTGATTCTGGAATCTGGAACACAGTCTTAACGAATGGAATCAAACAGTAAGTATAAGAAAGCTGATAAACCAGCAGCATAGGGAATGTACGGGGGTCTCTAGCTGCACTTACTATTCTTATGGGGGCTCTGTAAATAATCACAGTACCTGCAGGTTTAAAGGGAAATGTATCCACAAACCCTGTTTGAGGCTATATTGGATAAGTATAATGGAAGTGCTACTTACAAAGCACATTCCCTGTGCCCCTGTCTCATAAGTAAATCAGTATAAATGCAAGTGCATATGTGTAAAAACAGGGGTTGTTTTGTACAAAGTTATGATCATAAAGTTGATAAGCCACCATACCACGTCAAGTAAACCCCATATGGCGGTCCCTAACTTGTTTACATAGTATATAAAGTCTTTTATTTCTCTGCATAATAGCATTACCTGTAGTCAGTGTGTCGAGCCTTGGTTTCATATACTGTATATAGGGTTGCCACCTTTTGTAATTTTTTTTACCGGCAGGTGGGGGCGGGGCTACAAAGGGGCGAAGAGTGACGTCAAAGGGGGCGGAGCCACATGCTACGATCGGCTGAAGACTGCGAGAAAGGTGAGTTTTAACTTGATCTAAGGAAGGTTAAGGGCCTTTTTAAAGTGGTGTTACAAATTTACCGGCAGCTACATTGCCGGTAAATTTGTAATTCCGGCCCCGGCCTTTGCTGGTATTTTACCGGCTAGGCCGGTAAAATACCGGCTGGGTGGCAACCCTAGTGTGAGGGAAAGTAATGTCAGCACTGGGTGGAAGGAGGTCTGTCACTTGTGAGGAGGACATGTGAGGAGGGAGAAGTCTGTGTGTGTGGGTGGCTGTGTTATAATGGGGTTTGTGAGGAGAATACAGCCAAAAGCAGAACAATTCCCAGACTACTGGCACACATGGAGATTTGTTGTGGTACAGGTATGGGACCTTTTATCCAGAGTTTTCAGGACTTGTGGTTTTCCAGATAGTGGATCTTTCCAGATTTGGATCTTTATACCTTAAAGGGCAAGGAAAGGCAAAGAAATAAAATCCCATTTTTACTTTCTTTAATGAAAAAGACATCTATCTCCAATATACTTTAATTTTAAAATGTGTACCGTTTTTATAAGAAACCTGACTGTATGCAGTGAAATTCTCCCTTCATTTAGTGCTTCTGGCAGGGAAACAATCATACTTATGAACAGCAGGGGGAGCCCCTGCCTTACTTACCAGCCATGCAGAACTCAAGCAGACCATACTGAGCATGTGCAGTGCCAGTGTCAGACAAAGATGTATAACAAAGTTACAAGATGACAGCCCCCTGTGGCCAACTTTGAAAGCATAAATAATTTGTTTGATTAGGCTTGTGGTGCAGTAAGTTCATGTTTATGTTTAGTATACAAAATACAGCAATTCTAGCCTTATTCTATTTTACACTTTCCTTGCCCTTTAAGTCTTCTAGAAAATTAAGTAAACATTAAATAAACCCAAGTACAAGCTACTATTTTTTAGTACAGGTATGGGGCCTATTATCCAGAATGCTTGGGCCCTGGGGGTTTCCGGATACATCCACATTCATCTGCTCCACTTGCTGTTTTGATTCCCCTCTGATAGGCTAAAATGCACACACATGTACTTTACCCATTATATATAATGACAGTGTGACTATGGGATGACTAGTTTGACCCCTAATTAAGCAATTTTATCCCTGTATTGTTCGTTATGTGTTTAGCATAGCATTGAGGTTTGGTACTTTGGTATATGCACTATTTTCATTTGGGATCCATACATAACCAAGTACTTTTGTATATCTATGCATATTGGGCATCCTGGTAGACTCATGGTGTTCAGAACATTTTGCAAGAGCTGCTTACTTTAGTTTGCTTAGATTGTCCTGACAATGTTATATACTTTTCCTGAGTTTCCCCCAGGAAAGGCCCCTAAATTGAAAGCGCAAAAAATGTTTAAAAACTGTCTGGCAATAAAAGTACCAAATTCACTGGCAGTGAAAGAGTTAATGTCAACTACCCCTTTAAAGGAAAGTTTTAAAGGGGTGGTTTACTTTTAAGCTGACTTTTAGTTTATAAAATGGCTAATTCTAAGCAACTTTTCAATTGGTCTGCATTTTTTATGTAGTATTTTACTTCTATGCCTTCTTCTGACTCTTTCCAGCTTTCCATCTAAAAAAACAGATGCTGTGTAAGGCTACACATTTATTGTTATTGCCACTGTATTACTCATCTTTCTATTCAAGCGCTCTTCTATTCATATTCCAGTCTCTTATTCAACTCAGTGTATGGTTGCTAGGGTAATTTGTACCCTAGCAACCAAATGGCTGAAATTGCAAAGTTGGAAAAAATACTGGCCTTCCTGTGTTTATATGTCTGCCCTTTTTATAACATTGGCAAAATGCATCATTTTTACTGGCTGGTGGGTAAAATAGCAGCGAGGTAAAAGCCCTATGTGCATGGCTGTGTGCTTGTTTGTCACAAGGCTGGGATGTTTGTTTGGGCACATGGGGCCAAATTATAGAAATATGTGCTAAATGTATATGCTGATTTGCATAGTAAAAATATGTTAGATTTGGGATATGCTGGGTCTTTATACTTATGTGACTCAAGTAATGCACACAAGATAGCAGCCAATGCAAGGGAGACATTCCCCAACTGTAGTTTCCTTAGGAGAAATTAACCAATGGCCTTTGAATTTATGTGACTGCTTACAAGTGCACAAGCAACCAATGAATTACAAGGGGAGGGCAGTATCAATGTCCAATAGGAAACAAGTAAGGGCAAAGCCTGGGGGTGATGATGTAAGCATATAGGAGGTGAAAGTTTAAAACAGGCCACTCCCATCCTTCAGAAAACTGATCAGAGAGACAGAAGGACAGATTTAAATGGTATATAAACTTGCTTTTTACTATATATATATAAATATATATATAATATATATTTACTTCTTTTGATGGAAAATGGATTGTCTAACACAGTGAGAACATTTTTAGTGGTTTCATAAAATGTGGACATTGAAGGTGAACAACCCCTTTAACTTCAGATTTGAGATGCATGCATTTATTTTAGATTTAATTATCCTTAGGACAATAGCAGTTTCCCCCCATATGGGGGTAAGCTGGGACCGGATCAAATAGTGAACTAAAGTGGGGGCCCTAAAGTCTTAAACACACATCTGTAAGAAATCTAGACCATAGTTTTATTTGCCCTTTAAATGTAATGGTTGATGCCAAATATGCTGCCCACCCTAATTAGTTACTATGTATTGACAATGTCATCAGTTCTTTAGCTCATGTAGAAAAGTTAGTGAATGTGAAATAGGATGAGGGAGGCAAATAGAAAGAATCCCAGAAAGTTGTGGGAATCTAGAATATTTGGGGATTGCATTGTCTGCAGCAACCCTCAAGCAATTAACTATGTCTTAAAGGGCACCTATTGGGGCAAAATTGAACCCCCAACCAAAGGTGCGGGCTGATAGAGCCCGCATTCCGGTTGGGGGTTTCACAATTTATTTATTTTTTTAAATGCCCCGCGCCAAAGTTAGCGGCCCCGCTCCGGGAGGGAGCTCCCGGAGCGAGCAGCCGTCTCCCCACAAGCGCGCGTCTTAGTGACAACATGCGCATGCGCAGAATGAAAAGCAGCCAGAATTGTGACCGCTTTTATTATTCTGCGCATGCGCGCTTATGGGGAGACGGTTGCTCGCTCCGGGAGCTCCCTCCCGAGTCAATTTGGAGCGATTCCACAAATCGCGCCGCTGCGTGTGAATAGGCGCAGGCGTTTTCAAGTAACGCCGGTGCGCCCCAGCACCTGTCTATTCGGGGAGGTTCGGGGGCTACAAGTCGCGGCTACAAGTCGCCAGGCGACAAAATGCCCCCGAATCTCCCCGTCTGCTCTAGCCCTTAATTTTACCCACAACAGCATAAATACCTAAAACTCCAAGCCTATTAAACAGTGACTTATGCAACACTCTGAAACTTGAACTACAACTAAGAAGAAGAGGAAAACATTCCACCTTCAATACCTGAAAACAAACTCCCCCCCCCCTAAAATTTGGAAATCTATAACCTGGAACAGTTAAACCTGAAACTTAAGTCAACGGAAAACCAGTAATCTTAAACTTCAACCTAAGACAAACAACCATAAACATCATAAACAGTAAAGACTTTACCTGAGTAACTATACCATTTGGAAACAAAACAAGCTTTAACCAATCCGAAGAACACTGCTTAACCCACTATGTTATAATGTGAAACATAGAAAGAAGAATATTTCTACTACTGCTTAAACACAGGGAAACAAACGCGACAAACAAGGAAAACAACAAAAAGCAAACTATCAATAACAATCCAATCTATACCAGAGATGGATACATACATTGGACAAACAAACACAAAGTCACAGAAACAAATAAAACACAAACCTAAAGATAAGAAAACAACACAAGAAAATGATCCAATGGAATCCGATACAGAACCTAACTCTCAAAGCACACTATCACTGATCCGAATACAGGACCTCACACAAATACTTGGTTCCCTGTTAGATCAAAAGTTAGCTGGACTCAAAGAAAATATCACAGAAGTACTTCAACAAATGACAAACTAAGCACAAAAAATAACAGAAGCAGAACAAAGAATCAGTGAACTAGAAGATGAACTAGACACAGCACAAAAAACTTTAGACACACAACAGAGGGAAATTGCTATCCTGGCAGAAAAAGTGGACGATCTGGAGAACAGGAGCAGACGAAATAATCTAAGAATAGCAGGAATCCCAGAATCAATCAAAGGTACAGAATTGGAAAACTTTATAAAAACCAAAATACCAACAATGCTAAAAATGGAAAAACCAACATCCAACTTTCTCATAGAAAGGTTTCACAGAATCGGACCTCCACCAACCACTACCTCCAACAGACCAAGACAAGTGATCTTCAAACTGATAAACTACTCTGACAAAATAAACATGCTAACGGCATACAGGAAAACAAGAAATCTACAACACGATGGAAACCGCATTTAAATTTTTCAAGATTTCTCAGCCTCTGTTACAGCAAAAAGAAAAGAATTTTCCCCAATCTGCTCAGCCTTCTTTAAATCAGGATATCACTTCTCTTTGCTTTTTCCAGCAAAACTAAAGGTTGTGGACAAGGACAATGGCAAAATTTTCTTTTTCGAATCCTCGACGCAAGCAAAGACATACTATGAAGAAAAGGACAGAGATTTAACTTGAAAAATATGAACCGAGACTGAATCAGACTTTCATAAGGAATTAACACATTTTCCTATTCTTTCAAAAGTTAACTTTACTATAATGCTGGATATAGATACTACCTCTAATCAGAGGTTTCCCTACAGTTAAAGAAACACTAAAATAAGGAACAGTAATAAGATGCAGTAGTGAGAAGAATTCGCTGATCTGTATTTCTCCCCTTCTCTACTTATCTTTTTCTTCTCCTTTTCCTTTTTGTTCTCCCTTTGTTGAAATGTTGACATATTTTACTGCATATAATATTTATATATATTATTATATGTTCTTGTTATTTTTCTGATACGGAATGTTCATTACTACTCAAGTGACTATAGACATAAAAGGTTCAGTGACAAGCACTACACATAATTCTAACAATGGTAAAAATCAGGGATACTGGCCTGCTCGCTGGAACAGGCTAACCCACATGAAAACAAAAACCCTTATGGTAAAACATCAGAAAAAAGGAGTGGGTTAAATCATAAAGATGCAAAATATAGAAAGAACAGTTAATACAACAGAGATATCTAAAAATCACTTCCATATACTCTCATGGAATGTGGGAGGACTTAACAGCCCAATTAAGAGGAAATAAGTCCTAGACCGATTACAAAGAGAAAAAGCTCAGATAATTCTCTTACAAGAGACCCACTGGCAAAGAAAAGATAAACAAACACTTAAAAGTAAATGGATACAAACAGTAATAGAGGTATCACACACAACAAAAATAAGAGGGGTAGCAATATTAATATGTCACACGAACATGTAAGGATAAAAACGGGCGCTTATTGATAATAGATCTTGATTTAAACTGAGTGATATATACAATAATAAATCTGTATGCACCAAATGATGAAAATAAACAATTTTTCATGAATGTATTGCAGAAGGTGAGCTCTTGGGGGGAGGAAAACATCATCCTAGGAGGAGATACCAACGTAGTCTGGGACGATTTCATGGACAAATCAGGTAAATCCAACACCCACTCACGAACCAGAGCACGACCACTAATCACATTGTGTGAAACTAATTAAACCTCAATTGCACAAAAATAAATTTTTTCGGGGGGTTTTTCCTCTGCTCTGGTTTTTTAGTTTAATAATGGCCACTTGTGCCGGCTGGACTAACAACTTAGATGAGTTAAACTCAAAAAGGTTGAAAGACCTAGATTTAATTTTTGAAACACAAGATCCTGGGGATTGTATTGAAGATATTGACTGTTCTTCTCACCTCGATAATCTCAAATTCCTGATGAGAAAACAGTGTAAATCGTGGTGGAACCTCCAATTTTTTAAAAAATATGTTACTAAAGGGTTGATCCCTAGAGGTTTAAGAGTACAGATTTTTCCCACATTTGAGGCACCGAGTGACTCATTTAAAGATAAATGGGAGGCGATACTCAATGACTGCTCCTTTAAGTTAATGGATTTACTTATAAAGGAAGAGGAAACTAAACTTAACACTTTAGAAGAACAGATTAATTCAATCCAGGGTGAACTGGACAAATTTAAGGACGAAATAAACTTTGGGCCTAAATATTCAGACATCCTAACAGGCGGGCTAAAGATTCGTTCCTTATTTTAACTAAGATTTATTTCGCAATAGAAACCTAGCGACTGAGACTAATCCTGTGGAGCCAGCGGTTACAATTCATTCTTTCACCTCTCTCACTCCAAGATACCAGGGATTTGCGGTTCTTTAGAGAGCTCTTAAACGAAAAGTGCAGTTAAATTACCGAGACCGCAGTCCCTGGTGTTCTGCCTTTCTCCCCGTGTGGGGTCCCAATCGGGACTTCTCCACCTCTCCTTTTCTATTTTCATATTTCCAAAACTATTTATTTCATGAATTGTGCACTGGATATTTAAACGTTTTTAACTCATTTATTACTCTACCTTTAAGAACAATCAATTCTATTCACATCACTATTTAATTAATGAATTATCTAATGAATTTTAATTAATTGAGAAATCGACCTTATAATCATGTATTGATGGATTAATGAATTGAGTTTTCTAGATAAATTATATGATAAGATATTGACTAATTAAGCACAGCATAAAATTGCCTTGATTCACTTGAGAGCACCAGCACTTTAGACGAATTTATTCTACACCACAGTAACCGCGCCTTGAAACACAGGAACCTTAGTCGTTTTAACCTTTTTATATAGACAGTTAGTCCTTTTATTAATAAAGTTGTAACTTATAAATGATACTTGTTTTAATTTAAATATCCGAGTGGGGGTTGTTATTTATCTTTCTCTCTTTTTTCTGTATCAAATATATGACACCTACAGACACATACATCCACTAAACAAAGACTATACAGTTTACTCAGGAGTACATAAAACCCACTCAAGACTAGACTACATATTTATATCACAATCAATCCTACCGACAATAGTAAATGCCACAACTGCTATGGGCCGCAGCAAAACCCGTGCTGAGAGGGCAGATAATCTCATACTTAATAAAACAAAAGAAAACATATAATGAAAAATACAAACTTTTACAAACTCAATTAACAAAACATTATACAACTTTAAAAAAAAACCAACACTGAAGAGGACAAAAATAAATACAAAGAGACAAAAGCACTTTTTGATACTTTATTAACCGGAAAAGCTCATAACACATTGAACCACACAGCAAATCAATATTACAGATATGGTGATAAACCTTGAAAATTACTAGCATACATAGCAAAAAAACAGACACGAAACACTTACATACAAAAAAAACACGAGACCACCGGGAGTTTTCTTGGTATCCCTGTGGGCCAGTCCAACACTGGGCGTCTTCTAATTGTAACAGTACTCACAGGTAACTTAAAGCTGGCCATAGACGCAACGATCCAATCGTACGAATCCTCGATTCATACGATTTTCAGATCGTGTGTGGAGTGTTCCGACATTTGTCGTGCCATGCCGATCGACCAAACGACAAAAAAAATTATGGATACAGGAGGAATGCAAAATGTACTTTATATTCTTAGTAATAAAATATACACAAGGACATAGTTGACTGATCAGTACAATCAATACATAGCAGTATGAACAAATATATATGCAAACCAACCAGTAAATTGTTTCAAGGCAAAAAGGAAAACCACTACAAGAGACGGATTTGACACTTGCCAACGATGAGAAAACCCCAACGTTTTGGCACACAAGAGCCTTTGTCAAGGGGAATTCCAATGTGTAGCCTAACTATCCATGGTATAAATACCCTGTTTAATTTATCTGAACAAGCTCTGTTTTCCCGCGTTTCATGCACATACGCATTTATAATGTCACGTCCGCCAGTGTCACTTCCCTGGATACCATATCCAGCATTGTGATGTGGCTCGCTACCTGCGTCCAAAAACGCAACCGGTGCAGAGGGATTAGAGCCTCCATGTAGCTAGACTGTGTAAAATAGGAGTCACTGGATGTCTAACATAATAGCCAGAGTGCTACTTCCTGTTTTCAGAGCCTTTTCTTTGGACTACATTAATGTGTAACCCAAAACGTACGGTTTGGTAAAGCACCAAAGCTGCATTTTCCTCAGGCTACATTAACGGGTAACCGACCTTCGCTAATAAGCTTCTCAAATACTTTTTTTTTAAGTTTACTACTTATGCGTAAAGGCAAAAAATAATCCCATTTTTACTTTCTTTAATGAAAAGGAAACTTATCTCCAATATACTTAAAGAAACCTGACTGTATGCAGTGAAACTCTCCCTTCATTTACTGCTGTGGATAGGTATTGTCAGATGGTCCCTAACTGCTCCTCAGGGAAATAATCATACTTGAACATACATGAACAGCCGTGCAGAACTCAAGCAATTTTGTTTCCCCGTAGAGCAGTTGCCGACTGTGTAGAGATTTGAATTGGATTTTATTTTTATCTTTACATCCCCTTTACTGTTTCCAACTCCAGCTGCAGGGACAAAGATCAAGGAGCCAGATTTAAACAGATAAACTGGGATTCTATTTGGAGAATGTTTGCATTAAACAATACAAACACTATAAAATCCATATTAGATTACATGACAACACAGGACCCAGTGCAATCTGCAATATTCTGATTATTAATTAGTCTTGCTGTATCAATCTCTGGCAGATATTATTTGACTTATGCTATTTTGATAAATTATGATGATCCCTATGCAGCCCAGACCACACTGAGCATGTGCACAGTCTTGGTCTTGGAAAGATGTATAACAAAGTTACAAGATAACAGTGCCCTGTAAATGATTTGTTTGATTAGGCTTGTGGAGCAGTAAGTTTAAGTTTAGTATACACAATACAGCATTTCTAGCCTTATTCTATTTTACAGTTTCCTTTTCCTTTAAGCAATTTTCCAAGGTCAAGTGCAGGATTTGAACTCAAGATTCCACAGGCACTTTAGCCACTGTACCATAGAGCCTATGCATTCCAGTGTCTGTTCCGGATGACCATAACAACCGATTATCCACTGGTTCCTCTACATTGATTGACAGTACCGTAAGTACATCTTCTGTCTAATAGTACCCCCCTAAGGGATGCCTCCTGAATGGTAAGGGCACATCCTCCCAATCTCAAAGGCCATGAGCTCAATTCCCACCTCTACCAAGTATCCATCATAGTTAACAATTCCACTATCACCCCGTCTCCCCAGGCCTTGGGTTATCCTAGATTCTGCCCTGACATTCACTCCTCATATCCAGTCACTTGTTAAGTCATGTCACTTCCACCTAAGGAACAAATCCAAAATACGATCATTTATCACCCAAGATGCTGCCAAAATTGTTATTCACTCTCTTGTCATATCACATATAGACTATTGTAACTCTCTTTTAATTGGCCCTCCCCTCCAGAAACTGTCACCTCTCCAGTCCATAATGAACACTGCTGCTAGGTTTATACACCTCAGCCACCGCTCCTCCTCCTCTGCCATACCATTCTACCAATCCCTGCACTGGCTTCCACTGCCCTTCAGAATTAAATTCAAATTAATGACCCTGACATTCAAATCACTTCTTAACTCTTCCCCTCCTTACATCTCTGAACTAATCTCCATATACTCACCCAACCGCTTACTACACTCCTCCTCTGACCTGCTACTCAACTCTTCTCTCATTACCTCCTCACATGCTCGCATTCAAGACTTTGCAAGAGCTGCACCCCTCCTCTGGAATTCTCTCCCACGGTCTGTCCGACTTTCTCCCAATCTTTCAAGAAATCTCTAAAAACCCACTTTTTTAGAGAAGCCTACCCTCACTGTTAACTACTCAATGCAATACCGCTTACATTACTACATCTCTCACCCACTTTACTCTGATCTTGCCCACTCCCACACCTTGTGTATCATTCCCTTCCCTTTAGCTTTTTCTGTACAGGGCCTTCCACAACTGCTGTACCAATATTTATTGTGATGTATGTACAGTAACTCCATATTTGTTGTGATGTAACTCCTTATGTTCTATGTACGTAATTCATGTTATTTAGTTGTATAATCACATTCACTTTACAGCGCTATGAAACAAGTTGGCGCTATAGAAATACATTTTAATAATAATAATAATAAAAACTCAATGCCAAAGCAGCTCCAGTTGGGGGATGAAACCAAGCAATTTGCTGCATGAACAGCTACATGGGGATACCTGGGGGAAGCTAAATGGAGCCCTTTTTAGAAAATGGTACAGCCAATTTCTTCAGGAAGAGCACTGGTTTCCATCAGAGGGGGGTTAGTCCAGCCCCCTCACTGTAATCAACCTAGGGGCATACAACTTGCTTACCATCAACCTGACTGTCCACCATCTAACTGACTTAAGCTGCCGCTACCTGGACCGATGGGCTATTGATGCAGGCTGGTATTGTGGTTGTCACCCACCTTATGACAGGCAGCTTGCCCTACATCTCTTTCCAGTGACTTCCATTGGTCCAACTTGGATAGATGAGCTTTCAGTGCAGGCTGGCATTGTCTTATCTCTTTCTAGTGACTTCCATTGGTCCACCCAGTATTCTTGAAGCATAACAAACCAACCAGAGCTGCTTTTCACTGAGTTTTCAGCAAATGTGGGAATCAAACCCACAACCTTTGGGACCACAGATTAGCACCTCAACCATTCGGGAGGCCTCACTTAGTGCAGTACAGGTATTCGTATTGACTCTATTAGGCAGAAGATGGACTTCCGGCACTGCAAGTCAATGTAGAGGCACAGGGGACATTGGGTTGTCAAGCTCATCCAGTACAGCTCTTAGCAAGTTTAGGCTCTTTGGCATGTCGGCTAAAGCACTTGTTAACCTCCGGTGAAGTTCTGAGTTCAAATCCTGGGTGGATGATTTTGTGGACTTTTTAGGGTTCTTTATGCCTGTTTATGCAGGTGTGTTGCTGCCTTTTTCTTCAGGTTGCATTCAAGAGTAACTGCTACTGTAGAGTCGGGTTAACTAACATCCCCACATGTCCGCTCTATGGCACATGCCTCAAATCACCTGAGGTATGTGTATTGGGACATTGAGAGGGTAATGAAAAGAGAAGTGCGCCTGTGGTGGGACATTTGCTCCCTTTATAATTATTTGAAATGTCACATACCTCAGGGCTTGAGAATAATTAAGAAGTTCCTCACTTTTGAGGATCTGACCCCTGACTTTTTAAAGGCATGATACAATATATTAACTGATTGTTCTACAAGCATTAATGCAATTGATTTTAAGAAGAGAGAGGTATCAGCTCAGCACAGTGCAAGAACAAATTGATAATTTACAGTGGTCTGAGATAGACCAGAAATTATTGGAGCAAATAAAGGATAAAGTGAAGCAATATGAGTTTACTGTTAAGAACATAAAAAAGGGAAAAGTTCTCAGGGAGCGATCCAGACGAGGAAATTGATCAACTTACAGTCAGACGCAACAAGAGAGGTCTGTCAACCCCTCTAAGAACCCAAAATCACAGAGACGATCAAGAAAAGAAGACTACAGGACCCAAGTTGAAAGCTGCAAGTCAGAGGAAAACAGGACGTTTGTGACTGGAATTGAGCAGGTGGGAGTGATCCATAATGATAATCCTGATAAATAGGGATGGCGCGAACCGCCGAAAAAAAGTTCGCGAACATGTTCGCGAACTTCCGCAAATTTGCGAACGGTTCGCGAACCCCATAGACTTCAATGGGAAGGCGAACTTTAACAGCTAAAAAAGATATTTCTGGCCAGAAAAATGATTTTAAAGTTGTTTAAAGGGTGCAACAACCTGGACAGTGGCATGCCAGAGGGGGATCAAGGGCAAAAATGTATCTTAAAAATCCATTGTTGACACAGCGCTGCGTTTTGTGCTGTAAAGGGAAAAAAGTCACTCAGGTGGTTGTGGACACTGTAATATTATTGATATTTAGACAGAATGTGAACAAGCTCACACAGCTAGATGGCAGTTGTTTGAAGAACACACTGGGCAAAAAATGGCTACAGGGCAAATAATGGCTACAAGGTCAAGGTATACACTACTACAGCGATGGATACGGATTACGTAAAATATATTATGGCTGCTTGAAAAAAGTCACTCAGGTGCTTTTTCTGGAGAGGGTAATATTATGGATATTTAGACAGAATGTGAACAAGCTCACACAGCTAGATGGCAGTTGTTTGAAGTACAGTAGATTACTAGCAGCAAACTTACTATTCACTGTCCCTGAAATCACTAACAGCTCTCTCCCTACACTATCTCTTCAGCACACACAGGCAGAGTGAAAAAAAAGCTGCAGGGCTTCGGTTTTTATAGGGAAGGGGAGTGGTCCAGGGGGTGTGGGGTGGTCCAGGAGGGAGAGCTTACTGATTTGCTGCCATGTATCTGCTGGTCTGGGGTGAGAGGGCAAAAAAAAATGCAACAAAAAAAAAGCGTCAAATTGACGCGAACCCAAAATGCGAACGTCGCGCGACGTTCGCGAACTTTTGGCGAGCGCGAACAGCGGATGTTCACGCGAACAAGTTCGCCGGCGAACTGTTCGCGCCATCCCTACTGATAAACAGCTCATCCACGGTAACGGATTCATTTATGTAAATATGAACTTTTGTCACAGGGCCGGAGTTATGTACAAGAAAGTCACTGTGAAATTTTTTTCACAATTCTAGATCTGAATAGATTTGTCAGGCTTATTACTTTAAAGAGACAATATTCTACATTTACTTCTACTGCCACATTAAATGATATAAACTGCAGAATTAGATGGGGTGATAACGGTGATTACTAATGATGAGGCCAATTCTGATGATTTATTGGTTTCTGATTTTGATGACTTATGTACACTATATACTGTTCATTGCAAGATTTGCAGAGAGAGAATTGGTCTCCTAATAGTTGTAAATAAGGAGTTACACATATGGGGTTTAAAATTAAATTGGATTATTAGCCAATTAAGAGCCATCATATAGAACATTTTCATTTTCAAGTAGGTACAAAACGATTTAGAGTTATTGCCTGCAACACATAAGAAATCTTATCTATGGAGACAAGAAATCTTATATATGGAGAAATTGAATCTAATGCACTCACTACCCTCCACCATAATAAAGAAATTTTGACTTAATATGCAGATAAGGGTGGGTCTATGGTTGTCATTGGTTCCTCAGTGTATTAAAGAGAAATGATGTGAGGGGTCGACCTATTGTGTGCTCTAACTGAGGGCCTTTCTAAGTACATAGATACACTACAGATCCCAACTAGTTGACAAACTACTGTCATTTTTGAGAGACACAACAATGTGTAGCAATACTTTTCATGTAAAGGCTCAAGGGGACATCCGTTTGTTATGGTCATCCAGAACCTCACCGTGCAGGTCTAGGCTGTGCGGCTGGGCTTGTCTTGGATTCGTCCGCACTTGACCTTGGTACACAACAACCAAATGTCACAGCTTAAAGCTCAGTATACAAACTGTCCTCATGAAGCTATTTGCCAGTGTCAAGTGCAGGCCGATGCTAGGCAAACACCAAAAAGGGTTCTGTATGGGGAAGAAAACCCAAGTTGATGCAAAGGCCGGTTAGAGCAATCTATGGGCAAGGTGAGGGCAAAGTAAGGGCAAGGTAATGGTATGGTGCTAGATGGGGAACCCCTGACCTGAAGTAGATATCTGGGTAGCTTAGAAGGGCAGTCAAATGGAGCCCTTTTTAGTAAAGGGTACCAGCACTTCCAGTCACTGTGAAGGTCCAAGGGGATATACGGTTGTTCTGCCCATCTAGAACATCACCTGAAGAATTAGGCTCTATGGTGCAGTGGCTAAAGCGCCTGTTTGCCAGTGGAGTCCCGAGTTTAAATCCTTTGTATATGATTTCCTGGACCTTTCAGTGTTGTTTATACCAGTACAGAACTCTTCTATGCAGGCTTGTCGTGGCATTTTTTTCAGGCTGCATTCAAGAGTGACTGCTACTTTGGAGTCGGCAAAACCAGTGTTCCCACATGTCTGTTCTATGGTGCCCAAGGCGCCTGGGAATCGAGCCCCAGCGGGTGCATTCTGCAAAACTTGTCTTTTCTTTGAGTTACATTAATGAGTAACCAATACTTTTTGTTAATAATAAGTTGTGTTCTGTTGTTAGACATCCAGTCACTCCAGCCTTTATACATAACATTTTTAGAAACATATTAGACACATTTTTTATTTTGCACAGCCTTTCTATTTAACTAGTTTTTATTTTTATACTGATATACTGAATATTCATTTAAATGTCAATCTCTGCCTTATCCATTTTTTTGTGAATTAGATGGGCATCAGATCCAATCATAATTAGATTTTGAGAGGCTGTTTACCTTTACTCCTAAAATGCTTGAACCAGTCCAAAACTTCTAACGCTTAAGTGTTTTCGTTTGACAAAGCGGTACATAAAATTGAGTGACAAATTCCTACCTAAGCTGGTGTCATATTTTCACATAAATCAGCTTTTGGCGTTACCTATATTCTTTGAGGAGGCACAGATTAAACATCAGAGGCTGGGGCATAACCTGGATGTGGTAAGGTGCCTCAAATGTCTGAGAAAATCTGAGGTACTATTTGTCCTGAAGGTCCCAGGAAAGGGGTCAAGGAATCCAAACATTTGTTGGCTTTTTGGCTTAAATAATGTATCTTTGAGTTCTCGGGTTAGTCTCCATTAATAGAACTGCTCCAGTAGACTTCTGCACTGAAATCCATTTCTCAAAAGAGCAAACAGATTTTTTTTAAATCTGACATGGGGCTAGACATTTTGTCAATTTCCCAGCTG
This sequence comes from Xenopus borealis, assembly GCA_024363595.1. Classification (NCBI taxonomy): domain Eukaryota; kingdom Metazoa; phylum Chordata; class Amphibia; order Anura; family Pipidae; genus Xenopus; species Xenopus borealis. Next base: position 25,435,491 of record CM044444.1, read on the forward strand.
CCCCAGTCATGTGACTTGTGCCAGTACTTTAGGAGGGAACTTCATTCTGGCAGGCTGTTGTTTTTCCTTCTCAATGTAACTGAATAGTACACAGTGGGACATGGGTTTTACTATTGAGTGCTGTTCTTAGATCTACCAGGCAGCTGTTATCTTGTGTTAGGGAGCTGCTATCTGGTTACCTTCTCATTGTTTTTTTGTTTTTGTTAGGCTGCTGGGGGGGGGGGTGATATCACTCCAACTTGCAGTACAGCAGTAAAGAGTGACTGAAGTTTATCAGAGCAAAAGTCACATGACTTGGGGCAGCTGGGAAATTGACAATATGTCTAGCCCCATGTCAGATTTCAAAATGAAATTTTAAAAAATCTGTTCGCTCTTTTGAGAAATGGATTTCAATGCAGAATTCTGCTGGAGCACCACTATTAACTGATGCATTTTGAAAAAAACATTTTTTTCCCATGACATTATCCCTTTAAGCTTGGGATTTATTGTCCTTGCAGGGCAACATGTAGCGATGTGCAAGTTGGGTAAAACACAACCCGAAACTCAGCCTCCCTCCAGCCGCGCCTGCCTTTCCGGGTTCCTTTTATAGACCCGCGCGATCAGCCCCACCGATGATGTCACAAAAGGGGAGGGTCTAGCAGGCACATGGCTATAAAGCTGGAAGTCTTAAGCCAGCAGAGTAAGGTGGTGGTTGGGGAGAGCCGGAAGAAGAGCTGAGGTTGGTCCTAACTTGTAGGTATCGGGCCGGCCTGCACATCACTAACAACATGGTATTAACCCATTACTGACCAAGAAAGAAAGTTTTGTCAAAATAAATTTCTCTTCTCTCCGCCTGACCTGGTTGATCTGCCTCTGGAGTTTTCACTTCCACCCAGAAGTGACATCACGTCTGGTTCCACAGGTTGGACCAAAGGCACTTAAAATTTTACCCTCTAAACTTTACAGATCATAGATTCTGTGATTTGTGTATAAAACAGGTATGGGACCTGTTATCCAGACAACTCAAGACCTGGGGTTTTCTGGATAATGGAGCTTCTTTAATTATATCTGCTAGAAAATTATTGTAACCCATTAGGCTGGTATTGCTTCCAATTAAGATTAAATATATCTTATATAATACACAAAAGCAATGAATATCTTGTAAATTATATCCTTATAAACGGTGAGTTCTGATGTCATCAGTTATAAACGGTGAGTTCTGATGTCATTTCTGTCACATGACTCACTGAAACGTGTGTATTATAATAAATAAAGTTCCCCCAGTTGCAAAATATTAGGATATTATAAGTTACCTCGGAGTTCCATGACCTTTATAAAAACACTCAGGCTTCGGCCTTGTGTTTTTATATGGTCATGGAACTCCTCGGTAATTTATATGACTGTATATTAATACACCCAAAAAAAAAAATGTTTTTATTTGCACAACATCTGTTGGGTGCCTATATATATATATTATATGATATATATACACACATAATATATACACACGCACATATTCAGGGGCAGATGTATTAATGGTCAAAGTGAAAATTCAAATTTGATTTGTTTTAATTCGAATTTTGATATTTATCATGCTCTGGCCCTTTAAGTACCTAAAGCCTGCCAAATTACTGTACTGTAGTCAATGGAAGAGGTCCAGGGATCAATTTAGTGATGTTTGCAGCCTTCCTGACATTCAAGTTTTTTTCGGATTTTAATAATAAATTTCGATTGGACATGAATTAGACCCTTGATAAATGTGCCTCCCTGTGTCATCTTTTGGTACAGCAGTGATTCCCAACCAGGTCCTGAACAAGCTTATTTTTTAATTCCTGGCTTGTACATAAATTGTAGTTGCATAAAAATCACACGTACTGCCAAACAGAGCCTCCTGTAGGCTGCCAGTCCACACGGTGCTGCCAAATAGCCAATCACAGCCCTTATTTAGCATCCCCAGAGGACTTTTTCATGCTTGTGTTGCTCTCCAACTCTGCTTACTTTTGAATGTGGCTCAAGGGTAAAAAAGGTTGGGGATCCCTGTGGTATAGCATTGCTTAATCTCTAATGTCCTTGAGTATTCCACCCCTACCCCAAATCCATATTGTGTCCATTATTATTTCTCTTCAATTCCAGTCCAACTATCCATATTATAGTAGTTTCGTAGTATAGTAGTTATAGTAGTTTCCGGTTGCATTTGTACCCTGCTATTGTATGATTTGCCCATACAGGCAACCTAAACAAAAACTAAAATGACATAAAACCCCAGTGTGTAAAAATCCATTATGTGTTTAATCATGCTGCCATATTTCCGCATTTGCTTCTGTTACCATTTTCCAGTTTACATACATTGCCTCATTATCTTTGCTGAACAAATTTACCTTCCTACAAAATAGCAGATGTTCAAGACCTGCGTAGTCTGGTCTAGGGATAAGCGAATTTTTCTGCATGTTTCGCTGCGCCCATAGACCTGAATGGCATCCTTCGTCAAAAATTTTTTGACGCCCATTGACTTTAATGCATTGCGGCAAATTTTCAACGGCGGCAGATTTTTGGCGAAGCGAAACTGGACAAAATCACCCATCCCTAGTCTGGTCAGCTGAGAAAAATGACAAGTTACTGATGTGTGATTACTGTACAGAACATGTGTTTATGCACAGAACAGGATTGTATTGTAGCATATAAAGAAAAAAACTTAACTCCCTGAACTTCTTTTTACTATTTAGATTTGTGTTGTGCAATTAAGGCACTGGGTATATTGTGCTGATATTTTTTTTAAGTAAAAAACAAGGTACAGGTATGGGACATATTATCCAGATAACAGGTCTTTCTGTAATTTGGATCGTCACACCTTAAGTCTACTAGAAAATCATACAAACGTTAAATAAACCCAATAGGCTGGTTTTGCTTCCAATAAGGATTAATTCTATCTTAGTTTGGATCAATTATAAGGTACTGTTTTATTATTACAGAGAAAAAGGAAATCATTTTTAAAAATGTTGATTTTTTTTTTTTTATTATAATGGAGTCTATGGTAGAAGGCCTTTCTGTAATTCGGAACTTTCTGGATGACGGGTTTCCAGATAATGGATCCCATACCTGTATATAGTTTATATATAAGGCATGTATAAAAATGTGATGTTTATACTTTGCAACTATACATATATATAATATTTATCGGACATAGTTGATATATTTCATTCAGAGGATAGATCCTACTGGCCAGTAATTGCTAGCAGCAGACGCCTGTAGTCCCCAGATGTATCGCTAGCGATTGCTGAAGAAAGAGATTTCTGGTACATCTGTACATAAGACTGTTTGATCTGCACAAGATCAATCTGAAAAAAAAAAAAAATTGCAAACAGAGAAGCAATATTTAGGAACACAAACTACAGCAGATGTGTGGCATACAGAACAGCAGAAATCTGTATTTTGAAAATCACTGGGCTCATTTAAAATCACTGGGCAAAGCTGTACCTGAGCAGTAACGAATAGCAGCCAATCAAATGTTTGCTTTCATTGTTAAACTTGCAGTTACCTGTAAAAAGCCAGTCACTGATTGGTTGCTATGGGTTACTGCCTAGGTGCAAATTTGCCCAGTGTTTATAAATGAGCCCCACTGTGTTATGGAAGTCCTCATTAAATTCATAACAAATGGGTGATAGGATCTAAGAAAGATACACATGCAGTCTGTTCCTACAATCACATACCGCTCAGTGGATACAGTGGCTACAAAACATGTACAATTCTGCCCCAGTACCTCTGACTAGCTGGTTTAACTAACACTAGCCCTGGATTTACTGGCATTTTATATCCTGGACCAGAATGAATAATAAACAGGAATACACTTTTACCATCATCTTGTGTCCTTTGCACAGCAATTTAGCAAGGCGACCGTGGCATACGTTGAAATCACCCCCAACTTCACAGGCAGCAAGTTAAAGGTAGGAGAGGGGCTATTATACAGCATAACCCACAGTTTCTCCTGCCCTGCCTGGATAGTTATGCCACTATGCTATTCAAGTCCGATGCTTTCACTGAATAGGCCCAAGTTAATAGTTGTTGCTTCATATCAATGCATCCTGCAACCTTCAGTGGCACCAGCCTGTTCATTTTCAATTAAATTTGTGGTTGGAGATCTCCACATAGAGGTAACCCAAAAGCTGGGTTGTGACACATAACACAATTCATGATGGGGGGTACTTTTAGTTTGATGGGTTGGGTGCGTTCCCATTTAATGGAAAAGGAAAGACTAAAATTAAGTTAGCTTTATCAGAAAGGTCTATTCAAATACACCAGTAAACCTTCAAAATAATGCTGCTCCTCTGTCAAAAGAAACCCCTCACCTGTTGTGTATACAAGGGTTTCTGTATCAGACTTCCTGTTTTGAGCAAAAAAATCCAGGGCTAGGGCTTGAGCATGCTCAGTTTGCTCAGGTCTCCCACCCCCGTCACTTTTCTCACTTCCACCTCCCCTCCCTGCTGTAATCTAAGCCCAGAGCTATGAATGAGCAGGGAGAGACTCAGGCAGGAAGTGATGTCACAGCAAGCTGCTGTTATCCTAAACAAACAGAGAGCGCTTCTACAGCAGTTTACTCAGGTATGTTAAAGCATAAATATAGCATTCTAGCTTGCACTACTGTGGTTAATCTATTGGCAATAAACTGCTTCAGTAGCTTTCCTTCTCCTTTAAGCACAACAAAGCAGGTACCTCGCTTCTGGTAGCAATAATCCTTATAAGAGTGGAATCATCAGTGCCGGCTCCCTTCATAGAGCGGTAAAGTCTTTCAGCAAAGAAAGCAGGACGGTTGAGAGCACACTGCACTGTAAAAGGAAAAATACATTAGTACTGCTGGAGATTCCATCCAGGTGAGATTTACATTTCTCAGATCCAACCCAAGTCTTTAACAATAAAGAACCAGAGGAGCACTATAAGGTTAGTTATATAATTTACTTGAAACAGTCACTGGAGTTTAAGGGGTGGTTCACTTTTAAATGAACTTTTAGTATGTTGTAGAATGACAAATTCTGACTAACTTTTTAATTGGTCTTCATTATTTTATTTTTTTTTTTAGTTTTTTAAAGTATTTGCCTTCTCCTCCTGACTCTTTCCAGCTTTCAAATGGGGTCACTGACCCTATCTTTAAAACAAATGATCGGTAAAGGTGGCCATAGACAGGGAGATCCGCTCATTTGGTGATAACGCCAGACAAGCGGATCTCTCCCCGATATGCCCACATTGAGGTGTTGCGGGATCGCGGGGCCACATACAAACAGAGATGCTCCCGGGATCCGACTGGGTATCTGGTCTGGCCAGATATCGTTTGGGGAAGCCCGTCAGATGGCCCCACACATGGGTCAATAAGCTGCAGACTCGGTCTGTTGGCAGCTTTTATCAGCCCGTGTATGGGGGCTTTTAGGCTACAAATTTATTGTTATGGCTACTTTTAATTACTCATCTTTCTATTCAGGCCACCCCTAAAATTTCACCGTCCTTGGCCTGGGCCTTTGTGGCCTCGCCACAAATCCAGGCCTGATGGTTGCTAGGGTAATTTGGACCCTACCAACCTTATTGCTGAAATTGCAAACTGGAGAGCTGCTGAATAAAAAGTTAACTCAAAAACTACTCAATAAAACATGAAAAACAATTGCAAATTGCCTTGGTATGATGTATTGTAGCGAGTGAGAGCATCGCTCTCTACAATACATCATACCAAGATAATTTAAAGTTGAACAGCCCCTTTAATCAATCTATTCAACCCCAAGTCTGTGGGTAGATCTATATAGAAATAAAATACTGGCTTCAGTAGAATTGAAGTGTTTCCACCAACTAAAGTTGAAGATAGAGACTTCTGCTGACAAATTAACACTAAATTTGATTTGATTTAGTTTTTGTAATTTGTTTGTTCACTGTAAACGGTGAAATGAAATATTGCATTCAGCACACCCTATATATGGTTCTTCAGAGCAATTGCTGGTGGAGGAAAAGGTGTATAATCATATACACCTCACCAAGTCATTGTGGGGAAGGAATGCAGAATATTAATCTCTTTTACTAAAGTTCTCGATACAAGGTCCAGTAGTGGCTTTTATTTATATTAAAAAATAATATTTTAAATAATTTAAAGATCAAACGGTGAAGGCTAGAAAATTCCATCAAGGTGCAAAGTCCTGTCCTTGTGGGTCTGTTTGAGTCTACATATCCTTCAAATATCTCCACAGAGGACAAATGATAGCTTTGTGCGCACTAACTCATTTGAGGTGGGCAATATCGGGCTGATCGTTGGGCAGTAGGGACAAATGATCGGATCAGAATGGATTAGATACAGGAGGTCGGATTGCGGGACCACATCAACGCACAGATGCGGCCGCAATCCAATGGGATTTTTTAACCTGCCCGGTCAAGATCTGGCTGAATTTCGGCCAGATATTGATCGGGGAAGCCCGTCTGAGGGCCCCACACACGGGCCAATAATCTGCAAACTCAGTCTGTAGGCAGCTTTTATCGGCCTGTGTATGGGGGGCCTTAAGATCTGCTAAGTTGACAACCTCACCAAAGAAGGGCCACATTGTCCAATATATAGAGGGAAAAAAGGGATAAATATAATTTAGTTTTTTTTTGTATTTAAAAGAAATTGCAGAACACATCAGTGCCAAATATAGGTCTATAATTCCCCTTACTGCACAGTTTTTATTATTATTAGTAATGTATTTCTATAGCGCCAACTTATTTCGTAGCGCTGTAAAGTGAATGTGATTATACAACTAAATCACATGAATTACATACACAGACCATATGGAGATACATACCTCACAATGGAGATACATATTATGTTTAGATAAATGTTTAGATGTCTAAATATTTACTTACAAACTGCTTTCAGGCCATCCTCTATATATCCAGAAAATTCTCTGCCAATGACACTAAGCAAGTCACGTTTAGAAATCTGTACAAGGAAGCAATACAAAAGAACAGTGTTAGTTACTGGCTAGTGATATATTGTGTGCAAAATACATACCAAATTAAATAGAATTAAATAAAATAACCTATTGACAATTATTGAAAGAGATTAATTCCAAATCCAAATATGTGTGAGAGATCTAGTGATAATGAATACAGTAGCAAAAATTATAAAGTAAAAAATTGTTTATTCAGCATATAGTAGCCTAACGCCTTTTGTACCAAATGGGCACCTACTCAGAGCCTATGAGTAAGTGCTAATTAAAGTTACTTTATAATTTTTGCTACCGCATTCATTATCACTAGGTATCTTACACATATTTGGTTTTGGAATTATAGCAACCCACAGGGGTTTAACGTGTTCAGACCATAGTGTAACTTTTTGGTACTTTTTCTTT
>CM044444.1:25457396-25475201 GCA_024363595.1 Xenopus borealis
AAGTCGCCAGGCGACAAAATGCCCCCGAATCTCCCCGTCTGCTCTAGCCCTAAAACAAGAGCCAGAGCACTCAGCTAGAGGAGTGGCAACTGAGTGAGAAATTTGTAAGAATATAATCACATGTGCAGCCACCTCCCCATTTAATGTATAATACAGGTGTGCTTATGGACCCTGTGACTTATGTTTAAACAAAAAAAAAATTACCATCACGCAACTGGCCCAATCTTGATGTTAAAAGTGAACCGTGACCTGGTCACTGAACTGGTGCAACTGGTTGGACTACTTAGAAAATACACCCTGATTCTTGGTTTTTACTATGCTTGAACAGCAGAAACAACTCTTGATTTTCTGTGTCTGTATCCAGTTACTCCAGGCTATTTGTTCAGCAAGCAGGCAAAGCAGGTACACACCTTGTCACTAATATGGAAACCGGTTCAGTGAAAGCTCTAATAATTAATATGCAAGGCTGCCTTTTTAGCCACCTATAGTGATTTAATCTGCACTTACCCTGCGCTTAGTTCGAATGCGCTCAGCCACAGCGAAGCGCAGATGTATTGCTTCTTATAATTCCGGATCGAAGCGTACTCATGATGCCGCATGTAAATGCAGGTGGAATGCAACATGCTACATTCCACCCGAGTTCTGCGTTTACATGCACCGATCCAGAATCATTAAAAGCTTTCACTGCCGCACTCCCCTATAGCTGAATGCATTCAAATGGAACGCAGGTAAAAAAGCCTGTGTGTAAGGGCCCCAACGGCTTCCCGGTTGCCCCAAGCTAGTGCTCCCTTTCTTCAAAAAATGCACCATCCTGGGGTAAAGCTTGCTGAGCAACATCTTCTTCTACTCCTGCATGCATCCTCTGTCAATTAGGGCATGTGCATGCACAGTACAGAATTCAGTATTGCACATGCAATGAAACACCAAAGGGGACACCTGGGAGAAGAAAGGCCATATTGTGGTGCTACACATGCAAACTGGTGGCAGTTAGCTTTGAACACTACATGTTAGAAAATGAATGCAAATTAGCACTTATATTTATATATGAGCTCCTCTGACTGGTGGGATTTCACCAGTCCCTTCCCCCAGAGAAAGGTTTCCCTGATCGATATCTGGCCGAGAGATTCGACCAATCGTAATCATTTGGTGCATCCCTAACATCAAGGTGTGCACCATTAGTGAGGGACTGACAGGAGCCCTTACAATGGTTATTTGAAAAGGGACAGACCTGAGGAGGATCTTGTGCTTAACCGCTCTTGCCCAAGCAGGCATTAAGGGCCCCATGATTTCTCCCGGTATCTCTTAGCATGGGAGTATACGGAAAGATACAGCTTTAGTACACCTGTCTAACAGGGATGGTCAACTGCAACTTTCTTCATTGAAAATTGCTTTAACAATTTCTCTTCAGCTCCACAAAATGATACAGCTCTATATCTATGATTAGGCCCAGTCAGAATCTGTGAGTCATTTCTTACAAGCTAGGTCTTAATTGGTTTAAACTGTTTGTCTATCCTTTGTTCACTCACGTTTATAATGAATAACAATATCAAATACAGATAGCTGCCTGAGGAAAAGATTCCTTTCTTTTCATAGTCTAGGCAGCTGGGCAGTGGTTTTCTCAGATTATCTCCCTATTATAGTATTGTTATTTGAATATAGAAACAGATTCCATATTGCTCTGCAGCAGCGGCCTCCATGGGCCTGTTTCACAGGGTATAATTATATGCTTTTCTCTGTACATGCTATGAACAACTTCATTGGGTGTGTCTTCCCTTTCAGGGATCACGTCTTTCTTCTGAACTAGAATACATACCCAAACGAAACCAATGAAAGGGATTACATTAACAAATAGAAACAAGGCTTTTAGTTGAAAAAAGGGTGTGGTGGTGGTGGTGGGTGGGAGTACTTATTTGTTTATAATATTAAACAAATAAAAGAGAGTAAATGTATCAGACTAATTCCCACCACCATTGGTTCCTCAGAATAAACACAATGAAATGTCATTCTTTGTGGTTCTATTATTAGTATAATAAATATTGGTAGATGGAATCACTGCACTGTCAGATGGTTTGAGCTAATGGTTTGGTGACTTGCTTGTGTTTTCATCAGTGACCTACTATCAATGTGGGCAGCACCAGTACCAATCCAGCGCCAGAACCAATCCAGCGCCCCTAAGTATGTAAGGGCTCTTACTTACGGGCGTTTTTACCTGCGCTCCCCTGCGTTCCGTTTTGATGTGTTCAGCCGCAGGGGAGCGCAGGTATAGACGCACTCAATTATTTTCAATGGGGCTGTACTCACACGAACGCATGTAGGCGCCAAACGCAGGGAAAATGCAGCATGTTGCGTCTGAATCTGCGTTCGGCGCTTACATGCGTCTCGTGGGTACAACCTCATTGAACAAAATGAGGTGCGTCTAGACTTGCGCTCCCCTGCGGCTGAGCGCAGCCAAACGCAACGCAGGGGAGCGCAGGTCCAAAACGCCGTGTGTACCGGCCCTTATAGAGTTGCTATTTCTAGGTATCTTTTAATTGGCCATCATTTTTCTTTGTTATTATAGTTTTTCTTAATTGTCTGCCTTTTTATTCTGAGTCTTTCTAGCCTTCAAAAGGGGATCATTGGCACCACTAAAAAAAAACAAACGCTCTCTAAAGCTACAAATCTATTGCTATTTTTAATTATTCCTCTTTCTATTGAGGCTCTTTCCTATTCATATTCCCATCTCTTATTCAAATTAATGCATGGTTGCTAGGGTAAGTGGACCCTAGCAAACTGCAAATTGGAGAGCTACTGAATAAAAAACAAAATAAAAAATGAAAACCAACTAGAAATTGTCTCCGAATATCATTCTCTATATTATACTAAAATTTAATTAAAAGGTAAACAACCCCTTAAAGGGCACCTATGGGCTAAAAAAATTCCCCAAACCGAAGGTGGGGTGTCATGGCGGCTCGCACCGGGAGCTCCCTCCCAGCGCGAGCAAGCCAGCGCAGGCAGGGGGATTTTTTTTTTTTTTTAACTACTAGAACCCCAAACCAGAATGCGGGCTCTATCAGCCCGCACCTTCGGTTTGGGGATTTTTTTTTTGTCCATAGGTGCCCTTTAAAGGATTAATAAACCTTTAAAATAAGCAAATGTAAAATTAATGTGGGGGGCTATTCTAAACACTTTTGTAATTTACATTAATTATTTATTTTCTTTTTATTCCAAGATATTAAGGGATGAATTGTGTTACAACCGCACCACCTGCTGGTCAGTTTCCCACCAGTCTGACCACCAAGTAGATCTTCTGCTTAGGAAAGATTTGAGAAAGGTTTCTAATTGTTTTACTAAGCAGAAGAACATCAGAGCAGTCTCTTCCTTTCTCCTGACAACTTCCTTGACTACTTGGTGGTCAGACTGGTGGGAAACAACTGACCAGCAGGTGGCGCTGTTGGAACAAAATTCATTCATATTAACAGTACATGTATCCCTTAATATCTTGGAATAAAAAGAAAATAAATAATGAATGTAAATGACAAAAGTGATTAGAATAGCCCCCTCATCAATTTTGCATTCACTTATTTTAAAGGTTTACTTATCCTTTAAATCGGTTGTTCACCTTCAAACAACTAGCTGATTTCAGACAGATCACGATAACGACTTTTTCCAATGACTTTCTATTTGTGACCTTTTTTCTAATATTGAAGTGTAAAGTGTAATTTTTCACTTTCTGAAGTAGCTCTTGGGGAGAGGGGGGGGGGGGGATCACCGACTCTGTAAACTGTTCTAAATTGATACATACAACTTTAAACTTAGATTTTGGGAAAAAAATTCAAATAGTAAAAAATAAATAATGGAAATTAACTGAAAAAAAGTCTTCATTTCTATGGAACGATCTAAAAACAACTGAAAAAATGTTTGGAAGGTGAACAGCTGGACATGGAAAATGGAGTTCTAGTCTAGTAAGTGCTACATGCAATCTTGTTACATTTTCTAATGGATATTGGCAGCAAGCACAACTTGGGAACATTTTTCGCCCAGTGACAAATCTTCTCTTCTTTGGGCGACTAATCTCCCCAAACTGCTTCATGAGGAAACTTCGGGCAACTTTGGAAAACAAAGTGCTCTGAGTGCTATTTACATTGCAGCCGGCAGATTGGCAGTTCAGGGACATTAGTCACCCGGAAGAAGAGGAGATTTGTCAATGGGTGATCAATCTCCCTGAATAGAGAGTACATATATGGGATCCATTATCTGGAAACCAGTTATCCAGAGTGCTCCAAATAACGCAAAGGCTGTCTCCTATAGACTCCATTATAATCAAATAATCCAAATTTTTAAAAATGATTTCCTTTTTCTCTGTAATAATAAAACAGAAGCTGGTACTTGATCCAAACTAAGATATAATTAATCCTTATTGGAAGCAAAACAAACGTTTGGGTTTATTTAATATTTACATAATTTTATAGTAGAGATACGATATAAAGATCCAAATTACACAAAGATCGATTATCCAGAAAACCCCAGGTCCAGAATATTCTGTATAACAGGTCCTATACCTGTACTAAAGACACAAAGAATATTGAATTACAAGAGAAACCACCCCCCCCTTCATGATACCAACGTCAAAGCTAAACACAAAACAAACTGCAAAATAAGAGTATTCCTGCGTCTTTTACATTCCACAGCTTGTAAACTACATGGGCACTCACAGACGTACTTATATCCCTATCAAATATAGACTTTATGCTTTTTGCTTTCTCTTCCTTTCCTCTTAGGTCTTCCGCCTTCCTATGCCTCAAGTTAACCATTTCTCTTCTTCATTATTTTGATATAAGTGATGTACAGAACTGTTGCCTTGAATTAATTACTTTTTCTATACTGTACTATCTTGAAAACTTCAATAAAAATTAGAATATATATATATATATATATATATATATATATATATATTTATTTATTTATTTTTCTTTCCTGTGGGAGCATGATCCAAGTCAATCAGACTAATACTGCTGCAACAAGGAACCCATTGCTAGGCTAGCCTATTGCTTCCCAGCAGTCAGATCAAAGTTTTTCCTGGAAAAAATTTGGTGCAAACTTTTAAGTCCCAAATGCATTTTCTGTCCACAATCCATGGGTGTGACCGGTGACTGTGCCTGCACATAGAATCATGTGTTTTTTCACATTTTTAAAACAATTCAGAAATTGCCAGTGTAACCAGTGTAGTCTCTTTTGAATGCCCAAATAGCTGGATCTACAGCTAAATGATGCAGCATTCAGTCAAGTATTCTGAAACTTGTTCTGCAAGTCACAAAGACCTAAGACACAGGGGGGGAGGGGAGAGACAACTCTACACCCTATTAAAACATAAATATTATTATTTATTTCCCTTCTTAGTGGCTGTGTATAGATAACACTTCTGTATAGATAACACAATGTTTCAAACAACAGAATAGAAGATTCAGCTGTCAAAGTGACCTCTAGAAATACATGGGTTGGCCCAAAACTTTGGGTTGAAAATGTGTGCTCTGTGGCTGGGCTTCTCATTCTTTACTTCATCACTGATGGGATAGTGTAACCACAAAAATCACCCCAATTCAGCTTTCAGCTCATTTCATTGGCTGCCTTTTCAAGCTTGGGGTGGGCTGGGACTGGATTGAACTGGAAATTCCTGCAAATTCCAGAAGGGCAGCTGTAAAATGTCCCAGACAGTGACTATTTATTGGAGAGGGGGCTGCTTGGCACTCCCAAAACAAGACCTGTTTTGAATTTCAGTTAGCATACCACCCAACTGTCCCGTTTTGAGCGGGACAGTCCCACTTTTGACAGCTCAACCCACAGTCCTGCATAAGTGCAGGTATGGGATACATTATCTGGAAACCCATTATTCATAAAGTTCCGAATTACGGAAAGGTCATCTCCCATAGACTCCATTTCAATCAAATAATACAATTTTCTCTGTAATAATAAAACAGTAGCTTGTGCTTCATCCCAACTAAGATATAATTAATCCTTATTGGAAGCAAAACCAGCCTGTTGGGTTTATTTGATGTTTAAATGATTTTCTAGTTGTCTTAAGGTGTGAAGATCCAAATTACAGAAAGATCCATTATCCGGGAAAGCCCCAGGTCCCGAGTATTCTGGATAATAAGTCCTATACGTTTACTGGAAGGTCCCAATTCTTCTGCACTGAACCGGAAAGTCCAAATTCCTGCATCTAGCAGGAACTTACTCAGTTCCCAGAAGCCTCTACCAACCACTCTATTCCACTCACTTTTGGCTTTCAGTCCTGTACCCTCAAGCAAATCCCCAAGCACAACCCCTTATTTTATTGTAGTCCCCTCCCACCTTCTATCTCTTTCCCTGTGATGTCCAAGTATCCTAGTGATGTCATGCGACCACAGTGCTGAAGGGGCGGAGCCTATTGCCGGTCTGTCTGCTGCTGGTCTTGTGCTCCAAAAGGGTGTGCGGCAGAAAGTCTGGGAGCCACACTGTCCGAAGTACCTCATTCCCAGTTATAGTGTTAATTCCGCTGTCACATGTCTCTCTCTGTAGCCCAACTGAATTATTTATTCATTAATGTGCATCATGCTACATAGGCTACGTGCACTCATACCCCAGTACGTCAGTATGTCTTATTGTATATGTTTTGATACCCAGTCTGTCAGTGCTTCTTATTCTGTCATTGTACATAGGTTAAATATATTGATACCCAGTCTCTCAGTTTTTCTTATTCTGTAATAAAACATAAAACTACGGAAAGGTGTTCAAACTTTCATAACCTGGCAAATTTTGTAAAATGGGCACGGTAAGTAGGGGGTGTGGCCGCAAGAAAGGGGCATGGCCAAAAACTGCCATGCCCCAAATATTTTTTGTCCCTTTTTCCGTTTCTAAAATGATGGGAGGTTATGCAGTTAAGACTTGGTTAAGAGGTCAGGAGCTGGTGGGGAAACATATGCACCGCGAGTGTCCTCCCTTGGGTGTCTGTATTTATGATTTGAGAAAAGCTGAGTCCTTGCCTGATTTAAGGGCAAAGGCACACTGGCTGCCTTGTTTTTAAAAGGGGTTGTTCAACTTCAAACAACTAGTTGTTTTCAGATAGATCACCAGAAATAATGACTTTTTCCAATTACTGTCTATTTTCTATTTGTAACCGTTTTTCTAATAATGAAGTGTCATTTTCCACCTTCTAAAGCAGCTCTGGGGGGGGGGGTCGACGACCCCCAAACTGTTCTAAACTGATACATTTAATGGATACATTTCTTTGTCCCTGCTGAGCAGAATCTCTGGGTTTCATTACAGGCAGCTGTTAGAATTGATACAATAGTTGCTAATAATCCAGAGATGTTGCTGTGAAATGTATCAATTAAATGTTGCAAAATTGTAACAGTTTAGATTTAGAGTCTGCGCCTGAATTAAAGGGGTTGTTCACCTTTGAGATAACTTTTAGTATGATGTAGAGAGTGATATTCTGAGACAATTTGCTATTGGTTTAAATTTTTTATTGTTTGTGGTTTTTGAGTTATTTAGATTATTATTCAGCAACTCTATAATTTGCAGTGTCAGCAATTTGGTTTCTAGGGTACAAATTACCCTAGCAACCCTGCATTGATTTGAATAAGAGACTGGAATATGAATAGGGGATGAACTGAATACAATGATAAGTAATAAAAAATGTCAGTAACAACTATAAACAGGTTGCCAGTATATAACGTTTAGAAGAGATTCTGCTTAGGAAAATATCAGCCCTGCAAATCATTAAGCATTTTTTCATTTGAAAAAATATAATTTTTTGTGATTTATTAAACCCTGAGGGTGTTAAAAGTTTGAATAAAAAAGTACTCCAGAAGTCCCAAAGATTTCCTGATCTGTGCTGGGTTTTGCGCAATAATCCATAGATTTTGTTGTTTTTCAGGCATCAAATCGGAAAAAGTCACAGTTTTTTTTTTTTGGTGACAAATCTGAAAAAGTTGCGGAATTTGGGCGTCAAATCTAAAATTTCAAATACTTGAAAAAATTGTGAAAAAATCTGAATACTTCATTCAGATTTTTGCAGAATTTTTTCAAGCATTTCCCAAACAAGAAATATTTGAGGAAATATATTTAGACATAAGGGGAACATAAGAGCAGAATTAGTCGGAGTCGTTTTCCGAAAGTTCTGAGATATTTTTGGATTTTTGAGAAATAACACCCAAAGCCTTTCTATATCTATGAGAGGTTGCAGTTCACAAAGAGGTCTATAAATACCCTGGGCAGACTATGGGCAGACTATAGACAGTGCTATTCTCTCAAGTGTCACATGCAAACTTGCATGTATACTGTTAAAGGGGTGGTTCACCTTCAAGTTAACTTTTAGTATATTGTAGAAAGACCAATGATAAGAAACTTTTCAATTGGTCTTCATTATTTATTTTTCATAGTTTTTTAATGATTTGCAATTTTCTTCTGTTTCTTTGCAGCTTTCAAATGGGGGTCACTGACACCATCTAAAAACAAATGCTCTGTAAGGCTACACATGTATTGTTATTGCTACTTTTTATTACTTATCATTCTATTCAGTCCCTCTCCTATTTATATTCCAGTCTCTTATTCAAATCAATGCAGGGTTGCTAGGGTAATTTGTTCCCTAGAAACCAATCTCTCCTCATCACCCCTGGAAGTTGCTGTTATTCAATTCCCAGCACTGGCTCAGACATAATTCAAATGTATGCTGAATACTTAGTTCCAACAAATATCTGGTTTAGATTAACTCAGGAATGCCCATACTTTACTAATGTGAAGTTCTACGTTTAGTGATGTTGTCCCATTATGATCCATAATAGCATTGTTAGCATTGTATTCCATGGAAAATATTACTTAAATACAGATTAACTGGAACATGTATATTGCTATATTTAACAACTATTTCTTATTTAACCTTAACATAATAATAATCTCAATGAATAGCATGAAATAGGAGGGTGATTTAGACAAGCTGTTTGTGGACTGTGTTTTGAGATCTACTGATCACCAGTTAAAGGTTCTACTGGTAGACCCTGCTCTACCTTTTGGGCACCCTTGGTTTAACTCAAAGAAATTATCTTTTCTTTATTTGGATCTTCATGCTCTAAATCTACTAGAAAAATCATGTAAATATGAAATAACCCCAATAGGCTGGTTTTGCTTCCAATAAGGATTAATTATATTTTAGTTTGGATCAAGTACAAGGTACAGGTATAGGATCCATTATCCGGAAACCCATTATCCACAAAGTTCCGAATTACAGAAAGACCATAGACTCCATTATAATCAAATAATCCAAATGATTTCTTATTTCTCTATCATAATAAAACAGTAGCTTGTATTTGATCCCAACTCAGATATAACGAATCCTTATTGAAGGCAACATATTGGGTTTATTTAATGTTTGCATGATTTTCTAAAAGATCCAAATTACAGAAAGACCCAGGTCCCGAGCATTCTGGATAATAGGTCCCATACCTGTATGATCTTATTATTACAGAGAAAAAGGCAATCACTTTTAAAAAATTTGGATCATTTGGATAAAATGGAGCCTTTGGGAGACAGTCATTCTGTAGTTCAGAACTTTCTGGATAATGGGTTTCTGGATAAAAGATCCTATACCTGTAAGTAAGGGCCAGTAACACAAAGTAAAGCAATTTTATTTCCAAGAGAATGTCATTCTGTAGTTCAGAACTTTCTGGATAATGGGTTCCTGGATAAAAGATCCTATACCTGTACGTAAGGGCCAGTAACACAAAGTAAAGCAATTTTATTTCCAAGAGAATGTTGTATTGGGAGGAACAGACTATTTATTTAAAGGGCAAGGAAAGGGTATCCGGCAGCAATGAACCGTATCAAAATCAAACGTTTTCCATCATGTAATACCGACGTAGGTTTGGTGATAGATGGCTAGGAAATCAAAGGCGTAACACCCCGATACTGCCTGTTGCCCTAAAAAAGGTGGACTCCTCCACTCCTGAACTTTGTTATAGGTTTATATAGCCTATTCATTTTATTATTGATTTGTTAGTATATGATATATATACAATTATTAGCATATTGTGCCTCTCAAAAAGCAGAATAGCAGGCAATGTTGTAGTTCCCCTCTCTGGCATTAGTATTTATATTTGAATAAAAAAATGCTCAAACCACAAAGCAATGTCTGTTTGTTAATGATTGTATTTTCTGCATTTCTGGTTCAGGCTATAGAGACAATGTAGCTGGAGCCAGACCTGGAGGAGAGCTGATGTCGGAACTAGGGGACAAACAAACACTTGTTTCAATAGCATTTACAAATACTTTTAAATACAACTGAGCATTCTGGGAGTTGCTTTGAGAGAGATTTTCTTTCAGTGTGCATGCTAGGGGCAGCTATGGCCTTTAATGCGTGTGTATTTAGGAGTTGGTTGCATCACATTGGGTTCAGCGGGAACAGCCTCCTGGGTGTGGTTGCAGCGTATTAACTGTTTAGTGTCAGAATAGGACAAACAGCCCAGAATTTGTGACAAGCAGTAGCCTCGAGCTGCCAGTTGCTACTACTGATGGCTCTGCTACTACTACTAAAGGCTCTGCTACTACTACTAATGCTGCTGCTACGAATGGCGACTAATGGCTCTGCTACGAATGGCTCTGCTACGAATGGCTCTGCTACGAATGGCTCTGCTACGAATGGCTCTGCTACTAATGGCGCCGCTACTAATGGCGCCGCTACTAATGGCGCCGCTACTAATGACGCCGCTACTAATGACGCCGCTACTAATGACTCTGCTACTACTAATAATGGCTCTGCTACTACTACTAATGCTGCTGCTACGAATGGCTCTACTACTAATGGCTCTGCTACTAATGGCTCTGCTACTAATGGCTCTGCTACTAATGGCTCTGCTACTAATGGCTCTGCTACTAATGGCTCTGCTAAATCTTGCTTTTACTAATGGTGCTATAATATTGTTGCTGCTACTAATGACTCTGCTACTAATGACTCTGCTACTAATGACTCTGCTACTAATGACTCTGCTACTAATGACTCTGCTACTAATGACTCTGCTACTACTACTAAAGGCTCTGCTACTACTACTAATGCTGCTGCTACGAATGGCGACTAATGGTGCTGCAACGAATGGCTCTGCTGCTAATGGCTCTGCTACTAATGGCACTGCTACTAATGGCACTGCTACTAATGGCACTGCTACTAATGACACTGCTACTAATGACACTGCTAAATGTTGCTATTACTAATGGTGCTATAATATTGTTGCTGCTACTAATGACTCTGCTACTAATGACTCTGACTCTGCTACTAATGTTGCTGCTACTAATGACTCTGCTACCAATAACTCTGCTAAATGTTGCTATTACTTATGTTGCTGCTACTAATGTTGCTAAAATAACGTTGCTGCTACTAATGGCTCTGCTCCCTGCCCAGAAGATTGCAACAGCAAACAAACGGAGCTCCCAGCTCTTCTGACTTATTTTAAATCTATCGCTTCTAAGGCTGCCATATATACCCAGACTACAGTAAGCTGCCAACCCCCGCAACTCAGTAAACTACAACTCCCAGCCAAGCATCCTGCGAGATATTTGGATGCAAAGGTTTAAACTTCGCCAACTGCAGTATGTTTACGCCATCCCTGCCCTTTCCCTTACCTTGTCAGATGGTAGCTGGAGTTCTGTGAGATGAAGGAGACTTCCGAGACCTGACGCTGACAAAAATGTAGTTCACAAAATTAAATCTCCCTCAGCAGAGACGACAGGAGCAGAAAGGCAGGGACACCAAAGAAACCGGAAAGAAAAATGGGCGTACTTTGGTATACGTCACTGCCAAACCTGAGGGGAGTGGCACTAATCCTCTGGGCCCGGGGGAGTGAGCCTAATAGGAAGTGAAACTTGGTTATTGGGGGAGGTTTTGCAGAGTTCTATGTTGTGTAAGCTCAGTACCGTGCACAGAACTGCATTTTTGCCAGAAATTACAAAATACAATGTCCATACCTGTAAAACAGGTTTTCAACATTGCTGCTAAGCAACGCGAGGCATACTTTTATTATTTTGGAAACGTATTAAAAAGGCAGTGGAGAATGTGCACAGTGAAATTACACTCGGTCCTGGCCCTCCAGCTGTTAAGGAACTACAAGCCCCACAATGCAATGAAGGAGTCTGACAGCCACAGTCAGGCAAATGCATTGTGGGACTTGTAGTTCGTTAACAGCTGGAGGGCCAAGTTTGGACACACTACAGTGACAAAACTGTTCCCCCCCCCCCTTACAATACTGCCTCACCTCATTCCCCACCATGGTGCATCTCCTGGTGTGTGTAGTGTTGCAGTTCTCACAACTGCCCGGTAAGCCTTATGGGGAGGCCACTGCCAGGGTTGCCACCTTTTCCTGAAAAAAATACCGGCCTTCCTATATATTTACCTTTTTTTCCTATTAATAACATTGGGATCAACCATCAAAAATACCGGCCAGGCCGGTAAAATACCGGCCAGGTGGCAACCCTAGCCACTGCTGGCTTTCAGTGCATATGAACCTGGTTGGTGATCACCACAGTGGAGCCTTTGACAGATTGCGTTGCAATTTGGGTGTATATTTATGTAAGGTATAGTGTCATGGGAAAACATCATTGCCTGACCCTGCACATGTGGTCTGGACTGCGTAGGGATCGTCATAAATAATCAAAACAGCACAAGTCAAATACTATCTGCCAAAAGCCAATACAGCAAGACTATATCAGAATATACAGACTTCACTGGGTCCTGTATTGTCATGTAAACTAATGTGGATTTTATAGTTTTTGTATTGTTTAATACAAACTTTCTCCAACTCTGCAGAACCAGTGGCTGCAGCAAAATAATCCTCCAAACAGAATCCCAGTTTATCTGTTTGAATCTGGCTCCATGATATTTGTCCCTGCAGCTGGAGTTGGAAACAGTAAAGGGCAAAGTAGAGGCAAATATAAAGGCAAAAATATAATCCAATACACATCTCTATACAGTCCTCGACTGCTGTACAGGGAAACAAAGCTGCTTGAGTTCTGCCTGGCTGGGAAGTAAGGTGGGGGCTCCCCCTGCTGTTCATAAATATGATTGTTTTTCTGCAGTGCAGTTAGGGACCTTCTGACAATTCCTATCCACAGAAATAAATGAAGGAAGAATTGCACTGCATACAGTCAGGTTTCTTATAAAAATGGTAGACATTTTTTAATTAAAGAAAGTAAAAATGGGATTTTATTTGTTTGCCTTTCCTTGTCCTTTAAACTGGCAGTATCTTACATTAATCTCCTGAGAAATAGCCACATATGAAAAGATACAGCATATGATCACAATGAAAATGCAAAGGCCAGTAACCAGTATTGTCAATTGGCAAACGTCAACTCCAGCTTTCAGGCTCTCCAAGCGGCACAGCATCTACACCTAAGTCTGTACCCATAGATCCCTATTCTGAAGGTAGTACACCCACAATTCTAATCCTTGGACTCTAACCCTGTTTATATTAGGAGCAACAGGCTGCATGCTAAATACCCTGAACTAGGTCTCAGTCCTAGAGTGAGCTATTAAAAAGAATATCCTTACACTATTGTTTCTTACCAGGCCTACCTCCACCCAGACTCAAACCTTCTTCCACCTGCCTGCCCAGGTGAAAGTACTGCAGACAAAGGGATGGACCTTATCAGCTTCTACATCTATAAATTTAGGGGCCTGCCTGTAAACATAAAGTATAGCCCTAGTATCAGTTCCCTCTATCTACATCTCCTTTAAAGGAACAGTAACACCAAAAACTGAAAGTGTATCAAAGTAATTATAATATAATGTATTGTTGTTCTGCACAGGTAAAACTGCTTTGTTTGCTTCAGAAAGACTACTACTATAGTTTATATAAATTAGCTGTTGTGTAGTCATGGGAGCAGCCATTGGAAAAAAAAGTACAGATTGCAAAACAGATATCAAATAAAACACCATTGTATTCTACAAGACTTGACTAGCCAGATTTTTATCTCTGTCTTAATGTCAATATTGTTATCTCCATTTAAAAACAGAGTCAAATTAATTGATATATAGGTAAAGTAAACAAATAAAATAAACAAAATGTACATAAAGTCTAATTACTATTTACACATTTATGCAGTAAATAAAGCTGAAAAAGGCAGACATTCATTAAGAGCAGGGGTACATGGGCAGATTCGGGGAGATTTAGTCACCCGGAGACTAATTGCCTCTTCTTCAGGGCGACAATCCCCCCGAACTGCATTCCCCTGCCTTCACGCCGGCTACAATGAAAACTTGCTAGTGGGATGGCACTTCTGGCGCTTTGTTTTCTGAAGTCGCCCGATGCCTCATGAGGAAACTTCGGAAAACGAAGCGCGGCGAGTGACCTCCCATTGGCAATTTACACTGTAGCCGGGGGAGGCTACGATGCCAGGCAACTAAATGTCCCCAAAACGTGCCCGTGTGCCCCTGCCTTTAATCTTTGATGCAAATAAATACTATTTCCTTACAGCAGATCCAGAAGAAGGTGATAACTGTTTCTTTCTCCAGGGATTAGTCTGGGAGAGGGGGATGGGGTGGTTTGAAAGCATATCGGGGACAGAAAGACTAACCATTTTAAATTTACTGGCAAATATATAGCCAGTACATTTGTCTTTTACAATACCTGCAAAGTAGAAAACCCCATAAATGCATAAATATATTCACACTGAAAAAAATTGGCAAGTGTTCATTCAAATACTTTTTTTTTTACCCCTTTTTTTAACCTGTTTTGAGTTTTGTTTTTGCTCAGAGTGTTACAACTTAAAAAAAAATGCTAGACACACTGTAGAAATGAGAGGCCTTACTCCTCATTTAGTCACTATGAGTGGAAAGCCATAAAACATCCGCACCGATGATTAGCACAAATACAGCATTATAAATCATAAATCATAATGCTAACATATAAGCCATAGTTCAGAAAAGAAAAAAGAGGGCTGGTTTTAGGATTGTTTTATGTAAATAATGCAAGCTTTTGCATTTAAATCAGGCAGAGTATATTAAGTATATTATTAGCCAGTGTGATAAACTGGAGCACTGTGTAATTCCTTTTTATAAATTACTAATTTTATTGCAAATGTAGCTATTTTATTGCACATGTATCTCTGCATTGTTGATAGCTTGTTTTAACCTGTAACATTTTTATTTCACCTTATGATAATTTTATTTGGTCTTTAGTGACTTTATTGCATTCTGTTTTGTTTTCTGTTAATTATTATTGCCTGTAAAAACATGTGTACACCATTTTCATTTTGCGGCCTCTACATTGTTTATAAATGTTTGTGCAGTATTTTCATTTTGGGGGCTCTACCACATAATTGTGTAATTCCATGTATATGGGGTATCAGACAATTCAGACAGCACATGGTATTCATTTCAATCTACCATACCTCCTAACATTTTGGAAATAAAAAGAGGGACAAACAAAATTTGCTGCATGTAGCGCAGCGAGATTTTTAGACAATGCCTATTTTTGTGGCCACACCCCCTATTTACCATGTTTATATTACAATTTTGGCAGGTTATGAAAGTTTGAAAATATTTCTTAGTTTTTTTTCAGTTATTACAGTTTTGCTAATGAAGGTGAATTGCCCTTTAAAGAAACAGTAACACCAAAAAAATTAAAGTGTTTTAAGAAAAAATTATCATGTAGTGTTGCCTTGCACTGTTAAAACTGATCTGTTTGCAACAGAAACACTACTATAGTTCATATAAACGAGCTGCTAAGTAGCAATGGCGGAAATTGAAAAATGGCTATATGGCACAGGATAAGTAATGGATAACAGATAACATTATGTTCTACAGAGCTAATCTGCTATCTGCTGTGTAACTTGAGCCTTTTCTCCTTTGAATGGCTGCCCCCATGGCTACACAACAGCTTATTTATATAAACAATAGTAGTGCTTCTGAAGCAAACACTGCAGTTTTACCAGTGCAGGGCAACACTGCATTATATTTTTATTACTTTAAAACAATTTCATTTTTGGATGTTTCTTGTCCTTTAAGGTGTGAGGGACCTACTTATGTAAACTGTTACAATTACTTATTTTATTATCTCAGAATTGTTACAAAGCATCTTATTTGCACCTGTTGGCTTTTCTGGTCTCTCTGCCAAAAGCCAATTAAGTTAGAAACTTTGACAGGATCCGAACACCCCTTCACACTCTGAACTTTCTGCCCATAAGGGGCATGTATGCAAAAAGAGAAAATCCAAAACACTTGGCTAGATTGTATATATGTTTGGTTAACCATGGTGTTGCTATCCTCTGTCCTTCACTCTAAACCTATCCTGGAGATTGGCATGCCGAATATTGATGTATGGATAAATATGACCAGCCATATGTATACACTTTAGCAATATATACCATTACTATGGTATTAGTATTAATGCAAGGGGACTAAACACCCTGCGCAAAAGGTTATTACTATTAGCGGAATGTAGAAGACAACAGGCGGACCTAATTTAGGTCCAAGAAACTCATTTTAGAACTAAAGACCACAACAAAAATGTAAAATAAACATTATAAAATGGTAGCAGCTGGTAGCCATTATAGCTAATAAAACCTTGAACATAACGAGTGTGAAACATTTGGCGAGAAACATTTGGTTGACCCCAGAGGTAGATGTTTAATTGTTATTTGCAATATAAATCAACAGTTATATACCCTAGTTAATTTGTATACCCCAAATACGGAACAAAATATATTTTTGAAACAAGCATTAGAGCAAGTGCAAGACCTTAAGCAAGGTATGGTCATAATTGAAGGTGAATTCAATAATATCCTAAATAATTGGGAAACTATTACCTGGTCAGGAAGAATCAACGGAGTAAAGATGCTGATTGTACCAAAAATACTGTACAAATTTAGAACATTACCTATACCACTATACAACTCGTTTTTTCAGCAGCAAAAGGAAAGCTGGACTAGCATGTTCAAACCTGCAAAAATATTATAAAGCCACCATTCTAGACCAAATGGCTGACTGGCACTTACTGACGGGAATCAGTAAGTGGGTTGATATGGAACAATGGATATACAAAGCCACCTTGGGACACACAGCCATAGCCCCTGAACAGACACCATAGAACTCTTATGAACACACTGCCGCAAACCATTCAGGCAACCCTAAGGACTTGGAATGCAACCAAAGCTAATCATAATCTAACCAACCCTACGATCTCACTTATGTCAATCCATATCCTAGAGGGAGCAATCCCAGACCTGTGCCTAACTCAGTGGCAGAAACTGGGTATAACAAAAATATAGCAAGACCAAGAAGGCCTAGTCACTTTCTCAGCATTACAAGCAAAGCAGCAGCTACCGGGAACACAGCTATACACGTATATAAGATTAAGGCACTACCTACACTCAAATAAGTAGAATGGCCTACACCAACCAACACAATTTGAAATTAAATGTGCACCAACAGGAAAAAAGAAAGGCACAAAGAGCGTATACAGCATACTACAGCAAAAAGATAATAATGGTTTCACTGCAAAAAGGAGCAGCCCGCATGATTCTCAACTACCCCTAATTTACAGGTGCAATCAGGGCCAGGCCAAGGTAGGCACCCTAGGCAAGGGCTTCAATCAGCGCCCGTCCCCCCCGTTGTGTAGGACCATTTCCCTCCTAATCATTTACATTTTGTACCTTACAACACAGTAATGAATTAAACTTTTCTTTATAAATATGTGATGTTAGCATTGCACCCCTAAATTCTATGCCTGTTGTGTCAGTATAATTGCCCCCCAAATCTGTACCTGTGCCACCAGCATTGCCCTCTAAGTCTGTACCTGTGCC
>CM044444.1:25484508-25509660 GCA_024363595.1 Xenopus borealis
CATGATTCTAAAGTGGCAGGTCATCCTGGTATTGCAAAAACCATTTCTTTGTTGTCCCGTTATGTTTGGAGGCCTTCCTTCAAACAGGATGCTAAAACTTTTGTCAATTCCTGTCCAGTCTGCCAAAGGTCTAAGTCATCTCATCATCTGTCCCAGGGTCTGTTAAACCCCTTACCCATCCCAGAGAAACCGTGGTCTCATATTTCCATGGATTTTATTGTGGAGTTGCCCCCTTCTCAGGGTAAGACAGTGATTTGGGTGGTGGTCGATAGGTTCAGTAAAATGGCTCATTTTATTCCTCTTCCACATCTCCCTTCTGCTAAGGCCCTGGCTGACTTATTCATTGCTCATATTTTTAAGTTTCATGGTTTTCCTATAAATATTGTTTCTGACAGAGGGGTTCAATTTGTTTCTAGATTTTGGCGTGCTTTCTGTTCTTTGGTTGGTACTGAATTGTCTTTTTCCTCTGCCTATCACCCCCAAACTAACGGTCAAACTAAAAGGGTGAACCAGTCCCTTGAACAGTATCTCAGATGCTATGTGTCCGATAACCAGTCCACTTGGTCCGAACTGCTACCCTGGGAAGAATTTGCATACAATAATGCTACCCATTCCTACTCAGGAGAGTCTCCTTTCTTTGTTGTTTATGGTTTGCATCCCAAAGCATTTTCTTTTTCTGGCTCTAATTCCCCTGTACCCTCTGCCAATTCCTCTGTCTTAAAATTTTCTGAAATCTGGTCTCTGGTTCACAATTCATTGTCCGCAGCTTCCCTAGCCCAGAAAAAGGCTGCTGACAAATCCCGTAGGGTAGCACCCCAGTACAAGGTGGGGGATTTAGTGTGGTTATCGACCAAAAATATCAAGTTGAAGGTTCCCTCTCCCAGACTGGGTCCCAGGTTCATTGAAAATTCAGTTATCGGTGTTGTCCATGTGCCCTAAATCTTTCTAGAATGGTGATTTTGTTTTTCACAAGGTTCGTCGCAGAGCCTTTGAATAAGGGAGGAGGTTTGCTTCTTCATTTAAAAAAGAAACAGATGGTGCTGGCTTTCTACATAGGCACGAAACATAATACAAAAAAATATAATTCATACACCTACTGAAATCAACCAAACCAAGGCTGCTTACCACTTACCACAACCCAAGCCTGTGTATTTCCACTCCCCTGCTCAGATCCTGGTTTTTTTTTTGGGAAGGAGTTGTAAGATTGTGGCGAGTTTAGCAACTGGAGTCAGGGGCACAGGACGTCCTGAGATGGAAGCCCTGGTTGACAATAGACACCTGTCACGGTCGGCACCCAATACCAGAACAAGTGCCAAGCACCCTGGTCTCGGCTCGTGCTTCACCAGTAGTGTGACCACCTTTGGCTTCGGGAGGAGCCCTCAGCTACTCAGATGCCACCTGGACTTATACGAGAGGTGCAGAGCAGGAGTTCTGGCTAGTAATGGGGCACGACTGTAGATAAAGTCTTTAAGGCCGATGGTCATGGTACAGCTAGGAGTAGGCAAGTTCGTGGTCAAACAGGCTGGGTCGAGGCAGGCAGATAGCGAAGAGACGTCAGGCAGGCAATGGGTCAAACCGGGTGATCAATCAGGTAGGATTAGGCAGAATCGGTAGTCAAACAACAGGCTCGGGTCAGGATACAGATAATCAGAATAATCAAAAGGCCAGGCAGGGTCAAACACAGGAATCAGGAACAGAAAGAAGCTAAATAGCACAATACAGGCACCAGGAATAAACCTATCACGGACAAAGTACTAATTCAAACTGCCCCTTTAAATATTTGAAACTTCGTGCCACTGCGCGCTGACGTCACTACGTCAGCGCGCATGCGCCTATAAATTGAGGAAGTGCGCGCCGCGCGCACACTCAGAAGAGGATGCCAGCAAGGATTGGTGCGGCGGGCGTCCCCGCCGCGCCTCCACTAGACCACCAGAGTGAGTCCTCACAACACCCAAGTCCAACAATGACCTTCAATTAAGAATTTTAAAAACTAAGAAAAATAGCTAAAGACATCCAATTATAGATAAGGGCAGTCTCCCAAAAACAAAAAAACAAAAAAGTATAACAAGATTTTGACAATTTTTCAATGTATAGTGGTGCATAGTTAAAAAATATACTTTTTACTAGGGTTAACTTTGTGTTTAGACACTTTAAGGACAACTTACATGCAATCAGTGTGTTTTGCTGCAGGGGCAGATGTGTCTGATGTAAAATGAATTTCCACTATTTATATTTTGGGATTTCTAGATATATCCAGGTGTCCCTGGATTTCAGTTTGAAAATTTGGTAGCATTATGTTTCAGCCAATTAACCAATAAATCAGTATGTTTTTTGGCTGTAAAATGGATTTGGAGCTCTTTAAAGGGATACTGTCATGGGAAAAAAATGTTTTTTGTCAAAATGCATGTCAATAGTCCTGCTCTAGCAGAATTCTGCACTAGAATCAATTTCTCAAAAGAGCAAACAGATTTTTTTACATTTCATTTTGAAATCTGACATGGGGCTAGACATATTCTCAATTTCCCAGCTGCCCCAAGTCATGTGACTTGTTCTCTGATAAACTTAAGTCACTCTTTACTGCTGTAGTGCAAGTTGGAGTGATATTACCCCCACCCTTCCCACCCACACCCAGCAGCCTAACAACAGAACAATGGGAAGGCAACCAGATGTGTGTGAATTTAGATGGGTCCCACGTGGTAAGTTATTCTGCTGCAGAGACTGGCAATTATCAGTAAAAGACTGTGGGAATACAAACTACTCAGTAAACTCCAGCATGTCATATAACAAAAACAGAAGATTGATAAATATGAACAAAATTATTAAAATGGGGTGATTTGTGAAAAAATTTTTTTAATCTTTATTTACCCTTCACCACATTCTCCCTGAATCATTAGCAGCTTTGTAAAAAATAACTGTTGAACCCAATATCTTCCATAGGATAGCTTTGTAACCCAATTTGTTGTATAGGACAGCATTGTAGAGAAGCACTGTTGAACCTAATAACTTACATAAGGTAGCTGTCAGGAGCTCTCTATGGCACTCCTGCTCCCGTCCGTGGCAAAACCAAGATTGCAGCGCCCATGGTTGCCAAGTGGGTTCTGGCGCCTGGAAGCTTATGAAGCTCAGCAGGTCCGCATTTGGCAAGTACATGATACTCTCCTTTCTCAGATGCCTTCGGTGTCTCCTAGTTCCCCCACGGCACCGCAACCCCACCTGTGATCCCTCCAGCTGGTGAACCCCCCCATTCCTCCACCACCTCGCTATAGTGGGGATCCTCTCACCTGGAGAGGCTTTGTTAACCAGTGCCTTATACAGTTTGAGTTTCAACACTCCCAATATACTTCTGAGCGGGCGAAGGTGGGGTACGAGATGACCAGGCTGGAAGGTAAACCTCTCAGAGATTAATTGGATTTGCAAACTATTACCGGCAGTTCATCAAGGGGTTCTCTTTCCATGAAATTCTCCCCAGTGGAGCATAGCTACGATATTGGGAATCGTGAACTCTTGGCAGTGAAGCTTGCTGGAGGGTGCCTATCATCCAGTCACCATTTACACTGAACATAAAAATATGGAATTTATACAGACTCATAAAGGGCTGAATCCCCGGCAAATGAGGTGGGCTCTCTTCTTCTCCTGGTTCAATTTTGTTCTGACTTATCGTCCTGGCTCCAAGAACCGGAAAGGAGACACTCTATCCAGAAGCTTCACCCCTGATTTCCGAGGTTTTGGATCCTGTAGTTCCTCCCGCAAAAGTCATCGCCTCCTTGTTCCCTCATTTGCCAGTTAAATCCTTTCAAGTCAGTCTTCTACTCCTCCAGATACACCCATTGGGATGACTTTTGTACCACCCAACCACCATCTCCCCATTTTACAGCACACTCATTGTTCCAATCAGGCCAGACACGCTGGCACTGGAACTTAAGAACTTTTAAATTGACTTGTCTTGTGGCCAACCATACAAAAAGACATCAAAGTCTTTGTTGCGGCCTGTACCGTTTGTGCCACCTTCAAAGCAAGCCATTCCTACCCCAGAGATCTCTTACAACCTCTACCCATTCCATCTCATCCATGGACTCACTTAGCCATGGACTTCATTGTGGAGTTACTACCTGCTAATGGGAACACCGTCATTTGGGTGGTTGTTGACAGCTTTAGTAAGGCGGCACACTTTATTTTCCTTCACAAACTTCCCTCTACAGTAGAACTCTCCCAACTATTCATTCAATTTAGCTTCTGTCTGCATGGTTTCCCAGTGGAAATAGTCTCTGACAGATGTTCCCAATTCATATCCTGGTTCTAGCACTCTAAAACTCTGGGTATTGCACTCCAATTCTCCTCTGCATACCATCCTCATACCAATGGGGCAGCAGAGCGTGTGAATCAAGCACTGGAACAAGGGAATCATGTCTCCCTCTGTTAGGATAACTGGTTCGATCTTCTCCCTTGGGTAGAATTTGCTCATAACAATGAGTGTCACACATCCATTGGGAAATCACCCTTCCTGACTGTGTACGGACAGCATCCTCAAGAATTTCTCTAAGATTTCCTCTTGTCCAACATTCCTGCTGCAGGCGACCATGTGGCCCATATGTCTACTATCTGGTCTGCCACCAAGGCCAACTTGGAGAAAAGCTCTTTGACCCACAAAGAATATGCTGACCATAGACGAAAATCCTCTCTTCAATATAAGGTAGGGGATAAAGTTTGGTTTTCTATGAGAAACATTCATCTCAGCATTCCTTCTCCCAAGTTGTGCCCAAGATTTGTTGGTCTTTTTTCCATCGTGGAAATCATTAATCCGGTGGCTGTCCAACTTCAACTTCCCCCTGAAATGTTAATCCCAATGTATTCCATGTTTCCCTGGTGAAACCAGCAATCTCCAATCGTTTCTCTCTAGATCAGTCAACAGGAGTATGAAGTAGAGAAAATTTTGGACGCCAGATTCTCCAGGGGGTGTTTGCATTCCCTCATCAAATAGGAAGGCTTTGGTCCTGAAGCATGCTCCTGTGAGAAAAATTCGTATGTTCATGCTCTTTGGTTGATGAGAGATTTCTATAAACAATTTCTTCAGAAACCTGGACATAGTTGTCCAATGGCCCCCCTGGAAGAGGGGGTACTGTCAGGAGCGCTCTGCAGCGCTCCTGCTTATATCCACAGAGAAACCAAGATGGCAGCACCCATGGTCACACTGTGATTTCTGGCGCTGGCACGTTGACATCACCACACAAACGCATGATTTCACAGTACGTTTTGGTGCCAAATTCAAAATAAAAAGGAGCTCTGAACACCGGTTCAATGCCTGATTACAGGATCCAGATGCTGGTGGATCTGACTATTCTGTATTGTGATTCTGATTGTTTTCCTGGACTTTAACCCCTGCTTTGACCCAACAATGATCCTGCTCTGCCTGCCTTTGAATTTGTGCCTGGACTTGACTACACTTTCTTCTGATCCCTTTCTGGTTACAGCAAACTTGGACTAACTAAGGAGGCTTCCTCCTTAGTCAAGACTTCTCCGATAGGAGCCAACAGGCCCCTGACAGTAGCTTTGTAACCCAAAAATCTTGTATAAGAAAGCTTTGTACGGAAGGAACTATTGAACTCAATTAATCAATGACCTAATATGTGTATGACTCCTATTTATTCCTAATATGTTTATGACTTCTGGAAGTTCTCATGGAAACTTCCTTTAGTATAGCCGGGGCAGACTATGTACTTGAATGCTAATAACTGATAAGATCTCTGCTTCGGCTGTGCTTGTTGGGAGCCTGGCCAGATCCTGATGAGTGCATGGGAAGTGAAATGTGTTGTTCACCAAGTGGTTTTGATAATTATATGAGCTAATTTTTTATTAGATTATATAAAACTTGGAGTCTCCAATTTGTTGGCTGAGACCTCTCCTATAGAGTAAACATGTGTACTGCCCAGGGCCACTGCTGCGTTTGAGGATTAGGATATCCCAGTCTTGGTTGCAGAAGTTTCTCGCTAAATTTGCTCAAATGGTGATGTATATCTTTTTCTCCTACACACTCTATATGCAATAAATGCTGCTTAGCATACTTTCTGGTGTGTAAATTATTTCCAAGAGACTCACAGAACCATAAGCAATGAACCCTGTAACCATTAAAATTCACTGAAGTGCTTATTATGATGCTGACTACTTATAAATAAGGGCTGTGTTTTTTTACAAAGCAATACAATAACTTAAAAAAAATTTTTGGCCTTTCCCCCCCAAAAAAAACCATTACAATAATGAACACTAGAGGTAGTTGTTCTACAAGGATACATGATTTAAGTTATGCTGGGAAACCACATTTGGAAAGATTGTGCAGAGCTTAAATGCTTTTCTCATACAGCAATCTTATTAGAATCAAAACAAAAAGGGGGGAGTTACTAGTGACACTAGTATCTTGACATGTAAACAGGGGGACATATATGATGTACAAGGGGGCATACACATACTTTAAAAAAGCCACCTATGTATTGTTCTGTTGGTTGGGGTTGACCTCCCAAATGATGAGGCAGTGAAGAAGAGTTGTGGCTCAGTGGAAATCAGGTTAGATGATCTGAGTTCTCATACCTCCCAACTATCCCGTTTTGACAGCTCAACACGCAGACCCTCACTTGTACCTGCCTTCAGGGGGAGGGGTTTTGCGCCGAAAGGGTTTCCTTCTCCTTTAAAGGGCAATTCACCTTCATTAGCAAAACTGCATGTAATAACTGGAAAAAAAACACAGAAATATATTCAAATTAAACATGGTAATTAGGGGGTATGGCAACAAAAATGGGCATGTCCAAAAAGTTGCCGCACTTAGTGCAGCAACTTTTTTGTCCCTCTTTTCCAAAATGTTGGGAGGTATGGTTATCTGTTCAAACTGACCACTTATATTCTCAAAGAAGCATTGTCTCGAAAAAAAAATCAGACAAAATGCCTGACCAAATCTGGGTATGAATGGGCAGCTTTAGACTGATAGCACTTCTAAACCCTGCACAAACCAGCACCTGTGGCCCTTTTTAAAGGGGTTGCTCACCTTTCAGTTAACTTTTAGAAGCCGATTCACAAAAGGCCATTATTCCTTTATGCACAGTTTTGTGCATCATAAAATGTTTTGTTAAAGAACGATTCATCAAAGAATGCGCTAATAGAAGTATGCATGTGGTAATTCTACATTACTGCAAAACGCTATTCTTATCGCATTGCGATACTTACAGAATAGAATCAACTGGTTTTCTTATTTTTTTTTTTGAGTTATTTTGCTTTTTATTCAGCAGCTCTCCAGATTATGTTTAAAGAAATCTGGTTTACAGGGTTCAAATGACCCTAGCAACCATGCATTGATTTGAATAAGAGACTGGAATATGAACCCATGTCCCACTGTGACTCCTTCAGTTACATTGAGAAGGAAAAACAACAGCCTGCTAGAAAGCAGTTCCATCCAAAAATGCTGGCCCAAGTCACATGACCAGGGGCAGCTGGGAAATTGGAAATATGTCTAGCCCCATGTCAGATTTCAAAATGAAATAAAAAAAAAAATATGTTTGCTTTTTTGAGAAATGGATTTCAATGAAGAATTCTGCTGGAGAAGCACTATTAACTGATTTCCTTTTTTTTCCATGACAGTATCCCTTTAAGCACAGCTTCCCAGCACTGAACAAGTCTGTCCTTTATCCCCTTGTCTGATTCCAGTATAATATAATATAATAACATAATTATCTCTATATGTAAGATAACAGCAAAATGCCTGACATGGTGCTAGGAATCAGACTTCTAATTGGTCAGTTTATTTGGCATTTATAAGGAAGTTTTTGGTCAGTAGAATTCTCATTGGTGAATTTTCTTGCTTCTATAATTATGGTTTTCAGTAACTTCTATAGGAAACTAGGGGACACTGTAGGGCTGCATTTCAGTTAGGTTTACAGTTCTGTGCTAACTTACACATATATTATTGCATCAGCAATATATATTAACATTTCTAAATTTCAGCGCCTTTGAAGTCAGTTATAAGACCCTAGGAAGAATTTTGTAAATGAAAGGCCAATAATCTGTTAATTAGATGACTCCTGGAGGGTGCTTTTTAAAATATGATGTCATTTTTGTTTTACCAGTAGCATGGATGTTGGGTCAGAAGTTAACCATTGTTGCAGTATTGTCTTCGGAGCTGCTGACGCCAGTCTCCCAACCAAAGTTATTGCAGGATAATTTATATATTTGTTTTAATACAATAACCAGGCAACCCCCTGTAGGATGACACTAGTACTTCATATAATTCACCAAGTAAATCCAGTTATATTGAGGCAGATATTTTTCTCAAGGAAATTCTGATGTTTGACATTAGCCAGTGATTGCTTAACATCCTGAATGTTAGACATAGTCCTAAAGAAACTCAGGCCAAAAAGGACACATAACAAGGAGAGCTGGTATTTTGAAAGGAATTTTGTTTAAACTTGCATTCCATGTATGAGCTATATTTAAAATTGTTTTTTTTTTTTCTGGTTCCAGTAATATTCTTCAGATGAAATGGATCCAAAAATGGCACTATTTATTTAATTCGAGTAAGTTTTATAAACAGATAAAAGGAGTGCTGGACTGCAACAGTATCGGACATGGGGTTCGGGGCTCACTTCTTTCTCTCTTCTTCACTCAACCTCTTTATTCTCCTTGTCTCTTTTTTTTTTTTACATACTATTATCTCTCCATCCATTTCATACCTTTCAACTGTCCTGTTTTTCACTGAACAGTCCTGATTTTGACAGCTCAAACCGCAGTCCCAGATAGTTACTGAAATGTCCAGACTTTCTCCTGAACAGCCACAAAAAGATACAAAGTTTCTAAAACATAATTGGCTTTTGGCAGACAGCTCAGAATATGTGACAGGTGCACTTAGATACATTTGTTTCAATTTAAGTTAAGTAAAGAAACAATTTAAGATAAGCAAGCCTCTTGGGGAAACTGTGAATTGCAGCTTAAAGGACAAGGAAAGTGTAAAATAGAATAAGGCTGGAAATGCTGTATTTTGTATACTAAACATAAACATGAACTTACAACACCACAAGCCTAACCAAACAAATGATTTATGCTTTTAAAACTGGTCACAGGGGGGTGTCATCTTGTAACTTTGTTAAACATCTTTGCAAGACCAAGACTGTGCACATGCTCAGTGTAATCTGGGCTAAGCTTAGGGATCATCAAATAATATCTGCCAGAAGGCGATACAGCAAGACTGAGTATTAACCAGAAAATGCAGACTGCACTGGGTCCTGTGTTGTCATGTAATCTAATGTGGATTTAATGTGGATTTGCATATGCAAATTAGCAAGGGGGAGGAGAATAGAGTGCAAAAAAAATTTTAACTCCTTGTTTTGTGACGAAAAGTCACATGATTTTTTGGATTCGGATTCGGTTCGGCCAGGCACAAGGATTCGGCTGAATCCTGCTGAAAATGGCCTAATCCTGGATTCGGTGCATCCCTACTATGTACCAATAATCAGTATTATTTCTAATCAGCCTGTGACATTTACAGTATATATATATATATATTCAGCATATTGTGTGTTGGTCCCTAAGCTCAGTAAGTGACAGCAACACAGAGCATGGTCAGTGAATCAGCAGAAAAGAAGAAGGGGAGCTACTGGGTCATTTTTGGAGACACAAATCTTTACTGCTAAAGGACTGTAGTTGCCTTGGGCTGGTATAAAAGCCCAAAACATAATGTACAATAATTCTAGGCTGCTTCCCATCCATACCTTGGACATTGTACATATGTTTCCACTCTTTTGCTCTCCCACAGCATGGACTGAGATGTCTGCAGTGTCCCTCAATCCTTACTGCGCATGTCCGTTTTGCTTCTGCTTTCATAGTTACATAGGTAAATTGCGTTGAAGAAATACAAAGTCCATCAAGTTCAAACCTCTATATTAAAACCCAGCATACACACAACCCTCCTCTCTTTCATGCAAACTGTATTTGCCCATAGCTATACTAACTGTAGAGTTTAGTATCAAAATAGCCTTTGATATTATGTCTGTCCAAAAAATCACCCAAGCCCCTCTTAAAAGCATCAGCAGAATTAGCCATTACAACATCACCCGGCAGTGCATTCCACAACCTCACTGTCCTGACTGTGAAGAACCACCTACGCTGCTTCAAATGAAAGTCCTTCTAGTCTGAAGGGGTGGCCTCTGGTGCGGTGATCCTCTTTATGGGTAAAAAGGTCCCCTGATATTTGTCTATAATGTCCTCTAATGTATTTGTAAAGTGTAATCATGTCCCCTTGCAAGCGCCTTTTTTCCAGAGAAAACAACCCCAACCTGGACAGTCTACCCTCATAATTTAAGTCTTCCACGTCTCTGCACTCTCTCCAGCTCATTTACATCCATCCTAAGGACTGGAGTCAAAAGAGGTCTTACTAGGGATTTATAAAGAGGCATAATTATGTTTTCATCCTTTGAGTTTATGCCCTTTGTTATGCAGGACAGAACCCTATTTGCTTTAGTAGCTACAGAATGACACTGCCCAGAATTAGACAACTTGTTATCTATAAAAACCCCAAGATCCTTCTCATTTAACGAAACTCCCACCACAGCAAAGTCTACGTAAATCACATCCACTGCCATTACAGAATCAAGGACCCTGCTTACCTTCTCATAAAAATAAATCAAGTTAGTCTGGCAATAAAACCATGCTGGCACAAACTCGTAGTATTGTTATTTGCTATGAAGTCCAGTATCCTAGCCTTTATTAATCCTTCAAAAATCTTTCCTACCACCGACGTCAGACTAACTGGCCTATAGTTTTGAGGCTGAGAACGGGATACCTTTTTAAATAGCTGCACCACATTAGCAATTCGCCAGTCTCTCGACACCATGCCCGACCTCAATGAATCCTGAAAAATTAAGTAGAGAGGTTTGGCAATCACAGTGCTAAGCTCACTAAGTACCCTGGGATGAAACCCATCTGGCCCTGGACCTATGCTTATCTTAACATGTTCTAGTCTCTTTTGAATTTCATCATGTGTGAACCATGCATCATTAGATGTATTATTAGAATTGGAACTATTAATAAGGAAACCTTCATTAGCTGGTTCCTCATTTATGTAGACTGACTAAAAGTATGCGTTTAGAATTTGAGCTTTTTGCTTGTTCTCATTAACCAGCTGACCCCCCTCTGATAATAAAGGTCCTACCCCTTCCTGCTTAATTGTTTTACCATTAACATATTTAAAAAATAATTTTGGATTCTTTTTAACTGCTTACTGCAATATCCTTTTCCATATCGATTTTAACTTGCCTGATAGCTTTTTTGCATGGTTTATTGGCCTCCTTGTAACTTATAAATGATTCAGCTGTCCCAGCTAACTTGAAAACCTAAAAAGCTAATTTTTTTCTTACCCACCTCAACACCAACACTTCTATTGAACCAAAAAGGTTTTGCTTTGCAACAATGTCCCTTGCTTACAAGTAGGGTTGCCACCTTTTCTTGAAAAAAATACCGGCCTTCCTATAAATTTAGCTTTTTTTCCTATTAATAACATGGGGATCAACCATCAAAAAAACTGGCTAGGCTGGTAAAATAACTTACAAGCAGAACATACTGATGTTTATTTATTAAGCAGCATTTTAAACACTTCCCATTTTTGTTCAGTGTTTAACCCTGTGGAAAGCATTTCCCACTTAATATGTTGCAGAGATGCCCTTAAACTGTCAAAGTTTGCACACCTGAAATTCAAATGTTTAGTTACTCCCTTATAGAATTGAATCTGCAACATCTCAAAGGAGACCATGTTATGATCACTATTCCCTAAATGCTCACCCACACAAATGCTTGAGATAAGATCAGTATTATTAGTTATTACAAGATACAAAAGAGAGTTATTCCTAGTAGGTTCTTGAATGAGCTGGGATAAAATGTTGTCACTTAACATATTTACAAACCTACTATCTTTATCTGTCTTGGCATCCCCATAACCCCAGTCAATGTCCGGATAACAGAAGTCTCCTATAATAATAACTTGACCTAGTTGTGAAGCCGCTTCTATTTGTAAAAGTAGCTGGGCTTCATACTCGTCACTTATAGTAGGTGGTTTATGGCATACACCAATGATGATTTTCTTGTAATCTTTTAACCAGTTAAAATCTCTACCCAGAGGGATTCCACACCCTCACCAGTGGCAGCAATGGTTATTTCTTTAGTGCATGGCTTTAATTCAGGCTTTACATACAAACACACTCCTCCCTGCTTTTTAATCCCTCTGTCCCTACTAAAAAGGGTGTAACCGTTTAAAGTCAGATGTTTTATCCCACCTGATCTCAGTGATACCAATTATATCAAAATTTATAGATCATGCAACTAATTCTAGGTCTCCCATTTTACCTGACAAACTCGTCACATGTGTTCCAAAAGTTCACTCTTTATTGTCCAATGTCTTTGAATTTTGCAACTTTATCGATGTATTTACAAAGATGTTTGCCTAACTGAATGTAGGTATTTACGTAGAGATGAGCATAATACTGAAAAGGGATTGCTTTTCTTACTATACAATTACATTTTTTTCCAAGTCTCCTTTACTCTTGCCATGAAACCTATGGAGCCATTTTTGTTTTCCCCACTGAAGAAGGTGACTCGAACAGTGTCCTGACTCTTCAAATTGGAGGAGTTTTGGCACTGTTTGAGTCAATGACTTCAGCATTGCTATCTGGCGTGTGGGTATCTACCTACTAAAGCCTTTGCCTTTTTTAAAAAAAAAAACCACAGTGCACTATAATTGATGGTGTATGAGAATGTCTGAAATTAGTTCACCTACACTTTAAGGTTAGGTGCAGAATATAATGTTGATAATGTATGAAAGCAGATATTGTTTGACTTGTGCTGTTTTGATAATTTATGACGACCCCTAAGCTTAGCCCAGATCACACTGAGCATGTGTACAGTCTTGGTCTTGCAAAGATGTTTAACAAAGTTACAAGATGACAGCCCCTTGTGGCCAACTTTGAAAGCATAAATCATTTGTTTGATTAGGCTTGTGGTGCAGTAAGTTCAAAATAAAACATTTCTAGCCTTATTCTATTTTAGACTTTCCTTGTCCTTTAAGATAAAAAACACTTTCCTTGTCCTTTAAGATAAAAAAACCTGGGGCACATATGGGATCACCACAAATTCACTGTCTTGTTGGTAGTGGTAGTTTCAGTGAGAGATCTATTGCATTCAGATCTCAGTTGCTAGAATCTTGGTCTTGTAACAAATCATAGACTTTTTGTACTCCACAAATTCAGCATTTGATGCAGTCCCAGTCCCACTCAATGCACTAGGCAAGAATCATAAACTATAGGGGTTTGATATAGGATATCTTATCAAAAGGGTGGTTCACCTTTAAGTTAACTTTTAGCATGTTACAGAATGACCAAGTCTAAGCATTTAGCAAAAATATGAAACAAGTCTAAGCATTTTTCATTTGGTCTTCATTATTTAATTTTTATATAATTTTTACTAATTATTTGTCTTTTTCTTCTAACTCTTTCCAGCTTTCAGTCCCACCTTAAAAAAGGCTACACATTTATTGTTATTGCTACTTTTTAATACTCATGTCTCTTCATATCATCTCATATTAAAATTCCAGTCTCTTATTCAACTCAATGCATGGTTGCTAGGGTAATTTGGACCATTGCTGAAATTGCAGACGGGAGAGCTGCTGAATTAAAAGATAAATAACTCACAAAACCACAATTAATTAAAAAAAAAAATTCTAAGAAAATCACTCCCTACATCATACTAAAATTTAACTCAAAGGTGAACAACCCCATTATAGACGGAGTTCCAGTATAAAAATTCAGTTATGCTACATACACACAAGAGGCAACGCTCAGCATCAAGGAGCAGCTGTAAAGCAGGGCACTTCCAGGCACTCAACAAGCTAAGAAATGTAATAAATCTTCATAATGTTTCTTTCTATAAAACAAAATAAAGTTATTATGAACATTACTAGTCATAACTAAATATCTAGCTGTTATTTCTTAGCATTCCTAAGCACCCAGATAAACCACAGAGGCAATGAATTTATTCCGCATTGGCTACAAGGAGGGATAGATGTACATGTGACTGCCCTGGAAACTTTCAGAGGGAGCAGCTCTTACAACAAACACACTGCATATTTCATAGGTAACACTATATTTTCCAGAGATTTTCCTAGTGAAAGGATTACGGGCGTGATGTTTGCTGTGTCTGGGTTCTTTGAATCTCACGGCACCAATCTCCCACTCAGCATTTTTCCACCATATAGTTAAAGGCTTGTCCTCTCTCATCTGGATACTTTGCAGTTTTATATGCCAACTAAGGGTAGGCAGCCTGGAAGCAAATGACTAATGTCCTCCTCTATACTTCATCTTTTTTAAGCCAAGATAGAAGCAAAAGAAATCTGGCATGAGGGGGCGGAAAAAAAAAAAGAAAGAATCCATGGAAAAGAGAATTGTTTCTGAGAACAAAGTGTGAGAGTTTGTACTATGCAGGGGGTGCCAGTATTTTAGATACTGACACTGGGAGTGGGAGTTTTTAGATCCTACATAAATCTTTATAATCTCCTGTCTTTATTATCAGATTTTTATTTTGCATATACAAGATAATACAAAACCCATATGTAATCTGAAAGGAATCTCATGGAAAGTCAAAAGCTTGATAATTCCCATTAAGGGTGCTTATATTTTATTAAACATGAATGGCAGTTTGAGACTAAGTAAGTTTTTAAGTTTCAATGTCAACCATCCCCACAGCATTAGAGAGATCCAATCCTGGATTTTTTTGAATACCTACACATCATCCCCCTTACTTTTAATGGTGACATCAAATGAGCTCTCAATCGCCTGAATTAAATAAATACCTACATCATTGACATTTCTGGAAAAAAATTGAATGTATTTGTTGTGAACTCAAAGAAAACATATATTCTGTGGCCTTGTTCATTCATACAGTCTGCATGTTGGCCTCTAACATTTAAGTTAACAGTGTCAGAGAAAATCCTATAATCTGACCTGACACTTTCATAATGGGAGGAAGACCTAGAGTGCATTAAAATAGTGCACATATTTAGATAATTGTCTACTAAAGAATTGTGTTAGTATGTGTAAGCCACTGGGCTTACTTTGTACACATAAATGAGCCCTAGAAAGTATGGTTTTCCACAGTCCTGCGTTAGTTTTTCAAACAAGATAGAAATATTTATACATTGAATTCAGTATGATTAGAAGTCATGCATGTGCCTATGTATAAGTTAATGCTCATTAATGCTGTTTCATCT
This sequence comes from Xenopus borealis, assembly GCA_024363595.1. Classification (NCBI taxonomy): domain Eukaryota; kingdom Metazoa; phylum Chordata; class Amphibia; order Anura; family Pipidae; genus Xenopus; species Xenopus borealis. The sequence continues at coordinate 25,499,792 of CM044444.1, forward strand.
CAGTGGGGTGAAAAAGAAATGGAAATGACATTTGTAATAACTGTCCGGAAAATAAGGGTGCAGCATGTAACTGTGGGTATAGGTGTGGCCCAACAGATGCTGGGATTTGGCCTGCTGAACTCCTTGCAGAGTTTCACATTAATAAACATTTTAGTTTTGCACATTCCCTTGGTGGGATAGGCCAACTGTAACTCTGAACAACAACTGATCTTACTGAGGTTTAACCTAAACCATCATCTGTCCTATTACAGGGTACAACACTTTTTGACGATGGTTTATATCAGGGATATGTTTTTATTGATATGATTTACCTTTGGCTGTCTAAAACTGGAATCTACCAATTAATAGTTGTTTTTCTCACAAAAAAGTTGGTTTGTCTGACCCAGTGGGAAACACTTCTACATTGCAGCACGTAGTTTAATGAATGAATTAATTAATTAATTAATCTGCCAGGAGTGTGTATGTTCTCCATGTGTCTGTGTGTCTCTGGATACTCCAAATTCCTCCTAAAACATACATTAATTGGCTAATGATGAAATTGACCCATGATCTGCATGAACATGGTGGTGATCTGTGATCTGTGGTTGGCTTTACAAGTAGTTTTTTGGGGAATTTAGCTATGGTAGGCAGGTCTGCAAAGGATCAGGACCAGGAGCAAAAAGAAAGGGACACCACATCTTCAAGGCAATGCTCCATTTTAAGTCACTGAGCTTTTCCCAACATAAACTCACAGGAATACAGGGGTTCTCTCCATTCAGAGCAGCTTCCACACTCTGGCTTCTCACTACACCTCTCTACTCTCCCTTCCAGGAATATTCATTTGCCAGCCTCTGCATTCGTTCACATTCTGGCTCTAGCAGCACCACACATCCCTCCAGCACTAGGAGGTGTCCTCAGGGCCTCACACCCTCCCCAGGAAAAAGTAGATCTACAACTATCAGGACTCTCAGTGATTCGAACTCTAGCATGTGTTTTCCTGGGACAATGCACCTTCAAGTTGAGCCACTGGAGTCTCTCATGGCTGCTTTAGGCCAGTCCTCCTACCTATATTGTATTTTCTGTTTCCTCCCTGGTCTCCTCCCATCTCGTTGCCCTAATGTGTTCCAAATTTACAAATATGTACACTTGATAAAACTGTCGCTGACCAATCATCCTTGCTTGATCATTTGAGCTCCTGAGCCTGATCCAGCCTCTGCCTGGTTCTGTGTCCGTTGCCTGTGTCCCTCGCTCTTGTTCCCACCTGTTTCCCGTTACCGATCTTCTCTGGACTCCATGGTTTGACCTTTGGCCTGTAACTCAACTCTGCTTGACTGCTGCCTGCCACTGACTTTGCCTACCATTCGGACATTGCTAAGTCTTCCACCAGCCCTGACCTTCTCAGCCCATTACTGTATTCGCTCAGTCTTCTGTCTCTACCCAGGCTTGTATCTGGTTTTTCAGTTTACACTTCTGTTTATTGTTGTTTTCAGTCCAACCATTAATCCTCCTTCACCTTACTATGGCTTCTAATCTTGCAGTTAATGCGTGTGATCCAGCATATAGGCTAAATCTGCTGAGCATTCATCAGCAGTCAAACCTGCAACCTAACCAGGCAGCTACCTATAGCTGGGGCAGCTGAATACACTAAGGGGGTTATTTATGTGAATTTTTTAAACTCTAATAAATTTGATTTTGTTCACAATTCAAATGGTTTGTTATTTATGAAACAATGTACCACTGGTACCAAAATATTTCCACCTGCAATACCCCTAACCACATTAGGGCATTCATTTCTCACTCACTATTATAAAGCAAATAAAAAATGTTTTCATTTTTCTAGTTTTTAAATGTAGATTTTAAAAAATAATTTAGTGTCAAAAATGAATTAGGGTTTTATATTTCATTTGAAAATGACTTTTATTATACAGCTTTTTATGTCTGGGTGACAGGTCCTCTTTAAAGCAGTGCTGTCTAACTGGAGGCCTGCAAGACTGATGTTGATCTCCAAGGGCTCCCAATTAGCTCAAAGGCTACACTGACTTATCTGTATGACATCACCATAAAGCAACAAATACCCTGTATTGTTTAAAGATCTAAAGAATTAAACTGTAAAATGTAATTCCAGGTCAGTGATATACAATAGCTTACTGCCTGCATTTACTGACATATTATTCTGCATTGGCATCAACTTTCATAATTATCACATTTAAATTGCAGAAGAATTCATACATAGTCACTTTATGCCGATCTTTAGCTTCCGTATACATTGGGGTGCTGATTTTGCTCGAATAATATCACAGTGTAATCCAGCTGGTTTTTATACTAGTGGTGCCATTTTGATAAAGGCTTTGCAACTTGTTCGCTCTTTATATAGCTAATAATTGTTACTTTAAAATCCATTACAGGAGCATCTGGTGTTAAATGGCTTGATTTCTAAAAGCCTTTTTTTCAGATAGTGTCTTAATAATTACTATTCACATATTGCACTGCTAGCTCAGAGCTCCTAGTGTCCCAGTTTGCTAAGCTCCGCAGCTTGCAGATCTCTTTGGAAGAGCTGTTCCATTATTTGTACTTTCTATTTTAATTGCTGGAGAAACTATTGAACTTGAGCTATAACCAAAATAAAATTGTTATACAGAAATGCAGATTGTGGAGTTGCTTCTTAAAAGTGTATGCCCTCTTAACTTGGGTTAGGCAAAAAAACGACAGCTGCCTATTAAAAAAGCCATTTGGGCATAGAGGTCACAATCAACAAAGCACATGCAGATTGAAATCCATGAAATCTGAGATGGGGCTAGATATTTTTTCAATTTCCCAGCTGCCCCAAGTCATGTACTGCAAGTTGGAGTGTTATTACCCCCTCCTTTTCCCCCCAGCAGCCTAACAACAGAACAAAGGGAAGGTAACAAGATAACAGCTCCCTAACACAAGCTTCCTGGTAGATCTAAGAACAGCACTCAATAGTAAAAACCCATGTCCCACTGTGACTCCTTCAGTTACATTGAGAAGGAAAAACAACATCGTGCCAGAAAGCAGTTCCCTCCTAAAGTGCTGGCACAAGTTACATGACCAGGGGCAGCTGGGAAATCGACAAAATGTCTAGTCCCATGTCATATTTCAAAATTGAATATAAAAAACATCTGTTTGCTCTTTTGAGAAATGGATTTCAGTGCAGAGGTCTGCTGGAGTAGCACTATTAACTTATGCATTTTGAAAAAAAAATGTTTTCCAATGACAGTATCCCTTTAAGAATACTTGAGAGTTAAGAGTTAATTGTAAGTTTGCTTGGGTCAAGTACAATACACTATATTATTACAGAAAAAAGCTAATATTTCTGAAAATTAGAATCATTTGAATAAAATAAATTCTATGGGAGATGGCCATAATTCAGAGCTCTTTAGATAATGGATTTCCAGACAATGGATCCCATACCTGGAACAGATAAAGCTTGCCAGATGCTTGTTTTTACTACTTTTTTTCTGGGTTCACTGCATTGATCACGTAACTTTTCTCTATTTTAATTCCTGTTCCAACACAATACTTTTCTATTGGTTAAATAAATGACCAGATTATGAAAAATCAGGATCACTTGCACTTCTTCAGACATCACATATGTATAAGGATTTGGCTGAATCCCAAGCGTTCAAATTAAAAGCAACCATTTTTAGTTCATAACGAATGCATTTTTTTCTATTTTACTGAGATTTTAATATCCATCAGAATAATTTTGTGGAGATTCTATGTTTGGCAACATTTTTGATACTCGTTAATACAAAATAATACAATTGAGACCACCAGATACTAAACCTATTGAAATTTAACGATATTAAAATTCAGCTAGATGTGTTCTAAATCATGTTCGCTAAATTTCAGCTTTTGTTGATAAATGTGCTAGCCTACAGGTAGCACAGGAGACGGGGATTTCTATTTTTATGCTTTTGGGTTAAACTAAATCCTGCAAAACAGTATAGGTTTGGGATCTGTTATCCAAAAAACTATTATCAAGAAAGCACTGATTACGGAACCGCGTAGACTCCATTTTAATCGAATAATTCAGATTTTACAAAAATTATTTCCTTTTTTCTCTGTAATAATAAAACAGCACCTTCTACTTAATCTCAACTAAGATATAATTAATCTTTATTAGAGGCAAACCAGTCCTATTAGGTTTATTTCATGTTTAAAATTATTTTAAGTAGATTTAGGGAGTTATTTATTAAAATCCAGATTTTTATGATTTTTAAAATAAAAAAGTCTGATAAAATTAGAATCCACAATTTGACCATATATATTATAGAAAAAAAAGCACTGGAAAACTCCAAGCTATAACAAATCTCAAAAAAATCGAGTTTTTTTTCCACTAAAAATTTGGATTTTATAGTTGAAAAACTTCACATTTTTCAACTTTTTAGCATTCAGACTTTAATAAATAACCCCCTTAATGTATTGTGATCAAAATGACAGTAAGATCCTTATCCAGAAAATGTCGGGTCCCAAGCATTCCGCATAATATAACCCATACCCAGGGTTGGACTGGGGGGCACGTGTCCCACCTGAACTGCTCTCCAGGGCCCCCTAACACTCGAAGCAGGCGCTCGACTTGCGCTCAATGAACATGCGTAGACTGCACTGCACCGAAAAGGTGCCCTGGCCCGGCAGGAGCCCATGAGGGTTGGGGCCCACCGTGTTTTTTCCCAGTGTCCCACCGGGCCAGTCCAACCCTGCCCATGCCTGTATTAGAAACACTAAATTAGGCATGAATGTGGAAGTTCATCCAGGGTTGTATTTAGGTCCGATGCTGCTCTAGGCATTGGACCTAAATACGCCCCCTACGTTGCAAAAGTGACATCAGCGCGCCGTACAAGTGACGTCACCTCGGGCACTGACTCGGCCACTCTACCCCTCACTCTCCCAGCTCCCTCACAGGATTTCAATAGGAAATCTGTGGCGGGGGGTGAGGGAATTAAAAAAAAAATGTATTAAAAATGCAGCTCTATTTAAGGCACCCGAGGGCCGCCCCCACAATTCTGCCGCCCCAGGCACAGGCTCTCAGGTGCCTATATATAAAAACGGCCCTGGGTTCATCCCAAATAGATCTTACGGTGGCAAGTCCAGGGCTTTGGGACTGATCAGTCAATTTACTCAATGTATTCTGTAAATTAATAATTTCTGCTTAAAATATTTTTTAAATGGCCTTGTGAATACTATGCATAATACAGTAAGCTAAGGGGGTTTATCCATGTGTGAGCTTGCCAAATTTCCATTTTAATAAAACCAGCAATAGAAATTCATACCAGCTCTTTCGTATTGCTAAAATATTTTGTACTCTCTAAAAATAAACTGAGGCTCTTTATTATTGTTACCATAGCAACTTCAACAAGTGATTTCAGTCTGTCACTGCAGTCCCTGCTGCATGTACTTGGTACTTTGCAGGGGAGTTATCAGAGTGCTGTTAGTGGCTCAGTAAATCGCTATAAGTTATACAACATATTATTGTTATTATTGTTTGTGCCTGACAAGCTGCCACTTACATTAACTTGAGATTAATTTATCATACAGTGTAGGTAAATGTATTTGTGATTTAATAATACTTAATGCTACTAACATGGATGTCTTAAGAAAATAAAACACTTTTTTTCAGCTTGATTGTGAATTTATAAAAAATATTTTTGTTTAATTTTTTATTGCAGAATCCATTTCTTTCTTTTTTTCTTTCTTTCTTTGTTTCTTTCTTTCATTCATTCAATAAAAGTAGAGTTTCCTTTTAATTCCCCTTTCCTTAAATACCCCCCCCCCATGTGATAAAATGAGGTGAACTGTCTACTCATCTAACTAAACTAACAAAAAGATATACTTACAAAAGTGTATTTGAAAATACACCGGGAAATTAACTCCATAAAGCAATGACAAATATGTGATATTAATCATACATAATAATTATACTGCTGCTGTATTTTTATTGTAGTTTGCCAGTCTGGATATATATGGCTAAATTATTTTTGCCAAAAAACCCACACTGGTGATTGGCATACTTTTAAAGGGATACTGTCATGGAATAACATGTTGTTTTCCAAAACGCATCAGTTAATAATAGTGATGAGCGAATTTATTCGCCTGGGGCTAATTTGCCGCGAATTCACGCCATTCGCCGCCAGTTAATAAATTTGTGAAATGGCAGGAAAAATTCGCCAGAGTCTCGATTTGGATGCTGGGGTACGTTCTTGGACGCCGGCGTCCATTTTTCCGACGCTGTCATCCAAAAACTGATGCCCGCGTCCAAAGTGGACGTCCACGTCCAAAACTAGATGCTGGCAGTGAAACGCCCCTGATTCCCTCATCTCTAGTTAATAGTACTACTCCTGCAGACTTCTGCACTGAAATCCAATTCTCAAAAGAGCAAACAATTTTTTTTATTATTCAGTTTGGAAATCTGACATGGGGCTAGACATTTTGTCAATTTCCCAGGTGCCCCATGTCATGTGACTTGTACCTGCACTTTAAGATGGAACTACTTTCTGGCAGGCTATTTCCCCTGCTTAAAGGAGAAGTAAGCCCTGTTGGCGCAAAATGCCTCCCCCCGGGGCAAATGCCCCTAACTTGTTACTTACCCCTCCTTCTAGGTCCGCTTCAGTGGAGTTCACGGCGCCATCTTGTCACCAGCAGTCTTCTTCCTGGATCCATCGGCGTCTTCTGGCACATGCTCAGTAGGAGGCATTTGCCAGTTCCTGATCTACTGCCATGCGCCCGAAGGTTGCAAACTCTTGAGACAATGGGCTCAGAAACCGGAAAATGCCTCCTACTGCGCATGCACCAGAAGACGCTGCTCACTACAGAAAGAAGACTGCTTGTGACAAGATGGCACCGTGAACTCCACTGGAGAGGATCTAGAAGGAGGGGTAAGTAACAAGTTAGGGGCGGGGAGGCGTTTTGCGCCATCAAGGTTTCCTTCTCCTTTAGGGCTAGTCCAGACGGGGAGATTCGGGGGGCGATCCGTCGAGGCAATTTGGAGCGATTTTAAAAATCGTGCCGCTGCGTGTGAACACGCGCTGGCGCTTTTAACCCTCGCTGGTGCCTACCTATTCGGGGAGATTCGGGGGCGATCCGTCGCGGCGAAAAGTCGCCAGGCGACGGATCGCCCCCGAATCTCCCCGTCTGGACTTAGCCTTAATGTAACTGAATCAGTAGGACTTGGCTTTTACTATTGAGTGTTGTTCTCCTAGGAAGCTGTTATCTTGTGTTAGGGAGCTTTTATCAGGTTACCTTCCCATTGTTCTTTTGTAAGGCTGCTGGGGGGGGGGGAGGGGGTGATATCACTCCAACTTGCAATACAGCAGCAAGAGCACAAGTCACATGACTGTGGGCAGCTGGGAAACTGACAATATGTCTAGCCCCATATCAGATTTCAAAATTGAATATAAAAAAACTGTTTGCTCTTTTGAAAAATGGATTTCAGTGCAGAATTCTGCTGGAGTTGCACTATAAACTGATGCATTTTGAAAAAAAAGATGTTTTCTCATGACAGTGTCCCTTTAAGTTTTGAACTAGTGTTATTATGCCTGGAGAAAAGACGCAAATTTTTGTCAATGCAAAGTCAATATGCCAACATTTTGTCTTGATAGCACTTTAGTAAACTGGTGATGGCTGGTAAACTGACCCGGTATAAACTCCCTGCATTTAAGAGCACAGATGCTTCTATGTATTCAAATTGTCAGTCTTGTCTCTGGCTTGTAACAAGGAAAGAGAGGGGTCATTTAGCAAAGGGGTAACAGTAACCCTGGAGCAGTGCATCCAACTCTCTGTTCAAAAGTCAGGACATTTATTGCAATGTTCTAATTCATCAGGTCATGTCTAATCCAAACAGCTGGATGGTTGGCAGATACAGTTGTGTTCAGAATAATAGCAGTCCTACATCAATAACCTAATAAATCACTGTATTTAGTATAAATTAGATTTATAAATGACAAATAGTTTACTAGTAGGTTTAGTAGAGTAAAAGAAAACCAATAGACCCAACAGCCATGACATGCATGCTTCTGATTCTGTAGGGCAAGGAAAGTGTAAAATAGAATAAGGCTAGAAATGCTGTTTTTGTATACTAAACATAAACATGAACTTACTGCACCACAAGCCTAATCAAACAAATGATTTATGCTTTCAAAGTTGGCCACAGGGGGCTGTCATCTAGTAACTTTGTCATACATCTTTGCAAGACTAGACTACATACACATGCTCAGTGTGGTTTGTGCTTCTTAGGGATCGTCATAAATAATTAAAAAACAAAGCTCCTTGAGTTCTGCATGGCTGGTAAGTAAGGCAGGGGCTCCCCCTGCTGCTCATAAATATGATTGTTTCCCTGCCAGAAGTTAGGGAACGTCTGACAATTCCTATCCACAGCAGTAAATGAAGGGAGAATTTCTCTGCATACAGTCAGGTTTCTTATAAAAACTGTACACATTTTTAAATTAAAATATATTGGAGACATTAAAGAAAGTAAAAATGTGATTTTATTTCTTATATAATAGCAGTGTTCAAAATAATAATAGCTTGTTCCAAATATTCTCAGTGTGGAGTTCAATTAAGGATGGCATTCATTTTGTGAAATAACAGGAAGGAAGGCAGCAAATGTTCTGCATGTTGGTTATAGTGCATTCTTCTCTGAAAATCTGCGTAAAAATTGCTTGTTCCAGTAACTGTTCAGAAGAACAGCGTACTTTGATTAAAACGTTGATTGGAGAAGGGAAAAGATATAGAGAAGTGCAGAAAATGATAGGCTGCTCGGCTAACATGCTAAAATCCTCAAATACTTTAGAATGGCAACCAAAACCTAAAAGATGTGGAATAAAAAGCAAAACTACAATTCTAATAGAAGAATAGCCAAAATGGCAAAGACTCAATAATCAGCTCCAGGAAGATCAAAGAAGGTTTAAAGTTACCTGTGAGTACTGTTACAATTACAAGACACCTATGTGAAGCCAAGCTATCGACAAGAAGTCCCAGCATGTTGTGAATAGTGTTGGGTAGGGTTGTCACCTTTTCTTGAAAAAATTACCGGCCTTCCTATATATTTATCTTTTTTTTCCTATTAATAACATTGGGATCAACCATCAAAAATACCAGGCAGGCTGGTAAAATGCCGGCCAGGTGGCAACCCTAGTGTTGGGTGAGTTTATTCACCAGGCATGGATTCGCAGTGAATTGATTCACAAAACTGGTGCTAAAATTCACGGGGGGGAAAATTTGTTTTATGAATAAGTAAAGTAGTTTTATGAATTTTTCAGTGAAGCGAAACAGGACAGTTGTGAACTAGTTGTGAACACTATAGCAATACACAGGCAAAACAAAGGAAATCTACTAGGGAGTTATACCATATCTGATGAAAATATCACAAGCAATGCTTAACGTTGCAATTTATTTGACGTGCGTATCCTGCTATCCTGGGTTGTATTGCAGCTTTTGTAAACTGTTTGTACAGAGCAGTTTTAGTCTGAACTGTTTCCATCTTGCCCATTAAAGTTTTATTCCAGCAAATAAGAGTCTGTCAGAGGATGTCACAGTGAAAATCTCACTTCTGTCTGATTATTTACTGCAGAGCTGCCTGTGAATATGAATGGTTGTTAACATGAATCTTGGCACAGAATTGTAGGCTTTAGCAGCACAATGTATCTCTGGACCCAAATACTGTACTTACCTACTGAAGGATTACAACTGTCAATAAGCTTGCAACATTTTGTGCAGGGGCCCCTCGTATACCATATGAACACATTCCCACCAACTTCTTTATCCCACCCATGCTCTCCAAAAGAGATCCTAGACACAAGCCCATTTTTAAAGAAATGTGGCATACCCCTCAAATGGTTAAATAAAAAAAAAAAAAAAATATATATATATAT
>CM044444.1:25513909-25529206 GCA_024363595.1 Xenopus borealis
AAATGCTCTGTAAGGCTACAAATGTATTGTTATTGCCAATTTTTATTACTTATCATTCTAATCAGTTCCTCTCCTATTCATATCCCAGTCTCTCATTCAAATCAATGCTGGGTTGCTAGGGTAATTTGTACCCTAGAAACCAAATTGCTGACACTGCAAACTAGAGAGCTGCTGAATAAAAAGCTAAATAACTATAAAACCACAAACAATAAAACATGAAAACCAATTGCATATTGTCTCAGAATATCACTCTCTTCATCATACTAAACGTTAACGCAAAGGCGGACAATCCTTTTAAGGGCCGTTACTTAGGACTGACAAAACAATTATGTGTATTGGGAGTCGCACCATAGGTCTAAAAGGCCACAGTTTGGGCAGCTTTGATATTAGCCTGTCACCCTGGATGTTGCTTAAACCTTCTGTCCCACAGCCACAATTCCTTCCCAGAGGCTGGTCTGCCCATGGCTATAGTACTGCCGTGAGATGAACCTGTGGTATTTTTAGGAGTATTTTTTTTTATTTCATTTTATTGTTTTAACCACAATATAAAACAACCCAAAACAGAAAATAATAGACATTTTACAGTTGTGATTGATATAATAGTTACAATTTGTATTGGTGCAGAGACAGGGTCATGTCAATAACTCAACAGTTTTAAGTTGAGAATATAAAGCAAATACATGTATGTTATATGTGCACCATGGAGTCTGGGTCACACCAGGCACTCCACACTTTGTTGAATTTTTCTGGTGCCCCTTTTGTTTCATACAGTATGTTTATTTAATTAATGGAAGAGCTCCATCTATCAGCCTTCTCCAGAAGGGTATGGTAGGGGGTGTATTCCCCATCCAGTGCATAATGGCTGTTTTTTATTTTTTTTGCATAGAACATAAGGGAGCATAACCGAGCTCTAGCAGAATTGGTTGGTATTAAATCATCAATCACTACCAGTAAGCATACCACCGGGTCAACTATCTGTGGAGTGCCCAGTTCAGTGGCTAGGGTCTCCATTACCTTGGTCCAGAATAACTGGACTGGGGGACAAGAACAGATCATGTGGTTAAAGTCAGCAGCTGGAAGTTTACATCGGGGGCACAGGTCATCTTGGCTTTTCCCAAAGAGAAGTTTTGTAAACTTGATGGAGGGTCTTATATTGTATCAGTCTTTTCCCTTATCGAGATTAAGAACCTGTAGGCCATTTCTATAGCCTCCTCCCACATCTCATGGTTGAGGAATAGCCTGTGTCTATAGGAGGTAGGCTCCATCAAAGGGGGTTTTGACCTTTACCATGATGTTCTGGCATAGTCTAGACAGTAGTTTAGCAGAGGAGGGGCGGTAGAGAGCTTCCTCTATATTGACCGTGGGTATTATTAGGGTAATAGTGTGGAACTGTGCCTGAAAGGCATGTCTGAGCTGGAAATACCTAAAGAGTTGGATTTGTTGACCGGGAAATTGCTCTTGTAAGGCTTGGAGTGTGGAAAACTGCCCATTTGGAACTAGGTCAGACAGCTTTTTTAGGCCTAGGCGGGGTTTAGGAGTATTTTTAGTGGTATTATTGAAATTTCCTACCTAAAGCTGCTGTTTAGTGGGAGCTCTCTATGTGTGGGGCTCAAGACAGGTGCTCCGGCTCCTACCCAGTAGAGGACCAGCAGATTATTGAATTCCTAGGTCAGATATTGTTTAGATTTTGCTATTACTTAGAATTAACTATACTACTTGTCTCCCTGTAGTCCATGTTTACATGGTGACTTACAGCAGGCATTAATGCATATTGTCTTAATAAGGATATGGCCCATCATACCCTGAATCCCATCAGTACTGTTCCAGAATTTTATGTGCTGGTCCAGGGTGTTACGTGCATCATGGCCCTAGCAGGGCTGCTTTCAGAATATGGCAGTAAGACTGACTGTGCTTTGGATTCCCAGCCTTCAGAGTGACCCTTATTGCCAGTACATTGTCAAAATACAATTGTAACTTACAAATAAAATGTTATTACAGAAAAAAGGAAATAATATTTTAAAATCTGGATTATTTCATTATAATGGAGTCTATGGGAGTGGGCCTTTCCATAATTCAGGACTTTCTGTATAACAGGCTTCTGGATAACGCATCTCATATCTTTAATAAGTTTTGGATATATTCATTTACTTAAATTCTTGCTTCAACTTTAGTATGTTATAGAATGGCTATTGCCACTCATTGTGATCTGAGTGATGCCTGAACATGGAGAGAGGACCCTAGAAAACATTCCTGTAGGCGGGCCAGGCCCCAAACTGTAGGTCACCGAGTAACAATTATAGTCACAAAGCTTTTTATACATCATTTTATAACTGATAACATCACTAAGCACTGTTTATAAGGATATATTTTACATAATATTCACTGCTTTTGTGTATGATATATAAAAAAAATATACTAATTAAAAAAAAAAAAGTAAGCCTGCCAGCACTGTGCAAAATCTCATCTAACAGTTTTTATTTGTTGTCTTCCTTCACTGATGGAAATGAACCATGTGAGAATATTCATGACAATTAGGGGATAATTAACTAATTACATAGTGCAATGACAATCAGCTTTTCATCCTTGGGAAAAAGGCTACCAGCTTATATGTTACAATTATCTAGTCAAATAAATGTTGCTTTTTAATTGAAACGGTTTACAAAACAATTTACAGGAAATTGAAAGGAACTCTTTTTTTTTTTTAATTGAAAACAAAAAAAAGTTGTATTTTGTATAAAGAGGTTGAAGAGTGTACTGTAGAATGAACGTTTTTGCTTCAGGTTGGGAAACTTAGAGCCATTATTTACTCTTTGCACAGTGACATTGATGCAGCACCGAGGCCCCCTTAAAAAAATCTTTGGAGGGTCCCGGCACACAACAACTTACTCACTCACTACTTCTCACCTCTCCCTGAGCCTGCTCGTGTCTGCCCACATATATTGATTTAAGGCTTGCTTCTGGCATTAAATGGCACCTGCTTTAGCCTGCATCTACATGGTTGGCTTTTGACACTTGCGCATGGTTGCTTTCCAGACCGTCACTGGTATATGAATATCTTGCTATTTTATTCTCTGTCTTGCTGCAAACGCACAGAAAAGTAGTTTGCCATGTTCCAGCCAAATGTGGTGGAAGGTGAAAGCAGCTACAAGAGTCAATATTATGTATATAATCTTTCAGAGCCCAGATCCACTGGTTGATATAGCCTTTATCCAAGGGATATAACCTTTTCAACTTGAGCCCAAGCATAAAGTTCTTTTTTACACCCTGTTTATGGTATGTTATTGTGGGTAAATGAACCCAAAACACCAAAAGTTCCAAGTAGATGTTTCTAGTATTTTTTGATTGCTCAGCCTTAAAGGGCAAGGAAAGGCAAAGAAATAAAATCTCATTTTTACTTTTCTTTAATGTAAAAGAAATATATCTCCATTATACTTTAATTAAAAAATGTGTACCGTTTTTATAAGAAGCCTGACTGTATGCAGTGAAATTAGGAAAAAAATAGGAATTGTTAGACGGTCCCTAACTTTTGACAAGGAAACAATCATACTTATGAACAGCAGGGGGAGCCCCTGCCTTACTTACCAGCCATACAGAACTCAAGAAGCTTTGTTTTTTGATCATTTATGACGATCCCTAAGCAGCACAGATCACACTGAGCATGTGCAGGGCCAGAGGCAGACAAATATTTTTAACAAAGTTACAAGATGACAACCCCCTGTGGCCAACTTTGAAAGCATAAATCATTTGTTTGATTAGGCTTGTGGTGCAGTAAGTTCATGTTTATGTTTAGTATACAAAATACAGAATTTCTAGTCTTATTCTATTTTACACTTTCCTTGTCCTTTAATGTCCCTGCCTGTTGGCAAAGACTCACAAGCTGGCTGTACACAGGCCCATGTATGAGGCTTGCCAGATATTTAAAGCATGTTTGAAAATGCCATTGGCCAAGAAATGCATTGATGCATTGAGATGGTTCTCCCTGATGGATCTTTGTAGGCCTCTTTATGATCCATTGATCCTATTATCCTGCTATAGCCAAGCATATTGATGGTCCAACTGAGTTAAGATCTACTGGCATGAGTTTTAGATACAGGTATTACTTTTTAATGTATACAAATTCACCACTCGGACAACACAAATAAAATCTGCAGTGGGTCCATTCATGGGAGAACAAATAGATAAGGATATATGTGATAAGGCACGCAGAAACTGAAGGTGAATTGATAATGCATATGATAAATGTTCACTCTTGGATAACTGCTTAGTTTTTTTTGGTATTATATAGAATACTTGTTCCAAGTATGCCTTGTGCTCTGCTTTTGTCCATAAAAGGCTGAAATATGAAATGAATAATAGTAGAGCCAGACACGCACAGGTTAAACTGCAATCCATTTATGCACATATTGAGTTCATAAATGGATCGCAGTTTAACCTGCAAGTGCCTGACTCTGCTGTTCTTCATTCAATTAGTCTTTTAGTATATAATGAGGTTTGTCACCTGCTAAACTGCAAGCAATCCTGGCGTATGAATAGGCACTTTTGTTAATGCCCAACATACAGGTGAGACAAGTTTCCAATCAATAAACAACTATTCATAAATGTTTCAAGCCTTGCAGAAAATGAAGCCGTCCTGCCTGTCTGTAAGACCCAAGAGATCTATTCTTACACTGTTGTAACATATGGTGTTACACACTACAAACTTTTTATTCGTTAATCTGCTTATCCTGAAGTTTTTTCGAGAGTGAGCGACGGCGTAAACTTTACCTTCTCCAAAATAATTGATTTTGAAGCTTCCCCAGGTCATTAATAATGAAACATACTTGGTAAATATTTTACATCTTTCCTTTAATATCGGTTTACCGTCTAGGGAGCCAGTGCCACGCTGCTTCCCTTGCCTTGCTTTTTAGGTTTGATACTTTATTGTGCGTTCGTTTTGGTCGATTTTAATTGTATTTACACATGTATTAGCTTTTAGGAAAAGGGCAGGTAATAATATGAACTCACACACAGCTGGCTAACCTTTACCACATTTCATAATCCATCTGCTGTAACAATACTGATTTTTCTCTAGGTTGAAGAATTGGTAGTGATGCGCTTGCAGAGGAAGTAATGCATATAAAATGTAGCTATTTTTATATGGACTTAACTAGATTCTAAGCCAGGTACTTAATGAGCACTAGCTGCATCAATTGTCTCTTCTCAGAAGGGTTCTATTGTCTTGTCCTTAACATGTTCAGTGCTAGACTCATCTCAGTGCATTTCAGTGGCACATGCTGGAGAGCCCAATAATAAGGGCCCTTACAGACGGGCGTTTTTACCTGCGCTCCCCTGCGTTGCGTTTGGCTGCGTTCAGCCGCAGGGGAGCGCAGGTATAGATGCACTCAATTATTTTCAATGGGGCTGTACTCACACGAACGCATGTAGGCGCCAAACGCAGGAAAAATGCAGCATGTTGCGTCTGAACCTGCGTTCGGCGCTTACACGCGTCTCGTGAGTACAGGCCCATTGAAAAGAATGAGGTGCGTCTATACCTGCGCTCCCCTGCAGCTGAACACACC
Organism: Xenopus borealis; assembly: GCA_024363595.1. Taxonomy (NCBI): domain Eukaryota; kingdom Metazoa; phylum Chordata; class Amphibia; order Anura; family Pipidae; genus Xenopus; species Xenopus borealis. Next base: position 25,519,468 of record CM044444.1, read on the forward strand.
CAAACGCAACGCAGGGGAGCGCAGGTCCAAAACGCCCGTGTGTAAGGGCCCTTAGGAGATTTTTTGCTTGATGTAATTATTATAATTATTGTTAATCTAAAAGTCAAAACTGTTTTATTTGTTGGTGTTCTGCAGATTATTATGCCTTATTTTAATGACAACTGCAAGATATTATTTCATTATTAGCACTTCTTTTATTTTCTAAAGCTGTGGCAATTGTATTTGCATCTATTTATTCAGTATATTTGCTTTTATTTTAATTTTTTTTATGTCTTGTGCATTTTTAGAAACGTATTAATTTCTGTGCATGATTAGAAGTGAGGCTCACCCTGGCATAACAAAGAATGACCGGTCGGTGGTTTGGCAAGTAACTCACAGTAATAGGCATGTCATCAGGAATCGAGATGCCTGGCAGCTGTTAGTGGTGATGCCCCAGGCAGGTCATGTGATCATACTGCATCAATTAAAGTAGAAAACCCCATTAAATAAATGATGGATCACCATATCAGATATTTACAATAATGATGGATGTTGTTAACCCTTATTTTGTGTGTGCATACAGAGCCTGAGTGTTATCCAGGTATGAAGTAGTAATGCTACAGAAGTATGCACTCGTGCCGTGGGCTTACATATGCACTTTGGGGTGCTGTAGGCAACTGGATGTTATTTGGGTCACTATGATGCTCTTTAGAGGCTTTTGTTCTAAGTGGTACAGCACGGTGGAATATAACAGTACTTAAAGGGGTTGTTCACCTTTGAGATAACTTTTAGTATAATGTAGAGAGTGATATTCTGAGACAATTTGCAATTGGTTTTCATTTTTTATTGTTTGTGGTTTTTGAGTTATTTAGCTTATTATTCAGCAACTCTATAATTTGCAGTGTCAGCAATTTGGTTTCTAGGGTACAAATTACCCTATCAACCCTGCATTGATTTGAATAAGAGACTGGAATATGAATAGGAGAGGGAATGAATAGAATGATAAGTAATAAAAAGTAGCAATAACAATACATTTGTAGCCTTACAGAGCATTTGTTTTTAGATGGTGTCAGTGACCCCCATTTGAAAGCTGCAAAGAAACTGAAGAAAATTGCAAATCATTAAAAAACTATGAAAAATAAATAATGAAGACCAATTGAAAACTTTCTTAGAATTGACCCTTCTACAATATACTAAAAGTTAACTTTTAGTGTACCCTAGAAACCTAGAAGGTGAACCACCCCTTTAATAAATATAAAATAAAGGGGTAGTTAATATTTATGTTAACATTTAGTATGTTATATAATGGCTATTTCTAAGTAACGTTTTAGTTGGTGTTCCTTTTTTCTTTTTGTTTGGTTTTTAACTTTTTGCCTTCTTTTTCTGACTCTTTCCAGCTTTCAAATGGGGGTCATCAACCCCATCTAAAAAAACGAATTCTCTGTAAGGCTACATATTGATTGTTATTGCTACAGTTTATTACTAATCTTTCTATTCAGACCCTCTCCTATTCATATACCAGTCTCGTATTCTAATCGATGTATGGTTTCTAGGGTAATTTAGAGCAGCTGAATAAAAAGCTAAATAACTCAAAAACCCTAAACAATATAAAAGGAAAACCAATTGCAAATTTTGTCAGATTATCACTCTCCACAACATACTAAAAGGTCATTTAAAGGTAAACAACCCCTTTAATAGTAATGTACAGGAGTGGTCAGAGAGAAATTATTTGTGGGATTTGGAGTTTTCTGGGGCGATCCTGGAAGCCTTCGTTTTGCCGCTCCCCTCTCCACAGCACTCACTTTTTCAGCACTGGACAGGGGTGGGGGGTTCATGTCGCTAATGCAGAGCGCGCAACTGCACACTTTGCACTAGAAGAGCCAAATTTCCTGATTGAAGGCCGGAAATTCGTCTCTTAAAGTTACCTGTAGCAGCATTTATGCCGCCCCTGACAACCAGGCGAGTGTCTCATTAGCGGAGCACCCCTGGGAGTTTTCCTTCAGAAGTAGAAAATTATTCAGATTCATATCACTTGCCCCTGTGTTTTCTATTTATGTTCCAATACTAATAAATTATAAAAAAAATTATATAAATTTTCTGTTGCCATGGTATCAGAGTATGATAGAAAGTTGGTAACTAAAACAACCAAACCCTTTACCAAACTTAGAAAACTAAGTAACTATATATGTAACTATGTAACTATGTGAATATGTCCTATTCCATTCTCTTTTAGCGGCTTTTCTTATTATTTCTTATTATAAGCCAATTGCTGCTTTTTTGTTTGCTTAAGTCATTGCAATTGAAGAATTTGTTTACTGAGGGTGATTTACAGCAGTGGCACTGCCTCTTCAGTAATGTGTGCATGATATCACATGCTGCCTATAGGCTGGGTGCCAGGCACATCATTCCCCATGCAGTGTCAGTCTGTGCTGTCATATGTGCAGCTTTTATCATATCAACTAACAGCTTAAAGGGAAAGTATTCATTATCACGAGCAGTGTATGGTTTATTTTCTATTTTGTTTTTTTAGTAAAATATATGGCACTGATTATTCTGTATTCATATAGCTAGGAGCTACTGATACTGATGGCTGAGTGCAGGAAACACAGCCCATAAACTCTTAAGTGTCCAAATAGCCAAATTATCATGAAAATGATAAAAGCTCTAATTTAATTTATCAAGCATTGATAAACTTCCCGGTGTATGGGAAGAATCTATGTTTTTCCAAGCTTGCAGAGACCCCTTTCATGCTGCTGCAAATCGTGGACCACACTCTTGTTGTTTTTCATGTCCACTTGTAATACACTTTAATTAATTAAGTGCTAAATGATAAAGACAGAGGGGGATATTTAGTAAAAAGTGCAAAGTTTGTTACAGCTAACCTTTAAAATCAGCAGGTATAATTTACTGGCCACCTTTCTGGCTGCTATACTGCACATTGGCAAATGTTGCTCCTTTTATTACATATGGGATGAAAGAGAGAACTAACCACATACCGTGGAGTAACTAGATATTAATGGGCCCCACAGCAAATTATTTTTCAGGCCCCCAAAATGTCTAGCTGTTGACCTGTTTTACCAATATTTATTTAACTTTTACATGAATTAGGGCCTCATGGGGCCCCTATACCTCCTGGGCCCCCCTGCAGCCGCAGGGTCTGCTTCCTCTGTAGTTAGGCCCCTGACCACATACATTTATTCAAATCAAGTATAAAAAAGTAAATTTTCTATTTTTCTTCATTTTGCTTTCTTCACTCTTCAGTACTGCCTTATTCAGAAGTGGCAGAATGTCTATGTCTCTATACAGGGCCGATCCAGCATTAATCTGCCAATGCCGGCATTAATCGGCTCCGGCATTAATCGGCTCCGGCATTAATCGGCTCCGGCATTAATCGGCCAATGCTTTAATGCAGTGCATTGGGCAAACATCCTAGGGCTCAAATTCTAAAGTGCATCCAGAGCTGAGGTCCAGTACATTTTGTTGCAGACACTGCACAAATTGGAATAATTTGTGAAAAGTGCAGGTATGGGATTTATAATCCAGAATGCTCAGGACCTGGGGTTTTTTGGATAGAGTATCTTTCCATAATTTCTTCATACTTTACGTCGTCTAGAAAATCTTGTAAACATTAAATAAAGAGGATCTTTCCATAATGTGGATCTTCATACTTTAAGGGGCAGATTTACTATTGGTCGAATTTGAGGGTGAATTAACCCTTCAAATTTGAATATCGAATTGCGGTCGAATTTAAACCCTTCAAATTCGAATATCGAATTTGAAGGGTTTTAGCGCAATTCGATCAAATGATTTTAAGCATTCGATTGATTTTTTTTATTCGATCTAAAAAACTTAGAACAACCCTATGGGAGCTTCTCATAGGGTTTAATAGCAATTCGGTTGGTTTAATCTGGCGAACTAGGCAGTCGAATAAAAATTTAAAGGGCAAGTAATTCGACTGTCAAATATTTAAATAGAATTTTATTTCATTATATCGAAATTTCAAAATTCGATTGTCGAAGTGGCCACAAAAAATTTGATCGAATTCCGAATCATTCATGTGAATTTACTAAATTCTCTTCTAAGTCTTCTAGAAAATCTTGTAAACAAGTTTGGATCAAGTACAAGGGATTCTTTTATTAATACAGACAAAAAGGAAATCATTTGGATTATTTGGATAATGGGCTTCCAGCTAAAGGATCCCATACCTGCACTTGTGTCTGAAACCACTCCATGCACCACGTCTCGTTTTGCACCTGTGCGTCTCATTTATCTGTTCCTGTGAATCACAGGCAGTGACAAAGGGGCTGCATAACTGGACCCTACTTTTAAAATACAGAGAGAGTTTAAGAAATGACTCCTGTGCTTTCAGCAAAACATTGGTTGATTCCCTATTCTGGAAAGTCTACAGTCATGCTGCACCCACTGTTGGATTATTCATTAGCTGGGAGACTTGACCCCAAACTCTCACTATGGTACCTTGGGAAATAGCTCTTTTGACTGTCAAGCAAATCTGAGAACCGCGGTGTACCCAAATTTCACTGCTCAGCCATTAGCAAATAATCTGGCTCATGTGTACAGCCGGTGACTAGCAAATACAGCCATCCGTGCAGCCATTCTTAATCACTCCAGGACCTGCTAGAGGGCAAAACAATTTTAAATCCCCATTTTCTCTGAAAAATATCATTAGTTTTAGTAATGATTGTAATCAAGGCCCCCACATCTGCCAAGTTCAAAACAGAGCACCCAAATCTAATCAGTGCTACCGGAGCCATTCAGACTGGAAGAACGAGAAAGTATCTGCGCAGGGCTTTATAAGAACCTCATTATGAGTTATTGGAGTGATATATAGTACTTCACACTATGCTATTGTTTCCATCAGTCGGATTGCGTTTGTGTAATAGTAAAAGTTGTTTGGATGTGCTTGCTATAAAGAAATGTATTACCTGTACTAGAAATGTGTTATTATTTTACTATTACTTAAACATATTCATATGGACATGCAGCTTAGTTGGGATCAAATACAAGGGAATACGTTATTATTATTACAGAGAAGAAGGAAATCATTTAAAAATATTATTTTCTTACACTGGGCTCTGTTGGAGATGGCTTTTCTGTTATTTGGAGCTTTTAGAATAATAGGTTTGACGATAGAAGATCCCATAATTATACAGGTATGGGACCTGTTATCCAGAATGCTCGGGGCCAGGGGCTTTCCAGATAACTGAACTTTCTGTAATTTGGATCTTCATACCATACGTCCACTAGAAAACCATGGAAACATTAAGCCCAATAGGCTGATTCTGATATAATAATCCAATATAAGGATTAATTATATCTTAGTTTGGATCAAGTGCAAGGTTCTGTTTTATTATTACAGAGAAAAAAGGAAATCATTTTAAATAATTTTGATTATTTGGAAAAAATTGAGTCAATTCAGATCTTTCTGGATAACGTATACCATACCTGTAACACCCATCAGCACTTATTTTCCAATACCTTTGCAGCCCAATCTCCCCACCTCCATCCTGCCTAGATACAATGGATCTTCCCACAGCCCTGTTATATGAGAATACACAAGGCAGCTGCTTGGCTCCGTGCTGTTTTACTTGATATCCAGTTCATGTTACCTTGAAGGAGCACGGTTTGGGGTATATGCTAAATGATTTTTATTGAAATGCTGGATATAGTCTTATATGCCTTGTGCAGTGGCATAACTAGATCTTACTGGGCCCCCAAAATGTCTAGTGGTTGACCTGTTTTACCAATATTTATTGTAATTGTATATGAATTAAGGCCTCATGGGGCTCCTGGGCCCCCCTGCAGCCGCAGGGTCTGCTTCCTCTGTAGTTACGCCCCTGGCCTTGTGTGTATTAAAGAATTGTTTGGGGTGAATTCAGAATTTATTTTGCAATCTGGATGACCTGAGTATAAGCCAGACTTTGGGCAATCCATATTTCCTCTTTAGTGCTACTGAAAGAGTTAAGTGCAGTCTATTTGGCTGTTCTATCATTTGCACATTACAGTGAATGAGATGTAACTCTGGGTCCTTACTTTTGATTCTGTACTGACTAGTAGGGATGCACCGAATCCAGGATTCAGTTCGGTATTCGGCCATTTTCAGCAGGGTTCAGCGGAATCCTTGTGCCTGGCTAGACCAAATCCGAATCCTTAAAATCATGTGACTTTTCGTCACAAAACAAGGAAGTAAAAATGTTTTAGATGTACACTTTGTGCGCAGCTGGCTTTTACCCTTCCTCTCACTAATTTGCATATGCAAATTATGGTTTGGTATTCGGCCTAATCTTTCGCAATGGATTTGGGGGTTCGGGCGAATCCAAAATTGTGGATTCAGTGCATCCCTAATATAGTGTAATTAAAGTTTTGACTAATGTAAAGCTTGACTAATGTAATAAATTAGGATTTGGAATAGTTTTTTTGAGTGGCAGGTCGCCTTTAAAGTGTTCCTCATTCTAAGGGTCTTTGGGGGGAATTCACTAAAGTGCGAAGTGTCTAACGCTAGCGCTAATTCACCAGCGTGACGTCATTTCACAACTTCGCAAATTCACTAACACCGACTCTGGCGACAATTGTGTGGACAATTGCTGTATTTTGTAAAGTTGTAATTTTCAATGTGTGTTCATACCATTTGGCTAACTGGCTGAATATGACTGTAAATGACTATTAATGCTAGTGAAAAATATTAACGGGTATTATTCACTTTCTGCCGAAATTGTCTGCGGGGTTATTGGTTCCAAAGTTATAAACAGGTATGGGATGAGTTATCTGGAAACCCATTATCCAGAAAGCTCCAAATTATGGAAATGCCATCTCCCATAGATTCCATTTTATCCAATTTTTTTTTTTAAATGATTTCCTTTTTCTATGTAATAATAAAATAATACCTTGTACTTGAGCCAAACTAAGATATAATTAATCATTATCGGGGGCAAAACCAGCCTATTTGGCTTATTTACTGTTTCCATGATTTTCTAGTAGACTTAGCCGCCGATGTACTAAATTCACGTGAATAGATCGAAGTTCGATCGAATTCGGTCGAATTTCGAACGTAGGATTTATTCGTTTGGTCGAATATGCAATTTTTGGCATATTCGATCATCGAATAGCGAATGGTCGAACGATCGAATATATTCGAATATATTCGAATGAACGAATATTCGATCATTCGATCAGCGAAGGATTTAAATTTTTACGTTTATTCTAATGCCTACTTCGGCAGATTGGACCTACCGAATTACAATAGAAGCCTGTGGGAGCACTCCCATAGGCTTCTGAGACTAAGTCCTGATCGAATAGGATTCATAAGATTGAAGTCTTCGATCGTTCGAATCGTACGAATCATTTGAATGATCGAATGATTTATTCTACTGATCGAATAAATTATTCAACTGATCGAATAAATTTGTATTTGATCGTCGAATGATCGAATATCGAATAAAAGGTAGCCTAGAACTATTCGTTTAGCATTCGACGATCGAATGCTAATCGAATATCGAATTTGGTTGAACTCATTTTGGGGTATAATAATAAATTTGCCCCATAAGGTATGAAAATCCAAATTACAGAAAGATGTGTTATCCGGAAAAACCCAGTTGCCAAGCATTCTGGATAACAGGTCTCATACCTGAACTGGGATTGTAACTCTGCCTGCTCTGCTCATCAGCTGCTTTGGTATCATTTGGATGGCCCTACTTTAGTGTCTCATATCTGCTGTATGCAGAATATATTACAGACAGTGGCGTAACTACCAGGGGTGCAGGGGGAGCAATTGCACCAGGGCCCCACCCCCTTGGGGCCCATCGGAGCCACAAAAGTGGTTATGGCAGGTGGTTATCTAGGGGGAGATTTTACAGCACACATGCCATCAACACTCCAGCATGGGATTTATAGAGGTAAGGGCCTGACAGGAGGGCCCAGGTTCCCATCATGTACCGGGGCCCACCAGGGAGTAGTTACGCCACACCTGTGCTGTTTTCTTTAGATTTTCACTGATTGAAATTGTGAATGCATACAGCATATATCAATATTTACTTTGGCCCCAGTTAATCCACTAGTTTTGCACTGCTGTACCTTTAATAAAAATCTGAGAGAAAATGCAGTTGTGTAATTAAGTAAATTATTCATACTTTACAGTATGAATCTATATTAGTAGATTCATAGTCTATGTTCTGCATTTATGATTAGGACTCCTGAAACATGTAGCTAAAGCCAGCTGTTGTAACTGTTGCTTCAAGAGTAAGAACCAGAAAGGGTAAACAAATACTGCTTTTCATTAATTTTCTACATTAAAGCAAATGGCAGCCCTTCACTATAGTAATGTATATTGGAAAGTTGCTTATAATGACGTTTTGTTTCACTGTGCAATATGAAGTTTTTGGTTGGAGACCCCTTTAAATGAATAAGACCTCGTCCAAAGCCAAAAATCAGTAACAGTAAGCACCTAGAAGTGTAATCAGTAGTTTGTGGGAAATGAGGGAATGATGTTTCCTACTGGTTACCAGCTCAGGATCTACTGGTAGGCCATGATCTATCTTTTGGCCATACCTGATTTAGGCCATGACTCCAGTCCACTCAAGTCAGATCCATGAAGTGCCAATACGGTTTGTGGTTCAGCCCAGGTTGTTTGGTGTGAAAAGCGAGTAGTCCAGTCTAAATAAGAACTGGAACATAAAAATCCCTGTGTCACGGTCGGCACCCAATACCAGAACAAACACTAAGCACCCTGGTCTTGGCTCGTGCTTCACCAGTGTGACCGCCTTTGGCTTCGGGAGGAGCCCTCAGCTTACTCAGATGCCACCTGGACTTATACAAGAGGTGCAGAGCAGGAGTTCTGGCCAGCAATGGGGCACAACTGTATAAAGTCAGTTAGGCCGTAGCTCACAGTACAATTGGAAAAGGCAAAGGCGTAGTCAGACAAGCTGGGTTGAGGCAGGCGGATAACTAGGTTTTGTCAGGCAGGCAAAGGTCAAATCCAGGTAATCAATCAGATGGAAGAAGGCAGAATCGGAGTCAATAACAGGCAGGGGTAAAACCAGAAATTCAATCAGGAGGGTTAAGCAAAATCAAGGTCGGATTCAGGCAAGGGTCAGGTTCCAGAGATCAGAGTAGTCAAAACAGCCAGGCAGGGTCAAACACAGGTATCAGACAGGTCAGAAGCTTTACAGCACAAAGTACAAGGCACCAGGAACAAAACCTATCACGGGCAACAAGCTGCAACCTGAATCCTCCTTTTAAGCATTTGAATTTGGCGCCATTGCGCGCTGACGTGATGCTGCGCCTTTAAGCAACCCGGAAGTGCGCCGCGCGCGCACTAAAGGAGCCGGCAAAGGAGAAGGATGGCGCGGCGGGCGTCCCCGCTGCGCCACCGCTAGACCACCAGGGTGAGTCTTCACACCCTGATAGTAATTGGCATCATAGCCTAAAATTTAGTTCATGTATAGCAAATGGCAATTCCCTAATTAAATGCAAAGCATAGTGTAATAATCATTACTTTAAACTGGAGGATAGAGCAAAAAAGTTATTTAAAATTATTGTTTTGCTCAGTGTGTGTGTGTGTGTTATATGCTCACTTATAATGTATTTTGTTTTGCTGCCTTTTTATTTACCAGATATCATAGAGGGCAAATAGAGCAGGAATAATGTGCCCTTGGTTCCCTCAACAACAGCTCAGAAGCATTGTGGGCACCCAGCACATGAGGATGCATAGGTTATATATATATAGATATATCATATATCACTGGTA
>CM044444.1:25532876-25559491 GCA_024363595.1 Xenopus borealis
CTGTCCGTCGCTAGTTTAAATGACAAAGCGCCAGCGCTGTGCACACGCGGCGCGGCGATTGCCCAAAGTTTCCTCCGGACAGGAAGAAGGAAGTTCGGGGAGATTGTCGCCTGCTATTAAACGCCAGGCGACAGAATCTCCTTGAATCTCCCTGTCTGTCCCCAGCCTTATGGAGCTAACTCTGAAATAACCGACTCCGACACAAAGCTGCAAGAAGAGAGACAGAATTGCTGAGGTCCAGAGTGAAGAATACCTTGATTATTATCAATACAGAATTTTCATTGACTTCTGTTCTTAATGTTGAAATGCTTGAATGTTAAAAGGGCTGGTGATTGTGATTGGGGGCAGTGCTGTCAACATAAGATGTTTGAACAAGCCAAAAATCCAACTATTTTTATTTATTACTGCAAGAAAGTAGCAGGGACATTCTGTGCCCTGTGAAACAGTTGTGCATTGTTTCCATGGAATGTAAAACAGGTTGTGAATACTTGATGCTGAGGAAGATAAATCTGTAGGTTATGTAACATTAAATACATTTCCTTTTAAGCAGAAGCAGTATGAACATTGTGATTCAGCATGGGATTAATCTCGCTTTAGTACTTGAGGTTGTATAAAAAAAGAGCTGCGGTGTTGTACATTTGCTACTAACTGTTTATATTAGAGGAATATCTTTCCAGAATACAACTTGGCATCAGGGTGCTTCAAAGCCTTTTCAATCCATGTATGGGCCGGTTTCAAGACAGGTTTTTCCTCAAGTACATTTTAATTTTTGCTCAGTTATTTCTTTTCTCGGATTTTATTCTGAACTGTAAATCTTGGCAATTTGTTATTCTATCATGCATAAAGTATACCACGGGGAATCAGTACATGTTCAACATACAAATGTCTCAAAAGCAGATAATCTTGGCCGATGATATATCTTTCAGACGAGGTCATTTAAAAAGGACAGGTCAGGGTAAAAATTGCAAAAAAATTGGCACTAACCAATGTCTTTTGCACATTCAGCTTTGCACTGAATTTTTCTGAATTAATGCAAAAAATGGAGTGCAGTGCCTCATGAATACATTGTTGCTTTTGTTTGGCAGCACTGTATTCATGAGAGACAGCAGAAAAAAAGTATATTAACTGAAATCTTGCTAAGAATAGGACACTCTATAACATACAAAATATTAACTTAAAGGTATACTGTCATGGGAAAAAATGTTTTTTTTTATTCAAAATGCATCAGTTAATAGTGCTGCTCCAGTAGATTTCTGCACTGAAATTAATTTCTCAAAAGAGCAAACAGATTTTTTTATATTCAATTTTGGACTCTGATATGGGGCTAGCCATTTTGTCAATTTCTCAGCTGCCCCAAGTCATGTGACTTGTGCTCTGATAAACTTCAATAGCTCAAAAAAAAAGTTTGGTTTATTTCAACAGGTCGTTATTAGGTTATTGTTGAAATAAACCACCTGGAGTTCCGCCTTTTTTTCTTTTTCGAGCTATAGTATGTTCAGTGGGGACGCTGATTTCAGAGCACTTGGACCATTAATATTAGGAATTGGAGCTGCACACAGGGGGTGAGTTTGGAGCTGTCCCCTTTTTTTCTTCTGATAAACTTCAGTCACTCTTTACTGCAGTACTGCAAGTTGGAGTGATATCACCCCTCCCCCCCAGCAGCCTAACAACAGAACAATGGAAAGGTAACCAGATAACAACTCCCTAACACAAGATAACAGCTGCCTGGTAGATCTAAGAACAACACTCAATAGTAAAACCCATGTCCCACTGCGTACTATTCAGTTACATTGAGAAGGAAAAACAACAGCCTGCCAGAAAGCAGTTCCCTCCTAATGACTGAATATAAAAAAATCTGTTTGCCCTTTTGAGAAATGGATTTCAGTGCAGAAGTCTACTGGAGCAGCATTATTAACTGACGTGTTTTGAAAAAGACATCTTTTCCCGTTACAGTATCCCAGGTGATCCAATCCTTAAAGAGGAATCTGGCCCCTACACTGCCAGCTTTCAAGATATCTCACGTGCCCACTCACGTGCATAAAGTCCAACAGTGAATTATTAAATTTTGTGTCTAACTTGAGTCACATTCCGAGTTTCCATAAAGAATATTGTTTATCTAGAAGTGGATTAGTGTTCTTCCTGTGAGAATCAAATGCTGTACAACTTAGATTCTACAGATAAAACAGAGTAGTTAAACTGTGATCAGACAAAGTGGAAGTATGTTATGTATATTAATACCCTGTAGAATTGGAATGCCTAAGGCTAAGGTAACATCAGTGAATTTGTCAGCATTTTCTAGGGGCACCTTTTAAGTTGACAGTCATGCAGACATGCCGGACTTATGGCAATTTGGCTGTGAATGGAGGAAAAAGGTTGATCATGTTTTTTTCCCCGACACCTTTGGAAAAACTTCAGGTTGATTGTTGCACTTAGCAGCAATCATTTGTTTAAAGTAGGACACTATAACATCTTATCACAATTTGGGTTTATAGTTACTCCATGAAAATGCAAGTTTTACTAAATCTGGTTATCATGCCATGATTCCTCCTGGGTTGTATACAAAGGAGCAGAGAGTCTCATCACTTCAAATGTTTTCATATTAACATATAAACTCAAACTTTGACTGTCATTCAAATTGTGATATGTGTGGCAGAGTCATGCAGCAGTTCAGGGACCATGGAATACTTGCAAAACTGTTGGGAGATTTACGAAATTCACGTGAAATGATCGAAGTTCGATCGAATTTGATCATGTACCGATTGTACAAATTTTTCGTATATTCTAATTTGACCTCTTCGATCATCGGATACCGAATTATCAAATAGATCAAATAGATTGAATGATCGGATTTTCGAAAATTTGATCATTCGATGATCGAAGGAATCAAAATTTTTAAAATGTTCGAATGCCTACTTTGCCAGATTAAACCTACTGAAATGTAATAGAAGCCTATGGGAAACCCCCCCCCCATAGGCTTCTGAGACTTAAGGTGGCCATACACGGGCCGATAAAAGCTGCCGACAGACCAAGTCGGCAGCTTATCGGCCCATTTATGCGGCCATCCGACGGGCTTTCTCGATCGATATCTGGCCAAAATTCGGTCCTGATGTCAATCGGGCGGGACTAAAAATCCTGTCGGATCGCGGCCGCATCTCCGCTATGATCCGATCGTTGGGCCCTAGGGAAAATTGAATATCGAGCAAAATTGTCAAAACTGTAACACATAAACCTGACCAGAAAACCCCCAGAAATATGTTCAAACTTTCTCTAACCTGCCAAATTTTGTAAAATAGACATGGAAATTAGGGTAGGTGGCCATAAAATAGGCGTGGTCCAATATTTTCACTGCGCTATGCACAGCAAAACTTTTGTCCCTCTTTCTATTTTCAAAATGTGTGGAGGTATGCCTAAGCTGCAGTGATGTGGGCTACTGGCAGCCATTTAAGTATGGTTGCCACCTGCCTGGTTTTGACCCAGAGAGCCCAGTTTTCAGAAGGGCTGCCCGGTTCAAAAGTACCTGCCTGGTTTTCCAAATTAGGATTAGATTGACATGGCAAAAGGCCAATCGCGACCTCCACATCTTAGCCTAGTTATTTGTAATTCATGTATGTATTCCACAGGTCCTGAAAATTCTGGATAGCAAGTCCCATACCTGTATCACTATGAGCACCAATATTTGCCAGGGGCTGTGATCATGTGCTGAGTACTCCATTCCTTGTATGTACATCTGCATTTGAAATTATTAAGTTAATTGTCTTCAATAATTTGGGGGAAAATGCTTTAATGTCTAACATATTTTTAATATTGTTTTTTTTTTTAACCTTTAAGGCTAAAAGTCACATTATGCTGGGTAGACCCGTCACCCTACATATGATATGCAAGGCTTGTTAGGGCATTCTTATCACTAGACATGTGTCTTTGCAGCACTTTGTGGCTTTTTTCAAAATGTCAAAAGACAAAATCACTCATTTCGGAAGCTGAACACAGCGTGTAAAGATAAAAAAAAGGGCATTTTTTTGTACTTTTTTTACTTTGTACTAGGGATGCACCAAATCCGCTATTTTGGGATAAGGCCAAACCACAAAACCTTTGTGAAAGATTTGTCTGAATACCAATCCAAACCCTATTTTGCATATACCAAGTTAGGCGAGTATGGTGGGAAAGGAAGCAGAAGACTTGGATATTGGTCAATTCAATTTGTGCTGGATGCAAAATTTTGATGACACCCGAACATCGCCCATTGTTTAGTGTAGAATTCTATTGTTTCTACCTGTTTAGCTGACAATTCAGCTCTACAAGTGTCTATTGAAACAATCTTTCTTGGAAATTGTACCATATATGGCCACCTTTATAAGGTAATACTACAGATGAAAAAGTTTCTTAACCACTAGGCTTTTGTGTCACCAAATTGTGATCAACTTCCAAACATATTTTTTTTTATTTGTTAGGTGCTCCACAGTGATTATAACCACCAAGCTTTGTCCCTAGACCTCTTATTATAATTGGGGCCAATAAACCTCATTTATTTTTATAAAATATGAAAAATGCCATGGAGTGCTTACAAAAATCAGCTGGTGGAACGAACAGGAAAGGCAACCACATGATAACACGTCCATGCAAGATTATTTACCAAGTGTGGCTGAAATTAGTTATGTGGTTAGATATGTTCTTAAAGTGATACTGACACATTCCTATAAAAAAGCGATACCTCCATAGGCTGGACTTATTTTCTGTTGTGTAATAAGACTATGGAGGGATTGCACCGCCCCCAGCCCAGTGTAACTTAAACAACACAACGAGATGATTTAATGGTGTCAGAGGGTCGCCATGAATATGGCTCACTGGGCTGGGGGCGGCTTTGGAAGTCTTTCAGCTGTTTATATTTAGCATGCAGCCTCTCTTCACTGATACCAACACGTTCCTATTTTTATAGGACGTTTCAGTATCACTTTAAGCATAAGCATACGTTCAGCATGTACTTATTCCACATGTTCATGCTGAATGTATGCTTATTAACCCTGGTGACCTGTAATAAATTCTATTAAATTTATCTTTGGCAAATCATAGTAGTACTGAGCGGCATTCAGCAATAGTTTTGTTTATCTTACCTGGGAACACTGTTTAACCTATTGCCTATTATTTTAAACCTGGTCCTTAGATCTCCTTTGGGCCATTGAGGAACAGAGAGATAAAAGAAATGAGATGGGAGACGGAGATTTGTAAACATTTATTTTTAATCAGCAGAAAGCTGGCTACTGTATTATGAGATTGAGATTGTTATGCTCAACTATTACATTTTTCAAATATGAATAAAGCGTCGCTGCCTTATTAGTTGATAAAATAGAACAGTGTTTTATTTATAGTGGCAGTTCATAAAGCTGTGTTTGCTTGGCCCTGGCAGAGGATACATTAACAAAAGGTTATACACATGACCTTCCCCATAAACAGACTGAGAGCTGTAACCAGTGTGGTTATGACTCCGAGCATCTGAAGTCTCCTTGGAGAGTTGATAACATCACTCAGCCGCCCCACTTAATTACATTAGCAGTTCCCACCAATGTCATATTTGTACTCTGATGAAGATACAGTAACCCAGAGTAAATTAATCTGATTAAAGGAATCCTATCGCATTCTGGTTCTAGAGGATAAATAGAGATAAAAATTCTCTATTTGGCAAAGAGAATTATTTGTGTTTTCAGATGGGGCAGTAATTATACATGTATGAAACTAACTATAACCATGATCTGGCATGTAAAGCTAATGTATACAATATGAGGCGAGGAGACCATCTGATGGGCCTTTGTATTTGAGATTAGGCTCAAACACCCACTTTGTTTCATTCACAGTTATTTATGCTTAAAGGTCCACAGTGATCTATACCTGATGTCCTAAACCCCCTCTTATTTCTTTTTAGCTGTGTGTGAAAAATAAACCTTTGTACTTTGTGTCCAGTTAGGTATGCAGGTAAAATAGAAAATACTGTTTTTAATATAAAATTTTGTTTCACAATGTTTTGTATGTTGGCCACAAAATCTATGTGTGTGTTCAATGTAGAAGGAATATTGCTGATAAGTCTAGGGCACACTTACGCCATATCTCTTAAAAACAAAAACAAAAGAAGGACAAAAAGTTGTGCTGTGGTGAAATGTTTCATCTACACTCACTTTATGTCCATTTTACAAAATTTGGCAGTTTATGAAAGTTTGAGTACATTTCTGGGAATTTTAGGACCATGTTTTATGTGTTATAACAGTTTTGCCAATGAAGCTAAAATTGCCCTTTAAGCGGATTCAGTTTCCCCAAGAGACCTTCTAATCTTACATTTACAAATGTATCTTTGCTTACCTTATATTGTTACAAATGTATCTAAGCAGGCATTAGGCCTTATTTTAATTGTTTCTGAAACATTGTATCTTTTTCTGGTGTCAGTGCAGGAGATCAAAGAGAAACTTGGGACATTTTAGTAGGTGGTCATAGATGAACGAATAATATTGTATAAAATTTCGTTTATGCATCTATGGCGGGAGACAAACAAAGCAATCTCCGAAGAAGACATGGATTGGTCAGTTTGATCAACTTGCCGATAGGGTTGGCTGGAAAATTTCACCCGAACATCGGCCACTGCTAGTGCTGGATCGTCAGATACAGGTAGAATTATATTGTTTGTTCCTGTATATCTGATAATTCAGCTCTAACAGTTAGGTTTGAAAACTGCAACTGTTGGTTGCAGGAAAAATGGTAATTGTAATGTCACCTGGGACTGTGGGCTGAGCTGTCAAAATAGAGACTGACCCACAGAAAATGGGACAGTTAGGAATGGTGAATGCTACACCATTTCACTCTATCTGACACAGTGGAGCAGTACTGTGGACTGAGTGGGAAGGAAATTTTGACAGCTGTTATATTCTCCTGTTCAGTCCCTAGTGTAGATGCAGCCTCAGGTGCCATGCTGACCCTAAAATCCTATATCCAAATATACTTTTTTCAGCACACCACTTACTTTTTTTCTCTTTTTCGGTGCATTCAATTCCACCGGCTACTTCCAAGCCAATTTTTAATGCATGAAATCCCATAGGGAGGAAATACACCAAAAACTTCAGAAAATATCCCCGTGTATTCGTTGCCTGCAATATAACAATAAATACTATCAGTGACTCAGATTAAGGTATTCTTGTATCAAAAAAATTATATCAATTTTGAAATCTAATAAACAGTATCTGTTTCAACCAATCACGCTACAATTGTAGCAATTTAAATATATTTATAAAAAAACATATTATAAAAAACATCTCAAGTTGAGATGTTTTTTATAATATATGTAACAAAATTCTTTATATCTTGCTATATATATATATATATATATGAAGCTTAGTTGTAGAATTTGCTAGATTAATGATGTTTGTTGTTTGTATAACATCATTTAAGGTGAAAGGAGGTTCAGGGAATTCCCATGATGATTTATTATTTCTAGCAATAAAAAAGGGTGGATTGTTGTTTTCAAATGAACAGTGATTCAGTTGTTTCCTTTCAATTCATTACAGAATGATTTTTCATGTACAAGCAATTTATTATTCCAGAATCACTGTCTTCATGTAGCTAAAAAGGCAACTTTGAAATTTCAAACTTTCCTTACGAAAACATGGATAGAGCTGGGAAGATAGAACATTTGCATTGAGCTACACAATGGCTTATTAGGCAAAATATTATTGATAATATATCATTTAAATATTGCTATGTGTACTAATTTTTAGATATTTGGCTTGCATTAGAAATGTTCAACTTGTGGGTTTATTTCTGTTGTAGTAGAGTGTCCTACCAAAAGCCAAATGTGGTTATTTAAAGGGGTTGTTCACCTTATAAACACTTTTTCCAGTTGAGTTGTTTTCAGACAAATACTTTTTTTCAGTTGCCATTCTAAGTTTAATGTTTTTGTCTCTAGTGTTTCAGTCTGGCAGCTCAGTGGCTCCCCCCTGGGCCCCACCCACCCAGGCACCAAAGCCCCACCCTGATCCCCACCCACTCTGCATCAAAGTAAAAAGACCACACAGATATCAGCACTAAAACAGTAACCCCCCCCCCGGGCTCCCTTATAAGTTAAAAAAATCAGCACCAGTGCGCCCCCATAAAAGTTTTTTTTTTAAAAAAAAAGCATTGGTGCCAGGGCCCCTCATACAAATTAAAAAAAAATTGGGTTCCCAAAAGATTTTTTTTAAAAAAAACATTGGTTCCAGGGCCCCCCATAAAAGTTTTTTTTTAAAAAATTGGTGGTCAGGGCCCCCCGACAAGTTAAAAAAAATTATTGGTGACCAGGGCCCCCTTACAAGTTAAAAACCAGGGTCCCCTTACATATTTTAAAAAATAAAAATAAATAAATTAATATTTAAAAAAAAAAAAAAAATTGGTGGCAGGGGCCACATTGGTGTCAGTAGAATTGAACTCGTGGCTTCAGGACTTCAGATATAGCTGTTTTCATGACTTCGGTTCTTTTCGCTGCTTCAGAACTTCAGTGTCGGCTCCTTTCGTGACTTCGGATATTTTCGCGGATTCAGGACTTCAGTGTCGGCTCCTTTCGGGACTTTGGGTCTTTCCGCCTCTTCAGGACTTCGGCACTTCCTCATTCTGCCTTTGGACTTCTCTATAAGCGCACACTTCTGCGCTCGTAAGTGGGGCCTGGCTCTTTTTAATATTGCAGCGATGCCGGGCCCCCCTTCAGCCCCGGGCCCGGGACACTTGTCCCCCCTGATGGCGGGCCTGCTACCAGCAGCCTAATAAAGAACAATGGGAAGGTAACCAAATATCAGTTCCCAACACACTGCAGCTCCCCTGGTAGATATGATAATAGTAAAAATCCTGCAGCAATTCCTCCAGTTATGTCGAGTGGGAAAAACAAAAACTCATCTGAAAGCAGTTCCATTGTGAAGCTCAGGACCAGGCACAAGTAGTATGGCGGCTGCCTACACACCAATATTACACTTAAAAAATGCATTTAATAAGTGTAAAACCACAAAAAGCCTCTAAGGCAAAACTTTGCCAAGTAAAAGTTGTCAAGGTTCTATGGAAGTCAATGAGATCTGATATGATCCAATTGCACCACTTTAATTTGGACATATAGAGGTTTTTGGATTGCTTCTTTTGGATTGTCAAAAAAAGTAAAATTTTTAAAACTTTTTGATGTGTTCTTATTTAAAAAAATTTTTGGATCGTTCAGTAATTTATTTTCGTTCGTACTTTCATTAATCAGAACTTTTTATAAATTAAATGAAAATCTTGGTGTTATGTCAGAGACACTCAAGTAGATTCGGGGATATTAGTCATCCGGTCACAAATCTCCTTTTCTTCTGGGACTGGAACTGCCTTCTCCTGCTTTCCTGCCAGCTAAACTGTAAATCGCTGCAGGATGGTGCTCGGAAGTGCTTCGGGCAACTTCAGAAAACAATTTACGATTTACATTTTAGCAGGCGGGAAGGCAGGGGAAGGCTGTTCGGGGAGATTAGCCGTCCTGAAGAAGAGGATATTTGTCACTGGATGCCTAATTTTCCGCAATCTGTTTGTGTATCTCTGCCCTTAAAGTCTGAGTTTAGTCTATCTAACTATCTTCCTAACCAACTAAAATCTGACCTTTATTAAAGGTGGCCATACACGGGCCAATAAAAGCTGCCAACAGACCAAGTCGGCAGCTTATCGGCCCATGTATGGGGCCCTCCGATGAGCTTTCCCGATCGATATCTGGCCAAAAGTCGGCCAGATGAATCCCGTCGGATCACGGCCACATCTGTTCGTTGATGCGGTTCCACGATCCGACCGCCCATATGGCCTCCTTTATGATCTGATCGTTGAGCCCTAGGGCCCATGATCGGATCAGCCTGATATCGCCCCCCTCAAGGTGGGCATATCGGGGAGAGATCCGCTCGTTTGGCGACATCTCCAAACGAGCGGATTTCTCAATGTATGGCCACCTTAAATAAGCATCTTATTGGTTAAGGAATAATATTGTGTTTGGTAGAGTGAATTATTTGTTATGTAAACAGTGCAATCTAGAAATTAAAACCACACCATAAAAATCATGTCAGGATCCCTTTAACTGACTCCAGATACAAATCATCCATAGTGTGTGGGAAATGGATAAGGACCGGGATTGTAAGCCCTGCTGGGGCAGAGGCTCATAGGAATGATATATATTTTCTGCAAAATACTTTGGCAATAACCAAACTCTTCTGTGTTATATTAACATTATGTCAGGGAACTGCTGTGTGACACAAAAAAATCTCATAGTGCGACATCTGGAATTTGTGACATAATCACAAAGAGTTTCTCAATTTGGCAGCATGTGCAGTCCAGTGTATTGAGCATATCTGTACTGGACTGGTATTATCTGTAGCCTTGGTAAATGTACAAAATGTATAAATATTTGCAGTTATAAAGATAAAGATAAAGAGAGTGGGTTAGTACTACTCCCACGGTGTGCCTAATTAGCTTGTATGAGTCCAGATTTCCAGAAGTGCTAGACTTTGGGCAGATGATTTCCATGATAGATTTTCCAACATTGTTGATCAGAAAGCTGGTACTTTTGAGGCAAACACCTGGGCAGTGCTGGCTAGTTTGGATGAAAATTAACTTTTTTGAGGTGGCCATAGACGCAGAGATCTTTCCCCAATATGCCCACATTGAAGTGGGCAATATTGGGCTGATCCGATCATGGGCCCCAGGGATCGGATCATAATGCATCTGAAACGGGTGGTCTGATCGCAGAATCGCATAGACGCGCAGATGCGGTTGCGATCCGATGGGATTTTTTAACCTGCATGATCGAGATGTGGCTGACTTTTCCAGCTTATTGTCCCATGTGTGGCTGACCATTGGATGGCCCCACACATGGGACAATAAGCTGCCGACTTGGTCTATCAGCAGCTTTAGTCCCCTGTGGATAAATGCCCTATTTCTATAAAAAGTGTGTTGGATTGGGAGGGGGGCATCCGTTTCTGCCTTTTTTTTTAATATAAATTTTAGTTCCTTTGCCATAAATAGCACATATGTAAGTTTAGAATTCTCTTTTTCTTAGACATTACACATTTCAAAATTTGAAATCTACAGGAAAAAAAGGCTGAAGGGAATTTCTCCACAGTGAAGGAATAGAATAGCTGTGCTGAGCAGTTTGATGATACCTACAGCCAACACTAAGGATGAAAGGGTTTTGAGTTTTCTATTCAGGGAATGTGTCTCTTGATGCAACAGTATCGATTAGCTTCTGCTGAATGGTGTAAATAATATTATTTATTGATACAATGCATCATGTATTGTAAGGTACTGAAACACATTCAAACATGATTCAGTGACATTTGTAAAGGGGTATTTGGAAATACTTTGCATAAAAGAAATTATAGAAATGAAAGCTGACTAAATCCAAATGATTCTTTCAATTACTTTTTGTTCATTAACCTCTAAACCACTAGATACAGAGAGTTTAATGATTCAACTATGCAGGGATGTTTTAGAACACAGCAATAGTCTCAAAAGATTTACAAGAAAAGAGAAGACCTTACTGAGCCCCCCAAAATATCTTCATTTTTAAACATTAAATAAACCCAATAGACCAGTTTAAACATATCTTATTATCAAGTACAAGCTACTGTTTTATTATTACAGAGAAAAAAATTAATAATTGTTTAAAATGTTATTTGATTATAATGGAGTCTATGGGAGACAGCCTTTTCTGAAATTCAGAACCTTCTGGATAATGGGTTTCCGAATAACAGATCCCATACCTGTAGCATCATTTATTGGCAGAAAATACAGATAATGCAAATCCAAAGACAACTCCAAAGACAATAAAAAACAGATGATGAACATTCTTTTAGTAAACTCTCCAATTCACTTGGTGGGTCCAGGTGCACATGCCCAAGACCTTCAACTTAAACAGTGATCCCCAACCAGTAGCTCGTGCCCAACATGTTGCTCTCCAACCCTTTGGATGTTGCTCCCAGTGGCCTCTAAGCAGGTGCATATTTTTGATTTCTTGGCTTATTTGGCATCCCAAGAACATTTTTCCTGTTAGTGTTGCTCCCCAACTCCTTTTACTTCTAAATGTTGCTCACGGGTTCAAAAGGTTGGGGATCCCTGAACTTAAAGGACAAGCAAACCCTAAAAATGAATAGGACTTAAAATGCCATGTTTTATTTACTGAACTTATTGCACCAGCCTAAAGTTTTAGCTTCTCAATAGCAGCAATGATCCAGAACTTCAAACTTGTTACAGGGGGTCACCATCTTGGAAAGTGTCTGTGACACTCACATGCTCAGTGGACTCTGAGCAGCTGTTGAGAAGCTAAGCTTAGGGGTTGTCACAAATTATCATGCAGAAAATGAGGTTGGTCTGTCATATAAGCATTCTACAGGGCTGATTATTACATTCCGGTGCTGCTGCCATGAAGTAATTATCGGTACTGATTACTAATCAGCATTATATTGTGACTATATTTCTATTCTATGTGTACTGTATATTGTGAGTGGGTCCCTAAGCTCAGTAAGTGACAGCGGAACAGAGCATGTGAATCAGTGAATCAGCAGAAAAGAAGATGGGGAGCTACTGGGGCATCTACTGGGGAGACACAGATCTTTACTGCTAAAGGCTGTGGTTGCCTGGAGTTTGTACAGAAGTACAAAATATCATGTACAACATTTCTACCCCACCTCTTTAGTTTAACTTTCTTTGTCCTTTAAGGAGTATGCCATTAGCAGAGCATTAGGAAATTAGGCTGACACAAATTGGACCACAGTCAACTTCTGCTGCTTAAATTTATTTTGCAAAAAAAAAAAGGCTTGCATGTTTCATACCTTCATGGGGCATTTAATCATAGGCAAACTAGTACAAACAAGTACATTAAGTAGTTGGATGTACTTAGGTTTGCAGCCTAGTTTGTGATTGGTTCAAACTATGAGCTTTCTGACTGGAAGAAGTAACTCTATGTATTTTATTTTTGTTATTAGCCTATAATTAAGTGCTCCACGAAGGCATAACATGTGCAATGCTTGTTTTTTTGCATATATTATTATATATTATATAATATCTGTAATATTCTTTTAAGCTAAGGGAGCCCCATTAGAAATGGTTGAGCGCAGATTTCAGCTGACATATAGCCAGGGTCCTCTGCATTGTGTCCATCAGAAAACCAAACAGAATGCATACAGTTATAGCAGGTTATCTGTAATGTTTGGGACCTCCTTCTTATTCTAATTATTATATTCAATAAACCCATGGCTACCATTGTAGATTTGTGAAGTTACTCTTTGGGTGGGTAGCATTTAAAGGGCAGTGAAGACTTGCTGGTGTACCACCATCATTTCAGATGAAAACAGTAAACTACACATGCATAGGGAAGAGTATTGAAGATCTGTGCATGGCCCAAGCCTAAAATGAAGAATAGGCAAATTAAAGTATGGATTTCTAGGAGGGTTTTGCAGAAAATAGGGGTTTGGTAGAAGGTATTTCCATTTATTGAATAGCTTTACACAGGCCAACAGCTGTTACTACACTTGGCCCTGGCTTTTCTTTGTTTGCTGCCTTTTTCCCATTTTTCCCCTTTTTATTTGCTAAAAATCTAGGATAAGTAGAAATGACAAGGTCACATAAATGCTACTTCTAAAAAGTGCTGATCCTGGCAGCAGTCTTTACCAACAACCTAATGTCACCCTCACATCCCATGTAAGCATTTCTTACAGCTGGTGTTATAAGGAGCCCAGCATGTGTGAAATTTGGGCAAAGTCCTTGACCAGGAGTACACTTTGGTTGCTTCTTGTTTCTCTAATCTGTTTTGAAAGTATTTGTGAATCCTGGCTGTGTGCTAAGCATGATTGCTTCAGCTCCTCTAATATGCTTATAAGGATGTAAAAGGTTTCCTTGGACCTCTGCCGAGTCTTCTCAGAGAGCAGAACAGACTATCATGCACCACTTATTCACAGAAATTAGTCAGCTGCTCTGGATGTCAGCTGGAATGATCTCGGAACATTGCAGAGTAAATTGACTTTGAATGTAAATTATCTGGGGCAGAGGTTTGCCATAATCATTAGTTTAATTTAGAATATTAGTGAAAATAATACTCAAGTGTGAAGGGCACAGATACCATGGGCTTGTGGCAGGTTTGTAGGAGGAAGGAAGAACTTGCAAAGACAGATTGAAAATCTGTAGATGGTCATATAGAGCTAGACTCTGACATTAAGAATGTATTCAATATATTAATACAGAAGTTTCAGCCCCCATAGGAAGGCAAAGAAACAAAACAGTCAGCAGCTCAACTGATCATTTATTTTATTAAATGGGTGGTTCACCCATTTATGTTAACTTTTAGTATGTTGCAGAATGGCCAATTCTAAGAAACTTTTTAATTGGCCTTCATTTTTTATATATTTATTTTAAATGATTTGCCTTCTTCTTCTGACTATTTCCAGTTTTGAAATGGGGGTCACTGAACCCATCTAAAAAGCAAATGTTCTGTCAGCCTACACATGTATTGTTATTGTTACTTTTTGTTACTCCTCTTTCAGTCCCAATCCTATTCATATTCCAGTCTCTAATTCAAATCAATGCATTGTTACTAGGGTTATCTGGACCTTAGCAACCAGGTTTCTGAAATTGCAAACTGAAGAGTTGCTGAATAAAAATCTAAATATCTCAAAAACAATCTCAAGCATTTGTCTCAGAATATCACTCTGTACATCATATCAAAATTAATTTAAACACAATTCTGCACTGAAATCCATTTCTCAAAAGAGAAAACAGATTTTATATTCTGTTTTGAAATCTGACATGGGGCTAGAAATAATGTTCATTGCCGAGCTGCCCCTGGTCATGTGACTTGTGCTCTGATAAACTTCAGTCACTCTTTACTGCTGTACTTCAAAATGGAGTGATATCACCCTCTCCATTTCCCCCCCTTACAGCCTAACAACAGAACAATAGGAAGGTAACCAGATAACAGCTCCCTAACACAAGATAACAGCTGCCTGGTAGATCTAAGAACAGCACTCAATAGTAAAAACCCATGTCCCACTGTGACTCCTTCATTTACATTGAGAACGAAAAACAACAGTCTGCCAGAAAGCAGTTCTATCCAAAAATGCTGGCCCAAGTCACATGACATGGCAGCTGAGAAATTGACAAAGTGTCTAGCCCCATGTAGATTTCCCATAACAGTATTCCTTTAATAAAGGAGAAGACATTTTCAGGAAACTGCCCAAAAAAACGGACGGCTAGTTTTACCTTGGGTGGAAAATCTCCTTTATGTGGATCTTTACAGAGATTATCCTTTACTTCAGTTCCTGCCCTGGTGGAGCTTATAATATTGTATTCACACATACACAGAAGTCAGTTAAACCTGCATGTTTGTGAAGTGTGGGATAGAGTTGGGTACCCACAATTTGTTAAAATGAATAAGGGTTTGAATGGAAATGCCCTAATGTCCTGACTGTGCAGTTGGACTGTGGCTACCCAGCATTTGTAGTAGGCAAGGCTGTAAGCAACTATGTAGCATTAAAAATGGAGCTCCTTGGTGATCTTGGCTGTTCCCATGCATGCACTGAAATACTGATGTCACTTCCAGTTTACAAAGACTTTCAGTACATTCTCCAACAGGAAGCCACTTGTTTGGATGGGGTTGAGCATACCTCTCAACGTGAAAATGTAGAGAGGGAAAAAAATATTAGCCATACGAAAAATTTAGACCACGCCCATTGTGTGGCCATACCCCCTATCAGGACTGGTTTGGAATTCAAAATAAGCCCTGACATTCCTGCCACAAAGAGGCCCCAATCAGCCCTCACCAGCCAACTTAATAGTCACTTTCTATAGCAACTACAGCAGCCCATCTGGCATTTGTCAGAACCCACAGATTGCTAGTCCGGGCCTGCCCCTATATCCATTTTTACTAAATCTGACAGGTTGTGAAACACATTTCTGGGAGTTTTTGGGCCATGTTTTAGATTGTAAAAGTTTTGCTAATAAAGCTAAAATTGCCTTTTAAAGTGGACCCGTCACCCAAAAAAAAAATTTCAAAATCCTATTTTATCACATTAGTCAAGCAAAATGAAGATTAATTACACTATATAAATTATTTTAATCTTGTTTCCTTCAGTCTGGGAATTCATAATTATAGCAAGCAGGCAGGAGCCATTTTGTGGACACTGTTATTAAGGCAATCCTTGCATCATCTCAGAATCTTGTTTGTGCACCAGAATGGGGGACCCGAAGGTGATCTTTTTATACATTTAGCTTTAAGACAGCTGAAATTTGGACTAAAACTTGCAATAACCTACTGGTTTAGATTAATTGTTTATCTTCCATGATCATTGTACAGTTAAATAGTTGTTTAAAAGAACATTATGAAACCGGGTGTACATTTCCACCCTCTTCTTTTCATTCTGGATGAACAAACTCTGGTACAATCAGTATCAGCTGACCAAGAACTTCATGGACCCAAACATTTACACCCTTCCACCAAGCTATCGCTCTGAACAGCTTGTGGTCCTACATAAGGGATCATTGATGGTTGACCCTCAAAATGTGACACTATATTGCATAAATACCTGGCACCTAATTGGTTGGCTTGACATATATCTTGCAATCTAGTCTAGAAAGGGATTTATCTCTGTTTTTATGCTGCCAGATGCCAATTAATATTAAATGAATTATTAAATTAATTTTAGTTTCCTTAACAATTGCTTAAGCCATAAATTAGCCCCAAAGAGTAGAGTTCAATACTTTAGGTATCAGAGAATAGGGACACCTTCCTCACATTCCTCACATTAAGTGGTTATAATGCAGAGTAAATATAATTGTATGATTGATTCACTTGAGTCTTCTAGATGGAGTGTTCTTTTATAACATGTACACATGATGAACTGAAAAATGAATTTGCCCTTGACTCCTCTAATAAATTTATATGCAGTGTAATCTGTTCCATATTATTGAGAATCCTGTTGATCCATTAGCAGCAATTCTGTTGCATACAGTATGTCTTCAGAAGACTGCAGCTGAATCATCTAGACCTTGGGCAACTCTAGCTTTCCATGATTTCTCGGCAATTAAAATCATAATCTGCAAATAGTCAATTTGTGGTTTGCACTGCAGTCTTCTTGTCATAGCCTTCTTTGTGTCTATTGGTGGAGCACATATCAGCAGAGTTCTACTGTGATCTTGCCATTCAGCCAAACTACAATACCATAGTTGCCCATATGGCCCCAATTCCACAAAGGTTTAGATTTAGAAAGAAAACGGAAATAAAATATTTAATGCAAAAAGAAAAAAAATGACAGTTATGCTTCTTTTACCCCAGAAGAGTGCCCAGTGTGATAGGATAGGAGTATAAGAACTGGACATCCACTTGTCATATAATGGCTCAGTTATAGGGAATATAATGTTGCAGGCTATATGAATCGAGATGCATTCTGCAGATCAAATAAAAATATAAAATAACAGTAAGGGGCTGATTTATTTTTTATTGATTAATAATTGATGTTTGGGATCAGGTAAAACAAGGTTAAAAAATGCAAATGCAAAATGCAGAACTTTTTTCACAAGGTAATTTTTTATTTTCAACTAGGGTTGCCACCTGGCCGGTATTTTTCCGGCCTGGCCGGTATTTTACCGGCCTGGCCGGTATTTTTGATGGTTGATCCCAATGTTAATAATAGGAAAAAAAGATAAATATATAGGAAGGCCGGTATTTTTTTCCAGAAAAGGTGGCAACCCTATTTTCAACCCTGGACATCACAGTACAGTTAGGGGATCAGTTATCCAGGAAACTCAATATATGTAGAAAGCTTACAGGAAGGTCGTCTCCCATAAACTCCAATTATAATCAAATACAGGTATAGGATCTGTTATCCGGAAATCTGTTATCCAGAAAGTTCCAAATTACGGAAAGGCTGTCTCCCATAGACTCCATTTTATACAAATAATCCAAAGTGATTTCTTTTTTCTCTGTAATAATGAAACAGTACCTTCTACTTAATCCAAACTAAGACAAAACCAGCCTGCTGGGATTATTTCAATTTTGCATGAAGTGGGCAATATCGGGCCCCACACACGGGGTCTGTCAGCAGCTTTTATCGGCCCGTGTATGGGGGGCCTTAAGGCCCCTATTTTTAAAATTATTTTTTAGAAGACTTACATTACATAAAGACCCCTTATTTGGCAAACCCCAGGTCCAGAGCATTCTGCACAACAGGTCCCATACACTAAAAAAATTAAAATGTGATATTCAGCAGTGAGGTTAATTGCATGAATCCAAGTATGAGTGATTTTAGAACTGTTCTTTTTGGCTGTGCCAATAAGACAGCTCAGTTGGCCTAGTAACAACCCAGGGTTTTTAACACTGTGAAAGTGAAAGGCTTTTTTATTTGCTGTTTCAGAGAGGTTCTGCATTTTTCTGCATTCTCTGTTATGTGAGCTGGTGCTTATAAATGATTTAGTCTTCTTCCTTCTCAGGTAGACACAGTATCGTCTTGTTATATGGTAAAAATACATTGGGTAAAACTACATATGCAAACAAGAAAAACTGTGGCTTCATCCAGGCAATAAAAGCGCAAAAACTTCTAGTAAAAAAACCAAAGCTCACCCAATGTAAAAATTGACCTGAGTGCTTGGCCCCAGGTTCGTCTTCTAGGGGTTCAGCAGTCTCGGCATAGAGAATAGGTGGCCCAGGTGCAGCATCCTGAACCCGTAGCTTGGGGTAAGATGCAAGGAAATCTTAGAATGACCATGCACTCCTGCGACACACAAGATTGGTTAAAAACTCAATATTTATTCCATAGGTTAAAAACATCTGCTTTTAAGCTATGGAATAAAGATCAATATTGTATCCAATCTGGTGGTTTACAGAAGTGTGTGATCATTCTAAGATTTCCTTAAAATCGCAAATCGGTTTGTAAAGGATTCTGAATGTTTGTGCCATTTACTGGTTCGAATATTCAGGCTCACAACCAAAAGCAACCAGCAATGCATTCAGTCTATAGAGACACTTGCATCTGCCGAGATCATTTTTCCTTTTGGGCCACTACATGACATAGAGAACTAAATTAAGATGTCATTAACTCCTAATTGCTCTGTGGAATGTAATGTAAAAGCAACGACAACATAATGTCTTGTATAATTTATATAAAGAGTGTCAATAGAACTCAGCACTCTACTACATTGCAACACAATACACAGCTTGCAAGCCTCAGATAAAGAAAATGCACTCTGTTAATAAACGGTAATTTGGTACAGAAAATTAATGATTTTTAATCTTTTGCTGAAGTGTTAGATGGAATATTAACTGTACAAATAGTACAAATGGCAGCATGTGCAGTGTAATTAGGGTTGTATAAACTCCATCAGTTTCTGTCAACTGAAAACCGGGCACCCCCACTGTATGACAGTTTATTACTAACATAGAATTCTGTATGAGAGAGTAGAATGTTTCCATTTGGATTTATAGCCATAGCAGATGTACATACATATATTTGAAACCTTCTGCACTTATCCTGGTTTAGTAGCTGCTTTTGTTGGGAGTTTTTATTTCTCTCATTATGGATCAGGTATGTGTCTTTCCATAGTTGTTACCATTAGAGATAAAAGAATATAAGAGATTATATAAAACGGAAAAACTGTAATTTATTTTCTCTAACCTTCCTCCTGTTAAGTTGTGTGTTGTAAAACTTGATGAGTGTGGGAGGAACATTGTTTTTAAGTACTAAGATGCTGAGTAACTTCTAAAGGAACTCAATCTGGGGCATTTTTACTATCATTGGAGATAAATCGCACAAAGCAATCAGATTTTGTTTTCTAATTTTCAGGTGACTGTTAAAATCTAATTGGAGATTTTAATTTCCACTGTTAGTAAAAATGCCGCTCAGTCTTATTGCCACTTGAATTGTGACAAAGCAAAAAAGTTTGATCCTTATAGAGAACTTATTTTTTAGTATATTTGGTTATGGTGGGGGAATGGCATTTATGCTGCCCCCTTCAGAATCTAAAGAAGGAATGTACTAAATATCATTTATTAAATGTATTTCTTTTGTAAGGGTTTCCTGTGCGTTCATTTCATAAAGGTTTTATGAGCCTGCGAAAGCATGATTAAGAAATTATTGACATTTTATATGTTGCGCTACTGTGTAGAGAGCTAGATCCTAAAAACAAACATTCAGCATCCCAGTAATAATATTGACCAGGCCTTCAAAGTTGCCTTTGACTCTTTGATCTTGAGTGTCAGGGCCCATTGTGCTCTGGGCAGCTGTTGGAAAGCTGTAAAACATGGCGCTACGGGGTATTCAATTCTGATTCACATTGCAGTGATTTATTGGCTTCTCTTCCTTGTATAATGATTTTAATATCCCAGATCAGGGATCCCCAACTTTTTGAACCCGTGAGCAACATTCAGAAGAAAAAGTAGTTGGGGAGCAACACAAGCATGAAAATGTTCTTGGGTTGCCAAATAAGTGCTGGTATTTGGCCATTTGGTAGCCCCTTGTACATTTTCAACCTACATGGAGACTCTATTTGGCAGTGCACCTGCTTTTTATATAATTAAAACTTGCCTCCAAGCCTGAAATTCAAAAATAAGCACCTGCTTTGAGGCCACTGGGAGCAACATCCAAGGGGTTGGAGAGCAACATGTTGCTCACGAGCTACTGGTTGGGGATCACTGCTCTAGATATACAGTATATTGTACTTCAGACCCTAAGCTCAGTAACTGAAAGCAGCACGCACATCAAAAATCTTTAGGCTCTTCTGTATTCTTTGGGCCCTCTTCCTTCCCTTCAAAATTTCCGTCACTTTTGGCGCATGAGCAGTGAATTAGAAGACTGCTCCAACTGTGCATGCACCAATATGGTTGCTCACTAATAAAACACCCTACCCAGTACCCTACATAGTCCACCCTCCCTGCTTCCTGCCCCACATAGGTGATAACATCTATAAGTGCCCCTGATCCTTTACTCACCTATAAGTGCAAAATAAGCACAGCAGAGAGGGGGGGGCAGGGAGGGTGGATTGTGTAGGGTGCTGGGTAGGGTTTTTTATTAGTGGGGGTTATGTTCTCCTTTAAAAATGGTTTCCCATGCTTTTTAGGGTGGGTCAACTTAAAAAACATCAGGTGCTAGCTACTGATGTGATGAAAAGAGAAGGTAAGTTCTTTAGCACCTTCCCTATATGACTCTAGATATCATAGACACTTCTGTTCCTTTTGAGTCCATCTATTCTATAACTACTGAAGTGCAGCTCTATCCTATTTCCGTGATGATATGCTCTGATGTAATAGCACAACCTCACCATCATCGACTTGTTTGGAAGCCTGTCATATGATAATTATATCATCTGTTTACATAAGGATATAACGGAACTGTCATGACTGCAGCTTTATTGGAATATATGATGTATGCTGTGCTTAACAGGCCAGGCGGGAGAACAAGCCTTTTGACAACTTATTTTCTTTTCAGAAAGCTGCTAGCTATCATAGCAGACTGCAGGAGAAAGTGATAATGATAAGGCGATGTTAATTGATTTTGAAAGCTTGCCAAAAACATTAATGCTGTATCATATATCGAGAGATGGCCATGCTCACAGAAGTTGGTTTACCAAAGATATGATTATATATATATATATATATATATATATATATATATATATATATATAATTTACAGCAATCAGTGAAAGCATTTACGTTGTGATATCATGGCATGTTACACAGCAAGAGGCCTGTATATTGTTGTGCTAAGCTGAACAGAAATTAAATTAGATGTTTCAGTACTAATGACATCTGTAGAGGTGTCCTTAGCAGAAGCAAATAGGACATGAGTTGTAACCGATCATAGTTGGAAGTAACAAAGCAGAGCACATATAGGAGAGCTGGGTTTGCTGTGTGACAATTCCTCATTAAACACTGCCACAATTGCTTCTGTTACATAGTTACATAGTTAAATTGGGTTGAAAAAAGACAGAGACCATCAAGTTCAACCCCTCCAAATTAAAACCCAGCATACACACACACACATCTCCACTCTTTCACACAAACCATATATGCCCATAGCTATACTAACTGTAGAGTTTAGTATCAAAATAGCCTTTGATATTATGTCTGTCCAAAAAATCATCCAAGCCCCTCTTAAAAGCATCAACAGAATCGGCCATCACAACATCACCCGGCAGTGCATTCCACAACCTCACTGTCCTGACTGTGAAGAACCACCTACACTGCTTCAAATGAAAGTCCTTTTCTTCTAGTCTGAAGGGGTGGCCTCTGGTGCGGTGATCCTCTTTATGGGTAAAAAGGTCCCCTGATATTTGTCTATAATGTCCTCGAATATATTTGTAAAGTGTAATCATGTCCCCTCGCAAGCTCCTTTTTTCCAGAGAAAACAACCCCAACCTGGACAGTCTACCCTCATAATTTAAGTCTTCCATCCCTCTAACCAGTTTAGTTGCACGTCTCTGCACTCTCTCCAGCTCATTTACATCCCTCCTAGGGATTGGAGAGTCCAAAACTGCACTGCGTATTCCAGATGAGGCCTTACTAGGGATCTATAAAGAGGTATAATTATGTTTTCATCCCTTGAGTTTATGCCCTTTTTTATGCAAGACAGAACTTTATTTGCTTTAGTAGCTACAGAATGACACTGCCCAGAATTAGACAACTTGTTATCTATCTCACTTAAGGAACACTGCCATTTAGTGTATAACTTGCATTTATATTATTTTTGCCAAAGTGCATAACCTTGCATTTATCAACATTGAACCTCATTTTCCAGTTTGCTGCCCAGTTTCACAACTTAGACAAATCACTCTGAAAAGTGGCAGCATCCTGCATGGAACCTATAGCTCTGTTCTCTCTAATCTTCGATTTTCTAAAGATGGTGTAAAAATAAAGTCCATGCCAATGTGATGATAGCTGCACAAACATATGGACTGGCTGAATTATAGTGGTGACTTCTTTGGTAGTGGTGACTTCTTTTGGCAGACTTTTTTATATGGTTGACAGGGCCGGACTGGCAATCCGCGGGTTCTGGCAAATGCCAGAGGGGCTGCTATAAGGTCCCATAGAAAGTCAATATTTAGTGCACTGGTGGGGCTGTTTGGGATTCTATGTGGGCTGATTGGGCCTGTGTACCTGAAATGCCAGGGCCTATTTTAATTCTCAGTTCGGACCTGATGGTTGACACCTTTCACCATTGTGAAAGCTGGCCTTGACCATGGCATCATGGAGCAGGACCAGGGCTGCATCAGGGGGGCCTGAAGGGGGGCCCGGCAGTGCTGCACTTTTCGAAAGAGCCAGGTCGCCCTTGACAGCACTGAAACCAAGCCACCGTTCTTAAGTCCTGAACAGCAGAATACGGAAGTGCCGAACAGTCAAAGTCCTGAAGCAGTGAAAAGACCCAAAGACACGAAAGGAACCAACACTGAAGTCCTGAAGTGGCGACAGGAGGCGAAGTTGAATTCCTGAATCCACTAGTTCAATTCTACTGAACACCAATGTGGGTTTTTTTTTTTTTTTTTTAAATCCCCTGGCCACCAATGTATTATTTTAATACTGTATTCTATAGGCCCCTACCATCAATGTTTTAAAAAAAATATTTTCTGGGCCCCAATTTTTTTTACTTATAAGGCGGCCCTGGCAGGCTAGCACCAATGTTTTTTCAACAAAAAAAACTTTTAAGGGGGACCCTGCCGCCAATTTTTTTAACTTATAGGGGGGTCCTGGTCACCAATTTTTAAAAAACTTTTATGGGGGCCCTGGCACCACAGTTTTTTTTTTGTTTATAAGGGAGCCCTGACCATCAAAAGCTTTTTATAAGGTGTGTGTGTGGGGTTTACCTTTTTTAGCACTCATGTCTGTGTGGTCTTTTAACTGTGGTGTGGAGTGGGCAGGATCTGGGTTGCGGAAATTTTGTTGTGCGGGGACCCGTGATTTCTAATAGTGGCCCTGAGCAGGACAATAAGCAGTTGTCTAGGAGAGTCCTGCACGATTTTCCCAATTTGGAAAACTTTGCAGGCAGTTTTGACCCGGCAGCCCTTTGGAGATCTGGATTGTCCGGGTCCAGGCGGCAAAATATAGAAATCCACTGATTAAATGAAAAATGTGATATTCTATCTCTGTGCTCTCAGGCCAGTTCACAGAACACAAGCTTTCACTCTCTGTAACAAAAAATAAATAAGTTATATTTATTTATGGAAATTTAGTGTTTATTCATCTTTTCTACAAGATGAATGAGTTTATGTCAAAAAGTGGGGTATATTTCCCCTTTAACAAACATTTAAGTTTGAATCAAAAGGAGCGCTTGCCTAAGTGAGAAGGGGTAAATAGAAGAAGCATCTGGGGGAGTTGACATGTTTGAAGTACTTCCAATTAATGACTGAGAGCCACTGTTTAAAATAAAGCTGCTGAGTTCTATTTTGTTGGCGTTTTTCCTGAGACATTTGAAATTCTGTCCAAGAAAATGTGTGGCAAATGTTTTAGACATTGTATCCAGAAAAATATTTTGAAGAGATGCAATTATGTTTCTCATCAGTTTTCCTATAGGCTTTAGAGGAAAATTTCCAGATTTTATCCTGGATTTTAGCTGCAAAAAAAATCATCATTTTTTATTCTGTCTTTTTCCCCAAAATGGGAGGCAGCTTTACATTGATGATTTTCTTTACAGATTTCGGTACCAGAGGCTTTTTAATTTCAGCAAATATAAAGCAGGAGATGGTTGCATAGAGTTTTTTTTTTACCAGTTCCAGTCAAAGTACAGGGCTCAACACTGATGAACAATACAGATATGAAACCTGTTATCCAGAATGCTCAGGACCTGGGGTTTTCTGCATAACGGATCTTTCTGTAATTTGGATCTTCATACCTATAGTCTACTAGAAAATCATGTAAACATTAAATAAACTCAATAGTCTGGTTTTACTTCTAATTAGGATTAATTATGTCTTAGTTTGGGTCAAGTTATAGGGGCAGATTTACTATTATTCCCCCAAAAAAATTCGATTATCCTCGATATTCGATTAGCATTCGATTTTTCGAATGCTAATCGAATAGTTTTAGGCTACCCTTTTATTCGATCTTTGATCATTCGACGATCGAATAACGATCGAATAACGATCATTCGATCATTCGAATAATTCCTACGATTCGAACGATCGAAGACTTCGATCGTACGAATCCTATACGATCAGGACTTAGCCTCAGAAGCCTATGGGAGGGCTCCCATAGGCTTCTATTACAATTCGGTAGGTCCAATCTGGTGAAGTAGGCAATCGAATAATTTAAAAATTTGAATTTCTTCGCTGATCGAATGATCAAATGATTGAATATTCGATCGTTCGAATCTATTCGATGATCGAATAAGCCTAATTTGCATATTTGATTAATTAATCCTACGATCGGAATTCGATCGAATTCGATCGAACTTCGATCTATTCACGTGAATTTAGTAAATCGGCCCCTTAATATTACAGAGAAATCATTTTTGAAAATTTAATTATTTGGCTAAAATAGAGTCTATGGAAGATGTCCTTTCTGTAATTCGGAACTTGGATATGGATAACGGGTTTCCGGATAACAGATCCCATACCTGTACTACTTTATATATAAATGGGACCTCACATAGTCTGTTTTTGGCACCACTAATGAAGATGTGTCTGGCCAAATCTGTGGAAGCCTTTGGTTTCTCAAGAAAGAGATTTAATACTACAGGTTTGGGAACATTCCAGAATGCATGGGACCTGGGGTTTTCTGGATAAGGGATCTATTCATAATTTGAATCTCTATACATTAAATTGAATTAAAAATAATTTAAACATTAAATAAAACCCAATATGATTGTTTTCCCTCTGATAAGGTTAATTTTATCTTCGTTTGGATCAAGTACAAGACCCTGTTTCTTTTTTACAGAGAAAAAGGGAATCAATTTTTAATTATTTGATTAAAATGGAGCCTATGGTATACTGTTTTCCCGTAATTCAGAGCTTTCTACATAATGGGTTTCCAGATAATGGTTCGCATTCATGTATTTTCTAGGTGTTTGAAGGGAAGTCAACTTTTTAATGAAATAAATACTAAATACAATGCCCAGCAGGCATAATAACTAACAAGACAGCCAAGTATTTTGTACGGTCCTTTAATCTATCATGTTGAAATTGTTTCCAAAGGCAGGGCTGGCATATGATACTCACGCTATTAACAGTGCATATTTTAATCTATTTCCCGAATGTCATGAAAGTTATTTCCAACACTTATTTTTATGTTTTTACAAACAACTTTTTAGTTTGGTTGGTTTAGTTTGGTGTGTGTTTTGCAGCTGTCACTATAATGGTTAATATACTTTTGCTGTG
Organism: Xenopus borealis; assembly: GCA_024363595.1. Taxonomy (NCBI): domain Eukaryota; kingdom Metazoa; phylum Chordata; class Amphibia; order Anura; family Pipidae; genus Xenopus; species Xenopus borealis. The sequence goes on from CM044444.1 coordinate 25,559,224, forward strand.
AATTCCAAAAAATCCTTTCAAACTGTAAGAGGGGTATTTATTAAAACTTCACCTTTCCTCTCCATAATAAAAAATAGACCAGATCTCCAAACCCAAATCCCCTTAATTTACAAAGTTTTTGAGTTGTCCCCCAAAAGACTGAACTTTTTTGGATTATCAAATGAAAATCAGCTTTCTTTATTTCTTTATTTATGTAATTGTAAGGAAGCAAAGCATTTTGTACTTGATGTGGAGTTAGTATATATATATATATATATATATATATATA